>CM059428.1:48616073-49816073 GCA_030390025.1 Squalus acanthias | reverse complement strand
CATATTATAATTCTAGCATTTTCCCTACTACTGATGTCAGGCTAACTGTCTATAGTTCCCTGTTTACCCTCTCTTCCCTTTCTTGAATAGCGGAGTTACTTTGCTGCCTACCAATCCATGGGGACTGTTCTAGAATCTAGGGAATTCTGGAAGATCAAAACCAATGCATCCACTAGCTCTGTAGCCACCTCTTTAAAAAACATTAGGATGTAGGCCATCAGGTCCAGGAGATTTGTTGGCTTTTAGTCCCATTAATTTCTCCAGTACATTTTCTTTACCAATATTAATTACTTTAAGTTCCTCACTCTCATTAGACCATTGGTTTCCCACTATTTCCAGTATGTTTTTTGTGTCTTCAACTGTGAAGACAGATACAAAATATTTGTTTAACGTCTCTGCCATTTCCTTATTCCCCATTATAATTATTCCTGTCTCAGCTTCTAAGGGACCCATGCATACTTTTGCTAATCGCTTCCTTTTTACATACTTGTAGAAGCTCTTACAAATTTTTTGATATTTCTTGCTAGTTTATTCTCATATTCCATTATCTCTCTCTTTATCAATTTCTTAGACACCCTTTGCTGATTTCTAAAACCCTCCCAATCCTCAGGCTTACTACTTTTTTTGGCAACATTATAAGCCTCTTTTAATCTAATACTATCCTTAACTTCTCCAGTTAGCCACAGTTGGACCACTTTTCCCATGGAGTTTTTATTCCTCAAGGGAGTGTATGTTCATTGAAAATTATGAATTGTTTCTTTAAATGTTCGCCATTGCTTATCTACCATCATGTCTTTCAATCTAATTTCCCAATCTACCTTAGCCAACTCGCCCCTCATACCTATGTAATTGGCTTTGTTTAAATTTAAGTCACTAGTTTTCGATTTAACCACATCACTCAAACTCAATATGATATTCTATCATATTATGATTACTCTTCACCAGAGGATCCTTCACTATATGATTACTAATTACCATCTCATTACAAAATACGAGGTCTAAAATAGCCTGTTCTCTCGTTAATTCCTCAACATATTGTTCTGGAACACTGTCTGGAATGCATTCCATGAACTCGTCCTCCAAACTACTTTTGCCAATTTGGCTTGCCCAGTCTATATGAAGATTCAAGTCCCCCACGATAACTGCATTACATGCTCCTCTAATTTGCTGATTTATACACTGACCAACACTGTTAGAAAGCCTATAAACTACTCCCACCGCGTTCTGTACTTTGCTATTTTCTAGCTCCATCCATACTGATTCTACATCCTGATTTTCTGAGTTAAGATCCTTTCTCATAACGTCTTTATCTCATCCTTTATTTTCAGGGCTATCCCCACCCCACCCCCCCTTTTCCATTGTGCCTACCTTTTCTAAAAGTCAAGTACCCTAGAATATTTAGTTCACAACCTTGGTCAACCTGCAACCACGTCTCAGTAATGGCTACTAGATCAAACCCACTTATCTTCAGCAAAGAGGACAGTACTCATAGCTGCTTTCTTACCTGCTAGTGGGAAAGGGTTTGCTCACACTACTTTTGCTGAGAGTTTTCTTTCTACAATTTGGAGGTTTTCTGAATCACAGCAGAATAAGTGGCACTTTTGCTGCCTTAGATTGGACCTCGGACAAGGATCAATATGACCAGCACCAGCATGCTCTTGAGACCTGTAGCTGGACAGCAGAGGGGGCAGCAACAGGGGGGTGCAGCAGAGGAGGCAGCAGCAGAAAGGTGCTGCTCACAGGAGGTACTACCCATGACACAGGATGTACAGGCAGAGCCTGGGTTTCCTTGGCATGTCCGAACAGCAGTGTTTTGGGAGGCTCAAGTTGTCGTGTCAAGTGGTGGAAGTCATCTGCAGCCTTCAAGAAGAAGACCGGCTGCCTGATGGACCTGGTGGCCACACATTACCAGTGGCTGTCAAAGTCACATCGCCCACAACATTTTAGCCTCTGGATCCTTCCAGGCCTCTGTCGGAGACATATCCAGAATCTCCCAGTCGGCGGCCCACAAATGCATAAGACAGGTGACCGATGCCTTGTTTGCCAGGGCTGCCAATTATGTGAATTTCACCTGCAATGACGCCAGTCAGCGTGAGCAGGCATTCAAATTTTTGTCTCTGACGGACTTCCCACAGGTGCAGGGCATCGTCGACTGCACACACATGGTAATCCGGGCAAGTCCAGATCAAACATGGGTATTCGTCAACATTCCACTCCATCAATGTGTAGCTGGTGTGTAACCACAAAAAGATGTTTATGTAGGTGTGCGCAAGATTACCGGGATTTGTACCTGCAAGCAGACTGAAGGGGTGGCTGCTAGGAGACAAGGGATACCCACTTCAAACTTGGATGATGACACCGTCAGAAACCTGACCAATGAAGCGCTACAGTGAATGCCATATGACCAGATGTGTGATCGAATAAGCCATCAGCATACTGAAGATGCGCTTCAGGTGCCCAGACAGATCTGGGGGCATCCTTCAGTGTGCAGCAGCCAGAATGGTTGTGGTGTGCTGTGCTCTGCACAACATTGCACAGCAGTGAGGTTTGAACCTGCAGGAGGAACAAGGCTCAGAGCTCAGTTCCTCTTCAAATGATTCCGATGATGAGGAGGAGGAAGGTGATGAGGGCAATGCACCACCAGCTGCTCACATTGCTGCCCGGGATGCCAGAGATGCCCTTATTAATGTAAGGCTCACTTAGGTTGCACCAGTGGTTTAATGTCAGAAGCATAGGCAACAACCACTCATCCCGCTCCCCCAATACCACTGATACAAAGCAGTCCGGCAAACAACCAACCACCACCCCTTGCATATCCCCCCATTGGTCCCCAGCAATTCATGTTTTACAATTCATCATCAAACAAGTTAAAAGGCAACTTGCCACCCAGCAATCAAGAATGGGCAAGACGGGAAAGTGGTGCAAAAGAATAACATTTCTGTGCTTTAACTAAACAACAGAAACTTAACAACATTACATTTCATCACACACCCATGTGCAAACCCTTGTGCAACTACAAAGCTTTCCTCTTCCTTTTTCTACTACTCCTACGTGGTGCAACCCCTGTGGCTTCAGCAGAGATAGAGGCAGGCTGCTCAGATCCCTGCTCTGACTGCTGAGATGCTCTTGGCCGATGTCCTCTGGGTTTTGGAGCCCGTGAGGGCCCCGCCAAAGACTGCTCCACCTGCACCTGTGCAGGAGACGAGGCAGCATGTCGGCTACTGACTGAGAGGGGGCAACTGGTGAGAAATGAAAGTGCTTCGAGTGCAGTCTTCACTTCCATGTCCCCTTTCGCCATCATTCCTCTCATGGCTCAGCCACAGTTCACTGCTACCACTGTGCTGGAGAGCACTTTGGTGCAGCTCAGTGCAGCATTGTAAGACCAAGGCTAAGGTATCTGTCATCCTATTCAAGCTGGCAGACATGTTCTCATCCAGAGTCTGCATGGTCATGGTCAAGGCGGGCATGGACTCATTTGATTGCAGTGTTTGATGTTCCACGGAGCTGAACCTCTATCCATGGAAGAACACATTATCACATTGCCCTTCAACATCAAGCCACTCGTGTTTCAGGCAGACTCCTCCATTCTCTCTGCAATTGTGGTCAGTGTGCTTGGAAGGCCTGATTGAGCAGCATCAGAGAATGTCAGATGCACTATGATTTGATAGCCCCCAGGGTACAGCTGTGCCCTCCAACGCGGACTCTCCACTGCTGTTCCTGCCACTAGGAGAGGCATGACATTGCATCACGACAAGGGTGAGTGGCAGTGGTGGATGGATAGATAGATGAGGATGTGAGAAAGTGCATAGAAAGAGAAGGATGGGTGGGCGAGCAAGATAAGTGGGTGTGAGGAGTGATGTGATGTGATCTGATGTGATGGAATAGGCTTGACAATGCAAAGTGAGAGGTTGGGGTGATGCACACAGCAGGATGCAAGTAAACGTGCAACTGTACTCACCTTTCCTGACCTGGTTAGGACATTAAAGGTTTTCTGCACTCAATCCATGAGCGTGGCACGATGCTCCTGCTGCTGACCTCCTCAGTCATTTCCACCTTCTTGGTGCCAGTAGCAGGTTTCTTTCTCCCATTGCTGGGGAACATTATCTCTCTCCGGCTCCTCACTGACCCCAGCAGCACATCAAATTCTATCTTCGGATTGGCCCTTTATATGCTGGAGTTTAGATCGCGCCCCCTGCTGCGCATTGGACGGCACACCCCAAAATAAAATGCTAATGAGCTGGCTGAGTTAAAAAGCCACCGAAAGACGCGTTGAACTTTCTTCCGGGTTTCCCACGCGATATCAGACACCCCTTGCTACCAATGCATCTCCGAATTAATATCGGGGCTCTGTTGTCAAGGGTCTGAGTTACAAAGAAAGACTGAAGAAATTTGGGCTTTTCAACCGGGAAAGGTGACGATAGAGAGGTGATCTAAGTAATATTGATAATCGTATGGTAAAATTAATCCAGAATATTGCTTTAAAATTAAATTGTGTGAATACAACAAGGGGATGCATGTTCAAACTAGATGAGGGTAATTTTGGAACTGATCTCAGGAAATTCTTCACACAAAAAGTGATCAACATGTGGAATAAACTTCTAGAAAGAGTAATGGAAGCAAAAACCCTGGAATTATTTCAGAAACAATTGGATGCCACAATGGGGTGACATTAAGATACATGAATGGATGAATCAAGACTAACCAAATAGCCTTCCTCATCCGTAATTATCTTGTGATCTTACAACCCGAAACCAGAGTCGGCAGAGGCCGAGGTGGGCAGAAAACTATCCAGAAATTGGCAGTGCGAGGTCACGGCAATTTTAAAATAAGTCTGGTTAAAATAGCTGTCCGGCCTTGATGACATCACCGGAGCCCATTCAGCTTATTTAAAGCAGGACCCCACCAGTTACAGAAGAGCAGGTTAAAATCGGGACCTGCGGAAAGACAACAGGACCTCGGCAAGTAAGTCCCATGGGCAATTTTAACCACCTGGCTTCCGCCAGGCAGGCAGGCAGGATTAAAATCATCCCTGTATTCTTTTACAGTATATGAGTTACATTACATATTGGTATCAAAGAAATTTACTCAACTAAATTAACAATTCAACAGCATATATTCTATCGTGCACTTTTGTGCTTATAGTGCCTTAGGCATCCTTTTCACTCCCTCCCACCAAAAATTCTTGCTTCTCCTTATAGGAACAGGAGAAGGCCATTCAGCCCCTTGAGCTTGTTCCGCATTCAATTAGATCTTGGCTGATCTGTATCTACCCTCCTTGGTTCCGTAACTCTCAATACCCTTGCCTAACAAAAATCTATCAAACTCAGTTTTGAAATTTTAAATTGACCTAACCTCAACAGATTTTGGGGGGGTCGGGGGGGGGGGGGGGGGGGGGGGGGGGGGGGGGGGGGGGGGGGGGGAAAGAGTTCCAGATTCCCACTAACATTATTTATGTCTGACATCACCCCTGAATAGCCTAGCTCCACTTTTAAGGTTATGCCACCTTGTTCTGGACTGCCCCACCAGAGGATATAGTTTCTCTCTAACTACCCTATCAACTCCTTTGATCATCCTAAACACCTCAATTAGATCACCCCTTAACCTTCTATACTCAAGGAAATACAAGCCTAGTCTATGCAACCTGCCTTCATAATTTAACCCTTTTAGCCCCGGTATTATCCTGGTGAATCTGCACTGCACTCCCTCCAAGGCCAATATATCCTTCCTGAGGTGTGGCGCCCAGCACTGAATGCAATACTCCAGATGGGGTCAAACCAGGGCTCTGTACAGCTGTAACATAACTTCCCCTTTGTATTCCAGCCCTCTTGAGATAAAGGCCAACATTCCATTAGTCCTTTTAATTATTTTTTGTACCTGTCCATTAGTTTTTAATTATTTCTGTACTTGGACCCCTAAATCTCTCTGCTCCTCCACAGCTCCTCGCTTCTCGCCATTTAGAAAATACTCTGATGTATCTTTAAGTCGAAAATGGATGACTTCATACTTTCCTACATTGAACTCAATTTGCCACAGTTTTGCCAACTTGCTTAATCTATCAGTGTCCCTTTGCATTTTTCTGCTCCCAGCTACACTATTTACTGTACCACCTACTTAGAGCAGCAAAGAGAAAACAAAGAAAACGAGCTGGCTCAGGTCGACCCTTATCCTAACTGTACAGCAGTATTGAATTTCAAAACAAGAAATGATATATTTAATTACAGTGAAAAGAAACATTCAAGGACATCTGCATCACGGTCATAACTGTATAGAGAGCTTCGCATAAATTACAATTGGCCACTGAATGGGGTTTGAAATGTATTTGAAATGTCAGTCAATTTTTATAAAAGGACATTTCTCATCTATTTGTCCATCTCAGTCACACTGCTCAAAATTTGAGAAAGGAAATATATCACTCTCTGCACTGCTTTCAAAATGGGTCTGAAATTTATAAATCTGTTTTGTTAATTGCACTATGACTAGGCAAATTATATTTCACACCCCGAAATAAAATGCTAATGAAAATCCCTGCCCCACTGTTTACCCAATGACAGTTGGGGACAAAAAGCACTACAGAGGTTGTCCTTCTGTCTTTGAAAAGCATAATACAAAATGCATTAAAACAATGTATGCCTCTAATACCAGGCTTGTCCTCATCTCTCTTCCCCTCCGCCCACTATTTGTGGCTCCTCACTCAACAACTACACCCTCTGCCCAGATGCCTTTTCTTTGATTGTGTCTTTGATCCCTAATCCTCTCCACTTTCCTTGTGTCCCTCCTGCTCCCAAATGTGAATCACGGAGATGTAAGCACTATCAAAATAACGGGAATGGTAGCATAGTGGTAATCCAGAGGCCTGGACTAATGATCCAGAGTCGTGAGTTCAAATCCCACCACGGTAGCTGAGGAATTTAAATTCAGTTAATTAAATAAATCTGGAATAAAAAGCAAGTAACCATGAAACTATCAGATTGTTGTAAAAATCCATCTGGTTCCTTTAGGGAAGGAAATCTGCCATTCTTACCTGGTCTGGCCTATATGTGACTCCAGACCCACAGCAATGTGGTTGAATCTGAAATGGCCTAGCAAGCCATTTTTAACAAACCGCTACAAAAAACAATAAGAATGAAACCGGACGGAACACTCGGCACCGGCTACGGACACAGCAACGGCACACCCAGACCAGTCGACCCTGCAAAGTCCTCCTCACCAACATCTGGGGACTTGTGCCAAAATTGGGAGAGCTGACACACAGACTAGTCAAGCAACAGCCTGACAGAGTCATACTCATATAATCATACCTTTCAGCCAATGTCCCATCAAAATCCCTGGGTTTGTCCTGTCCCACTGGCAGGACAGACCCACCAGGGGTGGCGGCACAGTGGTATACAGTCGGGAAGGGCCCTGGGGGTCCTCAACATTGACTCCGGACCCCATGAAGTCTAATGGCTTCAGGTCAAGCATGGGCAAGGAAACCTCCTGCTGATTACCACCTACCGCCCTCCCTCAGCTGATGAATCAGTACTCCTCCATGTTGAACACCACTTGGAAGAAGCACTGAGAGTAGCAAGGACACAGAATGTACTCTGGGTGGGGGACTTCAATGTCCATCACCAAGAGTGGCTCGGATAGCACCACTACTGACCGAGCTGGCCGAGTCCTGAAGAACATAGTTGCCAGTCTGGGCCTGCGACAGGTGGTGAGAGAACCAACACGAGGGGAAAACCTACTTGACCTCGTCCTCACCACCATGACAGTATTGGTAGCAGTGACCACCACACAGTCATTGTGGAGACAAAGTCCCGTCTTCACACTGAGGACACCTTCCATCGTGTTGTGTGGCACTACCACCGTGCTAAATGGGATAGATTCAGAACAGATCTAGCAGCTCAAAACTGGGCATCCATGAGGCGCTGTGGGCCATCAGCAGCAGCAGAATTGTATTCCACCACAATCTGTAACCTCATGGCCCGGCATATACCTCACTCTACCATTACCATCAAGCCAGATGACCAACCCTGGTTCAATAAGGATTGTAAAAGAGCATGCCAGGAGCAGCACCAGGCATACCTAAAAATGAGGTACCAACCTGGGAAAACTGCAACACAGGACTACATGCATGCTAAAAAGCTGAGGCAGCATGCTATAGACAGGGCTAAGCGATCCCATAATCAACGGATCAGATCAAAGCTCTGCAGTCCTGCCACATCCAGTCGTGAATGGTGGTGGACCATTAAACAACTAATGGGAGGAAGAGACTCCATGAATATCCCCATCCTAAATGATGGTGGAGCCCAGCACGAGTGCAAAAGACAAGGCTGAAGCGTTTGCAAACATCTTCAGCCAGAAGTGCCGAGTGGATGATCCATATCGGCCTACTCCTGAGGTCCCCACCATCACAGAAGCCAGTCGTCAGCCAATTTGATTCACTCCACGTGATATGAAGAAACGGCTGAGCACACTGGATACAGCAAAGGCTGTGGGCCCCAACAACATCCCAGCTATCATGCTGAAAACTTGTGCTCCAGAGCTAGCCGCGCCTCTAGCCAAGCTGTTCCAGTACAGCTACAACACTGGCATCTATCCGACAATGTGGAAAATGGCCCAGGTACGTCCTGTCCACAAAAAGCAGGACAAATCCAACCCGGCCAATTACCGCCTATTCAGTCTATTCTCAATCATCAGCAAGGTGATGGAAGCGGTCATCGATAGTGCTATCAAGCAGCACTTACTCACCAATAACCTGATCACTGATGCTCAGTTTGGGTTCCGCCAAGACCACTCGGCTCCCGACCTCATTACAGCCTTGGTTCAAATATGGACAAAGGAGCTGAATTCCAGAGGTGAGGTGAGAGTGACTGCCCTTGACATCAAGGCAACCTTTGACCGAGTGTGGCATCAAGGAGCCCTAGTAAAACTGAAGTCAATGGGGATCGGGGGGAAAACTCTCCACTGGCTGGAGTCATACCTAGCACAAAGGAAGAGGTTTGTGGTGATTGAAGGTCAATCATCACAGCCCTAGGACATCGCTGCAGGAGTTCCTCAGGGCAGTGTCCTAGGCCCAACCATCTTCAGCTGCTCCATCAATGACCTTCCCTCCAACATAAGGTCAGAAATGGGGATGTTCACTGATGACTGCACTGTGTTCAGTGCCATTCACAACTCCTTAGATAATAAAGCAGTCCATGCCGGTATGCAACAAGACCTGGACGATGTTCAGACTTGGGCTGATAAGTGGCAGGTAACATTCGCACCACAGAAGTGCCAGGCGATGACTATATCCAACAAGCGAGAGTCTAACCACCGCCCCTTGACATTCAACGGCATTAACATCGCCGAATCCCCCACCATCAACATCCTGGGTGTCACCATTGACCAGAAACTTAACTGGACCAGCCACATAAATATTGTGGCTACAAGAACAGGTCAGAGGCTAGGTATTCTGCAGCGAGTGTCTCACCTCCTGACTCCCCAAAGCCTTTCCACCATCTACAAGGTCCAAGTAAAGAGTGTGATGGAATACTCTCCACTTGCCTGGATACGTGCAGCTCTAACAACACTCAAGAAGCTCGACACCATCCAGGACAAAGCAGCCCGCTTGATTGGCACCCCATCCACCACCTTAAAAAAAAACATTCACTCCCTCCACCACCGGCGCACCGTGGCTGCAGTGTGTACCATCTACAAGATGCACTGCAGCAACTCGCCAAGGCTTCCTCGGCAGTACCTCCCAAACCCACGACCCGCTTCACCTAGAAGGACAAGGGCAGCAGGCACATGGGAACACCACCACCTCCAAGTTTCCCTCCAATTCACACACCATCCTGACTTAGAAGTATATCGCCGATCCTTCATCGTCGCTGGGTCAAAATCCTGGAGCTCCCTACCTAACAGCACTGTGGGAGTACCTTCACCACACGGACTGCAGCGGTTTAAGAAGGCCGCTCAACACCACCTTCTCAAGATCAATTAGGGATGGGCAATAAATGCTGGCCTTGCCAGCGACGCCCACATCCCATAAACAAATAAAACAAAATGCAAGTTGTTTGAGAAAAAAATGCATAAACAGTGAAAATAATTTTAAAGCCGTTTTTGAACAGCACATATCCTGCCTTGGACATTTGTGCTTATAGTGCCTTATGAATCCATTTCTCTCTCCCTCCAAAATTCTTGCTTCTACTTAGAGCAAAGAGAAAGCATAGAAAACCAGTTTAAAATAAAAGCAGCCAGGTATCCGGCTCCTCCGATTTGTCTGCCTCACATCACATTGAATTAGTCTGTGTAGGGCTGGCAATCATTTTTCTATGTGCAATCTACCTGCACTGATTTCATTTCAACGACTCCTATCTGTTCAGAAAATGCTAAAGCATTAGTTTTTTTTAATGATTTATAATATATCATAACTGTGCTTCTCCAATGTAATGTACATGCAATTTCTTGTTCAGCATCAATCTACTCATTCAAATGAACCAAGTAAACAAAAATTAAAAAATGTATGTCGGTATAAGCAAAGTGAATATAGGGTTAGCTTGGTTCAGTTGATAACACTCTAGCTCACAAGTCAAAGCCCACTCTAGTACTTGAGCACATTGTTTAGGCTGACGCTCCAGTGCAGTACTGAGGGAGTCTTTCAGGTGAGGCATTACACCAAGGCTCCCTCCACCTGTTCAGGTAAACACAAAAAAATCCCACAGTACTTTTTCAAGTAAGAGTAGGGAGTTTTCCTGGTGTACAGGTCAACATTCCACCCTCAACACAACTAAAATGAATTAACTGGTTATTCATCTAGTTTGCGAGACTCTGCTGTGCATAATCTGTCTGCTGCATTTGACTACATTTCAGAAAAAGTAATTGATTTAATGTTAAGCACTTTGAGATGTCCTGAGAATGTAATAAGGTGCAGGCTGTTTGTTTTACCAACATTTTCCTCAAAGGTTACAAATGCAGACATTGGTGGAAAAAACAAGATGAGACTTGTTTTACTGAAAAATAAACCACTAACAGCAGGTGGCTAACCAACTCATTTGGGTAAAAATTCCTCTGTGTGTTAGACTTATCCCACAGGCAAAGCTATAATGGATTCACAACTCTGTCTATGAGATCAAAGAAACACACGGGAGAATTTTTTTCTTCCCACTTGTTGGCTCATTTATTTCAGAAACCACTGAACCTCATGATGGATCTTGTTTGTACCATGTTAACTAAATCAGTAAAAATGAATAGGGTTTCAAGTTCAAAAAAACATTTGGAACATTAACAACTTCATCCTGTAATGTTTTTACATTACTAATAGCTGTTGCACACTCCGTGATACAGTGGCTTGGAGTCCTTCTTCTTTCGTATGGTAGTAGCAAAGCAAATCAAATGTCAATATCTAAGTCAGATATCCAGGCCAATGCTTCCGGTGTAACAGCGAGAATATCTTGTAGGCTGCCTGCAAATTTCCTCTGAGGGCAGTGCTCAATGATGTGCTCCAGGGTCTGATCAGGAGCTCCACAGTCGCATGATGGGGATGCTTTAATCTTCCATCTATGGAGAAGGTGGCAGCATCTACCATGGCCGGTTGTG
Organism: Squalus acanthias; assembly: GCA_030390025.1. Classification (NCBI taxonomy): domain Eukaryota; kingdom Metazoa; phylum Chordata; class Chondrichthyes; order Squaliformes; family Squalidae; genus Squalus; species Squalus acanthias. Next base: position 49,804,508 of record CM059428.1, on the reverse strand, counting down.
AGGCGGTTGATGGTTGTCCACTGTTTGCAAGGAAGAATTGATTCTTCAGGTTGCACTGTGGGGTCCTCTATAAGGAATCCATTCAGTTTGTCACAGTTCTTCCAAGCATTTCGCTATCGGTCATCAAGGCTAAGGGGAGGTCGTTGCCAAGGGCTTCGGCGACGGTCCAAATGGCCTTCTAGATTTGAGACGGGTTGGTGGTAGGTTGTTCAAGTTAGCCTGGATCGACATGTCTTTGTTGGTGTAGCGGTTGTATTCTCTGGAGACTGCATATTCGTGGCGTAGGTGTGCTGGTGCGATGTTTGCAAGCACGAGCAGCCAAGGTGTTGGTGTCGATAAAAGCGTACCGGTGATAATTCTCATAGTAGAATTCAGCTGGACATCAATGGATTTGACATGCGGACTCGGTAGCCATACCGGAGAGCAGTATGCTGCTGTAGAGTACACCAGGGCGAGTGCTGCCGTACAGAGGGTTTGAGTGTCTGCTCCCCAGGTGGATCCGATGAGTTGCTGGATCAAGTTGACCCTACTCTTTAGTTTCTTCCCAAGGTTCTGGAGTGGCTTGCAGTGACTGTACAAGTGCAATGTGGAAATCACCTGACTGATGCGCAGATCCTAGAGTTATGAAAAACAATGGTACAATGGTTTACACATTGCCTTTTCACCTCTGGGACCTCGGTTCAAATCAGAATAATAGGATGAAAGTGTTCTCTGTCTGCCAGCTAAAAGGTTATGTGAAATGAATTTGGATAGTCCCAGTTAGTACTGGGCATGGTACCAAAGCATAAAGCTGCAACTAAACTGGGAATTTTATTCAGAGAAGTCCCAAAGATGACTGGTGTGGGGAGGAGAAATGTTATACCACAGTGTTCTTCTGAGATGTGGGTTAAGACATATTTTTGGGAATATGTAGAGTATTGCAGCTGCTTTTGATATACCAAACCTAGTAGAGCTTGATGTTAATACTATGGACCCAAAATTGAAAGAAGCATTTCATTTTCCAATAGTGAGGTCTCTCAACCTTAAGCACAAATTCACAAGAAACTCGATTTAATAATTGTTTCCAAAATTACAATATCAGTAATCCAATGAACACTGTAGCAAGTTTGGCAACTGGCAGGGAACGTTATAAAAGGCAGCTGATATTAGATAAGTAGTGCATCAAGTGATGCTTTGTGTTGGGAGTCAAAAACAAATAATCCATCAACAATATATCAATGATATTCACTTATATTGCCAAAAACCTGAATATTATGGTACTTGGAGAAAACAAAATATTGTTTAATATTTTGTGTCCTGACAGTCACTTACACCACAAATCACCAGCAGGAGGTACAACCAGAGGTTGGCCTTTTCAGTTCAGGAAATTCTTGGCCTACTACCTCACATTACTGTACCCCAAACTGCTGCACACTGCAAGTATGTGACAGTCAACAGTGCCAAGTAGTAGTTTAAGGTTTTACTTGTACTGTACATGCAGCACATTACGGCTTCCAGATTAAACTGATTCCTGCAAGCCCAGTGAACATGATTCTTTTACTCTTTTTCGTCAGCCCACCCTGCTATGGTAAAAAAAATGAAATGGTATGCCAAATATTTCACAAAAGCCCCTCAATGAAACAAGATGGATTCCTGAACCAAAAACTAAAAAGGACTACAGAATGGTTATCACAGTTTGCAATCTGCAATGAAATAAATCTTATTCTGTAGGTTTTTACCCGACTCCCAGCAAAAATATATTAGCACAACTAATCGAATTGTTTTGCCATTCCTGCAGTAGCCCCTACCACATCTGCAAACACATACAAAAACAAAAATGCAGATACTAGTTCAATAAGCCTTCTACTAACCTACTATACATAAAACCAAGCCAATTTTACTCATTAAAGACAACCATTCATTGATTTGTTTCTAAGACAGCTCAGAATAATAGAGTGTGGTGGTATTTTCTCTAAAATTTGCATTTCAAATGTAGGCTTGGAATTTTACTTCAAATTAAATAAAGAGCTTCAGCACTGACTGAACAAATACCCCCCCAGTCAGCACCAATACCCCACCCCAATCAGCACCAATACCCCCCCCAGTCAGCATCAATACCCCCCCCAGTCAGCACCAATACCCCCCCCAGTCAGCACCAATACCCCCCCAGTCAGCACCAATACCCCCCCAGACAGCACCAATACCCCCCCCAGTCAGCACCAATACCCCCCCCAGTCAGCACCAATACACCCCCCAGTCAGCACCAATACCCCCCCAGTCAGCACCAATACCCCCCCCCAGACAGCACCAATACCCCCCCAGTCAGCACCAATACCCCCCCAGTCAGCACCAACACCCCCCCAGTCAGCACCAATACCCCCCCCAGTCAGCACCAATACCCCCCCCAGTCAGCACCAATACCCCCCCCAGTCAGCACCAATACCCCCCCCAGTCAGCACCAATACCCCCCCCCAGTCAGCACCAATACCCCCCCCCCAGTCAGCACCAATACCCCCCCCAGTCAGCACCAATACCCCCCCCAGTCAGCACCAATACCCCCCCCAGTCAGCACCAATACCCCCCCCAGTCAGCACCAATACCCCCCCAGTCAGCACCAATACCCCCCCCAGTCAGCACCAATACCCCCCCCAGTCAGCACCAATACCCCCCCCAGTCAGCACCAATACCCCCCCAGTCAGCACCAACACCCCCCCAGTCAGCACCAATACCCCCCCCAGTCAGCACCAATACCCCCCCCAGTCAGCACCAATACCCCCCCCAGTCAGCACCAATACCCCCCCAGTCAGCACCAATACACCCCCCAGTCAGCACCAATACCCCCCCCAGTCAGCACCAATACCCCCCCCCCAGTCAGCACCAATACCCCCCCAGACAGCACCAATACCCCCCCCAGACAGCACCAATACCCCCCCAGTCAGCACCAACACCCCCCCAGTCAGCACCAATACCCCCCCCAGTCAGCACCAATACCCCCCCCAGTCAGCACCAATACCCCCCCAGTCAGCACCAATACCCCCCCCCAGTCAGCACCAATACCCCCCCCAGTCAGCATCAATACCCCCCCCAGTCAGCACCAATACCCCCCCCAGACAGCACCAATACCCCCCCAGTCAGCACCAATACCCCCCCAGTCAGCACCAACACCCCCCCAGTCAGCACCAACACCCCCCCAGTCAGCACCAACACCCCCCCAGTCAGCACCAATACCCCACCCAGTCAGCACCAACACCCCCCCAGTCAGCACCAACACCCCCCCAGTCAGCACCAACACCCCCCCAGTCAGCACCAACACCCCCCCAGTCAGCACCAATACCCCACCCAGTCAGCACCAATACCCCCCCCAGTCAGCACCAATACCCCCCCCAGTCAGCATCAATACCCCCCCCCAGTCAGCACCAATACCCCCCAGTCAGCATCAATACCCCCCCCCAGTCAGCATCAATATCCCCCCCCAGTCAGCACCAATACCCCCCCAGTCAGCACCAATACCTCCCCCAGTCAGCACCAATACCCCCCCCCAGTCAGCACCAATACCCCCCCCAGTCAGCACCAATATCCCCCCCCAGTCAGCATCAATATCCCCCCCCAGTCAGCATCAATACCCCCCCCCCCAGTCAGCACCAATACCCCCCCCCCAGTCAGCACCAATACCCCCCCCCCCAGTCAGCACCAATACCCCCCCCCAGTCAGCACCAATACCCCCCCCCCAGTCAGCACCAATACCCCCCCCAGTCAGCACCAATACCCCCCCCCCCAGTCAGCACCAATACCCCCCCCCCCCCCCAGTCAGCACCAATACCCCCCCCAGTCAGCACCAATACCCCCCCCCCCAGTCAGCACCAATACCCCCCCCCCCCCCAGTCAGCACCAATACCCCCCCCCCCCCAGTCAGCACCAATACCCACCCCCACTCATAAGAACATAAGGAATAGGAGCAGGAGTAGGCCATTCGGCCCTTCGAGCCTGCTCCGCCATTCAATGAGATCATGGCTGATCTTCTGCCTCAACTCCATTCACCGGCCCTATCGCCATATCCCTTGATGCCTTTACTAGTCAGAAATCAATCGACTTCTCTTTTGAATATACCCAATGACTGAGCCTCCACAGCCCTCTGGGGTAGAGAATTCCAAAGATTCACCACCCTCTGTGTGAAGAAATTTCTTCTCATCTCAGTCCTGAATGGCCTACCCTTTATCTTGAGGCTGTGGCCCCTGGTTCTAGACTCCCCAGCCAAGGGAAACATTCTCCCAGCATCCACCCTATCAAGCCCTGTAATAATTTTGTATGTTTCAATGAGATTCCCTCTCATTCTTCTGAATTCAAGAGAATACAGGCCTAGTTTACTCAATCTCTTCTCATACGACAGTCCCGCCATCCCAGGAATAAATCTCGTGAACCTTCGTTGCACTCCCTCTATGGCAAGTATATCCTTCCTTAGGTAAGGAGACCAAAATTGTACACAGTACTCCAGGTGTGGTCTCACCAAGGCCCTATATAATTGGAGTAAGACTTCTTTACTCCTGTACTCAAATCCTCTTGTAATGAAGGCCAGCATACCATTTGCCTTCCTAATGGCTTGCTGCACCTGCACATTCACTTTCAGTGACTCATGTACAAGGACACCCAGGTCCCTTTGAGCATCTGCATTCCACAATCTTTCACCATTTAGGAAATACTCTGCCTTTCTGTTTTTTTCTACCAAAGTGGATAACTTCACATTTATCCACATTATATTCCATCTGCCGTGTTCTCGCCCACTCACTGAGCCTGTCGAGATCCCCTTGAAGCCTCTTCACATCCTCTTCACAATTGACACTGCCACCTAGCTTTGTATCATCAGCAAATTTGGAAATGTTACATTTAGTCACCTCATCCAAATCATTGATATAGATCATGAATAGCTGGGGCCCAAGCACCGATCCTTGCGGTACCCCACTAGTCACCGCCTGCCATCCTGAAAAAGAACCCGTTTATCCCTACTCTTTGTTTTCTGTCTGTTAACCAATTCTCAATCCATGCTAGTATATTACCCCCAATTCCATGTGCCCTAATTTTGTTCACCAACCTCTTGTGTGGGACCTTATCGAAGGCCTTCTGAAAATCCAAATACACCACATCTACCGGTTCCCCTTTGTCTACTCCACTAGTTACATCCTCAAAGGACTCCAATAGGTTTGTTAAACAGGATTTCCCTTTCATAAATCCATGTAGACTCTGCCCAATCTTACTCTTAGTTTCTAAGTGCCCAGTTATTGCATCCTTTATCATAGATTCCAGCATTTTCCCAACTACTGATGTGAGGCTAACAGGTCTGTAGTTCCAAGTTTTCTCTCTCCCTCCTTTCTTAAATAGCGGGGTTACATTTGCTATCCTCCAATCTGCAGGAACCGTTCCAGAATCTATAGAATTTTGGAAGATGACAACCAATTCGTCCACTATACCAATGGCCACCACTTTCAAAACCCTAGGATGTAGGTCATCCGGTCCTTGGAATTTATCGACTTTTAGTCCCATTAATTTTGCGAGTACTGTTTTTTTAATAATAATAATTTCTTTAAGTTCCTCATTCTCGTCACTCCCTTGTTTTCCCATATTTCTGGGAGGTTTTTTGTGTCTTCCTCCGTGAAGACAGAAACAAAGTATTTATTTAATTTCTCAGCCATTTCCTCATTCCCCATTATAAATTCTCCCGTCTCTGGCTGTAAAGGACCTACATTTACCTTCGCCAGTCTTTTCCTTTTCACATATCGATAGAAGCTTTTACAATCCGTTTTTATATTTTTCGCCAGTTTGTGCACATATTCCATTTTCCCTTTCTTTATGAATTTCAGTCAGCACCAATACCCACCATCATTCAGCACCAATAACCCCCCCCCAGTCAGCACCAATACGCCCCCCAGTCAGCATCAATACCCCCCCCAGTCAGCATCAATACCCCCCCAGTCAGCATCAATACCCCCCCCAGTCAGCACCAATACCCCCCCCAGACAGCACCAATACCCCCCCCAGTCAGCACCAATACCCCCCCCGTCAGCATCAATAACCCCCCCCGTCAGCATCAATACCCCCCCAGTCAGCACCAATACCCCCCCCGTCAGCATCAATAACCCCCCCCAGTCAGCATCAATACTCCCCCCAGTCAGCACCAATACCCCCCCCGTCAGCATCAATAACCCCCCCCAGTCAGCATCAATACCCCCCCCAGTCAGCATCAATACCCCCCCCAGTCAGCACCAATACCCCCCCCAGACAGCACCAATACCCCCCCAGTCAGCACCAATACCCCCCCCGTCAGCATCAATAACCCCCCCCAGTCAGCACCAATACCCCCCCCAGCCAGCACCAATACCCCCCCCGTCAGCATCAATACCCCCCCCAGTCAGCATCAATACCCCCCCAGTCAGCACCAATACCCCCCCAGTCAGCACCAATAACCCCCCCCCAGTCAGCACCAATACCTCCCCCAATCAGCACCAATACCCCCCCCCAGTCAGCATCAATACCCCCCCAGTCAGCACCAATAACCCCCCCCCAGTCAGCACCAATACCCCCCCAGTCAGCACCAATACCTCCCCCAATCAGCACCAATACCCCCCCCCAGTCAGCATCAATACCCCCCCAGTCAGCACCAATAACCCCCCCCCAGTCAGCACCAATACCCCCCCCGTCAGCACCAATACCCCCCCCAGTCAGCATCAATACCCCCCCAATCAGCACCAATACCCCCCCCCAGTCAGCACCAATACCCCACCCAGTCAGCACCAATACCCCCCCCAGTCAGCACCAATACCCCCCCCCAGTCAGCACCAATACCCCCCCCCCAGTCAGCACCAATACCCCCCCCCCAGTCAGCACCAATACCCCACCCCAGTCAGCACCAATACCCCCCCCAGTCAGCACCAATACCCCCCCCCAGTCAGCACCAATACCCCCCCCCACAGTCAGCACCAATACCCCACCCCAGTCAGCACCAATACCCCCCCCAGTCAGCACCAATACCCCCCCCAGTCAGCACCAATACCCCCCCCAAGTCAGCACCAATACCTCCCCCAGTCAGCACCAATACCCCCCCCCCAGTCAGCACCAATACCTCCCCCAGTCAGCACCAATACCCCCCCCAGTCAGCACCAATACCCCCCCCCAGTCAGCACCAATACCCCCCCCAGTCAGCACCAATACCCACCCCCACAGTCAGCACCAATACCCCCCCCACAGTCAGCACCAATACCCCCCCCCAGTCAGCACCAATACCCCCCCCAGTCAGCACCAATACCCCCCCCCAAGTCAGCACCAATACCTCCCCCAGTCAGCACCAATACCCTCCCCCAGTCAGCACCAATACCCCCCCCAGTCAGCACCAATACCCCCCCCCCGCCAGCACCAATACCCCCCCCCCCCCCCCCGCCAGCACCAGCTGAAGATCAGTCATGTGCTAATCAAATGATGATACTGCAACTTCACGTATGGTTGTAAGTGTGGCATTTAGAGATAATTTTGTTGCTAACAGCACTGATTAAACAGCTAGTTTTACAACAATTCCTTCAGAAATTCAGGCAAATCCAGAATTTGGTGTGGAAATCAGGGAGCATAGAAGAATGGCGTTCAGTCTCTTATCAGAGAGTAAACCAACAGTTCTTGTATTTTAGTTTGAAGTTTCTGGATGAGGTTATGACATACGTCATGTAAGGCACGTGAAAAGGTCTCCTGACTCTAATCCACCGATAAAAAGTTTGAATTAATGTTTTTTCAATAGATTTTTTGGTTTATCATGTGTGCCAATCAAGGTGAAGAATTAAAGGCTTTGCCACATTTGCTATCCATTGTCAGCATCAAGCACTCAGGTCAGGTGTAACAGAATGTATGGGCTCCCTTCACTATCTCTCCTTCAGTTATGTTTCAATCCCATTTCGCTACTTCCCACAAATGCTGTCCATATGACGCCCAAGAGAGATTTTCAAAGGTAGAATTTCTAAATTTGCCGATGGCACCAAACTTGTGGGTGTGGCAAACAGTGAGGATGATACCAATCGACTGCAACAGGACATAGAAAGGCTAGCAGAATGGGCAGACAAGTGACAGGTGGAATTTAATACAGAGAAGTGTGAGGTGATGCATTTTGGCAGAAGGAACAGGAAGAGGCAATATACACTTAATGGCACAGTTTTAAAGAGTGTGCAGGGACAGAGGGACCTGGGAGTTAATGTGTATAGGTCCCTGAAGGTGGCGGGACATATTGAGAGAGTGGTTAGCAAAGCATATGGGATCTTAGGCTTCATAAATAGAGGTATTGAGTACAAAAGTAGAGAAGTTATGCTGAACCTTTATAAAGTGCTGGTTAGGCCACAACTGGAGTATTGCGTCCAGTTCTGGTCACCACACTTTAGGAAGGATGTGAAGGCCCTTGAGAGGGTGCAGAGGAGATTTACCAGAATGGTTCTGGGGATGGGGGATCTTAGCTACAAGGACAGGTTGGAGAAGCTGGATTTGTTTTTATTAGAGCAAAGGAGGTTGAGGGGTGATTTGATAGAGGTGTACAAGATTACGACGGGTTTGGATAGGCTAGACGGGTAAAGGCTGTTCCCACTAGTTGATGGTACCAGGACTAGGGGTCACAGATTTAAGGTTTTGGGCAAGCGATACAGGGGGGATGCGAGGGAAAACTTTTTTACGCAGCAAGTGGTGAGGACCTGGAACTCGCTGCCGACGGAAGTGGTGGAGGCGGAGACAGTCAATGTTTTCAAGGGGAGACTGGATAGGCACTTGAGAGAAATAAACCTGCAGGGCTACAGGGATAGAGCGGGGTAATGTGGCAGGGACAGAAACCTGATTGGAAGGATTCAAACATGGAGTTCCGGGAAAGATGGGCACGGTTTTGGGAGGCAACAACACGTTCAAGGACTTTGAAGAGGAAAGGGAGGTTGGAGATGGGGCGGTAGTTTGCATAGATGGGAGAATCAAGGATTGATTTTTGAGGAGAGGTAGTAAGACAGTGGGAGGGATCTGGTGAAAATAACTTAAGTCAGAACACAACAGAAATAGTGAGATGAGAGTAAAGGTCACACCAAGGTAAGGAACATAAACGGTCAGGGAACAAATACAGTTGTAAAACAGAAGTATAAAGGGACTGTTAAAAGTAAAGAAAAAGGAACAACTATTAAAGACAAATTAACCTGGCTATACAGCAATGTAAACAGCATCCAAAATATAACAGGGGAACTAGCGGTAATAATCCTTAGTGAGGAACCAGATGTAGTAAGAACAACTGAAACATGGCTACATAAAGAACAGGACTGGCAACTAAATATTGCAGGTTATAACATAATCAGAAAGGATAGGGAAGGAAGAAGGGGGATGGGGTAGATGTATTAATTAGAGATAACACAATAGTAGAAAAAAGGGACATAACTAACAGAAGGATAGAAACAGAATCCATTTGGATTGAAATAAAAGATAAGGGATCGATCACACTAATAGGGGTATACTACAGATGACCTAATAGTGGAAAGGAGGTGGAGGAAAAACTATGTAAGCAAATATGTGAAATGAGTAAAGGACATAGAATAATAATCATGGGAGATTTTAACTACCCCCAAATAAACTGGCAAGAAGAGGTTGCAAAAGAGGGTACAGGGAATGAAGTTTTTACAATGTGAGCAAAACTCCTTTCTTACGCAGTATGTAAAAAGCCCAACAAGAGAGTGATCACTTCTGGGCTAGTAATGGAAAATGAACCAGAACAGATAAGAGAAGCGTAGGGAAACATCTAGGCAATAGCGATCACAACATAATAAGGATTAAGATAAAGATTAAGAACATAAGTGAGACAAAGACCACAGTAATAAACTGGAAAAAAGTTAATTTAAGGGGAAGGGAATGGAACTACGGAAAACAAACAGGGAAAAATTTACTGACAAACAAAGAAGTAGAACAGCAGTGGGTAACACATAAAATGGTGATCATTAGAGTCCGGGAGAAATAGATCCCACTAAAAACCAAGAACAGACACATCATTGATAAATAGATCAAAAGGGGCAAAACTGAAACTAAAGAAAAGGGCATACACGAAGTATATAGACAACAAAGGAAAGGATAACAAAAGGGAATATGAAAAGGTTATGCAGTTTCCAACTTTTGTATACAAAATACTACCTTTAAACTACAAATATGTTGTCTAGGAAGGAGAGGACGACAAAAGGGAATACGAAAAGGTTAGGAAAGAAGTTAAAAAAAAATTAGGAAGGCAAAGAGAAACTATGAAATTAAATTGTCAAGGAATATATAAAGATACAGTAATGTATACTACTGACACATAAATAACAAAAGAAAAATCAAGTTCGGGATAGGGCCACTAAGGGAAACACACTATAAACTCACAGCGAAATGTCAGAAGTATGAAATAATTACTTTGCCTCGGTATTTACTAGGGAGACGACCTTGGTGGTCATGACATTAGAAGAAATCAAAAAATCTAAAAATATTTAAGATAGAAAGGGGGGAGATAATTGATAAACTGAACCAACTTAGAGAGGATAAAACCCCTGCTCCGGATCGATTGCATCTGCGCATATTAAAAGAAGTTAGGGAAGAGATAACAGAGGCACAATTATATATTTATAATAAATCATTAGAAAAGGGAGTAGTCCCAGGGGACTGGCTAATGTGATTCCTATATTTTAAAAAAGGGAGATAGAACAATTCCAGGGAACTATAGACCAATTAGCTTAACATTAGTGGTAGGAAAGATAATGGAATCTTTATTCAAAGATGTAATAGAAAAATATGAGAAGTAGGCACAGTTTTCAAAAGAGAAGATCATGCTTAGCCAACCTTATTGAATTATTTGACGAAGTAACAGAAAGGGTAGACAAGGATAATGCAGTAGACGCAATATATTTGGATTTTCAAAACGCCTTCGATAAGGTACCACATAGTAGACTCATGACTAAGGTCAGAACACGTGGAGATAGGGGAAAAGTAGCAGAATGAATAGCAAGCTGGCTACAAAACAGAAAACAGAGAGTAGGGGTAAAAGGCTAGTTACTCAGACTGGCAAAAAATAGGAAGTGGTGTTCCATAAGGATCGGTGCAGGGACCACTGTTGTTCACCATTTGCATAATTAATTTGGACTCGGGAATCAGAAGTACAATTTCAAAAATTGGGAGGTGCAGTTAATACAGAGGAGGACTGCGACAAAATGCAGGAAGATATAGAATCATAGAATAGTAAAGCACAGAAGGAGGCCATTCAGCCCGTCGAGTCTGCACCGGCTCTTTTGAAGAGCTCCCCCGCTCTTTCCCCATATCACTGCAATTTTTTCTCCTTCAAGTATTTATCCAATTTCCTTTTGAAGGCTAACCACTGCATAAAAATGTTTTCCCTCATATCGCTTCTGGTTCTTGCTTGTATTTCCTTGTATCGCTTCGGCTTCTTTTGCCAATCACCTTAAATCTGTGCCCTCTAGTTATCGACCCTTCAGTCATTTGAAACAGTTTCTCTTTATTTACTCTACCTAAACCCTTCATTATTTTAAACATCTCTATCAAATCTCCACTTAGCCTTCTCTGCTCTAAAGTGAACAACCCCAGCTTCTCCAGTCTATCCAGGTAACTGTTCACTTGGAGGGCTGTGAATCTTTGGAATTCTCTACCCCAAAAGGGCTGTGGATGTGAAATCGTTGAGTATATTAAAGGCTGAGATAGATAGATTTTTGGGCTCTAGGGAAATGGAGATCTGGCGGGAAAGTGGAGTTTAGGTCGAAGATCAGCCATGATCTTATTGAATGGCGGAGTAGGCTCGAGGGGCCGTATGGCTTACTCCTGCTCCTAATTCTTATGTTCTTATGTTCGGAAGAGACATGAGGAAAAACTTTTTTATGCAATGAGTGGTTAGGATTTGGAATGCACTGCCTGATAGGCTGGTGGATACAGATTCAATAGCAGCCATCAAAAGGGAATTAGATAAATAATTGGAGAAAAAGTTGCAAGGATATGGGGAAAGAGCAGGGGACTGGGACTAACTGGATTGCTCTTCAAAAGAGCTGGCGCAGACTCGATGGGCCGAATGGTCTCCTTCTGTGCTGTACGATTTTATAATTCTATAACATTCACACCACACAAGTGTCAGGCAATGACCATCTCCAACAAGAGAGTCTAGCCACCTCCCCATGATATTCAACAGGATTACCATTGCTGAATCCCCCACCATCAACATTCTGGGCGTCACCATTGACCAGAAACTTAACTGGACCAGCCACATAAATAATGTGCCTACAAGAGCAGGTCAGAGGCCAGGTATTCTGCGGCGAGTGTCTCGCCTCCTGACTCCCCAAAGCCTTGCCACCATCCACAAGGCACAAGTCAGGAGTGTGATGGAATACTCTCCACTTGCCTGGATGAGTGCAACTCCAACAACGCTCAAGAAGCTCGACATCGAAATGGAGAGCGAAGAAATTGACTCAGATACTAAGGTCCTGAATTTAAACAAGGGGAATTATGATGCCATTAGACGGGAACTGAGTAGGTCTGATTGGACAACGTTCCTGGGAGGACTGGAGGTAGATAAACAATGGCAAACATTTAAAGATAGAATGACAAAATTGCAAAAATTGTTTATACCAATCTGGCATAAAAGGAAATCTAAAAAGGTGACTCAACCGTGGATAACAGGGGAAATTAGAGACAGCATAAAATCCAAAGATAGGGCGTATAAAATAGCCAAAAAAAGCGCCAGAGCGGAAGATTGGGAACAGTTTAAGATAGAGCAAAGGAGGACAAAGGGCTTAATCAAGAGGGGCAAAATAGCTTACGAAAGCAAGCTGGCGGAAAATATAAAAACTAACTCCAAAAGCTTTTATAAGTATATCAAGAGGAAAAGACTGGTGAAAACCAAAGTTGGCCCATTGCAGTCAGATACGGGGGAATATATAACGGGAAATAAAGAAATGGCAGACCAACTAAATGCATACTTTGGGTCAGTCTTTACGAAGGAAGACACAAAAAACCTCCCTGGGATATCGGGAAAAATAGGGACATTTGCAAAGGAGGAACTGACGCAAGTCAATATCTCTAAGGATATGGTGTTAAGGAAGCTAAAGGGATTGAAGGCGGACAAATCCCCAGGGCCTGATAACATGCATCCTAGGGTGCTGAAGGAGGTGGCCCTAGAGATAGCGGATGCACTAAGTATGATTTTTCAGAATTCATTAGACTCGGGAACAGTGCCCATGGATTGGAGGGTAGCTAACGTTACCCCACTATTCAAAAAGGGGGGTAGGGAAAAAGCAGGTAATTACAGACCTGTAAGCCTTACATCAGTTGTGGGCAAAATGCTGGAGTCCATCATTAAGGATGAAATAGCGGAGCACTTAGCAAATGGGGACAGGATAGGACAGAGTCAACATGGATTTACAAAGGGTAAATCGTGCTTGACTAATCTATTGGAATTTTTTGAGGGAGTAACTGGTAAAATAGATGGGGGAGAGCCAGTAGATGTGGTGTACCTGGACTTCCAAAAGGCCTTCGATAAGGTCCCACATAAAAGATTAGCAGGGAAAATTGAAGCTCATGGGATAAAGGGGAAAGTATTGACGTGGATAGAGAACTGGCTGTCAGATAGAAAACAGAGAGTTGGAATAAACGGCTCATTTTCTGAATGGCAGGCAGTAACAAGTGGGGTACCACAGGGATCTGTCCTGGGTCCCCAGCTGTTCACAATTTACATTAATGACCTGGATCAGGGAGTCGGATGCAGCATTTCCAAATCTGCAGACGACACTAAACTAGGAGGGGGGGTGGGCTCAGAGGAGGAGACCAGGAAGCTCCAGAGCGATTTGGACAGACTGGGTGATTGGGCGGATAAATGGCAGATGCACTATAATGTGGACAAGTGCGAAGTTATCCACCTTGGGTGCAGGAACGGGAGGGCAAATTATTATTTAAATGGCAATAAATTGGGAGAGGGGGAAGTACAGAGAGACCTGGGTGTTCTTGTACACCAGTCACTGAAGGCGAGCATGCAGGTGCAACAGGCGGTCAAGAAGGCAAACGGTATGCTGGCCTTCATAGCAAAAGGGTTGGAATACAGGAACAGGGATACCTTGCTGCAGCTGTACAGGGCACTGGTGAGACCACACCTCGAGTACTGTGTACAGTTTTGGTCGCCTCATCTGAGGAAAGATGTTCTTGCCATGGAGGGGGTGCAGCGGCGATTCACCAGGCTGATACCAGGAATGGCGGGATTGACCTATGAGGAGAGACTATGTAGTTTAGGTATGTACACACTGGAGTTTAGAAGATTGAGAGGGGACCTCATAGAAGTGTATAAAATTCTGACAGGTCTAGACAGACTAGATGCAGAAGGAATGTTTCCCTTGGCGGGTGAGAACAGAACTAGAGGACATAATTTAAGGATAAGGGCTAAACCATTTAGGACAGAAATGAGGGGGAATTTCTTCACTCAGAGGGTGGTGAACCTGTGGAACTCATTGCCACAGAGGGCAGTGTACGCCAGCTCATTAAATATATTTAAGAGGGAATTAGATATATTTCTACAGGCAAAAGGGGTTAAGGGTTATGGAGAGAAGGCGGGGACGGGATACTGAATTGGAGGATCAGCCATGATCTCATTAAATGGCGGAGCAGGCTCGAAGGGCCGGATGGCCTACTCCTGCTCCTATCTTCTATGTATCTATGTATCTATGTATCATCCAGGGCAAAGCAGCCCGCTTGATTGGTACCCCATCCATCACCTTAAACATTCACTCCCTCCACCACCGGCGCACCGTGGTTGCAGTGTGTATCATCTACAAAATGCACTGCAGCAACTCGTCAAGGCTTCTTCGACAGCACCTCCCAAACCCGCGACATCTATCATCTAGAAGGGAAGCAGGCGCATGGGAACACCAGCACCTGCAAGTTCCCCTCCAAGTCACACACCATTCTGATTTGGAAATATATTGCCATTCCTTCATCGTCGCTGGGTCAAAATCCTGAAACTCCCTCCCCAACAGCTCTGTGGGAGTACCTTTACCTTATGGACTGTAGTGCTTCTAGAAGGCGCTTCTTAAGGGCAATTACGGATGGGCAATAATTGCTGGCTTTGCCAGCAACGTTCACATCCCATGAATGAATGAAAAAAATCCAGCTTTTAAAGTTCCTTGTACCTGTACTCCTAGATTCATCACTTACTCCATCCCATTGGAAGTTTTACCATTTAAGGTATATTTCTATTCTCTGCTCTTTTCCCAAAAACTATTTTTTCCCAATTTATCTACGTTGAAGGACTTCATACATATCAAACGTCCTCTGACTTGTCAATGTCCTCTATAGTTATCTAACTTATTCCTTTCCATCATTTTAAACAGGGATACAACATTTGTACATTCAGCCCATTTGTACAATTCCCATTTTCAAATACTTTGGAAAATTTCTTCTTCCCTGGGCTATTTCATCACTACTCTGAAGTAGACCATCCAGGCCTGGTTGCTGAACATTAAGGGCTGGATTTTCAATGACCCGTGGAGTCGGGTTTGGAGTCGGGGGGGGGGGGGGGGGGGGTGGTTAAAGTTGCAGATTCGGGGGTCCCGACCCCATCCCGCCTCCATGCCAGTTTCTCTGGCGGCGGGTACCCGACCTGGTCTGAGACCCGACTCCCCGAGGCAGGAAGGGATTAGTGACAATTAACTGCCTGTTAACAGGTAGTTTTTTGCATAATCCCTATTTTAAAAAGAAAAGTGTGGGCTTCCCGACAGGTGGCAACCACGCCAAGTTATCGGGGCGGACCGTGGGTCTGCAGGGGTCGATATGTCCGGTGGGCAGGTGAATGATGGGTGCATGTGTACAGAGGTAAGTGTGTAAGGTAAGTGCTAAGTGTTGGAAAAAGTTTTACTTACCTTAACTTCCTCCTGCAGGTGTCAGCCCTTCAGTTCTCGGGAGTTAGAAATCTCACCGGCACAGAAAGCAGGAAAGCCGTGGTTATTTCAGAAACTGCAGCCTTCTGTTTTCTGTGGTGGAATGATTTTTAACTCAGCCTGAGAGGAAGGACTGAAGTTAGAAATCATATTGTGAGTGTTTGACAGCTTCACAGAGCTGTCAAACGCTGATATTTCATCTGTCAAAAGCTCTTGACAGATGAAATGTCAGTCTGTGACGTCACCTGTTGCCGAGTGGCCCTTAATTGGCCTGCTGAGCCCACTGGGCAGGCTCAACAAGGTAAATCAAGGGGAAATACAGTGGGTTGGCCACATCTCGATGGAGGCAGGTTCACAAGCCAGAATGTGAGATTCCCGACCCCAATTTCAAAATCCAGCCCCAAGTCTCATTAATCCTTTCAATACACTTTCCTCGTTATTTAAATCTCCATTAGTTACTCTTCCACATCCTTTGCTGGTTCTCTTACAGTCCTTCCTTTAACATCCTCTTTAAATAAAGTCAAAATACTTACTAAGTGCCTCTATCACTTTTTTCTCTACTATAAGGATGCCTTCTTGATATTCCCGTGGTCTCAAATTTTCGCTGACTATTCTCATGCTTCTAATGTGCTAATAAAACTGTTTGGTATTACCCTTTCTGTTGACTGTCAGTTATTTCACACTGAAAAATGCTTTCAGCATTCTGAATCTCCCTTTTTGCTTCTCATTTGATTTTGGTATTTCTCCTGGCTTTATTCTGTAATACTAGTTCACTTTTCAGATTTATTTTTGTCCTGAATTCCTTCAAATTGCACCTAAATATTTCTCTGCTGATCTGTTTTTAATCTATCCTATTTATCTGGGTTAGGCCCCATTAATGCCTCAGAATGTGCTCTTTTCCAGTCCAACCTCTTTGTTCCGGTGGTCAGGTGGGCAGAAAAGTAGCAAATGGAATTCAATCCAGAGAAGTGTGAGGTAATGCATTTGGGGAGGGCTAACAAGGCAAGGGAATACACTATAAATGGTAGGATACTGAGAAGTGTAGAGGAACAGAGGGACCTTGGAGTGCATGACCACAGATCTCTGAAGGTAGTAGGACAGGTACATAAGGTGGTTAAGAAGGCATATGGGATACTTTCCTTTATTAGCCGAGGCATAGAATAGGAAGGTTATGCTTGAACTGTATAAAACACTAGTTAGGCCACAGCTAGAGTACTGTGCACAGTTCTGGTCACAACATAACAGGAGGGTACAGAGATTTATGAGGATGTTGCCAGGACTGCAGAATTTTAGCTATAAAGGAAAGATTGGATAGGTTGGGGTTGTTTTCTTTGAAACAGAGGAGACTGAGGGGAGACTTAATTGAACTGTATAAAATTATGAGGGGCCTAAATAAAGTGGATAGGAAGGACCTATTTCCCCTAGCAGAGAGGTCAATAACCAAGGGCCTAGATTTAAAGTAATTGGTCGAAGGATTAGAGGGAGTTGAGAACTTTTTTCACCCAGAGGGTGGTGGGGGTCTAAAACTCACTGCCTAAAAGGGTGGTAGAGGCAGAAGCACTCATCACATTTAAAAAGTACTTGAATATGCACCTGAAGTTCTGTAACCTACAAGGCTACGGACCAAGAGCTGGAAAGTGGGATTAGGCTGGATAGCTCGGTTTTGGCCGGCACAGACATGATGGGTCGAATGGACTCCTTCTGTGCCGTAAAGACACACCCTCACCGATTTGGAGGCGTGCATGCACAGGATCGTTGCCGGCTAGGTCATAGGTGCCGTGGCCGCTGGAGAGGTCGACCACCTTGGGGACAGCAATGGTAAGTTCATCAGCTTTCTCTCCTCTGTCATTCCACTTGCCCCTCACAACACCAGCCTTTTACACTTTCAATCCAACTTACTAACTGTCTCCAGTCCTTGCTCCCTTTCTGTCCCACTGTCCTCACGCTAAAGCCACTCTTGTACCTCCCTGCTTTCAGATAGTGAACCACCAGCTGACCAGCCTGTCGCTCAAACTACCAGTGGCAGCGACGCCCCAGGCAAGGAGGAAGAGGAAGCCTCACCACCTGCATCTCCCGAGGGAGCCCATTCCGACACTGGGACCACACCTTCCCTGGAGGGGAGCAGGGGGATAGGGTCTGAGGAGGGTGAAGCTCCTGGACCCAGCGGGCTGCAACGCCAGGGGGTAGGGAAGCTGGGGGCCAGCTCCCCGGAGGGTGAGTAGGCAAGCGAGTCCTGCTGCACAGGACTCAGATTAGGACCGCGCCATCGCGGCCATGAATAGCCAGGCCTTGAGCATGCACACTGAGCTCATGGGTGCAATGGCAAGAGTGCCCGAAAGCATGGATAGACTGGCTAGGAGTGTGGAGCAGTCCGCTGCAGCACAGGCCAACGCAACGCAATGACTTAGTGCTGCAATTCAGTCATTGGCTGGTGCCATCCAGTCTCAGACTGCTCTCATGCAGTCTCAGATTGATGTCACGCAAGCACTGACTGCTGCCATCCTCGCTGGGTCAGCCACATTGCCCCGGGGCTCTCACGGTGCCACAGCAGGCCAGCAATCTGTGCTCGAGCAGATTGCTCTGGATGCTGAGGTACTGCCCCGTGGGAGTGCCAGTGTGTCGGTCGAGCAGGAAGGTGCTGTCGTCTCTCAGGATGACAGCATTCCTGCTCCCACCACTGGCACTTCCCCATTACACTTGCCACGGCCTGCAACACAACCAGCCCAGACTGCTGCCACCCATGCAGACTGCAACCGGGCCCTCCAGGCCCAGAGCTGGTCGAGGGCATCCTTTCAAGGGCATCTGCAGTCTCTGGATCTGACATTCAGCAGCCTTCCAGCCACTGGGGCCCCATTACGGAGGAGCAGTAGGGTGGGAAGGGGGGGGAAGTGTGCAGGGGATGGAGATCACCATCGAAGGGCAAACAGTAGGAGGCCTAAAGAAATGGTGGGAATGTTTGTGGTAAAGGTCGAGGTTCATGTGATTACATTTGTTTACTGTTTTGCTGTTTATCTCCATCTTGTGAGAACGAGTTCTGTTAGTTCATGATTTGTTGTGTTGGTTTCTAATTGTTTATCCTGAATAAATGACACAGAGTTTGTTAAATAAAAAAGTTGTTGTATTCAAAATTTAGATTTTTGGTCTTTGGAATCATTCCAGCTTTGGCCGGCAATAGGGGGTGCGGGTTGCTTTCCATGATGTTGTTCTCCATGCCAGAAGCCATCTTCTGAGTAGGGGCCTAGAAACGGCTTATCAGCCGTTCACAGGCGGCCCTTGCACTGGCAACATTGTGCGCCTCCCTCCCACGTTGGTGCAGCTGCTGATCCTCCTCCTCATCCTCCTCCTCCTCAGATGGTGCACCAATCCCTGGTGGCATTGGCTGGGTCCTCAGGATTGCCAGGTTGTGAAGCATGCAGCACACAACTATAAACATGAAGACTCGCTCAGGAGAGTACTGCAGGGCTCCTCCTGAGTGGTCCAGACAGCGGAACCGTTGCTTCAGCACGCTGATCGTCCTATCAATTATGTTCCTGGTGGCAGTATGGCTCTCATTATACCGCAGCTCGGCAAGGGTGTTGGGGTTACGGAGCGGTGTCATCAGCCAGGTGCAGAGTGGATAACCCTTGTCCCCGAGGAGTCATCCACTTGGGTGATGCGGTGCCTGGAAAAGGTCTGGCTCACCAGTCTAGCGCAAGGTGAAAGCATCGTGGCTGCTGCCAGGATAGCGGGCATTGACGGCGAGTATGAGCTGTGTGTGGTCACAGACCAACTGCTCATTTAAGGAGTGGTAGCCCTGCGGTTTCGGAATACCTCTGCATTTTCATGCGGTGCCCGCAATGCCACATGCGTGCAGTCAATAGCGCCCTGCACCATGGGGAAGCCCGCTATCCTAGCAAAGCCACATGCCCGTTCATGCTGTTTGGCCCGGGTCGTGCGGAAAGAGATGTGCTGGCATCTCCTTTTATACAGGGCATTTGTCACCTCCCGGATACAACAATGGACAACGAACTGGGAGATATTGGCGATGTCCCCAGTAGCAGCTTGAAAGGAGCCGCCGGCATAAAAATTCAGAGCCACTGTGACCTTCACTATCACCAACAGAGACGTCCTGGTCCTGAGTTGAGGCTGCAGATCTGGTTGCAGCAGGTGGCAGAACTCAGTGACCACCTCCTTGCTGAAGCGCAGCCTGCGCAAACACTGCTCCTCAGACAAATGAAGGCATGAGAACTGCTCCCTGAATACCCTTGGAGGGCAAGGTCTCCTGTGCAGAAGCCTGTTGGCCCTCCTCTCTCTCTCTGCATCTCTGCTGCCTCCGATTCTGCAGGTGCAGGACGCGCCCCGAATCAGTGCAGCCCCCCATAGTCTCTTCTAAATCGCTGGAATGAAGGTCAAATCAAAATGAACCTGTAAAGTGCTGCTCAGTACCCAAAACTCCTTCTCACAGCGTTGATTCTCTCCAGAAGTCTCTCTCCCTCTCAGAATGCGTGGTTCAAAAATTGCGCCGACAAGAAAAGGCAGGAAGCGGCCGCCTTTAAATAGTGCTCCCCCAGCCCCTTCCCGACTGCAAAACGATCCCCTCTACCGGTCGTTGCTAGCCGCAGGCGGAAAGGCAGGGGGCGCGACTCAATATCCGGTCCGGGGCGCTACCAGGGGGTTGCACGCTCGACTGACGTCACGATCTGTGGGTGCAGGAGATCGTGGCGGTAGTGTTTAGCGCCGCCACAAAATGTCTGGTCTGGCGGGAGGCGCTAAGCAACCGACATTTTCCCCCCAGGTCTCAGCCACACAGTCATGTGTTCATTCTTGATCACCAAATATCTCACACCTGTCTCTGCCTATGCTCACTGCTGCCCTCATCTCCCCAGAGGTAGTGCCGTGCTCCATAAGGACATGGTTCACATGGTCTCTAATAATCTCCTTCTTTCCTTCAAAAACAATTTCTACTAAACTTCTTTTTTTGCTTCACCAACAATGGGACAGGTTTGAAACAGAAACACTCTCCAAAGACTATCTTCAACTGGGCAGGAGTAGGTTCGTGTCAACCCCAGTAGGCTACCATCCTAAGTGAATGCCTCCTGGCTACATTTTCTGGCTCCCATTCTGTCATCTTCTCCTTTCCTTTCCTGTCCAGGCATAGATACATTACAGAATCTCTGGTACAAATATTTCTCCCCAAACTGTAGGCTGCATGATGTATCTGTTTCTGCAACCACTGTTCAAATATATAAAGACAAAAAAGACTTGCATTTATATTTCCTTTCACATCCTCAGGATGTCTCAAAACTCAGTGGTAACACTCTTGCTACTGAATGAAAAGGTCCTGGGTTCAAGCCCCACTCCAGAGACTGGTCCTTCGTTGCAGTACTGCGAGTGTGCTACACTGCCAAATCTGTCTCTTTTGGATGAGACATTAAGCCAAGGCCCTATATGCTCTCTCAGCAGGATGTAAGCAATTCCATGACACTATATGAATAAGAGCAGGGGAGTTCTCCCAGTGTCCTGGCCAACATTTATAATTCAATTAACATCACTAAAACAGATTAACTAATCATTTATCTCTTTTGAAGTGTAGTCACTGATATATACCGAAAGGTAACAGGCAGTTTGCACGCAGCGTTTACTCTGTTTTTGGTGGTGGTGATTGTTGGCCTGGAATGTTGACCAGGACAATATCCTTTACTTGAAAATGACTTTGTACTGACTCTCATTTCATGCCTTCACCTTTTACAAAAAATAAACGTGCATTTTTCTGATTGGATGGGGATGAAAACATTCCAGTAATTGGTTGTTGATACTTTAATGTACAACAATGGCCTGGAATTTGCGTTTGTAATGATGGTGAAACTGTCAGCATTCACCGTCATTACAACTGTGAAACTGATAGCAACTTCTGGCGTTCACACGTGCGTTATTAAACGTGGAAATCCAGAAGTTGCTGTCAGTCATTCCCTGCTCCTCCACAGGTTGCACTGTTGAACTCCCCGCAGCCAGCAATCAATTGAAATCACGGAACTGACGAGAACTTAAGCTTTTATGCTCTAATATCGCTGTTAAAAACCCCTGAAAAAGTTAAGCCTTGTTCAATGAGGTGTAACTGGGTTTTTAACAGCGTACTCAGTCATAATTACTGAACAACCGTTCTGGCCCTGTAAAACTAACTTTATATTTGTGGAATGTCAAATTTTTCCATTATGGTAATAATTCCATGGCCTAGAAATTGGACTGCAACACAAAAGTTGCCAGTGTTATCGCAGTCTCGGGTTAACGGGCGCGCTGGTAGGAGAGAAAAATTTGCGCTGGGGGACTAAAGATTTTTAGTCCACCACTAAACTCACCATGTAACACTCTCCTGGTGGCGTTACTCCAGGCATCAGTGCCGAATGTGGCGTCCAGAAGCAGCGCTACATCTTCAAACAGCCTCTGGAAGCGAGGCTATGAGTTTGCTAGGCATTGTGGGATATTAAAAGGGCAATGTATTGTCATTTGCTTAAAAGGCCTTCTGAATTGATTAAAATAAAAATGAAGTAAAAAACATGCAGTTTTCAATCCTTACAGCTCCTACTGCCTTTAAAAAAAAATTAACATTTGAAAAAACATTCTCAAATGGGAGTCTTCAGCTCTTTAAAGCTGAATTCCCTTTCACACCTCAAAAAATGGGAAAAGTGCTTCAGCACTAACACAAATGGCTTAGCAAGCCGGGAAGGGGCACCCAGGGTCTCGCATGCAACACTCCAGCTTTGTGCAGGGGGTCAACACTGTCACTCGATTTCATACTCCCAGCCACCAGCTCCTCTTGGTCAGCCATTTGCAGTGTGCCCCACTGAAATTCAGCAGCCTTCCACCAGCCATGCTGCAGCCACTGGGGTAGCACTGTGTGACATCAGCAGGATAGGCAAAGGCACACACAAGACAGTCACTAAGGGAATGCATAAGGGTGATGAGTTGATTTCTTGATGTCATATTGGATGGATATATGGATAAAGTTGGATTGGAAAGTTTGCTTTGTGGTGGCTTTTAGTTCAGCATCGTGGCCAAGAGAACCCTGTGGTTGTCAGTAACAGAGCGAAGGTGTGGGACAAATGTTGACAGTGGAATTGGGGTTGTGGTCACTGGTACTGCAGGCGGATCATTCCATCCCGGATATCCTGGCCAGAAAAGGGGCTGTCTGTGTTGCATCCTTCCATCTGCTTCCTCCACTTCGGCTTCCTCCTCTTCGGCATCTTCCTCTTCCCTCTGCGAGCGGATGCTGTAAATCTGAAATAAAAGCAGAAAATGCTGGAAATACTCACCATGTCAGGCAACATCTCGACCTGAGACGTGAACTTGGTTTCTCTCTCCACAGATGCTGCCTGACCTGTTGAGTATTTCCAGCATTTTCTGTCTTCTCAGAGGCCTTCCTTTACCATCCGAGGCTTTGCAAGCGTCCAGCAGCACTCCCTGCACACTTCAAAAACTTTTAACATCTATTGCAGCAAGCCACTACTTCAATAAAAAAAATTTAAATCCAGTCCAAAAGTTTAAATGCAAACTTACCTGAAAGATGTGTGTCCCTTTAAGAGGTGCTGACAGCGCCTCTGTGAGTCTGCTGAATGCTCGGTTTTCATGGCGAGCTTAAGACCCAGCGCTGAACTCAGCGCAAAGGTCCAAGTTCACCGAGGCGACGGCAAGTCGGCGTTGACATCGACGGAAGTCACCTCTCCCTAATTTAAATTTGCTCTTACCGGCAGCACTGCCGGACGTCAGAAAACGGCTGTACGTCCCGCCACCAGCTGGCAAAGAGCGGCGGTCGCAGTATTTTCGCTACATTTTGACGGTAACAGTTGGCGTATAGCACCTGAATTATTAGCCCCATGGTTTTTAATATAACATTTTTTTTAAGTTTGTTTAGGATAATTCAGTTTCTACCTTAATCCCATCTTTATTTCGTTCTTTGTAAAATGATTTAAAAAGTGGTGCATAATCAGTGCATTTTACTTCCTGGTTTGCTGTCTGTGAGAATTCTTCAATGTGATTGGCTGCTTAGCCAGCTTGATAACATCACTGTTGCTGAACTTTTGAAATCCCCTTGACTTGGTGCCAGATTCAAATTAATGTCAAGAGAGGTGAAGTCCACACCACAGAGATCGCTAGAATATTGGGAGAAGCTTTCTTCGAGGTCAGCAGCGAACGCCATCACTTTGCCGCTGACAGCAAAATCCAGGCCATTGGGTCCTTCGCCTGCTTTCTAAATCTAAAGGAACTTCAGTAAGCAAATTGAGTAACTGCTCTGATGGACTACACTTTTCGCCTTGGCTGCTGGGACTCTGCTCTTCCACTCAATTGATTCAAGTTTAAGGTAACCCGTAACCACCCCCCCGCAGCCTACTACCGTTACCTGCTGAGATTCAAGACTGCACATCAGTGCACTGCTGGCTTCTCAGCTTTAGTGTGCTATTGTGTTGGAACTTGGACAGAAATCCACCTTCTTTGAGATGAAGTCCATTTCTCCGCTAGCTCTGACTTTCACCTTCACCACTGCTCTTGATGGGGGTTGTGGCCTCGTTATTACCCCTCCCCATGACGAGCGGGGGGGGGGGGGGGGGGTTTAAAGATTAAAAAAACGAGAACCACATCCCAAACCCATAGCCATTTTCACAGCAGTGGGTTCCATGGCATGCAAGTCTTCCACCGCAGAGAGGCGGGACACTTCATTAACATATTTAAATCAGGCTCCCACATATCCACTGGACCCTTCAATCAGCCTCTGCTGACTAATGGTCAACTCTTCTCCTCCATGACTCTCTGTTTCTTTAAAACCTACCACTTTGACCAAGCTTTTGGTCACCAGTCCCAATATCTCTTTGTGGCTCATGTCAAATGTTGTCTTTAATGCTCCAGTGATGCCTTTTGGGACATTTTACTACATTGTCATTGACTTTGGTCCCTACCACAAACTCCATTCCCTAGCCACCGACTCCATCCCTCTTCCTGGCTACTGCCTCAGGCATAAGCACACTGTTCCCAACCTTCATGTCCTGTCTAACATTGAGATGAGCTTCCGACCCCATATCCACGCCATCACCAAGACCAC
Organism: Squalus acanthias; assembly: GCA_030390025.1. NCBI lineage: Eukaryota > Metazoa > Chordata > Chondrichthyes > Squaliformes > Squalidae > Squalus > Squalus acanthias. The sequence goes on along the minus strand of CM059428.1, from coordinate 49,779,530 downwards.
CTATTTCTACCTCCGTAACATAACCCGGTCTCTGCCCCTACCTCAGCCCACCTGCTGCTGAAACCTTCATCCATGCCTTTGTTACCTCTAGACCCGACTATTATAATGCTCTCCTGGCCAGCCTCCCACCCTCTGTAAACTTGGTCATCCAAAACTCTGCTGCCTGTATCCTAACTTGCAACACGTTCTGTTCACCTGTCCTGACCTGCATTGGCTCCCGGTCCGACAATGCCTCAATTTTAAAATTCTCATCCTTGTTTTCAAATCCCTCCATGGCATTGCCCCTCCCTATCTATCTAACCTCCTCTAGCCCTACAACTCTCTGAGATCTCTGCGCTCCTCCACTGGTGGCCGTGCCTTCAGCTGCCGAGGCCCTAAGCTCTGCAATTCCCTCCCTAAACCTCTCCATCTCTCTCCTCCTTTAAAGAAACTCCTTAAAACCTACCTCTTTGACCAAGCTCCCTGTCCTAATATCTTATGTGGCTCGGTGTCAAATTTTGATTAATAACGCTCCTGTGAAGCTCCTTGGGACGTTTTACTATGTTGAAGGTGCTGTATCAATGCAAGTTATTGTTGTTGATCTTTCCACTGGACAACCTCCAGCAGTGCACCCACTGATACTCCCTCTCCACAACTGTCTCCAAACCTAGTCACTGGTTCTTTGAGGCTCCAAGATAATGCCACCCTGTCTACAAGTCAACCTTATCCCACCACTGAGCCTCAGCCATTAACTTTGGACTCCCATTTCCCATTGAATAAGCCCACAGCTACCCTTTGTGTCTCTCTTAACATCCTCTGAAAGGCCCATCAAGGCATCTGTCACTGAGTCCTCATGAGTAGCAGCACCAACTACCGAATTTGTCCCCTTAATGACCTTTCACTCAGCACGCCCGCTGGGGGCTAATCTCGCCAACCTCCTTTCCATCCCACTTACCATAACCATCACTGCCCCTTCGGATTTTGCCAGTAGATCAACAATCAGCATCCCTCTCTGCATTTCCCTCCAGAAGGTCCTTTCGCTCATGAACAAGACTCTTGCCATGCACAACCTAATTGTGGGTGATTGCATTGACATTCTGGCTTTGCTTGAAATGTTGCTCATAGATGGAGACATCTTGCCCCATAATGAAGCCTTCCCACCTGGCTATACATTCCATCACCTGTCTAACCAAACCACAGTGGTGGCGACATGGGCCTTGTCAGAAAATTACAAGTTGGTCTCTTCCCCTACTCCTTTAACATCTACTCCTCCTTCGAGCACCTCACCTTGTTCCATCCATCTTGCCTCTCCTTTAAATTCCAAATTTTCTTCCAACCCTGACCCAGGCCGCTCCAGAGTTTCTCCAAGATATCCTCCCTCCTTTTTTGCCTCAGGCTTTGCACTAAGCTCAACTCATCTTGTCCTCGCTCCTCAGATTTCATGGCCCTCCTGTCCTACCTAAACCTCTCGCTCCTCAAACTCTCCTACTCATATTCAAGGCCACCTCCTCGAACTTCCCATCGCACATAGCCGCTCTACTCCCACGGGTTTCAATCACACGCAAGACCATTTCTGACCACTTCCTTGTATTTATCACCACCCCTTCCAACCACACTTCCTTTTGTGTTCACCTCTGGAAAAATCTCTTTGCCCCCAAGTCACTTTCAAACTCCCAACTGCCTAGCCTTTGTCCTTCTTTTCGCCAACTGTCGAGCTGCTCAACCCCTTACCTCTACCTTTAATGCCTTTGTCCGCAGTAAAGTCTTAACGCTCTCCCACTCTGGTCATTCCCCCTGGTATGGCCCTCATTTTTGCTCCCTCAAGTCCAAATGGCACAGACTTCAACTGGCAGATAACTGAGCTTCACTCTCCTCAGCCAAGACCATACACTGTTCCAGGATCATCTTAGAATGCAAAGATAACCCATGGCTTCTTTTCTCTAATGCCATCTCCTTAACTCCTCTCATCTGCCCCCTCCAATAAGCGTGTGGAGCTTATCAATTTCACTGAGTTGAGACTATCCGTTCAGCTGCTTCTGCTGTTTACCCCCTTTCTCATGCCCACCAAGCCAAACCTCCCTGACTTAGCCCTGATCCCCAGTCTTTCTCTAGTATGTAAACTATCTCCCCTCATGCCCATCTTGTCCATGAGACCTACCTACTGCTCCCTTAATCACATTCCCACTAAAACAGCTGACCACCCAAATTCCCTTCCTACCCTCCATGCCACCTCTCCTGGTATTGTCTGCCTTCCTTTCAAAACTGTCATCACATCCCTCCTCAAAAAAAACCCTTGACCTCTTTGTCTTTGCATACTACCATGCCATCTCCAACATCACTTTCTTCAACAAAATCTAAATGTAGTATTGACTCCCAAATGCACAATCATCTTTCCCACAACTCCATCTTCGTATCTCTCCAAACAGGTTTCCACTACTGTCACAGCATTCAAATGGTCCAAAGCAAAGACATAAATTACATCCTCCGTGACTGTGACTGGTGACTTTTCTTTCCTTGTCCTCCCTGCAGCCTTTGAAACAGTTGACTACACTATCATCTTCCAATGTTTTTCTTCCATTATCCAGCTCAGAGAGATTGCACTCACTTGATTCTATTCTTAGATATCCAATCATAGCCAGAACATCTCCAGCAATGGCTTTTCTTACAGCTCCAGCATCGGTATCTATGCAGTCCCCTAAGATCTATCCTAGATCCTCTCCTCTTCCTCATCTGCATGCTGCCTCTTGGCGACATCATCCACAAACATGGGGTCACCGTCCTCATGTACATTAACAATGCCCATCTCTACCTCTCCATAACCTTTCTCAACTTGTCCACTGCCTCGCTGTTGATCATCTCAGATAATCCATAATTTCCTCCAGTTAAACGTTGGGAAGACAAAAGCCCAAGCCACAAACTCCACAATTTTTTCACCAATTCCATCCCCCTTCCCTGTCCATTGTCTCAGGTTCAACCAGACTGTTCGCAACCTCGGCAACACTTTCAACCCAAGCTCAGATTCCAACCTGATATCCTCGCCATGACAAAGAATGCCTCCTATCACCTCTGTAACAATCACCTGCTTCCACCTCTGCCCTTACAGCAGCAAATATGCTGCTAAAACATTTCATTCATGCCTGTACCACTGCCAGATTTGATTATTCCAATGTTCTCCTGGCCGGCCTCCCATCTTCTACCCTCTGTAAACTTCAGCTCATCCAAAACTCTGCTATTGGTATCCTATCCTGCACAAAGTCCCAATCATCCATCACTGCTGTGCTCACTAACCTGTACTGACTCCCGGTCCCCCAACACCTCCAAATTAAAATTTACATCTTCATGTTTAAATCTCCTCACCCCTCTCTATCACTGAAACCTCTTCCATCCCTACAACTTTGGCCTCTTGTGAAACCCCCTCCCCCACGTGGCCCCACCATCGGCAGTCATGCTTTCAGCCATACAAGTCCCACACTCCAGTTTCCTCTCAAAGCCCCTCTGTGTCCACCTCCCATTCCTCTTTTAGGAGCCTCCTTAAAACCCACCTCTTTGACTAAACTTTTGGCACCCATCCTAATATCTCCTTCTGGCTTGGTGTCCAGTTTTGTCTGATACACATCTGTGAAGCACCTTGTGACATTTTTCTACGTTAAAGGCATTATATACTTGCAAGTTATTGATGAACAGTACCATTAGGAAAAAGTCCCAGCATTCACCCATCCTCATCCTTTATCTTGATCTATAGTAGGAATGGTTAACTACTTGCATGATAGCTTTGACAATAAAAATTATGGCAGAGAGAATGGACAAGCACTTCCAAATCTGTCTGCAAAACAAAAAGCTTAAAATAATGAAATTGTAAAACTCCTTTCTCAGAGGCAGAGTTACTCAGCAACACGACAACCACCCACACTGTATTTAAGGCGGGAGAGACAGTGCTGGTACCCATTTAGGAAGCGTTACCAGATCTTAAGTACAAGGAGGCTGAATTTCCGTAGTTGTAATGACACAAATCAAATCAGAAACATCCATTACACCCTGCACAAAAAAGGGGAAAGGGATAAGCAGAGGTAATTATAGACCAGCGAGCTTCAAATCAGTCATAGGAAAACGGATAGACACCATAATAAGGAGCATTAGTGAACACTCAGTAAAGCATAAGCTTAACAGAGAGAGACAGTCAACATGGATCTGTAAAGGGTATGTCATGACTAATGTAAATCGAACTCTCTGAAAAAATTACCGAGTGCATGGACAAAGAGAATGCAGTGGGTGTGACATATTTGGACTTTCAAAAATTGTTTGTTGAAGTGCCCCAGAGGTCTATATTGGGACCTCTCATTCTCCATATACATAAGTGAGTTGGAAATTAGCATAGAGGGGCCAACATCAAAATCTGCTGGTGATATCATATTAGGAGTCACAGCAAACTGAGAAAGAACACAAGACGATGTAGACAGGTTAAGGGAGTGGGCAGAGTAAGAACAAGATAATGGCCCAGAATTTGTGGTCAGCAGTGAAGCGAAGGCCTTTGCTGCTGACCCTGAAGTATGCTTCGCACAAGGATCTTACAATCCCTGTGTAGAGAACTTCGGGTTTTCCGACCTTCAATTCAAATCAACGGAGGTTAATGGGGATTCACTTGTGCGAACTGCTGTGATATCTGATGTTGTACATTGTGAGAACAGAAAATGAAAATATAATCTAAACAGTAAAATTTTAAAGTGAGTCAGAGGAACTGAGATCTCTAGGGGGTGCACTCACAAAGATGTTTAGAAAGAAACATAAAAGGAGCAAAAGGGATTCACAATTTTATATAAATGGATACTGCACATAAAAGTAATTTAAGTATTGAAAAGTATGGAAGGGTTTGAGAGGATAAAAAGAGAAAAATCATTTTAACTGGTTGGTGAATTTGTAACAAGGAGACAGAATTTCAGGATTAGCACCAGAAACATAAAGGAAGACCGTAGAAGAAATTTTGCCATGCAGAGTTACTAAAATATGGAACACATTGCCAACAAGTGACTATCAAAGCTGAGTCAGAGTATTTAAGAAGGATTCGATAATAATTTGGGGAGGAAAAGTATTAAAATGTATTGGAAGAGAGCTGGGGAAAATGAGATTCAAAGCTGGGGAAATGAGATTCAAGTGAATTGCTCCAAGGTGGGACTAGCACTGGTACAGGCACGATGGACCGAAGGGCCTCCGTCTGTGCTAAAAATTCAGCTCCTCACTCTGACTCCATAACTCCTTTGAGCCCTGCTGCCAATAAACATAAAATATTCACACAAAAAAATGGAAAGATAGTAAAAAGTATTTAAGCTTTATTACAATTCCTCATAATTTGTTTTAAAACAAGGTACCAATAATGCAACTTACACACTCGTACCCGCAGCAGGTACAATTTCAGCCATACAAGTGACAGCCATACAAGTGACAGAGATCATATATGAATAATCTGGATACTTCAGTCTTCAATACTGAATAGTTAATGGTACCAGGCCCACCTGTGTCACAGAAAACAAGGAGAACGTTTCAGTGTTCCACAAACTGTAAGTAATGCACAAGAGATTTAATTTGCTTTAATACTCTCCAACACAGAAATCCATTTGTGGCCAACTGATGACATTAAAAATTAAAATTGTTTTAAGTGTGTTTTGTCTGGACACACTTAATGTTTGTTTGTTGCCGATAACAATATATAAATCACATTAATTTTCTACAGGCTCTGTAAACTTTCTCCTACTTTGCCAGCTATGCTTTGCACTTTACAGCTACTGGTCTCAGAATGGTAATGCAGTCTAACTGCAGCCTTATTGATTATGCAGCATTGAACTGTACTTCGCAGCATTGAACTGTACTTCCATGTTCAGGTTGGTTTGCGGTGTGGTTACTATCCTTACAGAAGTCTGATGTATTCAGAAGTCCCTTTATGCCGATTATGAGAAACCAGTTTGAACGTAGTTTCTTAAAAACTCATTTTTGATTTAGTTTTGATGAGATATAGAGAGGACACAGTGCAGATTCACTTGGTTGTTGCCTGGTATAAAGGAAATACAAATCCTTGAAAACTTGGGTCTGCTTTTGTTAGAACAGAGGACATTATGGGATGATTTGAAGTGAGGTTCTCAAATTTATGAAGATGGGACAGAGTACATAGAAGCAGGCTGTTTCCAGTGGTTGAAGGATCTAGAACAAGGGTACATAAATATAACATTAAATACTAGAAATTTAGGACAGAACAGGAGATTTTGTTTTGTTTTTTTACCAGAGGGTTATGATGCTATGGAATGCATTACTAGAGTTAGTAATTGAAGTAGAGATCAAGTCAACTTTTAAGAATACGTTAGAGCGGTGGTTAAAGGTATAAAGGGATATGGGAACAGGGTGGGCACATGAAATTAGGAAGACTGCTCATGTGAACACTAACACAGACTTGTTGGACCGAACAGCCCGTTTTCATTTTATAATTTCTGTTAAATTATATGCATGTTTACTGTGTATTGCACAAACAACCTTTAAAAGGACAACACACTATAGAACTATTTACATTAACTGCAATAATAGTGGGACCTAATGCAAAATTCAGAGCATTATCACAAAGCAAGGTGCAACAAATGAATATTCAAAGATTATCTTGTTTAAAATTATTTTCATTATATCACAGAATGGCACCTACACGTTCAGACACAGACTTAAGTAACTTCCATGAAGGAAATACATACTTATGCAATCAATTAAAAGCTTTTTCCACATTTCACTGCTATTCTCTTCAAAGAATTTTAACTATAATATATCCCATTATTTACTTTATGTCATGTAGCAAAAGCTGGATGGCCTCTCAAAGTGCTACATCAGTATTATTTTGACGGTCATACTTGCCCCCTTTTGTTTTAGGCTGGACTTTGCATCTATACAAATGGTAGCTAAAAATGAAAATAGTGGCCAAACATTATTTTGACTACACTTCATTGAGATGGCCACTAAGGTTTCAAACATGGCGGCTGCACTGGCTACCTGGTCAAAATGTAACTCTAGAGCACTCAGATACTTATTTTGAAATGTTGAATTATGCACAAAATTACTAATATAAATTTGTAATTTTAAAGGCACTATCTCTTCTCCCGTAAACAAATGTATCAAAAACACAGGAGCTTTCGGCCGATTAAAAATGTTATGCCTGCAAGCCTTTTGCTTTCCCATTCATTGGCAAGATAAAAAGCAGATGCATACCACACTGTCCACAATGGGATGAGTAGGTGGTGTGTGGCTGGGCATAATTTAGAGGAAAAAACCGACATGGATAAATAACTCCAACAATAGATTAAATATCATATTTGTGCTGGTTCTGACCAGTTGAGAGGAAGTAGAAAAGACCCAGCTTAAAAACATGGAATAACCTCTCAAAAAAACACCAAACTAAAGTGAAGAGATACAGATTTGGAAAAAAAAGAGCAGGACTGACAGGAAGCACATAAAATGGATGATGAATCCAAATAATGGCAATCGAAGATAAAGACACAAGGAACAAAAGGTCATGGAGATAGGCTCATGTTTTCTTCATTTTTTGCTTTTAGCACCTCTTTAAACTGCGTGTGATCCCCACTCTACAGAAAACTGCATAAAGTGGGGAAAACTTTCGATAAACATTTTACCTGCAGGTTCTAAGACACAGCAGTTTTAGAAATCTAGATTGGTCTCAAGTTATGGCTGTTTTAAAATAAATATCACACTTGCAAAACAGAAATGTACTATTTTTCAGGCATGTACATGTGCAAAAATAATGCAAATTAAAAAAAATAAATAAATACAACTTCCAGTAATGTCCAGAGGTTCTGATCTGCATGCAGATAATAGGAACATTTTGACACAATTCTTTATTTTAATGGTTAAATTTGCAATTTCTTGAAAAATACTGAAAAAAAATCTTTTGCCTCTTAGTATACATTTTGAATGCAACATTTACCATCCAATAGGAACTAATTTTTACATAGTAAAATCTGTCATCCATAAGATAGGAAACAAGAGTACTTTAAACATTGCTCAAAATATCAATTTTGTGAATCATTTTGGACCAGTAATAAGTCCCACTCTGCATATATTAATACAGTTAATTTATATATCATTTTCACTGCAGCAAGTAATCAAATTAATTAATAAATAATGTTACAACCATGTTGGCAATCTTCGTTAGAGGTTCCGACCTTTTCCAAGGGAAAAGGGAACAGCTGTTTCAGGTAAGAGTTTTTAAAACGCTGAGTGACTAAAGCTGGTGAAAGGAATATTAATTTGATTAAATGGATTGAGAAAAATATTTTTCTCCTTCAACTCTCCTTCTTTCAGAGCTCAACAGTTTTGCCAACTGTCACTTTAATTTCACTTTCCCAATCTCTTTCAGTCCCACTGCTATATTATTGTTTCTTCTCAGGTTACACTAATACCAATACTCACTCCAGAAATATAATTCTTCCGCCCTATCCAAGCTCCTGTTGCGAGCAATAGAACTTCGTGTGAAAGAAAACTAAAAGAACCGGTTCTCCATTGGACAAATTCTGGTCAACAACATGAAACTAAACACAACAGAAAATTAAAACCTCATCTCAAATCCATCAACACAGAACTAAATGCAACAGGAAACTAAAATTATAGCAAACATGGAAAAAACACTCCCCTCCCCAAAACCAAATTCAAAAGCTCAAATGGAGCAGTAACTTCCCAACCTTTACAACATATATCCACACAATACAAAACATTCATCCAAACCAAATATGAAACATAATGCGACATTAATTCTGCACAAAATGGACTGTCATATGTAATAGGATTTGAAGAGATGGTGTGCAAAATATCAACTGAAGAATAATAAAGATCAAGGACTACAGATAAATTTAAGTTTTCTTCTTGTGCTAGGTATGACTCCAGCCAGTGGAGAGTTTTCCCCGATTCCCATTGACTTCAATTTTACTAGGGCTCCTTGATGCCACACTCGGTCAAATGCTGCCTTGATGTCAAGGGCAGTCACTCTCACCTCACTCCTCATTGAACCAGGGTTGGTCCCCTGGCTTGATGGTAATGGTAGAGTGAAGGATGTGCCGGGCTATGAGGTTACAGATTGTGGTGGAATACAATTCTGCTGCTGCTGATGGTCCACAGCGCCTCATGGATGCCCAGTTCTGAGCTGCTAGATCTGTTCTGAATATATCCCATTTAGCATGGTGGTAGTGCCACACAACACGATAGAGGGTGTCCTCAGTGTGAAGACGGGACTTCGTCTCCATAGGGACTGTGCGGTGCTCACTGCTATCAATGCTGTCATGGACAGATGCATCTGCAACAGGTAGATTGGTGAGGACAAGTAGGTTTTTCCCTCGTATTGGTTCTCTCACCACCTGCCGCAGGCCCAGTCTGGCAGCTATGTCCTTCGGGGCTTGGTCAGTAGTGGTGGTACCGAGCCACTCTTGGTGATGGACACTGAAGTCCCCCACCCTGTGCCCTTGCTACTTCTTCCAGGTGGTGTTCAACATGAAGGAGTACTGATTCATCAGCTGAGAGAGGGCGGTAGGTGGTAATCAGCAGCAGGAGATTTCCTTGCTTATGCTTGACCTGAAGCCATGAGGCTTCATGGGTCCGGAGTGAATGATGAGGACTCCCAGGGACACTCCCTCCTGACTGTATACTGCTGTGCCACCACCTCTGGCGAGTCTGTCCTGCCGGTGGGACAGGACATACCCAGGGATGGTGATGGAGGAGTTTGGGACATTGGCTGAAAGGTATGATTCTGTGAGTATGACTATGTCAGGCTGTTGCTTGACTAGTCGGTGGGACAGCTCTCCCAATTTTGGCACAATCCCCAGATGTCACTGAGGAGGACTTTGCAGGGTCGACTGGGCTGGGTGCGCCATTGTCGTGTCCGAAGCCAGTGCCAAGGTCGATGCCTGGTGGTCCATCTGGTTTATTCTGATTATAGTTTTTCGTAGTGCTTTGTTACAACTAAGTGGCTTGCTAGGCCATTTCAGAAGGCAGTTAAGAGTCAACCACATTGCTGTGGCTCTGGAGTCACATACAGGTCAGACCAGGTAAGGACGGCAGATTTCCTTCCCTAAAGGACATTAGTGAACCAGTTGGGTTTTTACGACAATCTGCTGCTTTCATGGTCAGCATTACCAATACTAGGTTTTCGGCCGGGATTTTACTTACCTGGGCGGGTCCGGTGTGGGCAATGTCAGTGGTGAGACATAACTGTACCCCCCGCAATGGTGATGAGGGCGAAAGGAATGGTTTGGTAGTTGTAGGGATGTTTTATGGTGTTGGTGTGGGGTGGTGCCAACCTGGCGCATCATGTGGCAGCCAGGGTGTACAGCGTAAAGTTAAGTAAATCTGGCCAAGATGAGGCCATCCCTGGCCAGCAGTGTGATCGGGTGCTGATGCCCTCTGTCCTGTGCAGCATCAGGTGATTGCGGAGAAGATTGTTGTTGTTGTTGGTGCTGCTGGTGTGCCTGGTGCTGCTGGTATTGGGGCTCATCGTGGTCCGATTCGGAGGACGAAGGCGAGACTGTATAAACGGCACCCATGCTGTCACTTAATGCACTCGCACAATGGCCACCGAGCTTCCACCTCCCCTACACAGGAAAGGTTCCCGCGGTGTGTGATACCCGTGCTCCTTAAGTTAAAAACCCAAAAGCTGCTGTTAAAAAACCCTCTTCGGGTCTCTCAACAAGCATTTAATCACTTGAATGAGGTCGCTAGCCTCACCCGATCGGGCCCGTGGCACGCCAGAGTTCAATGCAGAAGTCAGTGGGATGACGGCGGGTTCCCGACATACTGCCAATTTCGGCGATTATTACTGCCGACCCGCCCCCCCCAAATCCGCAACGCTCAGCAATGGGAAAATTCTGGCCCACATCTCCAGATCATTAGTCCCGGCCTCTGGATTACTAGTCCAGTAACATAACCACCATGCTATCATACCCCTATGGCTGGAGTCATACCTAGCACAAAGGAAGATGGTTGTGGTTGTTGGAGGTCAATTAACTCAGCCCCAGGACTTCGCTGCAGCAGTTCCTCGGGGCAGTGTCCTATGTCCAACCATCTTCAGCTGCTTCATCAATGATCTTCCCTCCATCATAAGGTCAGAAATGGGGATGTTCACTGATGATTGCACAGTGTTCAGTTCCATTCGCAACTCCTCAGATAATGAAGCAGTCCATGCCCGCATGCAGCAAGACCTGGACAACATTCAGGCTTGGGCTGATAAGTGGCAATTAACATTTGCGCCACACAAGTGCCAGGCGCTGACTATCTCCAACAAGCAAGAGTCTAACCACTGCCCCTTGACATTCAACAGCAATCCCCCACCATCAACATCCTGGGGGTTACCATTGACCAGAAACTTAACTGGACTAGCCACAAATACTGTGGCAACAAGAGCGGGTCAGAGGCTGGGTATTCTGCGGTGAGTGTCTCACTTCCTGACAACACAAAGCCTTTACACCATCTACAAAGCACAAGTTAGGAGTGCGATGGAATACTTGCCTGGATGAGTGCAGCTCCAACAACACTCAAGAAGCTTGACACCATCCAGGACTTGGTCGGCACCCCATCCATCACCTTAAACATTCACTCCCTCCACCACTAGTACACCACGGCTGCAGTGTGTACCATCTACAAGATGCACTGCAGCAACTCGCCAAGGCTTCTTCGACAACACCTCCCAAATCCGCGACCTCTACCACCTAGAAGGACAAGGGCAGCAGGCGCATGGGAACACCATTACCTGCAAGTTCCCCTCCAAGTTACACACCATCCTGACTTGGAAATATATTGCCGTTCCTTCATCGTCGCTGGGTCAAAATCCTGGAACTCGCTCCCTAACAGCACTGTGGGAGTACCTTCACCACACGGACTACAGCGGTTCAAGAAGGTGGCTCACCACCTTCTCAAGGGCAATTAGGGATGGGCAATAAATGCTGGCCTTGCCAGCGACACCCACATCCCAGGAATGAATAAAAAAGTTTTCTTCTTAATTCCCATTTCACAGTGGAGTACTTCTATGCACTTTAGTCACTTAGGACTGCCACAGTTTCTGTTTCCAAACTAATTGCTGCTCCAAAACTACCATCAAGCCAACAGGTAGAACCGGATGCACTTTGTGGGCACCACAACCACATTTCACAGCACCTTCAGAGAACAATCGATTTTTCTACTATTTGAACATAGTCCGTAGAAATTAAAACTATATGACAACCATTGTTTCTTATGGACTTGCTTCCTGACAGGACAATGGCAACGGTTCAAACCAAGATTACGGTTTGCAGTTTTTATTAAACAAAAGTTTTTTTTTTAAACTGAAAGGAATAAACTTTTTCCACTGAAGTAGTATCCTATATTATTATCACATTTAAAAGTAGATTGTGGTTTTATTTTCTCCTGTATTCTTCATAGGGAACTGCAGCAGAAATGAGAATAAACCCTAGACCTCCACTAGTTTCCCATCCAGAACTGCAGTATCGTCCCAATGTACAAACTGCAATGTGTACTTGTGATATTGTTGTAGCAAAATAACCCCCACCAAAAAAAATCCAAAATTACAGTAAACTCTCAGGTTTCACCTCATAAGACTAGCCAACTCCACAAACACACACAGTTATAAAAAATATACTTTGGAAGAATGGAATAAAAATGTCTCAATAAAAATTGGCACGATCTGTTGACAATTCTCTTTGCCGAGCAGCCTCACTGCCCGTTGAGTGACTGGCAGTGGTCAGTCTCTTTGCCGAACAGCCTCACTGCCCGCTGAGTGACTGGCAGTGGCCAGTCTCTATCCGAGCAGCCTCACTGCCCGCTGAGTTACTGGCAGTGGTCAGTCTCTATCCGAGCAGCCTCACTGCCCGCTGAGTGACTGGCAGGGGTCAGTCTCTATCCGAGCAGCCTCACTGCCCGCTGAGTGACTGGCAGTGGTCAGTCTCTATCCGAGCAGCCTCACTGCCCGCTGAGTGACTGGCAGTGGTCAGTCTCTATCCGAGCAGCCTCACTGCCCACTGAGTAACTGGCAGTGGTCAATCTCTATCCGAGCAGCCTCACTGCCCGCTGAGTGACTGGCAGGGGTCAGTCTCTATCCGAGCAGCCTCACTGCCCGCTGAGTGACTGGCAGGGGTCAGTCTCTATCCGAGCAGCCTCACTGCCCGCTGAGTGACTGGCAGTGGTCAGTCTCTATCCGAGCAGCCTCACTGCCCACTGAGTAACTGGCAGTGGTCAATCTCTATCCGAGCAGCCTCACTGCCCGCTGAGTGACTGGCAGTGGTCAGTCTCTATCAGAGCAGCCTCACTGCCCGCTGAGTTACTGGCAGTGGTCAGTCTCTATCCGAACAGCTGCACTCCAGCGGTACCCAGAGGCCGCCGCTCGCACTCGGATGCTGATGCAGGCGTGTCGGGCGGGCAGGTGTGCAGCTGCAGCCCAGACACCCGGTGATCCAGCTCTGGTAACTTCTTCACTTCGGGCTAATAGCATCTGGAGTCTTGCAATGGAACAAAGAAATATATAATGACAATCCCCGTCCGTTTATATCCGCGCTAGCAGCCCACCAAACGGCACCTTTTAAGTACAACTCAACGAAGATACAACCAATCAACCTGGGTGAAATTCAAGTCGTGTCCTTCCGCCATCCAATACAGAGTGCCACAATATTTAAAGACAATAGTAGAATTAAAAATGCCTCATTCCAACACTTTGCGCCAATGCATTGACGGGTTTTATTCCATTATCTGTGAATCTCACTGCTTCTAATCCCAATGTAAGGAGCCTGTCACCGTTGCCTCACAGACCGCCACACAAAGACGGTTCTCTTCCTCATTATCATTATATTTATTGCACATCATTTTTCTTGCTGCATTGTTTCAGTCAATACCTGTCTCCACGTTGAGGGATATTCTTGCCTCGGCGAGGTAGGGCGTATCGCTCTTGGACCTGACTCTTCGGATGGGCCGGCGGTCTGCTTCCTCTCCTGAAGAGGCCGCCATTAATGTATCGGCCGCGAGGAGAGGGTCAGCCGGCGGGCTGCAGCAGCACCGCTCCCGCGAGCCCCGGGCAGCCGAACCCCGACACACAACCACAGGGGATAAACTAACAAAAACACACAATGAAAAGGAATCAGCTGCAGAGTTGGAACCAAACTGGAGCAGGAGATCCCGCCCACACTCCCTGCACAATAAGCCCACACACAACCGAGCAAAGAAAGACCCGCCCACCCAACACAAAAAAGGGACAGCAAATTGTCAGACACTGGCTTTCCCAATACTCAAGTCATTTATGTGTCACTGTGCCTCCTTATTTAGATGCAATCACAAATTCACTTAACTTCATCGAACAGGTCAGCAAGCTCTTAACTAAATGAATTTTAGTAGAGGTACCAATTATTAAAGACATTTTGAAATATGTAATAATGTTATATCACAAAACTTGCAGCAAAGTAGAGGAAGAGAGTGTTTGAAGACCAGGACCTCAAACCCAGCACCAAGCTCATGGTCTACAGAGCAGTAGTGATACCCGCCCTCCTGTATGCTTCAGAGACATGGACCATGTACAGCAGGCACCTCAAAGCACTGGAGAGGTACCACCAATGCTGCCTCCGCAAGATCCTGCAAATCCATTGACAGGATAGGCGTACCAACGTCAGTGTTCTCGCTCAGGCCAACACCCCCAGCATCGAAGCTTTGACCACGCTCGATCAGCTCCGATGGACGGGCCACATCGTCCGCATGCCCGATATGAGACTCCCAAAACAAGCGCTCTACTCGGAGCTCCGACACGGCAAGAGAGCCCCAGATGGGCAGAGGAAACGCTTCAAGGGCACCCTCAAAGCCTCCTTGAAAAAGTGCAACATCCCCACCGACACCTGGGAATTCCTGGCCCAAGACCGCACAAAGTGGAGGAGAAGCATCCGGGAAGGCGCCGAACACCTCGAGTCTCTTCGCCGGGAGTAAGCGGAAGCCAAGTGTAAACAGCGGAAGAAGCGTACGTCAACCCAAGCACCCCACCCACCTGCCCCTTCAACCACCATCTGCCCCACCTGTGACAGAGACTGTAGGTCCCGCATTGGACTTATCAGTCGCCTGAGAACTCATTTTTAGTGTGGAAGCAAGTCATCCTCGGTTCCGAGGGACTGCCTAAGAAGAAGCAAAGTGAATATTAATTGAGAACACAAATTTGCAACAATACTTTTTCTCAAAATGTTGTCCAGTTCCTGCTAATTTGTAATAGCACTTGCATAAACACAATGGCAAAATTAAATAGCCATAGCTTTTTTCATCTAGGAATCCTACCAGGTTTTCATTCAAAGAGAGATGGAGGATACTGAGCTAATCTAGTGCAAGTTTACATGCAGAATTATTTCAGATAACCAAATTATTAATTTGTTAAAAGAGCCAAATAAATATCCACTAATAGACACAACTGCCCAAATTGACAGATATCATTGCACAGTAATACAATACACTGGTGTTTATACTCTCTGGTTATTTTAGTTATGACTGTGAAGTACATCACTAAGTAAATTTTCATGACTAAGTAGCTTAAATGAACTGGTTATGGCCTTATGGCTTTAGCAGTTTTTTTTAAAATGTTGCTAAGACCTTTGTATTTGTTTTACTCACTTTTCTAGACATTTTGTTTTGTGTAGCACAGTTCTGTTATAACTAGATCAATGTTATCCAATACTAGATATCCACTAGAAAGAACATGGCTAATTAGGAATCTAGATGTGGCTAATTGCATTTCTGATTAGAAAATAAAAATTAGTAATAGACATTGTTGTT
Organism: Squalus acanthias; assembly: GCA_030390025.1. Classification (NCBI taxonomy): domain Eukaryota; kingdom Metazoa; phylum Chordata; class Chondrichthyes; order Squaliformes; family Squalidae; genus Squalus; species Squalus acanthias. The sequence continues at coordinate 49,763,741 of CM059428.1, read as the reverse complement.
CACCATATGATTTTAATACCCATATTTGCATGTGTCCTTTAATCTTTTTTGTATATTTGTTGGTAAAATGGTAAGATGAAAAATAGAATGTGAGTGTTTTTTGATCGTTGTGAGTGCATTACTTCCTTGGTTACTGAATTGTGGTAGATGCTTGTTAAGTAAATATACGCATACGAAGCACATTTACCTGTATTGTGTCAGTGTATGTAAGGCATTTTCTACTAAAATTAGTGTATGTGGATAGCCAACACTGAACTAGATAAATATTCTGCATTTAAAAACAAATAATGGGTAGATTGCATCAGATCGGTTTTCTTGTAGTACAGGAAACTCTCGTTTAAACGGCACCTAAATATCCGGAATTCTCCATTAACCGGCAAAATTCATACTCCAAAAACAACACCTCAATAACCGTTTTGTTTTACTGTTAAGTAATTAAAGAGTTATGGATTACCCTCAACTGGCAGTACTGTATTTAATCAAGTATCTTCCACCATCCATTTAACACAACATTCTGTAGGTGAGTACCCAATTATTTTATACTGCACATTTCTTGATTTTTTTATTTTTGTTTGTTAAAAATAGCCTCGGTAGATATACCTCTCCGTTATCCGGAATTTTTAATCAACCGGCACCATCCCAGTCCAATCGGTGCCGGATACCAAAGAGTTTCCTGTACTATGTCAGAAAATATTTTCACCTAGATTATGTTGTAAATATGATATCCGCAGCTTTTTTTAAATTTCATGTATCATTGTATTAACACGATGAATACTGTAAAGTCACGGTTTCCTGATGAATACATGTTCAGTATATTCAACATCTTCTGCAATAATATGTGGCAACAGGTATCATATTTGAGTATTATGTATTTGTATTTTTGGAGCTGTTATATTTCACGAATGCCCTATTTGAGGGCTTGTAACTTAATTTCTTAACCGGTCATAAATCCCTAAATGTATGTAATTAAATGCAGCGACATGTTTAACTGGAATTATTTAACCATAAATGGGGTTGCCTCTACAACATGAAAACAACATCGTTTCTTGTCAGATAAGCAATTCAAAATTAATTTAATGATGCCTTCAGATAATTAGGGAATGTAATTACTGAAAATGAAGGAAGTGTTTTGCTAAAAATAATAAAATGAAAAATTAACAACTCTTGTTAAAATGGGGTTTAAAATTGTGGAACTAACTAGATTTTAAAAGATTTCAATATGTGAGATGCACAAAAAGCTGGAGTAAATTTGCTAGATCTGAAATCAATGCTACTCAAGGATTTTTCTTTCTCCCATTCTCTACCCAGCAGATAGGCAGTATTCTGGTTTCTAAACAGCATTTGACAAACAAGGGGTGAACAGAAAATTAATAAATCATCTTGGCTTAAACAGATGATGTCATCATTGTCTACACCCATCAAAGCTGACAAAAATGGCAGGTTTGCCAAAATTCTGTGTTTGGAAAATCTTGCAGTGTGATTTTTAATGCTACATTTTTTTATGTGCTGTTTTTATAATTGAGCACCTTTTATTCAGGAAGGAATTTTAGGAAAATATGTAAATACAACAGTCATTCATTTCAGAAATTTAAAAAATTCCCATGGAAGTTTCAATACAGTATGAATGCAGGACTAACATGAAGCAGAAAACTTAAGTCTTACCCCAGGTAAAACAGATGAGACAGAGTCCTGTCCAATGTCTTGTAAATTTAATTCAAATTCAACAGTTAAAAGAAATGCTTGGGGATACAGAAAAATTTGATGTATGTTTGTGTATGCAGGACAATAATTGCCGAGAGGCATTTTAATTGCAAACATTTAATTGTTAATTTTCTGTTCACCCTTGTTTGTCAAATGCTGTTTAGAAACCAGAGTACTGCCTATCTGCTTGGTAGAGAATGCCTGTATTTATCTGTCCTTATTTTCAGCTGGTTTCGTCTATTGACTATCCCCTCCAACCCCTTCCCCCAGTGACAGTGTCCAGATATTCCTTCATCAATAAAAAAAGTCATAGGCCTAGAAATTGGATATAGCCAGATGAAGTAACAGTGATTGTCTAATCTGCTGGAATTTTTTGAGGATGTAACTGGTAAAATAGATAAGGGAAAACCAGTGGATGTGGTGTATTTGGACTTTCAGAAGGCTTTCGATAAGGTCCCGCATAAGAGATTAGCGCGTAAAGTTAAGGCACATGGGATTGGGGGCAGGGTACTGACTTGGATAGAGAACTGGTTGGCAGACAGGAAGCAAAGAGTTGGAATAAACGGGTCTTTTTCCGAGTGGCAGGCAGTGACTAGTGGGGTACCACAGGGATCGGTGCTAGGACCCCAGCTATTCACAATATATATTAATGATCTAGACGAGGGAACTAGATGTAATATCTCTAAGTTTGCAGACGACACAAAGCTGCGTGGGCGTGTGTGCTGTGAGTAGGATGCCGAAACTCCAGTATGATTTGGATAGGTTGGGTGATTGGGCAGATGCATGGCAAATGCAGTACAATGTGGATAAATGCGAGGTTATCCACTTTGGTGGCAAAAACAGGAAGGCAGATTATTATCTGAACGGCAATAGATTGGGAGAAGGGGAAGTGCAACGAGACCTGGGTGTCCTCGTGCACCAGTCGCTGAAGGTAAGCATACAGGTGCAGCAGGCGGTTAAGAAGGCAAATGGTATGTTGGCCTTCGTAGCGAGAGGGTTCGAGTACAGGAACAAGGATGTCTTGCTGCAGTTGTACAGAGCCTTGGTGAGACCACATCTTGAGTATTGTGTGCAGTTTTGGTCGCCTTATCTGAGGAAGGATGTTCTTGCCATGGAGTGAGTGCAGCGAAGATTCACCAGACTGATACCTGGGATGGCAGGAATGACGTATGAGGAGAGATTGGGTCGATTGGGCTTATACTCGCTGGAGTTTAGAAGAATGAGAGGGGATCTCATTGAAACTTATAAAATTCTAACAGGACTAGACAGACTAGATGCAGGAAGGATGTTCCCGATGGCCGGGGAGTCCAGAACCAGGGGTCACAGTCTAAGGATAAGGGGTAAGCCATTTAGGACAGAGATGAGGAGGAATTTCTTCACCTAAAGAGTGGTGAACCTGTGGAATTCTCTACCACAGAAGGCAGTTGAGGCCAACTCATTAAATATATTCAAGAAGGAGTTAGATATATTTCTTAAGGCTAAAGGGATCAAGGGATATGGGGAGAAGGCAGGGACAGGGTACTGAATTTGGATGATCAGCCATGATCTCATTGAATGGCGGAGCAGGCTCGAGGGGCTGAATGGCCTACTCCTGCTCCTATCTTCTATGATTCTATGATTCTATGATTTCAGTGCTAAAACTGCTGCTCAACGCTCAATAGGCGGAGCAATATAGGGGCCAGTCTAATTCCCAGTCATGTGTTCCACAGGCTTTTTCTACTCGTTAAAGGGGAGGTGCATTGAGGCTACAGCACCTCATTGTCAAGGCAGTTACAACTGGAGCGCTGAGGCAGAGCGTTGCCGATCCAAAGCAATGGCAGAGCATCCCAACAGGAAGAGAGCCAGGAGGTTCTCAGACAAAGCTCTGGAGGCACTCGTTGTGGCCGTGGAGAAAAGGCAGGCTGTACTCTTCCCCCAAACGGGCAAGAAGCCCTTGCTGTACACCTCTCGTACGATATGGCAGGAGATATCCGAACATGTGACAGCGAGTACTGTGGTGCCAAGGTCCGCCATCCAGTGCAGAAAGAAGTTTAATGACCTCACTTGGGTAGTCAAGGTGAGTGAAGGCTTCAGCAAATGCCATATCCCACCATCTGCACCACAAGCCTCACACATTGCTCAATGCACCACACCCCCATCACTCACCTACCAACAATTTCTATCTATCACCGCTCATACATCACAATCAGAGCTTCACTTCACCCTCACAACCTTACCACTGCTGCAACACTCACACCCACATCTCGCATCTTGCACACACTGACAGCTATTCAACTATGGCAGGCACATCACCCAAACACATTGCACTACACTCACTCACACACTTCTCTTTCTCTTGCAGGCCAAGCTGGCTCACAATCGGAGGGAGCAGCAGCAGACAGACGGGGAGCAGGCTGAAAGGCAGGACCTCAGCCAGCTCGAGGAGAGAGTTCTTCAGCTCATTGGGCGGCACATCGTACAGGCCGTGGCAACCGGTGAGGTTGAAACAGACAACAACGGTATGTTTCATCCTTCTTCTCACATCCCACTTCCCCCTCAGTCCACAATCTCTTCTCACTTTCAAGTTACTGATGCTGTATGCATACATATCTGGCTTCCCCCCGCCCCCCCACCCCTCCCCTCACCATAACCTGACTCTTGTGCCTTTCTGCTTTCAGATAATCAACAAGCACTGGACCAACCTGTCCCCGAGGTCATGCAAGAAAGCCAGGGGGGAGAAGAAGAGGAAGAAGACACCACGTCACTGCATCTGTCACTCACAGACACCAGCTCAGATACTGGCACTACTCGTTCTTTAGAGGCTAGTGTAGAAGCGGGATCTGCACAGGGTGAGGCTCCGGGGATGAGTGGGCTGCAGCTAGACCAGGGGGAAAGGGTAGCTCGGGGACCAGCTCCCCGGTGGGCGAGTTCTGCTGCACAGGACTCAGATGAGGACCTCGATGGGGTGGCCTTCAGAAGAAGGGTGATGGGCACGCACACTGAATTGATAGGTGCAATGGCAAGCCTGCCAGAGAGCCTCTCGGCAATGTCAAGGAGCGTGGGGGAGTCCGCCTCCAACATTGCACAGGGCTCTGCGCAGAGCTTGGAGCCCAGGATTTCCAGCCTGGAAATGATGGTAGACTTCCGAAGAGATCATGTCGACCCAGACGTGATGGTGTGTGTGATGGGTGATGTCGCAGCTTCCATTGCAGCACAGGCGAAAGCGAACCGACATTTTAATATTGCAGCGGAAGCTCAGACAACTTTCATGCAGTCTCTGCTTGGTGTAATCCAAACTCAGACTGCTGTCATGCAATCTCAGCTTGAAGCCACCCAAGCTCTGACTGCTGCCATCATGGCTGGGTTTACAAGTGTCGACCGGGGCTTACAGGGTATCACAGCCTCCCAGCAATCTGTGCTCCAACCGATTGTTAGGAATGCTGAGGCGCCGCCCGGGGGGAGTGCAGTGGGTCAGTGGAGGAGGACCCTGCGGCCCTCTCTCAAGATGACAGCATTCCTGTTCCCACCACTGCCACTTTGCCATTGCCCTTGTCGCTACCTGTCAGCCAGCCAGCCAGCCCAGACTGCTGCTGCCGATGCCAAGGTGGTGCACTCTACAGCTGGGACTTCTAGCTGCTCGAGGTCGTCCTGCAAGGCCATCTGAAGTGTCCCCCATGGAAACTCAGCAGCCTTCCACCAGCCATGCTGCAGCCACTGGGGTAGCACTTCGTAGGAACATTAGAGTAGGAAAAGGCACACGAACGACAGGCACTAAGGGATTGCACAAGGGTGATTCGTTCATATTTTTGCTGTAAATATTTGTTCAATGATTTTTGATAAATGTATTCATTTTGTTTGGAATCTTTTGTGGTGTCTCTCATTTCAGCTCTGTGCCCGGGAGGACGCTGTGATATTCTGTGACAGAGGGATGGTATGATGGGGATGTGGTGAGCAACGGGGATCTGTGGTTTCATTCATTGGAATTGGAGTCTGATGAGCCGTTCATGGACAGCCTGTCCGGAAGGGAGATTGGCTGCCTGCCTCCTCCCTCCCTCCTGTTCCTCTTGCTCCTCGTCCTCTTCCTCATCCTCCTCTTCATACTCCTGAAGTGGTCCCACAATCCCTGGTGGCAAGGACTGCATCCTCATGATGGCCAAATTGTGAAGCATGCAGCAGACCACCACGAAATGGGACACCCTCTCCGCCAAGTACTGGAGGGCTGTTCCCAAGCAGTCAAGACAGCAGAACCGTTGCTTCAGTAGCCCGATGGTCTGTTTGATGATGTTCCTGGTCGCAGCATGGCTCTCATTATAGGAGTGCTGGGCAGGAGTGTTGGGGTTGCAGTGAAGAGTCATGAGCCAGGTGGAGAGCGGATAGTCCTTGTCTCCGAGCAGCCACCCTCGAGTTTGCCATGGTGGCTGGAAGATTGCTGGCACACCGGACTGGCACAGGATGAAGGCATCATGGCTGCTGCCAGAATAGCGGACATTGACCATCAGGAAGCACTGGGCGTGGTCGCACACCAACTGCACATTAAGTGTGTTGTAGCCTTTGCGGTTAACAAAGATCTCAGGATTGTTATACGGTGCCCGCAAAGCCAGGTGTGTGCAGTCAATGGCGCCCTGCACCATGGGGAAGGCCATTATCCTGACAAAGCCACATGTGAGCTCATCCTGCTTCTCTCTGCTTAGAGAGAAGACAATTTAATCCCTTTTCCTGGTGTAGAAACCCTCAGTGACCTCCCAGATGCAGCAATGGACAGCGAACTGCGAGATGTTAGCTATGTCTCCTGCTGCAGACTGGAAGGATCCGCTAGCAAAGAAATTGAGGGCCATGCTGACCTTGACTGCCACTGGGAGAGCTGTGGTCACTCTGTTCTCAGGCTGCAGGTCTGGTTGCAGGAGGTGGCAGAGTTCTATGACCATCTCCTTGGTGAAGCGTAGCCTCCTAATATACTACTCCTTGCTTAAGTGGATATAAGAAAAGTGCTCTTAGAAGACCCTAGATGGGTAAGGCCTCCTGTTTAGAGACCTCCGGGCCCTCCTCCTCGTCCATCTGTAAGCATCTTCTACCCTTCTTCACTGCCTCTGCTCCCTCTCCTGAAGAAAGACACGGATTAATCAAGGATAGTCAGCACAGATTTGTTAAGGGAAGGTCGTGTCTGACAAACTTGATTGAATTTTTTGAGGAGGTAACAAGGAGGGTAGATGAGGGTAGTGCGTTTGATGTAGTGTATATGGACTTTAGCAAGGCTTTTGATAAGGTTCCACATGGCAGACTGGTCACGAAGTTAAAAGCCCATGGAATCCAGGGCAAAGTGTCAAGTTGGATTCAAAACTGGCTCGGAGACAGGAAGCAGAGGGTAATGGTTGATGGGTGTTTTTGTGACCGGAAGGCTGTTTCCAGTGGGGTTCCGCAGGGCTCAGTACTAAGTCCCTTGCTTTTTGTGGTATATATCAAAGATCTAGACTTGAATATCGGGGATATGATTAAGAAGTTTGCAGATGATACTAAAATCGGCTGTGTGGTTGATACTGAAGAAGGAAGCTGTAGACTGCAGGAAGATATCAATAAATTGGTCAGGTGGGCAGAACAGTGGCAAATGGAATTCAATCCGGAGAAGTGTGAGGTAATGCATTTGGGGAGGGCTAACAAGGAAAGGAAATACACATTAAATGGTAGGACACTGAGTAGTGTAGAGGAACAAAGGGACCTTGGAGTGCATGTCCACAGATCCCTGAAGGTAGCAGGCCAGGCAGATAAGGTGGTTAAGAAGGCATACGGAATGCTTGCCTTTATTAGCCGTGATGTGGAGATGCCGGTGTTGGACTGGGGTGGACAAAAGTGAGAAGTCGCACAACACCAGGTTATAGTCCAACAGCTTTATTTGAAATCACAAGCTTTCGGAGCGCTGCTCCTTCGTCAGGTGAAGTCTTCACCTGACGAAGGAGCAGCGCTCCGAAAGCTTGTGATTTCAAATAAAGCTGTTGGACTATAACCTGGTGTTGTGCGACTTCTCACTTTTATTAGCCGTGGCATAGAATACAAGAGCCAGGGAGGTTATGCTTCAACTGTATAAAGCACTAGTTAGGCCTCAGCTAGAGTATTGCGTGCAGTTCTGGTCACCACATTACAGGAAAGATGTGATTGCACTAGAGAGGGTACAGAGGAGATTTACAAGGATGTTGCCGGGAGTAGAGAATCTTAGCTATGAGGAAAGACTGGATAGGCTGAGTCTGTTTTCCTTGGAACAGAGGAGGCTGAGGGGAGACCTTATTGAGGTGTATAAAATTATGAGGGGCACAGATTAAATGGATAGAAAGGACCTATTTCCCTTAGCAGAGGGGTCAAAAACCAGGGGGCACAGATTTAAAGTAATTGGTGGAAGGTTTATAGGGGATTTGAGGGGAAATGTCTTCACCCAGAGGGTTGTGAGGGTCTGGAACTCACTGCCTGAACGGGTGGTAGAGGCAGGAACCCTAACCACATTTAAAAAGTACTTGGATGTGCACTTGGGATGTTCTAACCTGCAGGGCTACGGACCAAGAGCTGGGAAGTGGGATTAGACTGGATAGCTCTTTGTTGGCCGGCGCGGACACGATGGGTCGAAATGGCCTCCTTCCGTGCTGTAACTTTCTATGATTCTATGATCCTGGAGCGCGAGGGGGACTGTTAATAGAGCCCCCATGACTGTGAGCAAGTGTTGTGAGCAGAAGCCTTTAAAAAATAATGAAGGCATTCTCCACTTGTAACAACACTTCCTGTTACCTTAGAACCTTGAAACAAGTTAATAAAGCTAGTGGAGTTGCAGAAAGTAGCACAGAGCCAGTCAAACTGCATAAATATATTAGGTGCAAGTGATTGCTGATAATCCCTTTAAATACCACCGCTGAAGCCTCCTTCCTGCTTCTCAACGCTTGCTCAGTCATCATTGTTAAGGCATGCCGATAAGTGGAGCAGCAAAATCCAATGTAGCAGATCGGGCATCAAGTGAGCGTTACACACTCACTGACGTCATGATCTGCTTAATTTCAATCATTTCCGCCATCACTGCTGTCGGCAGCGCTGCCGACCACCCCAAAATGGCGGCCACTGCGGGACCCTCCTCCAGCTGGCGGAAGAGCAGCAGCTGCCATTTTTTCGCCCGATTATGGTGTTAATGGGTGGTATTAAACCACCCAATTTCGAAGCCATCATTTCTTCATAACATGGGATTTTATACTCCTGAAAGAATCACCAAAACTCACCAGATCAATTACATAAATTAAGGAAGGACGGTGAAGGGTCAAGCCCCACAGTGCAATGCACGGCCAAGGTGGAAATATCTTTCATTTATATAGCACCATATCATGTTCTTAAGATGTCCCAAAGCACTTTGCAACCCACTTTTGGAGTGCAGTCATTATTGTTATGTTGGTAAACATAGCAACCGATCTGTATACAGTAAGGTTCTATAAACAACAAATGAGATGACTTATCAGATAATCTGGTTTCAGTGTTGGAGGGAGAATTTTGGACAGGGCACCAAGAGAACCCTCTGCTCTTCTTCAAATAGTGCAGATGGGGCCTCAGTTCAATGTCTCATCTAAAAGACAGTATCTGCAGTAATGCAACACTCCTTTTGTACTGCACTGAAGAGTTGGCCTAAATTGATGTGCTAAAGTCTGGAAATGGAACTTTAACCAACTAACTTCTGACTCAGAGGCAAAAGTTCTACCAACTGAGCCAAGCTGCCGTATATTGAAAGAGTGAAAGGGAAGTCAAGATAAATCAGATAAAGATTTGGGGGGAAAAATTCGGTATCGCCCCTTTTGGGGCGGTAACATCGCCGGGACGAAAAAATTAGCACCCCTCCGCCTGAAATTCAGTTGTATCGCCCCAAGCAGGAGGTGGAGCACTTCCAGTAGCACTCCACCTCCTGCTTGGGGCACTACAACTGAATATCGCAGTGCTACGTGCAACAGCGCCACGCGCATCGGCACTCATTGCAGACCTCCCTCCCCTGATGGGGAGCGGTCTAGTGCTGCGTGCACCAGGGCCCTGCTAGACCACTGGGCAGCGGGGTGCCGGGTAAACAGCCCGGCACTCAAGAGGAGTGCCAGGCTGAACGATCGCGGCCAGCTCCCCGAAGAAAAAAGGGGAAGGGAGCAAGTGCTGGCAGTCGGTCAAAAAAAATGGCCGCCCGACACCTGCCCTTTAAGTAGCGCCGCCGCGGCTGCAAAAACACCACCCTGACCCTGTCGGACATATCGTTCGGCGATAGGTCAGGGGGCGCAACCCAAGTTTGCGGCCGGGGCACGAGCGGGGCACTGTGCGCGGCAATGTCATTATCGCCGGCGGCACAGCGCCAAGGGGCACTACCGGCTACCGCTGTCGCTAACCTCCCACTGAATTTCGCAGGAGGCGTTAGCAGCACCATGCACAGGCGCTAGGGGATTTGCGCCCCTCTAGTGCCCCCCCCCCCCCGGGAGTGCTAACAAGAGGCGCAAATCAACCCAATTTTTCCCCCTTGGTAATAAACTTTCATTTTGAAAGCCTGAAGATTTTAGGAGGAAGAATAGAGCAACGAAGATATTTGGAGCTGAATTAGGAGACTCCATGATAATTCTTGCTTTCAACACTGTGAAAATGCAGGGAGAAGGAATAGAGTTAACAGCTGTAAGTTTTGTATGACTTTAAAGAAAAAGGCTACCCACAGTCGTAGAGAGACAACAAGGACAAGGGGCAGCCCTATTAATCGGAGAAGATTCAATTGAAATAAGGAAGCAGCATTGAAAAAAATCAGACTAGAGAGGATGTGAGCCAAGAAGAACATGGCAACTTGGTGGCAAGCCAACAAGTGACCTCTTTTACTTAATCTTCTTGCTCCTTTCAAACTCACTTACTCACAAGGAACAAGGCAGTTTCTCCACAACAGGAGCAAGGCACACAGTGGGGACAATGATCAGGAAACCCAATGAACACACCTAAACTGCTCACTATGAGGATCAATAAAATTTGAATACTTCAGAAGTGGAACATGTTATGACACTACATTTGGCATTGAGCAGAATAATATAGTTGTGGAGAAAGCTTGCTGTATCTATAGGTCCTGATGCAGACCCTACCTGCAGGTAGAAATCTCCTCCAACCCTGTACAACATAAGATGGATCATACAAGGGCGCAGAAAGTTCAACGTGTGTGGCTTCACCAACCTCCTCTTCCTCCAAATGGAGGAAAGACCAAAAGCAACACAATACTAAATATTCTTGAACAGTCTGAGGTTGATAATATAATACAGCTGTAAGAAGCTTACTGTACAATGCTCTTCTGTCTAGCCTCCGTGCACCCTCCATAAACTTGAGCTCATTCAAAACTCTACTGCCCGTATCCCAACTCACACCAAGTCCCATTCACCCATCACTCCTGTGCTTGCTGATCTGTATTGGCTCCCGGTCCGGCAATTTTAAATTCTCATCCTTCTTTTTAAATCCCTTCATGGCCTCTCCCCTCCCCATCTCTGTAACCTCCTCCAGCCCTACAACCCTCCGAGATCTCTGCACTCCTCTAATTCTGGTCTCTTAGGCGTCTCCGATTTTCATCGCTCCAGACCACCAGTGGTAGCCATGACTTCAGCAGCATAGGTCCTACACTACGGAATGCCCTCCCTAAACCTCTCCGCCTCGCTACTTCTCTATCCTCCTTTAAGACGCTCCTTAAAACCTACTTCTTACTTATGTGGCTCGGTGTCAAATTTTGTTTGATAACGCTGCTGTGAAGTACCTTGGGACGTTTTACTGCATTAAAAGTGCTATATCAATGCATGTTTTTGTTGCTGTTGTACTGATTCAAGGCCTATTGTGCCTGAACAGTAAAGAAAGACATTAATAAAAAACAGTAGGGGATAACAATAAGCAAATGCAGGACACTATTAAAAAAAAGTTGATTAGGCCTCAGCATCCAATAATGTAGGCCCTGGTGCCTGAAGCACAACTGATCATCTTATTGGCCTCAATGTATTTGCTTTGTAACTTTTTCCACAGTTACTGGTGTTTCTTTTTTCTTTTTATAGAAATCTCCCAATATGATGTAGCTGGTAGGAAAACGATTATAAGGGAGGCGTTGTATCTTAAGATCATTCACCACATGCCCGATTCTGCAGGCACCAGCTCAGATACAGCCATCTTGGGAACATTCAGATGGTCAGGGTTAGGAGAGAGCCTTGTGAAGCACACAGTACAAGTGAGAGGAGCAAATGGGGGTAGCTGCAGAGGAACAGGAACCAGCAGCACCGAAGGCCAACCTCAGACATTCTTCAGCTGCAAAGGCTACAGATTATACCTACTTCCAGCTCTGTAACATCGCCCATCTCCGTCCTCGCCTCAGCCCATCTGCTGCCAAAACCCTTATCCGTGCCTTTCATTTCCAGACTCGACGATTCCAATGCTTTCCTGGCCGACCTCGCATCCTTCACCCTCCATAAACTTCAGCTCATCCAAAACTCTGCTGCCCATATCCTAACCCGCACCAACTCTCACTCACCCATCATTACTGTGCTTGCAGATCTACATTGGCTTCAAGTCCCCCAATGCCTCCAATATAAAATTCTCATCATTGTATTTAAATCCCTTCAAGGCCTTGTTCCTTTCTCTCTCTCTGTAACCTCCTTCATTCCTACAACCCTTTGAGAACTCTGTGTTCCTCTAACTCTGGCTTCTTGTGCATCCCCCACTCTCTTTGCCCCACCATTGGCGGCCGTGCCTTCAGCCATCCAGCCCTAAGTTCTGGAATGCCCTCCCTAAACCTCTCCACCTCCACACTTTCTCTGTTGCTTTAAGACCCTCCTTAACGCCTACCTCTTTGAGCAAGCTTTTAGTCATCTCTCTTAATAACTCCTCGTTTGGCTGATTATGCTTCTGTGAAACACCTCTATGTTAAAGGCATTATATATATGCAATTTGTTGTTTTTGTTAAATTATGTAGGCTGCCGATAGAAAGGAACTCATTAATGAGCAGAAGTACTTCATGATGACTTTTGAAAATGCTCAGAGCACCTTTCATAGTATGTCAGGGAATCTTTCAGTAATGCAGCTCTGACATCAATGCAGCAATGCATGATGGACTTAAAAAATCTGCAGTGCATCATGGAACATGTGACAACTCCATGGGCATCGGCAGAGGAGTCCTGAGGACAGAGCTCCAAAACGGTAATACTGTATCTCCCATAGCGATTTTGGTGAATGAAATCTGTTATTTAAATTTACAAAAGGCTCCAGTTCCGGACTGGGCAGGCTAGGGATTGGATTGGGAGATCCTTAATGGCAGGCTTCACACCCATTGGTGGCCAACAGTCTTTTCCCATGCAGCGCCCTGGTTATCCTGAAGAAATGTCCATTAGCAGAGCCCTGGTTATCCTGAAGAAATGTCCATTAGCTAGGGCATACGAGAGAAGGCAAGGATGAGGCAGTTGCCCTTTATGGTGATAACATGCCAGCCCCTTAAAGGACCAAAGGACTACGAAGGATTAGGTAGCAGGAAGGAGCAGCCAGTCAGTGTGGGATCTGAAGTGTTGGCAGTAGTTGCAGGGCCATTTTATGAACCAGCACATTGAGATACAGGGCCACAACTATCCCACAAGGCTCCTACTGATGTACAGTTGCTTGCTGTCACCATACTTACTCTACTCACTGAGGTATCACTTAGAAGGAACACTAGATTGGGTAATAGAAGATGCAAAAGTACTAGCACACTGTACACTGTCACTAAGGGGAAGTGGGAAAAAAAATGTTATAGCACATATACAAACCACCATGGGGGTGAAATTGGGTGCCTTTGCGCCTCCTGTTAGTGGCCCCGTGTGGCGCAAATGGCTTTGCGACCGGGTGCGGCGCTGACATCGAGTTTTGTGGCGGCGCAACAGCATTGTGCCCCGATCTCCTTCACCCGGAGATCGTGACGTCATCGTCGTCCCATCACCCCAGTAGCGCCCCGGACCCGAAATTGACTTACACCCCTGACAGCAGCGCTGGTCGAACACGCCGACAGCTGCAGGAGGCGTGCATCGGGTGGCCGACCGCTTCGGGGGCGATGATTAAAGGCGAAGTGGCCGAGGTAAGTGAAAAAAAAACTTACCTTTCCTGTTCTAGTTTTTTTTGGTGGGTTCCTGCCCGCGATCGATCAGCCCAGCACTCTGCTTGAGTGCCGGGCTGATCGCGCTGGATCACGGCTGCCTTGGTGGTCCAGGTAGGTACTTTTTAAATTGCAGAGCCTGCAGCGATGGCCCTTCCCTTTACCGGAGGGAAGGAGCCTTTGAACGTGGCAGCGCTGCATGGCCCAGTGTGCAGCGCTGCTGAAGTCTCCAGCCCACTCTCCAACGTTAGCACCCTAAGAAGGAAGTGGAGTGCTTGATTTAGCGCTGCACTTCCCTCTTGGGGCGCTAAAACTCAATTTCGCAGTCGCCGGCGCTAATTAGCACCAGGCGCTAAAGTTAGCGCCCAGGCGATGTTAGCGCCCCGAAATGGTCGATAGCAAATTTTCCCCCCCATATGTGAAGGAGCATAGTAGAGGAGCAGGTGATGGGTTGATGAGCACAAATGGTAGTTGAGGTACAGTTGATTGTAATTGAGGGCATGGTGTTCAGAGGCTCATTGTACTATATTGTGCAAAATAGCCCAGGACTGTTCATGCAGGGGCCAGATTACAGACTTAACCAAATGCCCTGTCAATCAATGTTTGATGTATGAGTCATTCTGGATGGAAGGTGCCTTCAACTACTTCTTCCTCCTGCTCTGTAGGGTTCACGCTGTACGTCCTGGTTCTGCTCCATGTTACACCTTTCTGAATGACAAAATTGTGTAAGATGTTGGCTATAATTTTGGAGACCTTGTCAGAGATATAGAGCACAATTCCCCCATTCCCCCTTCCAAACAGCATCTTGGCTCAAGCATCCATTGGTAATGAAACATTAGAGAGGAAAAACAAGGTGCAGAGGACTGGGAGACACAAATAGCACTAGAGTAAATGATAATTCAGAAATAGGAGGGATCAGAAAGGAGGCAAATGCAAGGCAGTCTAAGATGGTTTGGAGTGCATGTGCGTAAATGCATGTAGCGAGGTAAATAAGATTGGTGATCTGCAGCCACAAGTCACTACATGGGACTATGATATAGTGGCTGAAAGAAGATGAAGATTGGGAACTTAATATTCCTGGCTACAAGGTATTTAGGAAAGATAGGGATGGGAAAAAAAGGAGTGGGGGGTTAGCAGTATTGGTCCAAGAAACTAGATAGCACTGAAGAGGGATGATGTAGTTGAAGGGCCAAAGACAGAGTCTATTTGGTTAGAATTAAGGAACAATAGCTATTACACTACTGGGTGTATACTATAGGCCACCAAATAGTGGGAAGGAGATAGAGGAGCAAATTTGCAGGCATATTACAGAAAGATGCAAGAACTACAGAGTAGTGATAATGGAGGATTCAATTATCTTAATTAAGACTGGGATAGTAACAGTGTAAAGGGCAAAAAGGGGAATTGTGTACAAAAGAACTTCCTTGATCATTATGTTTCCAGTCCAAAGAAGAAGGAAGCAGTACTGGATCTAGTTCTGGGGAATGAAGTGGGGCAGGTAGAGTATGTTTCAGTGGGAGAGCATGTGGGGAACAGTGATCATAATATCATCATGTTTAGAATAGTTATGGAAAAGGACAAGGAACAATCAAGTGTAAAAATACATAACTAGAGGGCTAACTTCAGTGAGTTGAAAAGGGATCAAGGTGAACCAAGGTGGATTGGAATCAAAAATTGGTAGGTAAAACAGTAATTGAACAATGGGAGGCCTTCAAAGAGGAAATGGTTCAGGTACAGCATAGACATATTTCCATGAAGGGCAAGGGAGGGTATCCAAAGTTAGAGCCCCCTGGATGACTAAAGATGTAGAGGTTAAAATGAGAAAGAAAAAGGAGGCTTATGACAATTGTAAGGTTAATAATACAGCAGAGAACCAAGCTGAATATAAAAAGTAGAGAGGCGATCTAAAAAAGGGAATAAGCGGGGCAAAGAGAGTACAAGAATAGATTAGCGGCTAACATAAAAGGAATACGAAAGTCTCTTATAAAACATATAAATAGTAAAAGGGTAGTCAAAGGAAAGGTGGAGTTGATTAGAGACAAAAAAATAAATATTCTTGTGAAGGCAGAGGGCATGACTGAGGTACTAAATGAGTACTTTGCATCTGCCTTCACTAAAGAAGAAGATGCTGCCAATGTCACAGTAAAGGAGGAGGTAGTACAGAAATTGGATACGATAAAAATAAAGAGGATGTACTTAAAACGTTGGCAGTCCTCAAAGTAGAAAAGTCACCAGGTCCAGATGGGAGGCACCCTCGGTTTCAGAGGGAAGTAAGGGTGGAAATTGTGGTGGCTCTGTCCACAATCTTACAATCCTCCTTGGATATGGGGGTGGTGCCAGAGGACTGAAGGGTTGTAAATGTTACACCCCTGTTTAAAAAAGGGGAGAAGGATGAACCCAGCAACTACAGGCCAGTCAGCCTAACATCGGTGGTGGGGAAACAGTTAGAGACAATAATCTGGAAAAAAAATGAATTGGCATTTGGAATAGTATAGGCTAATAAATGAAAGTCAGCACGGATTTGTTAAAGGCAAATTGTGTTTGACTAACTCGATCGAGTTCTTTGATGAAGTAACGGGGAGGCTTGATAAGAGAAGTGCAGTTGACAAAAGTCAAGTGCGGTTGAAAAGGCATTTGACAAAGTACCACATGTTGTTAGCAAAATTATAGCCCTTGGGATTAAAGGGACAGTGGCAGCACGGATACAAAATTGGCTGAAGGACAGAAAGCAGACAGTAGTGGTGAACGGTTGTTTTTCAGACTGGAGGGAGGCATACAGTGGTGTTCCCAGTGGTCGTTATTAGGACCACTGCTCTTTTTTATAAAAAGTAATGACCTGGACTTGGGTATACAGGGCATAATTTCAGTCTGCAGGTGACACGGAACTCGGAAATGTAGTAAACAATGAGGAGGATAGTAACAGACTTCAGGAGGACATAGACAGACTGATGAAATGGCAGATGAAATTTAACGCAGAAAAGTGTGAAGTCTGAACATTTTGGTAGGAAGAATGAGGAGAGGTAATATGAAATAAATGGTACAATTTTAGAGGGGGTGCAGGAACAGAGAGACCTGATGGTGTATGTACAAAAATCTTTGAAGGTGGCAGAACAAGTTGAGAAGGCTGTTAAAAAGCATAAGGGATCTTTGGCTGTAATAATAGAGGAATAGAGTACAAAAGCAAGGAGGTTATGCTAACCCTTTGTTAAACACTGGTTAGGCATCAGCTGGAGTATTGTGTTCAATTCTGAGCACCACACTTAAGGAAGGATGTCAAGGCCTTCGAGAGGGTGCAGGAGAGATTTACTAGAATGGTACCAGGGATGAGGGACTTCTGTTATATGGAGAGACTGGAGAAGCTGGAGTTGTTCTCCTTAGAGCAGAGAATGTTAAGAGGAGATTTGATACAGGTGTACAAAATCATGAATGGTTTTGATAGAGTAAATAAGGAGAAATTGTTTCTCGTTGCATGAGGGTTGGTAACCAGAGGACACCGATTTAAAGTGATTGGCAAAAGAACCAGAGGCGACATGAAGAAACATTATTTTACATAGCGGGTTGCTGTGATCTAGAATGCACTGCCTACAAGGCTGGTGGAAGCCGACTCAATAGTAACATTCAGAAGAGATTTGGATAAATACTTGAAGGGAAAAAAATCTACAGAGCTATGGGTAAAAAGCAGGGTGTGAGACTAATTGGATAGCTCTACCAAATCGCCGGCACAAGCACGATGCACCTTATTTGCTGTATCATTCTATGCTGCTATGCTTGTTTGGTATATTGCATCAGCATTCGGGTGGAGGCATGAGCGTCACTGTATCTTAATTCCCTTTATGGATTTCTCAATCGGTCATTGTGGGCCAGAGTAAAGAGAGCTTTACTTTGCAGTTGGCTATTGCTGTACCTGACATGAGAGTGCACGATGCTGACAATGAAATCTTCAAATGGCTGGGTTCCTTTCCCCAGCACCAATATCCGTCACCTCAATAAACACAATTTTCACCCAAAATATTCGGGCTTGACCTGGTCTAGAAAGTCATGTTACAGGCTGCACAGACTCGATTCATTGATACTTTAATTAATCATTTCCAGTAATAAATTCTTAGATACTGCAAATCCTCCCGTTCATCATTCTTAGTGAAAAGTTATGACTATAATTCTTTTTAAGGGTTTGTTTATTTACATCAATCCAATGGAATACTGCAACTGTGTTCTCTTATGTAAATGATGCATATAAGCATTCACCTCGACACTCTGTTATTACCGTGATAGAGTGTTGAGGTCTCTTCTCTATGGGGCTGCAAGATCACAGGCTGACTGGACCCATTATCACAGTAGAAATCTAAGCACCACCACTATAATAACCAGAAAAAGCGACAGGAAAAATGATCATCATTTTAAAATAATTTTCCAATTCAGTTTCTTCTAGGGTCATTTCATTCTTTGGCTCGCTCGTTATCCTAACATTCCTCATCCTTTACCCCAATCATTAAGTTTTATAAAATTAGTTATTAGTTTCATCTGCATTCACTTGTTGTAATAATGCCACTGGTGGGTCCGTGGTGGGTCCCGACCTCGCTACTGGCTCCATCCCGCTCTGTAAAATGAATTTCCCTTGATTGGGCTTATTAAGCCCGCCCAGCGCATTTCCCAGCCAATTAGAGGAAGCGAGTCTGGTGACATCACTTGATGACGTGTCATCAGCCGGTTTCCTTAAAGGGACCATGTCCAACTTTATTTTGACATTTGTGCTGTCAGTGTTCTACAGCATTGAGGTGCTGCAAACACTGACAATGACTGCACAGGGCTGCCCTCAGGCTCTCCCATGACTCCCTCCATATGCTTATGGAGGGAGTCACAGCACGCAGGGAGGTCCTCTTCCCTTCCCATGGGTGTTAGAGACCTCCCCTGGAGATCAACACAGCCTGGTTGCACATTGCACAGGAAGTCACAAGCAGGGATGTGGTCAGGAGGACCTGGTGCAGTGGCACACACCTTTCAATGATTCAGTAGATCACAAAACGTTAGTACAAAGCCACACTCAACCTCATCCTGCTGTGCCTCTCATCACATCCCCATCACTCTGCCTTCCCTACCCTACTCCTGCACATCCTTACTCACACCAACTTACCTTGCACCTCCACCCATCCCTCTCTATCTACATTATCACATCCCCATCTGACTAGCCACCCCTCACACTCACCCTCATCCTAATGCAATCATACCAACTAACAAAACACAAGGGTAGCCACTTGAATCTTTTATCCAGTGTTCATGTAAAGTTTCTGTTAATGTGGTGTCAAATATTGAAACCTTTATTTTCAACACTTTGCTTTCTTGGACAGATTTGTGTGCACCTTTGGAAGTGAGTTGCAGTGAATGGTGAGACATAACGGTACCCCCCGCAATGGTGATGAGTGTGAAAGGAATGGCTTGGACATTGTAGGGATGCTTTATGGTGTTGCTGTGGGGTGCTGCCAACCTGGCACATCACATGGCAGCCAGGCTGTAGAGTGTCAAGTGAAGAAAATCTGGTTATGGTGAGGCCATCCCTGGCCTCCCGGGCAGCAATGTGGTTGGGTGCTGATGCCCTGTGTCCTGTGCAGCATCAGTTGATTGCGGAGTAGGTTGGTGTTGTTGTTGGTGCTGCTGGTGTGCCTGGTGCTGCTGGTGTTGGGGCTGATCGTGGTGGGATTCTGAGGACCAAGGTGAGAGAGTATAAAGGGCACCCATGCTGATGGAATAGATGGCAGGTGAAGTAGAGCTGACAGAAGCGATCCGTCAATGGTGAGAGAGGTAATGAGGTCAGACTGGATGGAGACTTGTGGAAAGACTTGCAGCATGGTGAATCTGTTGTGGAAATGCAGTGAGGAACAGCTTGTGGCTGAGGGAAGATATCTCTAAGGTGGGAGCTTTTACTGTACACTTGAAGCGGTCAAGTCAACAGCTGATTCAATGACCACTGAACTCCCACCTCAGCTTGACAGACGTGGTCAGATGCAAAAGGTAAGGTCAAAATCATTCTTAAGTGGCTCTAAACAAGCCACTAATTACCTGAATCGGGTCCCCCGCCGCTGCATGTCGGGTCTGCTCAGCGCTGACAGACCCAACATTGAGAACGTGCATGGTGGCGGGTTCACAGCGGGGCAAAGGGTTCAAATTCCAGAGATACCATAGTCAACAATTTTCCAGGATCGATTTTGTCACTTCCCTTGTAAACAATTTCCGTCATTGTCTGCCTAAAAGGGTGGTGGAAGCAAATTCAATAGTAACATTTAAAAGAGAATTGGATAAATACTTGAAGGAAAAAAATTACAGGGCTAAGGGGAAAGAGCAGGGTAGTTGGATTAATTGGATAGCTCTACCAAAGAGCCAGCAAAGGCACAATGGGCCGTATGACCTGCTTCTGTGTCGTATCATATGATTCTACCCAACACTAGTCTCTACAGGTTTCCTGAGTATGCTTATTTGCATATGTATTGGTGCAAGTATTGGTGGAAAACCAGTGGAAAACAGGTGCTAGCAGTGGAACCAGCAGGAAACCTCTTGTGCAGTCTTTTAAATTCACTGCACTGTTCAGCCTGCAGAAATTAGCAGCACACTGGGGACAAGAAGGAAATGCAGGAACACTGCTTGGCTCTTTAATTTCTCTCTCAAATTACTTCACTGCCTGTCTTATCAATATTTTTATTACACTTGGACAGCATTATAAATATTCCAGTGCCATCTGAGCCTCGAGGACAGTAGGGTATAGCACCAAGCCAGAAGTGAAGAATGTACAACTTCACTCATGAAAGTGCCAATTCCTCCTGGGTGACATTGAAGGCAGGACGAAGAGGCTCCTGTGTATGAGTGCCGTCAAGTCACCCAGAATTATCAGTTGTGCCGCCTCGTGGGAGGTAGCTCTGGCACTGACTGCCAACTCTCTAAATCTTAGAAGTGCAGAACAGCGCTGCAAGAAGTTTCACGTCCTCAGCAGGGCAGGCAAGGAAACACACTGCACACCTCTCTCTTTTCTGCCTTGCCCACTCTGGGCACCAGCATACTGTTCATCTTTTTCAAGCAACACTTACACAACTAACCCTTTGTAAGGGGTTCTGCGTGTGTCGTGCTTGTATCGCAGACGGTGCTGGTGCGAGGTTAGGCCTTCGTTGCCTAATACTATTGCTTGCTCTGGTCTCCGGCCAGCCTTGTTGCAATAAGCACCTGTGAGTGGTTCGACCCACTCACCCTTATGGTTCTAACACTGGACTTAGGTGCGAGAGCAGTAATGCAGAGAAAAACTCAAATAGACCTGGTTGAATAGTACGAAATGGAAATCTTTATTGCATAGCGTCTAAAATCATGAAGTACATGTCATAGGCACAAATTAACGATAGTACAAGTATACATACATTCATAAAGCTTGGTCTATGGTAATGAAGAACGCACGGCACATCGGGAAAAAAAGGGGAACACATTATACTTTATCCTTAATAAAACCACCCTCCCCTATTAATACCTACACTACATCTAGATTTGTAGGATCGAGGAAACATGCTCACCACTCGTGATACTTCGGAGAATTTTAAAATGAGGCACTCGGCTCGTTTCGCTGCAGCGCCTGACTGTCATGTGTTTGAAGGGGTCTCTGTACCCCACTTGTTTATCTTCGCTGCTCCGGCAAGCAGGCCGGGCTCCCCATTGTCATGAAGAACTCGACAGTGCTCGGGCCCGGCTGTAGAACTCAAAGAAAAGTCTTCCTGGACCGACACCAGTTACCGGTAGAATTCAAAGAAGAGTCTTCTTGTATCGACACCGGTTGTCGATAGAATTCGAAGAAGAGTCTTTCACTGGTTCGTGCAGCAACCTATAGAGTTCAAAAATGGTCTATATATTTTCGGGCGCGGTCGGGGTTTACTGACCGCGGCGGCACGTGGACTCTTCTTCTTCTCTTCTCATCTTATCTTGTCTTTTCGAGCCTTCGGGTCCAGAACACCATTTACCGACACTCGGGATGGTGCACCCGGTTACGCGCCCTCCGTCGAGGCGGCTCGTCCCGATTGAGCTCCACCCAACATTAGTCGACAGAGTCCAGAGAAAACACAGAAGGCTGCTCGTCCAGCAGAGCGATACCCGAGGATAAGGATAGGAGAGATAAGAGAGCGATAGACATTTGTTGTCTATAGTTATAGTGCTGTGTTCCCTTATCTCCCGCTCAAATCTTAATGTTTGTCCTTTGTGAAATATTGGCGCTCAAAACTCCCAGCATGGGGTGATTCTTGTCTTTAACAGGTTTCGGTAGCACCTGAGACTGGCCAACTACCCGTTAATGTTTTCCCCATTGTTGAACCGGCTAGGAGCCTCCCTGGCTGTGTTTTGGGGGCCCCCGAATACTTGTTTAATCACCCGAGAATGGCTCTCTCATTGTAGAGCCGTGGGGGTATTTGCGTATTGATGTGTCTGGATGGGCCTTCAATTGCCCAGTACAATGGTCCTTACTTGTGCATGGAAAACGATTCCAGCACTCATATCTTTTGTTATTGTCACAAATGCAAACAGGTTGCATCCTGTCTTTATCAGTGCTTATCGAAAATGTTTATTCGAACGCCATCTTGTCTGCCCACTGTACTTCTGGAAACTTTTGCCACGATGCGCGGCGGCCATTTTACAGGCTTCTGTGTCCTGTTTAATCATGACAGCATTTCGTTTAAATAAACTGCTCAAACGAATCTGCTTCTATCTCGTTATTTCGAATCGCGATAATTGCGAATTTTACACCTTCACGATGCTCTCTGCTTAAGAGCACCTTCAACTGCACTATAGCTACACAGCTCCGCAAAAACACAACAATTGTCTTGCACAACCTCAATACCCCTTCCTCCATTTTAACACCCTCACATCCCCACATCTCTTACTTCACTTCTCATATGTCTCACATCTCCTCAGATAATGAAGCAGTCCATGCTCGCATGCAACAAGACCTGGACAACATTCAGGCTTGGGCTGATAAGTGGCCGGTAACATTCATGCCACAGAAGTGCCAGGCAATGACTATCTCCAACAAGCGAGAGTCTAACCACCGCCTCTTGACATTCAACGGCATCACCATCGCCGAATCCCCCACCATCAACATCCTGGGGGTCACCATTGACCAGAAACTTAGCTGGACCAGCCACATAAATACGGTGGCAACAAGAGCAGGTCAGAGGCTAGGTATTCTGCAGCGAGTGTCTCACCTCCTGACTCCCCAAAGCCTTTCCACCATCTACAAGGCACACGTAAGGAGTGTGATGGAATACTCTCCACTTGCCTGGATGAGTGCAGCTCCAACAACACTCAAGAAGCTCGACACCATCCAGGACAAAGCAGCCCGCTTGATTGGCACCCCATCCACCACCTTAAACATTCACTCCCTCCACCACCGGCGTACCGTGGATACAGTGTGTACCATCTACAAGAGGCACTGCAGCAACTCGCCAAGGCTTCTTCGGCAGCACCTCTCAAACCCGCGACCTCTTCCACCTAGAAGGACAAGGGCAGCAGGCTCATGGGAACATCACCATCTCCAAGTTCCCCTCCAAGTCACACACCATCCTGACTTGGAAATATATCGCCGATCCTTCATCGTCACTGGGTCAAAATCCTGGAACTCCCTATCTAACAGTACTGTGGGAGTATCTTCACCACACGGACTGCAGTGGTTCAAGAAGGCGGCTCACCACCACCTTCTCAAGGGCAATTAGGAATGGGCAATAAATGCTGGCCTTGCCAGCGACGCCCACATCCCATAAACGAATTAAAATAAAAATGCCACATATTCTGTAACTTTCAGCTTTACCCTTATTTACTTGTCCCTTTACAGGAGAAATTGGCACAAAATGCCCAACGAAGACAGGAATGATACTGGGTATCATTCCAAAGGAAGCAATTGAACAGCATATATTCTGTTGTGTGCTTTTTGTGCTTATGCATTTTTTTCTCTCTTCCTTTCTCGAAAATTCTTGCTTCTACATACAGGAACATAGGAACAGGAGAAGGACATTCAGCCCCTCAAGCTTGTTTCACCATTCAATTAGATCATGGGTGATCTGTATCTTAACCCCATCTAACCTCCTTTGTTCCGTAACTCTTAATACTTTTGCCTAACAAAAATCTATCAACCTCAGTTTTGACATTTTCAATTGATCTAGTTTCAACAGCTTTTTGGGGGAGAGAGTTCTAGATTTGTAATACGCTTTGTGTGAAGAAGTGCTTGCTGATATCAGCCCTGAACAGTGCAGTTCTCTTGTTCTGAACTGCCCCACCAGAGGAAATAGTTTCTCTCTATTTACCCTATCAAATCATTTAATTATCTTAAACACCTCAATTAGATCACTTCTTAATCTTCTATATTCAATGAAATACAAGCCTAGGCTATGCAACCTGCTCTCATAATTTAACCCTTGTAGCCCCAGTATCATTCTGATGATCCACGCTGCTCCCTTTCCAAGGCCAATATATCCTTCCTGAGGTGTGGTGCCCAAAACTGAATGCAATACTCCAGATGGGTTCTAACCAGAGCTCTGTACAGCTGTAACATAACTTCAACCCCTTTGTATTCCAGCCCTCTTGAGATTAGCCTTTTAAATAATTTTTTGTACCTGTCCACCAGCTTTTAGTATTTTTTTTTGGACACTTAATTCTCTCTGCTCCTTCCTAGCTTTCATTATTTAGAAAATACTCTGATCTATCTTTCTTAGGTCCAAAGTAGATGGCCTCACACTTACCCACATTGAACTCCATCTGCCACAGTTTTGCCCACTCACTTAATCTATCAATTTCCCTTTTCAACTTACTGCTCCCATCTACACTATTTACCATCCCACCTAACATAGAGTCATCAGCAAACTTATATATACTGCTCTCTATTCCTTCATCCAAGCCATTATAAATATTGTGAAAAGCTGAGGCCCCAGTACAGATCCCATCCTGCCAATTTGAGTATCCCTACTCCCTGTCTCCTACCTCCTAACCAATTTCCTATCGAAGCCAATAGGTTGACTCCAATTCAATGTGCTCTCATTTTTGTTAACAGTCTCTTATATGAAACCTTGTGGAATGCCTTCTGGAAGTCCATATAAATAACATCCATAGACACTCCCTTTTCTACCATGTTAGTGACCTCCTCAAAAATTGAACTGGATTCGTTAGACATGACTTACCCTTTACAAATCCATAATAGCTCTCTCAGATCATATTTATCCAAATGCTCAGTCATTTTTTCCCTAATAATAGATTCTAGTAACTTCCCCAGGATGGACCTTGGACTAATAACTCTTTAATTTCCTAGTTTATCTCTCCTACCCTTCTTATATAGTGGAGTGACACTGGCAGTTTTCCAATTCAAGAGGACAATTCCTGAACTGAGCTTTAGAAGATCATGACTAACGTATCAACAATTTCCGCACCTACTTCTTTTAATACCCTGGGGTGGAAACTATCGGGTCCTGGAGATTTGTCTATCTTTAATCTCATTGTTTTCTCCATCACCATTTTTTAACTTATATTCATTCTAGTTTGTTCCTCTCCTTGATTTATTTTTAGTTTCCTCGTATCTCTGGTATTTTATCTTCATCCTCTACTGTGAAGACCAAATCAAAGTAGCTATTTATTTAGTCTGCCATTTTCTGATTTTCAATTACAATATCACCTGCTTTAAGGGGCCCACACTACTCTTAGCCACCCTCTTTCTCTTAAATATACTTGTAAAAATCTTAAGTGTTGTTCTTGAAATCCCTCACAAGCTTTTCCCTCTAAAACAGATTATCTGATGATTATCACGTTGCTGTTTGTGGGACCTTGCTGTGCGCAACTTGGCTGCCGCATTTTCTACATTACAACAGCGACTACACTTTAAAAGTACTTCATTGGCTGTAAAACGCTTTGGTGTCATGAAAGGCGCTATATAAATGCCACTTTTACTTTTTATAACAGGCTCACCCTGCTTTGGTCCACTTTCTGCCACACTTCTTTTCATCATCAAAAGTAGCATTCCTGCTTGTATGTCTCCACTGTAGCATTTGGCAATTTTTCTGTCATCAATATAACTTCCCCTTTTTTGGCTAACTCCAGTTTAGGATTAGCTACATTGTCATACTCAGAAAACTGGACAAGCTTTACTTGTAACCTATTCAAAATAGAGGGCAGATCTTATATGATAAAAATCAGCATGGCTTACCCACTGAACTACGGGTGCAAGTGTGC
Source organism: Squalus acanthias (assembly GCA_030390025.1). NCBI lineage: Eukaryota > Metazoa > Chordata > Chondrichthyes > Squaliformes > Squalidae > Squalus > Squalus acanthias. The sequence goes on along the minus strand of CM059428.1, from coordinate 49,737,727 downwards.
CTGTGAATTAGTCCAGCCCAACCCTCTTTTTCCTGGGATCACAAAATCAGGGCTCAGATGTTTACTGGCAATTGAAAACGTCAGTTTTCTTTAAGAAGCATGCTTGAGCAGGCCAAGTTCTAGAGTTCCATGTACCCATTATTTTTGGGTGAGGTGTATACTGTGAGGGGAGCAACATCTGTAGTTGCAAGAGTCGTCGTGTATTTAAATAATATAAATATTAAAATGAGGCCTGTGCATGCCAATAACATTGCCTAATCTTTTGGCCACAAATGATGTTGAATTAGCCTTGCAAACACCTGATTTTGCAGTGCCCAGCCAACCAGCATTAGCCCGTGCCACCAGCAAGACCTTGCAAAATCAGCCCTTTAAAGTTCCATCGGGTTTCTAACGGCTCTCCTCTTGAATTAGAATTTTCTTTGTACATAAATTCTTACCAAAGGGGATCAAAAGCTGAGTATCAGCAGAGGCAGCACTTTGCTGAGAGTGGCTTTTTGATCTTAGTCAATGTTCACAGTGTGAGCAAACAGTTATTACTATTTGAATGTAATTCTTACGAATAATTTATAATGCCGTACATATTTAGTGCAATCATCATGTTAAAAAATGATCATGATGTTACTGTGCAACAAGAATTGCCATTTCAACTCCACACTGCCCTGCAATTAGACATAATGTTCTCTAGATGCATGATTTGTCTCTCCACCTTCACATTTGAGAGTTTTGAGTGACCTGCCATTTTAGGAAACCACGGTACTGTTCTTTTGAATCAGATCTTGTCAGTGGCTGAATTCAGCACCACTAAGATAAACTAGTTAGACCTTTTCACCAATGATGAGCAAACTTATATTTGAACTAAACTGATCCAGCATGAGATTGGGGTATGTTTACAAGTCTGTGCCGGCATAGATGATGGCCCGAAAATTAGACCTAATACGCGAGAGTATGCACTGTGTACTCTCGCGTATTAGGTCCCGAATTGCCGGTTTCCTGCATGCACTGCGCATGCGCGGGAAACCGGCACTTCATGCATTGCAAAGGGGGCGGTTCCTAAGTGAACCGCGTGCGCACTACAGGTTGTGCGCACGCAGTGCACTTAGTTTTTTTTTCAGGTTTGAACGCGCAGGTAAGTGGTGAAGATTTTACACATAAAGAAAGTAGGACCCCCTTTTAACAAGGTAAGTAGTTAATTAAGTGTTATTTTAAAAAAATTTCAACAGGTTTATCTTTTTTAGAGACTTTAAAGAAAGGTAAGTTTATTTTTATAACTTTTAAAAAGATTTTACATTTTTTCAAAAATGAAATTTTTTGTTTAAAGTGGTTAATTTATTTAACTATAGTTATTTTATTAATGTGATGGCTTTTTTATAAATTTAATTGAGGTTTAGCTGTTCTTTTGGGGGCTTGTAGTATTCATAGCTTTGACAGCCCTTGCTGTCAAAACTATGAATGAAAGATGGTGTGCTGTCATTGGCTCTAACTGAATCACGTGATCCCAGAGCTCGCACGAACTAATTGCGCCTCTGGGACACGCAAGCACTGCACGGTTGCAACAGGGAGAGGCCCTGAAACTGAAGTTCGTGTGGGCCCGAAACAAAAAGGTAGGCGCGGAGTGCGATATCGCGGGGAATCCTTACCCCCGCGGGAACCATCGATGTTTAATTTCTGGGCCGATATTTCCAGCCATTGGCACACATTCAGAAAATTACCCTTCTGATATGATTGGCTAAAATAAGCAGTTTAAAAAAAGGTTTGGTCAGGATGCAAGGAATGCAAACTGAACCAAATAAAAGTTCAATGTAAAATCATAATATAGGAACCAAGAATTTAAAATCTTTGTTAGTTTAAACACTTGCCATGACCCTATGGACTTGTTTCTAAACTTTTGTTTAAGGAATAAATCCATTCTTAGAGTTGTCAGCTTATCACTTCACATAATGTATGTATGGATGAGGAGGGCCATACAACCCACCTTAACTCATCCATCCAAAAAGGTACGACAATCTCCCCGTTTTAGCATCTAATTACTTCTTAAAGAATGCCAAGACTGTTGTCTCTACTAGTCTATCTGGAAGTGCAATCTATGTGATAATCACTTAATGAGTGAAGACTTCCTGATATTGGTTTTAACTCCCAGCGAAACTTTAACTTCCGGGCTTCATTTAAATGTTGGCCGTGAGTCTGCCGCCCAAATTTGGCGGGAATTGTTACCTGGCCGGCAGAAGTGGGTTTCAGGGACCCGAGGGAACAGTCCCCAGCAGAAGGTAAGTGGGGCGTCTGGAGGTGATCCGAGCCGGGCTGGGGGAGGAAGCTTGAATCAGGAGAGACCCAAGGTTTCCTTGTGGGGCTCGGAGGAGTACACCTGTTCATCCCGGCCCACAAGCAAACTAAGAAAGAATGAATTTTAGTGACCTTTCTGAGCCTCTTTTGGCCCCCACTCCTGCTTGCTGCTGGGTTTCACTCAGCGCGACTCGCAAATCCCGAGTTAAAATGACGTCGGAATATGACAATAAGTGTGAGGTAATACATTTTGGTAAAAGAACTAACATCAGTAATTAAACTCTGAGTGGAAGTAGGCTCGCTGCTGTGGAAGAGCAGAGAGATTTGGGGATACAAGTTCACAGGAATTTAATGGCAGCACCTCAGGTTGAAATGGCTGTAAAAAAACTAATGTAATTGTAGGATTTATCACAAGAGGTATAGATTATAGAAGCCAAGAGTTAATGCTGTGCCTGCAGAAAACCTTAATAAAATATCCAGTAGGGTACTGCGTGCAGTATTGGGCTCTACGCTATAGCAAGGACACTGTAGAGAGGGTACAAAGCAAATTAGATTCATAGAATGGTTACAGCACAGAAGGAGGCAATTCTGCCCGTCGAGCCTGTGCCAGCTCTCTGCAAGAGCACTTCAGCTAGTCCCACTCCCCTGCCCTTTCCCCATAGCCCTGCAGATGACGACAAAACTTGGAAGTATAATGAATACTGAAGAGGATAGTGATAGACTTCAAGAGGACATAGACAGGCTGATGGAATGGGTGGGCACGTAGCAGATGAAATATAATGCAGAAAAGTGTGAAGTGATACATTTTGGTAGGAAGAACGAGGAGAGGCAATATGAACTAAAGGGTACAATTCTAAAGGGGGTGCATGAACAGAGAGACATGCAAATTTATTTCCTTCAGGTACTTATCCAATTCCCTTTTGAAAACCACTCGCTGCATAAATTTATTTTCCTCATGTCGCCTTTGGTTCTTCTGTGTCCGCTGGTTCTTGACCCTTCTGCCAATGGGAACAGTTTCTATCTTTCTACTCTGTCTAGACCCCTCATGATTTTGGACACCTCTATCAAATCTCATCTCAACCTTCTCTGCTCTAAGGAGAACAAGCCCAGCTTCTCCAGTCTATCCACGTAACTGAAGTCACTCATCCCTGGAACCATTCTTGTAAATATTTTCTGCACCCTCTCTAAGTCCTACACATCCTTCCTAAAGTGCGGTGCCCAGAATTGGACACAATACTCCAGTTGAGGCCGAACCAGTGTTTTATAAAGGTTCATCATCATTTCCTTGCTTTTGTATTCTATGCCTCTATTTATGAATGTGAGAAGTCGCACAACACCAGGTTATAGTCCAACAGCTTTATTTGAAATCACAAGCTTTCGGAGCGCTGCTCCTTCGTCAGGTGAAGACTTCACCTGACGAAGGAGCAACGCTCCAAAAGCGTGTGATTTCAAATAAAACTGTTGGACTATAACCTGGTGTTGTGCGACTTCTCACATTTGTCCACCCCAGTCCAACACCGGCATCTCCACATCATGTCTATTTATGAAGCTCAGGATCCCGTATGCTTTTTAACCGTTTTCTCAACACGCCCTGCCACCTTCAATGATTTGTACACATATACCCCCAGGTCTCTCTAATCATGCACCCACTTTAGAATTGTACCCTTTAGTTTATATTGCATCTCCTCGTTCTTCATACCAAAATGTATCACTTCGCACTTTTCTGCGTTAAATTTCATCTGCCACGTATCCGCCCCTTTCACCAGCCTGTCTATGTCCTCTTGAAGTCTATCACTATCCTACTCACTGTTTACTACACTTCCAAATTTTGTATCATCTGCAAATTTTGAAATTGTGCCCAGTACACCCATGTCCAAGTCATTAATATATATCAAGAAAAGCAGTGGTCCTAGTACCAATCCCTGGGGAGCACCACTGTGTACCTTCCTCCAGTCCGAAAAACAACTGTTCAGCACTACTCTCTCTTTCCTGTCACTTAGCCAATTTCATATCCATGCTGCCACTGTCCCTTTTATTCCATGGGCTTCAACTTTGCTGGCAAGCCTATGACGTGGCACTTTATCAAATGCCTTTTGGAAGTCTATGTACACCACATCATTGCCCTCATCAACGCTCTCTGTTACCTCATCAAAAATCTCAATCAAGTTTGTTAAACACGATTTTCCTTCAACAAATCCGTGCTGGCTTTCCTTAATTAATTCACACTTGTCCAAGTGATTGTTAATTTTGTCCCAGATTATCATTTCTAAAAGCTTCCCCACTACCAAGATTAAATTGACTGGCCTATAGTTGCTGGGTTTATCTTCACACCCTTTTTTGAACAAGGGTGTAACATTTGCCATCCCCATATCTAAGGAGAATTGGAAGATTATGGCCAGTACCTCCGCAATTTCTATCTTTACTTCCCTCAGCACCTGAGGATGCACCCCGTCCGGTCCTGGTGGCTTATCTACTTTAAGTACAGCCAGTCTTTCTAATACCTCCTCTTTATCAATTTTTATCCCATCCAGTATCTCAACTACCTCCTCTTTCACTATGACTTTCACAGCATCTTCTTCCTTGGTGAAGACAGATGCAAAGTACTCATTTAGCACCTCAGCCATGCCCTCTGCCTCCATGCATAGGTCTCCTTTTTGGTCCCTAATCAGCCCCACTCCTCCTGTTGCTACCCATTTACTATTTATATGTCAATAAAAGATTTTTGGATTCCCTTTTATGTTAGCTGTCAATCTATTCTCATACTCTCTCTTTGCCCCTCTTATATTCCTTTTTCACTGCCCCAGTGAACTTTCTATATACAGCCTGGTTCTCACTTGTATTCTCAACCTGACATCTGTCATACACCCACCTTTTCTGCTTCATCTTATTCTCTATATCTTTCATCGAAAGGCGTAAGGACCGTAGTATACAAGCCAGTAGATCTGACATTAAAAATAAGAGAAAAGACCCAGTGAGTAAATTGGCTAAACACGATGAAGTTAGACAAATGGCTTTAACATAGAAACATAGAAACATAGAAACTAGGAGCAGGAGTAGGCCATTCGGCCCGTCGAGCCTGCTCCACCATTCAATACGATCATGGCTGATCATCCAAATCCAGTACCCTGTCCCTGCTTTCTCACACAGAATCCCCATCGAGCCTGCACCGACACATATCCCATCCTATCCCCGTAACCCCACGTATTTAATCACCCCCTAACACTAAGGGTCAATTTATCATAGCCAAATCAACCTAACCCGCACATTTTTGGACTGTGGGAGGAAACCGGAGCACCCGGAGGAAACCCACGCAAACCCTGAAGCCTACCGCTCCTACCTCTGTTTACCCTCCTTTACCCACGTCTCACTCAAGTGATGATGAGGATCAGGGATGGTACGGAAGACCGACTCCACCTCCCGCATATTCAGAGCAACCACAGGATGCAGCGGTTAGTGGAGTACCCGGATACCAAGCTGGAAATCAAGGGTCCGACCCAGATTACACCACCGGTAGCGGAGGTCCGAGTCAGGGTACCAGATCCCAGGCTGCACGTCAACCAAATCAAGTACAGGGCCAAGAAGAAATCTCTATGCAACCGCTCAGACATTTCCCCAACGTCCACGAGCAAAACGGAACTCCAGTTGTTGTCCATCGCCCATGGACAGCTTCCGAGCTACGGACAATAATCCACGAATTACCGGACCCCTCAGAGGACTTCGAAAAAGCGATTAGTGAGCTCAAAAGCACCATTATTTGCCACCAGCCCACTATTGTGGACGTTGACCAGCTACTCAGAGCTTGGTTAAAGGATTCCAGATACCGCCTTTTAACAGAAGGCGAAGATAGTTTCAAAAATATTAACGACCATAGAACAAACCAGCAATGGAATCCAGAAACACTACCAAGTGATCAATTCTGGACCGAATTATATAGAATAATGCATATTAAATTCCCAAAAAGAACTAATTGGACAAAAATTATTGAGACTACTCAGAAAAAGGACGAAGACGTTGAGAATTATATAGAAAGAATAGAAGCAATTATGGGGCAGCATTCTGGAATGACCAAAGAAAATTACCAGATTCCTTTAATCAATGCCCTTGTAAATGGTCTCAGAACAGAACTTAAAGAACCATTGACTCTAGTCTGCCTAGATTGGAGACATAAAACAACTCCTGAGTTAACACAAATTCTAAAAGGAATTCAGGAGAGAAATAGAGACGAAAAGAACAAGGTTTCCCTCTTAATGGAGCAAGCAGCTTCTGCAGCCCCAACTGCCCAGACTACCATTTATTATCAGGGTCAATACAGAGGACAAGGCAGAGGGAATAACAGAGGTAGATTTAGAGGAAGAGGTAGAGGAGGGACAGGCAGAGGCCAGTGGAACGGAGGAGGTGCAAACTCTCCATGTTTTAACTGTGGTCAGATCGGACACTGGAAGGCTAACTGCCCGTTCCCCAAGCAGCAAAGTCAAGGCTGGGGAGGTGCACCAAACGATGTAGATACCCAAGCCCAGGTTTACACTCGTCCGCAGGCAGGTTTTACAACAGGGAACCCTTGGGGAGGTCAAAATATGGAAGGACAATTTGGATCCCCATGGCAAAATTATTCAAAATGACGCAGAGAAACAGCCCCGAATGTTACCCACATTCCTCAGTTACCTTCAGTATCAGTAAATTCTAAAGATGAGCCATATTTATCCATAGAAATGCAGGGCAAGAGAGTTCCTTTTCTCATTGACACAGGAGCCACAAGCTCACTATTAACAAAGCAATATGCTAGAGGAACTCCGTGTACTGAAAAGAATGTCACATGTGTGAGGACTTTCCGGCGTCTCACAGACTATGACGTGGTCACAACCATTAGCAATACAAGCAGACAATTTTTCTGGCCAGCATGCCTTTCTTCTATCAGACGATGCCCCTATGAACCTTTTAGGGAGAGATTTGCTATGCAAAATGCAAGCAACAATAATTTGTTCAGAAAAGGGACTACAGGTGTACATCCCTACTGATAGATGCACTATGTGTCCTTTACAAGAATGCTCCCCTCCAATTATCTCACGGGAAATGGAGCAACTGCTCGATCAAATTCCGCCACAAGTATGGTCTAGTCATTCAAACGTGGTTGGCAAAATGCTAACTGCTCAGCCATACAAGGTTGCATTAAGACCATCTGTCCGATTGCCCCGTAGACCTCAGTACCCGCTCTCAGTAGCAGCCGAATAAGGAATTCAGCCTGTCATTAACTCTTTGTTGCAGCAAGGAATAATCGTTCCAACCCAGAGCCCATGCAACACTCCAATTTTGCCAGTCGAAAAAAAGGAAAGTGGGAAATGGAGACTAGTGCAGGATCTCAGAGCAGTTAATGAATCAGTACTACCAGTTTATCCAGTTGTGCCAAATCCTGCTACCATTCTAACTAGTATTCCCTCTGGATCAAAGTATTACACTGTCATCGATTTATGTTCAGCTTTCTTTAGTATCCCTATCCACCAAGATTCACAGTTCCTATTTGCTTTCACATTTAAAGGAACACAGTGCACTAGGACAAGGCTTCCACAAGGTTACACAGAGAGTCCCACAATCTTTTCTCAAAGCCTCAAACGTGATTTAGAGGACATTCTCTTCACTGGAGGGTCCACACTTATCCAATATGTCGATGATTTGCTGATAGCTTCGCCTGATAAACAGTCATGTCAAACTGACTCGCTTATTATGCTCCTTGCCTTAGCAGCAAAGGGACATAAAGTATCACGTTCTAAGATGCAGTTCGTGTCAGAGAAAGTACAGTATTTGGGACATGAACTCCGTGGTGATAGCCGCTGCCTGTCGCAAGGGAGAATCAGAGCAATTTGTGAAGCATCGTTACCTACCACTAAACAGCAATTAAAACATTTTCTTGGCATGTCAGGATACCGCAGACAATGGATCGTGGGGTATTCAGACCTGGTGCGCCCATTGCTTGATATCTCCATGCCCATGAAGGAAGATCCTCTTGCTTGGAATCAGAAGGCAACGGACGCCTTTGAGAATGTTAAGCAAGCCCTTATATCGGCTCCAGCATTAGGGCTGCCAGACTATCAGAAGCAGTTCAATGTTTTTGTCCATCGTAAATCGGGCTTTGCTCAATCCGTTTTGACTCAAACCCATGGTGATAAACAGAGACCTTTAGCTTATTTTAGTACTCAATTAGATCCCGTTGCATGCGGCCTGCCTGGATGCCTGCCAATTCTAGTGCCGCCTATTATGCTGTACAACAAGCTCAAGGTATCACGCTCAATCACCGGACTATTTTATTTGTGCCACATTCAGTTGAAGTACTGTTGGCAAAATGTGCCACTCAACATCTGACATCAGCCCGTAGCAGTAAATATGAGGTTGAATTATTGTCCAACCCTAATCTCCTAATTCAAAGATGTTTGGTTTTGAATCCAGCCACACTGCTGCCCACGGAAGAAGATGGAATTCCACATTGCTGTGAGACGATCACCCAGTTGGTGACCAAGCCTCGAACAGATCTATCTGAAACTCCTATTTCTAATAGTGACTTAATATACTACATAGACGGGTCAGCTCTTAGGGATGACAAGGGATCACCGAGGGCTGGGTATGCCATATCAGATGATCATTCAGTTGTTGAAGCGCTCTCATCACCTCAATCTTTTTCAGCACAACAAGCAGAACTTTTCGCTCTTACAAGGGCTTGTATACTGGCTACTGATCAATCTGTTAACATTTATATCGACTCCCGATACGCTTTCGGGGTCGCCCATGATTACGGACAGATCTGGAAATTAAGGGGATTTCTAACTTCTTCAGGATCGACTATTAAAAATGCCGAACAAATTGACAATCTTTTAAAGGCTCTATTGTGTCCCGCTAAAATTTCAGTTATCAAATGTCAGGCTCATACCGGGAGTCAGGATCAAATATCCCTGGGTAACGATCGATCAGATAGAGCTGCTAAATCAGCCGCTCTGTCTGATACAGGGCCACAAGTTTCAGTCTTTGTTTTGCGTCAACAAAAATTAGATAATGATCCACCTTCTATTAATGATGTTTTAGCCTTTCAGTCACAAGCTAACTCGGACGAAGTGTTAAGTTGGGCAAGGGATTCTTGCTTTAAAACGCCTGAAGGGATATGGGTTCACCATGACGGCCGCGTGGTGGCTCCGAAATCTTTACTCCCGTGGATTGCCTGATGCGTTCATGTTTTCATGCATGCAGGCAAAGGGGGGATGGCAGACTATATTAATCAAACATGGTATGCACCAGGTATTTCGGCAATTGCAAAACAAATCAGTGAAAGGTGCACCACTTGCCAGGAAATGAATCCAGGCAAGACAGAGAAAGTACAGTCTGCCTCCCACCCAAATCCATCAGGCCCTTTTGTTAATTTGCAAATGGATTTTATTGAATTACCTGTATGTTTAGGATTCAAATACGTGTTGGTAATTATAGATACGTTTTCAAGATGGGTTGAAGCTTTTCCATGTAAAAAGAATGATTCTGTAACAGTTGCAAAGTGTTTGCTAAAAGAAATCATACCAAGGTTTGGAATACCTATGCAGCTTTCATGCGACAATGGATCGCACTTTACTGGAATGATCGTAAAAGAACTATGTAAAGCCTTGCAGATTAATCAGCATTTTCACTGCAGTTATCATCCGCAATCCGCAGGACTGGTAGAAAGATATAACGGAGTACTGAAAAATAAGCTTTCTAAACTTTGCAATGAAACCGGACTTAAATGGGTCGAACTATTACCCTTAGCATTAATGATAACGCGAGCAGCAACTAACAGGACAACTGGACTGTCGCCACATGAGATTGTTATGGGACGACCCCAAAGACTGCCATTCTCAGCACCCTTTACGGTTAAACAAATGGACATTCATAAAATGGATGAAAATATGCTAAACTATTGCATTGCATTAACTAGATGTATTTCCAGCTTTCACCACAGGTAAAGGAAGCTCAAACGGAACCAGCAGAAGGAAAGTGCCATAACTTGGAACCAGGAGATGACGTCTACGTAAAAGTCTTCAAAAGAAAGAACGGTCTGCAGCCACGCTTTGAAGGGCCATATCAAGTACTCTTGGCAACAAATACAGCTGTAAAGGTCAAGGGAAGATCTACCTGGATCCACGCATCCCATTGCAAGAAAGCACCGAACAAGGACAATTGAATTTTGAAGGACTTAAACAATGAAGCTGTTACTTATATCTTGCATATTAATTGGACTGATACATATAACGTGCCAAAGAGGTGGGGAAGGATCCCGAAAGAAATGAGAATTACACGTTAACACTTTCTTGTACATGACTTACGAGCATGCTAAAACTAGTGGCAGATCTAGTTGTTGGGTCTGTGCCCATATACCTATTCACACCACCGGAGGGATCCCCCTAAGATCAATTCCCTTTAATACTTCCGAAACAGCAGAATGGGTAATAAGGCGAAACAGTTCAAGGGACCCGGATAAGACCTCGGATGTAAAACAGTGGAGATCAGCAGGGTATAACCTAACCACCTTTCAGGGGTGGTATCAGCCCAATTATAATCATACTCGAACACCCCCGTTTCTTGTATTAACCAATACCTCAGGAGTCGGTAGACCACAGGGGGCATTATGTTTTAAAAAGCAGGCTGCGGTAAGCAGGATGCAGGACGAAAAGAAAGTCGGAGAGAGTTCTTGTAATCAAACAGTCATGTGGCAAACACCAATTCCTGGCCTGCTTGAGCAGGGATTTTTTCAGTTTGACTGGACTAAAGTAAATAATAAAACCAGCAGGTCCCCCTGGACTGGCGACCCTATCCTAATATGGATGGGAGGAGAGGGTAACTTGACAGCCTATAACTGTACCTATTTTATATGCGGGAACAAGGCTTACCCATGGTTGCCACATAACTGGATAGGATCCTGCTATTTAGGTTATGTAGTACCTTATATCCATATTTTAGATGAGATAGGAGAACATCATGAATTCCAAAGAACTAAAAGCGAGGTAGCAACTTATGAAAGAGTCTTTGGAGTATTAATAGCCCCATATGGAGTAGGGAAGTTAATGGGAGAAGTAAACGAGCTAGCAGACCTGATAGAAAAAGTAGCAAATGAAACTGAGGAAGGATTGTCCGAAATGAGTGCGGAAATGGTAGCTATAAGAGTAATGACATTACAGAATCGAATGGCATTAGATTATCTGTTGGCAAATAAAGGAGGAACTTGTGCTTTGATAGGGAGTGAATGTTGTACCTATATCTCAGACAGTTCAGAAAATATAACTAACATTGTTAAACACATAAGAGATGCAGTGAGTCAGTATAAGAATCCAAAGAGCCAAGGATGGTTTGACTGGATGCTGGGAGGATGGCTGGGATCAATGGGACAAATATTATTGCATGGACTAGTAGTAGTAGCAGCAGTGATTGTATGTATCATTCTGTCTGTCACAATGATTAAGTGCTGTTGTGATAGGCTAGGTAAGGCAGTTATACCCGAAGGAAGTATGATGGTGCAGAGGGAAGTAAATGAAGAAGAGGAGAAGAACGGTCCTCTAGGGGAAGAACTAAGGCGATTGAATAAGATAAAATTTTAAGGATCAGATGGCCAAGATGATGCCGGTCGCAGTGGCCAAAATTAAAACTGGACAAATTAGAATTGAAAGAACTATATAAAAAAAAAGCTCTTTTCTTTCATGCATGCCCGACACTAAGGATAGACAGAGAGGAGAGATGATCTTAAATAAGGTTAGCCATCAATACAGGTATAATCCCAAGGATGGTCAAAACGGAAAAGAAGTCGGTATCCCTGGCCAAAATTTAAATTTGTTACGGGGACCGAGAAGATGGACTGAAAGGGTTAATTTGAGCTATATTGTCCGAGTAAGGACAAAAAGGGGGGAATGTGGAAGTGTATTTTCTTACTTGGACACAAAATGGCTTCCTAGACACAGAATATAAGATTCAAAATGGCTTACACTATGACTCGCCTAGAAAGATTAGCAGTTGTTTATAGTTTCGACATAATGAGGGAATTTCAGTTTGTAGACTGTGCAATTTCCCCAACAGACAGCTTAGATTTGCAGAACAAAGAATCTTCCCTAATGAACTTAAGATAGCCAAGGACATAGTAAATCAAACACCAGCCTTTGATTCCAGATGGCCTGGTGGGAGTAGGAGAGCAAGCAGCCTCCATGACAAGAGATTAGCTAGTCTTATCTTAAGGTATTCCTGTTCTACTAATCTTTTTAATTATCCTTGAACATACTCCTTTACTTTTTGCAAACTCTGTGCTTTTGTAATCAACTGTGATTCAATACCATGTCATGTGATATAGAAAGCTTGTTCTTTTCAGTGTATAAAAATGTTGCATTTTCTTATGTTCTTTGGAGTGGTCAGCGTAGCCTTTGACTACATACCCTCCCCTTGCTGCAAGTAAATAATAAAGCCTGTCTTTGACGATACTTTATGTTTCAAGAGTCTTACTCGGGAGTCGAAACTTCGACAACTTCCCCTCTGAACTTTCTATATACAGCCTGGTTCTCACTTATATTCTCAACCTGACATCTGTCATACACCCACCTTTTCTGCTTCATCTTATTCTTTATATCTTTCATCATCCAGGGATCTCAATTTGGTTGTCCTACCATTCCCCCTTGTGGGAATGTACCTCAACTGTACCTGAACCATCTCCTCTTTAAAGGCAGCCCATTCTTCGATTACAGTTTTGCCTGGCAATCTTTGATTCAAATTTACCTGGGCCAGATCCATTCTCAACCCACTGAAATTGGCCTTCCTCCAATTAAGTATTTTTACTTTAGATTGCTCCCTGTCATTTTCCATAGCTAATCTAAACCTTATGATACTATGATCACTGTTCCCTAAATGTTCCCCTACTGACACTTGCTCCACTTGACCCACCTCATTCCCCAGAACCAGATCCAGCAATGCCGCCTTCCTCGTTAGGCCGGAAACGTACTGATCAAGAAAGTTCTCTTGAACACACTTCAGAAATTCTTCCCCCTCTCTGCCCTTCACACTATTACTGTCTCAGTCTATATTAGGATAGTTGAAGTCCCCCATTATCACTACTCTATAGTTCTTGCACCTCTGTAATTTTCCTGAAAATTTGCTCCTCTATATCCTTCTCACTAATTGGTGGCCTATAGAATACACCTAGTCATGTAATGGCACCTCTATTGTTTCTCAACTCTAACCAAATAGATTCTGTCCTTGACTCCTCCAGGTCATCCTTTCTCTCCAGCACTGTAACATTCTCCTTAATCAATACTGCTGCCCCACCTCCTTTCTTTCCTTCCCTATCTTCCCTGAACACCTTGGGGGAAAAATTCAGTTGGTTGCGCCTCCCGTTAGCGCCTTAAGAGGGCGCTAATGGGGCGCAAAGCCGCTAGCGCCCGGGCGCAGCGATGTTTGCGCCGCTCGGGAACTTAACTAGACATTGTGCGGCGGCGCTAAACTTTACCGCCGCGACCACCTGCGCGCGCAGATTGTGACGTCATTTCATGGTGCAACGCCCTTGTGGCACCCCGGAGCGGAAATTGAGTGGCGCCCCCTGCCTTACCGCCTGGCGCATCCAACGACCGGAAGACTGGAACGCTATCAATCGCTGTGGGGCTGGGGGGGGGGGGCGCTATTTAAAGGGGGCCTCTTCCTGTCTTTTTCTGTGGTTGACATTTTTGCACCACTCGTTCTGAGAGAGAGAGAGAGATTCGGAGAGAGAGAAAGAGAGACTTCTGCATTGAGTCAACGCTTTGTGAGGTAGTTTTGCCTACTGATCCTAACTTCGCTGGTACTTTGGTTGCTGTCCTTCATAACTTTGCTTGCAAAGAGACTTTGGGGGCTGCACTGAATGGGGGCGTCGTCCTGCTCCAGCTGAATCGGAGGACACAGAGACGCAGAGAGAGAGTGGCAATGATGGCCAGACGGAGGAGGGGCAACAGGCGTCTGTACAGGAGAGCTTACCCTCCCAGGGTATATCGTGAACAGCTCTCCTACATTCATATGTCTGAGGAGCTGTGTTTGCGAAGGCTGCGATTCAGCAAGGAGGTGGTCACTGAGCTCTGCCACCTGCTGCAGCCAGATCTGCAGCCTCAACTGAGGTCCAGGACGTCTCTGTCGGTGGCAGTGAAGGTCACAGTGGCTCTCAACTTCTATGCTACTGGCTCATTTCAAGCTGCTGCTGGGGACCTCGCCAATATCTCCCAGTTCGCGGTGCATTGCTGCATCCGGCAGGTCACAAATGCCCTCTTTAAAAGGAGACGAGAGTTCATCTCTTTCCCCATGACCCTAGACAAGCAGCGTGACCGCGCTCTGGGCTTTGCGAGGATAGCGGGCTTCCCCATGGTGCAGGGCGCCATTGACTGCACGCATGTGGCTTTGCGTGCTCCACATGAGAATGCCGAGGATTTCCGGAACAGAAAGGGGTTCCATTCCTTGAATGTTCAGTTGGTCTGTGACCACAGACAGCTGATACTCGCTGTCAATGCCCACTATCCTGGCAGCTGCCACGATGCTTTCATCCTGCGCCAGACTACTGTGGCAGAACTTTTCGAGGCACCGCATCAGCCAGTTGGTTGGCTTCTCGGGGACAAGAGGTATCCATTGAGCACCTGGCTGATGACACCGCTCCGTACGCCCAACACCCCTGCTGAGCTGCGGTACAATGAGAGCCATCAAGCTACCAGGAACATCATTGAGCGCACAATCGGCGTGCTGAAGCAACGGTTCCGCTGTCACGACCATTCTGGAGGAGCCCTGCAGTACTCGCCTGAGCGAGTATCCAACTTCGTAGTTGTGTGCTGCATGTTGCATAACATGGCAATCGTCAGGACCCAGCCAATGCCACCAGGCCTTGGAGCACCACCAGAGGAGGAGGAGGAAGAGGAGAAAGAGGACGAGGAGGATGATCATCAGCAGCACCAAGGCGGGAGGGTGGCCCACAATGGTGAAACTGCAAGGGCCGTCCGTCAACGGCTGATAGCAAGCCGCTTACATAGATACATAGATACATAGAAGATAGGAGCAGGAGTAGGCCATCCGGCCCTTCGAGCCTGCTCCGCCATTTAATGAGATCATGGCTGATCCTTCAATTCAGTATCCCGTCCCCGCCTTCTCTCCGTAACCCTTAACCCCTTTTGCCTGTAGAAATATATCTAATTCCCTCTTAAATATATTTAATGAGCTGGCGTACACTGCCCTCTGTGGCAATGAGTTCCACAGGTTCACCACTCTCTGAGTGAAGAAATTCCCCCTCATTTCTGTCCTAAATGGTTTAGCCCTTATCCTTAAATTATGTCCTCTAGTTCTGTTCTCACCCGCCAAGGGAAACATTCCTTCTGCATCTAATCTGTCTAGACCTGTCAGAATTTTATACACTTCTATGAGGTCCCCTCTCAATCTTCTAAACTCCAGTGTGTACATCCCTAAACTACATAGTCTCTCCTCATAGGTCAATCCCGCCATTCCTGGTATCAGCCTGGTGAATCGCCGCTGCACCCCCTCCATGGCAAGAACATCTTTCCTCAGATGAGGCGACCAAAACTGTACACAGTACTCGAGGTGTGGTCTCACCAGTGCCCTGTACAGCTGCAGCAAGGTATCCCTGTTCCTGTATTCCAACCCTTTTGCTATGAAGGCCAGCATACCGTTTGCCTTCTTGACCGCCTGTTGCACCTGCATGCTCGCCTTCAGTGACTGGTGTACAAGAACACCCAGGTCTCTCTGTACTTCCCCCTCTCCCAATTTATTGCCATTTAAATAATAATTTGCCCTCCCGTTCCTGCACCCAAGGTGGATAACTTCGCACTTGTCCACATTATAGTGCATCTGCCATTTATCCGCCCAATCACCCAGTCTGTCCAAATCGCTCTGGAGCTTCCTGGTCTCCTCCTCTGAGCCCACCCCCCCTCCTAGTTTAGTGTCGTCTGCAAATTTGGAAATGCTGCATTCGACTCCCTGATCCAGGTCATTAATATAAATTGTGAACAGCTGGGGACCCAGGACAGATCCCTGTGGTACCCCACTTGTTACTGCCTGCCATTCAGAAAATGAGCCGTTTATTCCAACTCTCTGTTTTCTATCTGACAGCCAGTTCTCTATCCACGTCAATACTTTCCCCTTTATCCCATGAGCTTCAATTTTCCATGCTAATCTTTTATGTGGGACCTTATCGAAGGCCTTTTGGAAGTCCAGGTACACCACATCTACTGGCTCTCCCCCATCTATTTTACCAGTTACTCCCTCAAAAAATTCCAATAGATTAGTCAAGCACGATTTACCCTTTGTAAATCCATGTTGACTCTGTCCTATCCTGTCCCCATTTGCTAAGTGCTCGGCTATTTCATCCTTAATGATGGACTCCAGCATTTTGCCCACAACTGATGTAAGGCTTACAGGTCTGTAATTACCTGCTTTTTCCCTACCCCCCTTTTTGAATAGTGGGGTAACGTTAGCTACCCTCCAATCCATGGGCACTGTTCCCGAGTCTAATGAATTCTGAAAAATCATGCTTAGTGCATCCGCTATCTCTAGGGCCACCTCCTTCAGTACCCTAGGATGCATGTTATCAGGCCCTGGGGATTTGTCCGCCTTCAATCCCTTTAGCTTCCTTAACACCATATCCTTAGAGATATTGATTTGCGTCAGTTCCTCCTTTGCCAATGTCCCTATTTTTCCCGATATCCCAGGGAGGTTTTTTGTGTCTTCCTTCGTAAAGACTGACCCAAAGTATGCATTTAGTTGGTCTGCCATTTCCTTATTTCCCATTATATATTCCCCCGTATCTGACTGCAATGGACCAACTTTGGTTTTCACCAGTCTTTTCCTCTTGATATACTTATAAAAGCTTTTGGAGTTAGTTTTTATATTTTCCGCCAGCTTGCTTTCGTAAGCTATTTTGCCCTTCTTGATTAAGCCCTTTGCCCTCCTTTGCTCTATCTTAAACTGTTCCCAATCTTCCGCTCTGGCGCGTTTTTTGGCTATTTTATACGCCCTATCTTTGGATTTTATGCTGTCTCTAATTTCCCCTGTTATCCACGGTTGAGTCACCTTTTTAGATTTCCTTTTATGCCAGATTGGTATAAACAATTTTTGCAATTTTGTCATTCTATCTTTAAATGCTTGCCATTGTTTATCTACCTCCAGTCCTCCCAGGAACGTTGTCCAATCAGACCTACTCAGTTCCCGTCTAATGGCATCATAATTCCCCTTGTTTAAATTCAGGACCTGAGTCTCTGAGTCAATTTCTTCGCTCTCCATTTCGAGTGAGAAATCGATCATGTTATGATCGCTCTGACCCAAGGGTCCCCGTACAACAAGATTACTAATTAGTCCCTTCTCATTGCACAGTACCCAGTCCAATATAGCCTGTTCCCGAGTTGGTTCCTCGACATATTGATCCAGATAACCATCCCTTAAACACTCAAGGAATTCCTCCTCCTCATTATTTTTACTGATTAGGCTAGTCCAATCTATATGTAAGTTAAAGTCACCTATGATGACAGCTGTGCTCTTATTGCACGCTTCTCTAATTTCCCTCGTGATGCCCTCCCCAACCTCTATTTTACTATTTGGAGGCCTATATACCACTCCTATTAATGTTTTTCGCCCCTCGCTATTTCTTAGCTCCACCCATATAGATTCTGTATTAACTGAGTTAATATCCTTCCTTTCAATTGCATTTATCCCCTCTTTTACCAGCAATGCTACCCCTCCTCCCTTTCTTTTTTGTCGATCCTTCCTAAATACTGAATACCCCTGTATGTTAAGCTCCCAGCCCTGCTCACCCTGCAACCATGTTTCCGTAATCCCAATTAGATCATAATTATTAACCTCTATTTCCACAGCTAATTCATCTACCTTGTTCCTGATGCTTCTCGCATTAAGGTATAAAACCCTCAGGCTTTTTTTATGCTCACATTTTTTATGAATTAGTTTGGCCCTTTGTTTTTTGTTCCTCTCCTTTTTACCATTTATTTCTGTCTGCCTTTCACTTTCCTCTATTTCACTACATGGGTTTCTAGCCCCCTGCCATACTAGTTTAAATGCTCCCGAACTGCTTTATCAAAATTTACCCCGAGAACATCAGTTCCATCTTTGCACAGGTGTAGACCGTCCCTTTTGTATAGGTCACACCTACCACAAAACTGGTCCCAATGCCTCAAAAATTTAAAACCCTCCCTCTTACACCACTGCTCAAGCCACGTATTTAGCCTAACTATCCTGTTCTCTGTACTCTTACTAGCACGTGGCACTGGTAGTAATCCAGAGATTACTACCTTCGAGGTCCTACTTTTTAGCTTGGCTCCTAACTCCCTAAATTCTACTTGTAGGACCTCTTCCCTTTTTTTAGCTACGTCGTTGGTACCAACATGTATCACGACAACTGGCTGTTCCCCCTCCCCCTCCAGAATGTTCTGCACCCGCGCCGAGACATCCTTGACCCTTGCACCAGGGAGGCAAATTGCCATCCTGGAGTCTCGGTCGCGACCACAGAAACTCCTATCTATTCCCCTTACAATCGAATCCCCTATTACTATAGCCCTGCCACTCTTTTTCCCTCCCTTCTTTGCAACAGAGCCAGTCATGGTGCCATGAGCCTGGCTGCTGGTGCCTTCCCCCGATGAGTCATCCCCCCCGACAACAGCACCTAAGGCGGTGAACCTGTTGCTGAGGGAGACAACCCCAGGGGATTCCTGCACTACCTTCCTGCCCTTGCTCTGCCTTTTGGTCACCCATGTACTATCTACTCTGGCCTTAACCTGCGGTGTGACCAACTCACTAAATGTGCTATTCACAACCCTCTCAGAATCGTGGATGCTCCAAAGTGAGTCCATCCGCAGCTCAAGGGCCGTCATGCGGTCCCACATGAGCTGCAGCTGGACACACTTCCCGCACACATGGTTGTCAGGGACACAGGAAGCGTCCATGATTTCCCACATGTTACATGCTTCTGCCATTGCTAACAACATCAATGAACCCAGCACGCAACCCCTAAGCCGGCCAAGGCACCAATGATTCCAAACACCAAACATGTATATTTTGAATACAAAAACTTATTTATTTTACAAACTCTGTGTGTGTCATTTCCTCATGACAAACTCATAGAAATAAACACAAAAAAACAGTCATTAACATAACTGGTTCTCACAACCTGGAGATAATGTCCAAAACACTAGACAAAAGTTGGACCACGAACCTCGGCCTTTAATAAAAAAATGACCAGCATTTTGTCACACCTCCTACTTTTTGCCCTTCGAGGGTGATCTCCTTCCCTTGCGCACTTCCCCCCTTCTAACCCTACTGCTCCTCCGTAATGGGACCTCAGTGGCTGCAGCAAGGCTGGTGGAAGGCTGCTGATTGTCAGACCCTGACACTGCAGATGCCCCTGAAGAACGGCCTCGACCAGTTCTGGGCCTGGAGGGCCCGGCTGCAGACTGCACCAACTCTGCATGGGTGGCAGCAGTCTGTCCTACAGGCGGTGGCAAGTGCAGTGGAGAAGTGACAGTGTTGGCAGCAGGAATGCTGTCATCGTGAGGGAGGACAGCAACTCCCTGCTCGACCGACACACTGGCACTCCCAAGTGGCAGCACTTCAGCATCCGGAGCAATCTGCTGGAGCACAGATTGCTGGCCTGCTGCGGCGCGGTGAGAGCCCCGGGGACATGTGAACGAACCATCGAGGTTGGCAGCAGTCAGTGCTCGCGTGTCCTCAATCTGAGTCTGCATGAGAGCAGTCAGAGATGGGATCACGGCAGTCAGTGACTGAATTGCAGCACTAAGCTTTAGTGTGGCATCCGCCTGTGCTACAGCGAAGTGCTCCACACTCCTTGCCAGTGACTTAATGCATTCGGGCACCCTTCCCACTGCACCCATGAGCTCAGTGTGCATGCCCACCGCCTGGGTGTTCATTTCTGCGATCAGCCGCTCCTCCTCTGCGTCCATTGCAGTAGGAGTCGCTGGCATACTCTCCCTCTGGGGAGAAGGCCCCCGTTCTTCCCTACCCCCATGGCGTTGCTGCAGCCCGCTGGGTCCTGGAGCTTCACCCTCATCAGACCCTTCCCCCCTGCTCCCCTCCAGGGAAGGCGTGTTCCCAGTGTGGGCATGGGCTTCCTCGGGAGAGGGTGGCACTGATGCTCCGGCTTCCTCTTCCTCCTCGGCTGCAGTTTCACTCCCACTGGCAGCTTCAGGGCCCGTCTCCTCAGCTGGTGAATCACCATCTGAAAGCAGGGAGGTACAAGAGTGGCTTTAGCGTGAGGACAGGGTGGCAGTAAGGGAGGAATAAGTGCAGCGAGTTAGCAAGTTGGATTGAAAGTGTCAAAGGCTGGTGTTGTGAGGGACAAGTGGAAGGACAGAGGACAAAAAGGTGATGACCTTACCATTGCTGTCCAGAACGGGGTCGGCGTCTCCAGTGGCGACGGGACCGATCACCCGGCTTGCCACAATCCTGTGGACGCGCTCCTCAAGATCGCTGAGGGGTTGCAGCTGAGGCCGCCCTCCACCTGTCCGTTGCTGCTGTCTCCTATTATGCGCCAGCTTGGCCTGCAAGAAAAAGGACAGCATCTGAGTAAATATACAGCCATGGTCTTGCCTGATGTGCCTCCCATAGGTAAATAGCCCTTACTGTATGCAGCCATGGTCTTGCCTGATGTGCCTCCCATAGGTGAATAGCCCTTACTGTATGCAAAGTGTGGAATGTGTGTGTGTGTTTCATGAAAGGGCCATAGGTGTTGGATGAGTGTTGTGCATTGGGGTTTTAAGACCCTCTGGCCATAGAGTGAGGTTGAGATGGAGGGATGGAGAGGTATTGAGAAAAAGCCACTCACCCTGACGACCCGAGTGAGGTCGTTGAACTTTTTGCGGCATTGAACATGGGTCCTGGGCACCATGCTCCTGGAGGAGATGCTCTGAGCCACCTCCCTCCACACTCTTCTGTACTCGCGTGGCAAAGGCCTCCTGCCACTCTCAGGGAAGAGTATACATCTTCTGCGCTCCACCGCGCCAACCAGAGCATCCAAGGCCCGCTCGGTGAAGCGCTGAGCTCGTTCTGTCACCCTCTCCATCCTTGGCAGCAAAATGGATTCACAGGTCTCTCCAGGCCGAGATTCAAGGCTGCAATGAGCAGGGTGTGGCTGGGGAGCAAGTTGGCCCCCCCCCCTTTAAGAACTGGCCGGCGCCAGTGTGTCTGTGTTCCCTCGCTAACTGGCAGCACCTGCGCTGCGCTCGCGCGCTGAGTTAGTGCCTCACTGCTCGGCCTTTGCGCCTTAAGACAGGTGTGCAGCGCCTGATTTAGCGCTCCACTCACCTCCCGGGGCGGTAAAAGTGAAGTTTCCAGTCAGTGGCGATAATTAGCGCCAGGCACTAATTTTTGCGTCCAGACGATATTTGCGCCCCAAACGGGGCGCGACCTAATTTTTCCCCCCTTGTATCCAGGAATATTTAATACCCAATCCTGCCCTTTTTTGAGCCAGGTCTCCGTTATCGCCACAACATCATATTCCCATGTGGCTATTTGCGCCTGCAGTTCACGAACCTTATTTACCACGCTTTGTGCATTTACACACATGTACTGTAAACCTATCTTAGACCTTCTTGTATTCTCTCTTAGTCTGACCCCACCTAATACCGTACTATCTCTTACTCTAGTGCTATCTGTCTCTTCCAATCCTTTGTGCACCTTGTTTCTCCTTTCTAATGCTACATCCTGGTGCCCATCCCCCTGCCAAATTAGTTTAAACCCCCTCCAACAGCACGAGCAAACATCCCCACCCCCCCGTGAGGATATTGGTCCCGGCTCTGTTGAGGTGCAACCCATCCGGCCTGTACAGGTCCCACCTCCCCCAGAGCCGTCCCAATGTCCCATTGTTCACTAGAATGCTGCCTGGTATGAGGATATACAAACGTGAAAACTTGAAGAACTGGGGCTTTTTTCATTAGAACAACATAGATTATGGGGTGATATGATAGAAGTGTTTAAAATTATGAAAGGATGCAACAGGGTAGATAGAAACAGACTGTTTTAATTAGTTGAGGTGTCTAGAATGAGGAGCCATAGATATAAGATTAATTGTAAGAGATTTAAATCAGAGAGCAGGAGAAATGTCTTTGTACAGAGTTCTGAGACTGTGGAATCAATTCCAGGGGTGGTGGTTGAGGCAAAAACTATGGGGAGTGGGGCGATTTCAACTGCCAGCGGGTCTCCTACTGAATCACAGCAGTATGAGGCCAAACCGATTTTAACTTTTTTTTTAAATCCGTTTATGGGATGTGGGCGTTGCTGGCAATGCCAGCATTTATTGCCCATCCCTAATTGCCCTTGAGAAGGTGGTGGTGAGCCGCTTTCTTGAACCGCTGCAGTCCATGTGGTGAAGATGCTCCCACAGTGCTGTTAGGTAGGGAGTTCCAGGATTTTGTCCCAGCGACGATGAAGGATCGACGATATACTTCTAAGTCAGGATGGTGTGTGACTTGGAGGGGAACTTGGAGGTGGTGGTGTTCCCATGTGCCTGCTGCCCTTGTCCTTCTAGGTGGAAGAGGTCGCGGGTTTGCGAGGTGCTGCCGAAGAAGCCTTGGTGAGTTGCTGCAGTGCATCTTGTAGATGGTACACACTGCAGCTACAGTAACGGTGGTGGAGTGAATGAAATTTTAAGGTGGTGGATGGGGTGCCAATCAAGCGGGCTGCTTTGTCCTGGATGGTGTTGAGCTTCTTGAGTTTTGTTGGAGCTGCACTCATCCAGGCAAGTGGAGAGTATTCCATCACACTCCTTACTTGTGCCTTCAGTTTTACTCTGGCTCCTTGATGCCACACTCGGTCAAATGCTGCCTTGATGTCAAGGGCAGTCACTCTCACCTCACCTCTGGAATTCAGCTCCTTTGTCCATGTTTGGACCAAGGCTGTAATAAGGTCAGGAGCCGAGTGGTCTTGGCGGAACCCAAACTGGACATCAGTGAGCAGGTTATTGGTGAGTAAGTGCCGCGTGATAGCATTGTCGATGACACCTTCCATCACTGCTGATGATTGAGAGTAGACTGATGGGGCGGTAATTGGCCGGGTTGGATTTGTCATGCTTTTTGTGGACAGGACATACCTGGGCAGTTTTCCACATTGTCTGATAGATGCCAGTGTTGTAGCTGTACTGGAACAGCTTGGCTAGATGTGCGGCTAGTTCTGGAGCATAAGTCTTCAGCACGATGTTGTCAGGGCCCATAGCCTTTGCTGAATCCAATGCGCTCGGCCGTTTGCCGAGCTTCATTAAGATGCCGCCGGTCGAATTCCCATCAGGAATAAACTGGCAGTGGCAGCTGGCCCTTAGCTACCCTTCAGTACTCAGGGACATGTATATGTCTCATGGTAGGTAAGGGGGGATTCTGGGGCGGGGGACGCCTAATCTTTCATTGTGGTGCCTGGAGATGAACTGCTGCGGTTGGACCCTAATTAGCATATCTGAATTCGGACTTTGCTGGCTTTGGGCGGGCGGCCTAGCCGCCTTTCCTGAAGTGTCTGTTAAAATTGGAAATGGTGGGTTCTGGGCAGCTTTCTGGCAGTTAAGTAAGCCAATGCGTTTAACTGCTCAGCTGCTTTGTTCCTGCTGGGCTGCTAGGTTAAAGCTCCCCCCACCCATCATGTCAACTTTCAAGATTAGATTGAATATGTGGTTTAAAAAAAAAGGAATGAAGCAATATGTGAACAGATTGGGTAAATGTGATTGGGACTCTTTGCTCGTGGGCAGGTTAAGCACCGAGAAGGACTGGTAGGGCCGAATTGCATGTAGGCCCCGATATTTACGGGGAGGCCCGGAGGGTGCGGGGGAGGGTGAAAACGGCTGGGGAACACATTGAGGCCGGGGATGCGGAGGTCCTGTTGAATTTAACGGCAGGACCTCATTATAATTTTTCAGAGCACTCCTGCTCCTCCTGGCCCACAGCGTGCTATAAAAGGCCTTTACCTTCTTGAGCCGGCAGCTCCTGCCTCCCTTTCACTACCGGATTTCCGGAGTCCAGGGAAACCCATACAGCAACTGTTAAATTTAAATCAGGCTCCCAATTGCACGGTGGGACCCTGATTTAAATATGTTAATGAAGAGTCCCGTCGCACGCCACGAAAACCGCTGTCATAAAAATGGTGGGTTACGGTTGCCATCCCCGTTTTTACATTTTTAACCCTCTTCTGTCCGTTGTGGGGTGTTAATATTGAGGTCTTTGTATTTCTATATCTCTTTCAACAGACTGCCACATAATGCGCAAATACCTAGCTAAAACATTTAAAAAAACAATTGAATCAATTTCTGATTCTGTAGGATGAACAGGAAAGGAGGTTTGCGGTCAAAAACAAAAAAGAATGATCTGGCCTTGAGACAGGGTCTGAATGGGCTAAATTTTGTTCATATATTATATCCTTAAAACAGAGAGGATTAAATTAAGGGGTGAGCGAGCACACTATCTTTTCACCTCTGGGATCCAAGTTTGAATTCAGCACAGATTGAAGGGTGAGTGTCTTCTTTTTGCCACTAAGTATCTCATGTATCTCTCATGGGAGTCACATATTGCAAAATGTCATACCCCAGGCTGTGATTTCTGTCCATTCATTTTGATGCATGGAAATCATAAGCTGGTATGTGCAATCTCCTGATATGCACTCCCAGCACGGACTAGGAGTTCCAAAACACAAAATTCCCCTTAAAATGTCTCCTTAGCAGTGATACCTCCCTTCAATATTCACAAAAGGAACCTGTTCCTGAAACAGGTAACACAATCCAAACATTACAGATGCGTTTTGATTTCCGTTTTGCCCAGACTAAGCTTAAATGTATGTGATCGGTTATTATGAACTTTTATCCTGGCTTCTTCAACTTTCTGGAGGGCATTGGAATAGAAGGGATAGATAAGTTCTAGGAACCCATTTTGAGATTTTAGTAACAAATTCAACCTGAGTCAGTTAATTATTATATACTGAGATTTTTCCAAACATATTCATTAATTCCAATAAGGGGAACAGTATTAATAGTCTGATTCCTCATAAAAATGGAGGATGTTATCAGTGTAAAAGATCTTGTATATCCCAAGGCCAATACAATCTCGCTGAATGCCTTCATGCTCTATAATAGACATGACCAAAGATTTAAGAGGCAGTACAAAAATTAATGATGGGAGTGAGTAACCCTGGCAAGGACCTCATTTTAATGGGAGTGGATAGGAGAGGTCCCTCCGAATCATGGATTGTGGAGTGTGGTAAAGGGTACATTTAAAAGGATTAGAGGGGATTTGAGGAGAAATATTTCACCCAGAGGATGGTGGGAATCTGGAACGCACTGCCTGAAAAGGTGGTAGAGGCAGAAACCCTCATCACATTTAAAAGGTACTTGGATATGTACTTGAAGTGCCGTAACCTGCAAGACTACGGACCAAGAACTGGAAAGTGGGATTAGGCTGGATAGCTCTTTTTTGGCCGACACAGACACGATGGAAGAATGACCTCCTGTAAATTTCTATGATTCTATGATTTAGCCTGTATAAATTCATTTCCAAAATTAAAATCTGAAAGAATTATTCCAAATGCATCATGGCAAATGCTTGCACAGTACTAATGAAAATGAAAATCACTGGATCTAATAATTACCTCAATACTGTGATTGTGTCAAAGAATTGCCACACATAATTTGGTGCGAGGTTCTTAATTTTGTTTTGTTCTCAGGATATGGGTGACACTGACAAGGTCATATTTATTTCCTGTATCTAGTTCCCTTGAGAGGGTGGTGGTGAGCCTCATAACGAATGCTTATGCCAGTGTTGCCCAATAGAAATTATGTTAAAATTACATAGAAGTTACAGCACAGAAACAGGCCATTCAGTTCAACTGGTCTATACTGGCATTTATGCTCCACACGAGCCTCCTCCCAGCCCTCTTCATCTAACCCTATCGGCATATATTTCTATTCCTTTCTCCCTCATGTGCTTATCTAGTTTCCCCTTAAATGCATCAGTGCTACTCGTCTCAACTATTCCTTGTGGTAGTGAGTTCCACATTCTAACCACTCTCTGAGTGTAGGAATGTAGCTACAACAATACCATTTTAGCCACATGCATTAATTTTAGTAGATATGCCTTACATACACTCACACAATGCAGGTAAATGTATTTCACATGTATATTTACTTAAGAAACATCTACCACCTGTCAGTATCCAAGGAAGTAAAGCCCTCAGAATGATCAAAAAATACACAATATGCTTTTTTGTCTGGCCATTTTACCAACAAAAAGGTTAAAGTACACATGCATACGTCAGGTGAATATGTGTATTGAGATCACATGCCCAATGATGGTGTCGATTACTCATTTTTTTATTTACTAATCAGAAATACAATTAGCCACATCTGGATTCCCAATTAGCCAGATGTGGCTAATGTATTGGACTGGATTACACAACTGAAGTGGCTTGCTAGGCCACTTCCAGACGGTATTGAGGGTGGGGGACTGGAGTCATGTATAAACCCAGCTGCATAGGAGTGGCAGGTTTCTTTCTCTGAAGGATATTACTGAACTAGTTGAATTTTTACAAGAATCCAACTTCATGGACACTTATTCTGGTGCCAGCCCACAAATCGCCAGATTTATTGAATTCAATTTCACAAGTTGACCTGGTAGGACTTGAACTGACAATCTCAGGGTTGATAGTTCAGATATGACATTACTGTACCAGTAGAATAAAATGCACAAGAGTAAAATAAAGCCTTGCTAATTCCACCCTGTTACTAATGGTAGAAAGTTTGGCAAACATAACACCAAGATTTTACAAACCATGCAGTATTGATGAAGCAGATGAGCCTGCAGCTTCCATACGTTACTGGCTTTTTCCTTGATTTAAGGTGGACCTAAATTATTGTCAACCTTAGGGTTTCAGACAGATGACCTCACCAGTGAACATCAACTGAACCAGATGTTCCCTGGAAGAATTAAAATAGCCCACTATAATCATTGGGATTTGTCTATGGAAAGCAAGCGAATCAAGCCATCCACGGCAGTTTGTGAATTTGAATTCAGTTATATGTGACTCCAGACCCACAGCAATGTGGTTGACTCTTAACTGCCCTCTGAAATAGCCTAGCAAGCCACTCAGTTGTACCAAACCTCTACAAAGAAGTATAATAAGTATAAAACCAAATGGATCATTCGGCTTTGACCTCGGCATCGGATTCGGATACGACAAAGGCACACCCATCTCAGACGACCCTGCAAAGTCCTCCTCACTAACATCTGGGGACTTGTGCCAAAGTTGGGAGAGCTGTCCCACAGACTAGTCAATCTACAAGTGTTAGGCTAATAAGGGGCCTACGCCTGGTGTAGGACACATCCTAGAAATATGTTTGCCCTGAGTGGAGCAAGTGTTGGGCCTGCTGCGCTCACGATTACCTGGTCTACAGGTGGGAGTGCTCCTCACAGCTCCTTAGCACTATTGTGGACTGCTGCCAGCCCCCTCCCTGCTCTTCTCCCCCATGCCCCCAGGGCTTACCATGGGGCTGCTCCCGGCGAGGCAGGGGACCAAAGCGCTTCTGGAGGCGCAGAAGGCGGTGGCGGCTCTCCCTTCGGGTGGTCCTCGGGCCGGTCTGTTCTGGTGCATGCAGTGTGCCACCACATGGTTTGCGGCTGAAAACAAATGTGAACTAATTTATCCCCCTTTATGTCTTTATTAACAACACTGTTATATTAGTGGACGGAGGAATGTCATACACATGCATTAAGCATTCATCCACTATTATCACTAAATTTCCAGCCTTTACTGTCCAATGATCTTCCTAATGGAAGTTGATTACTGACCCCAATTCAAGATAATGAGCCGTAACCGTTAACAGACTGAGTTCCTATTTTAAATAAATACAGTATAAACTCACATTTTTTTTATCTACATGTAGAGGTTTTCTCTGGAATTAATTTTTTGTAAAGTATTTCTTCCTTCTCCAAGCACTGCCCCAGCTTCACCTGTCCTTTGCCCTCGCCATATTATTGTTTGTTTTTATCCTGCCCCAGGCTTGATGCCACTTGTCTGCTTCAAATACACATCCTCTGGACTGATCTTTTCTAAATCATAGCTAACAAGACCTTTCCGAGTGCAAAATCAGAGATTTGATCTTTACAGCAATGTACATTTATATAGTACCTTTAACGTAGTGAAATGTCCTAAGGCACTTCACAGGAGTGTTATCAAACAACAGTTGACATCGAGCCACATAAGGAGATATTGGAACAGCTGACCAAAAGCTTGATCAAAGACGTAAGTTTTAAGTAAAGTCCAAAAGGAGGAGAGAAAGGTAAATAGGCGGAGAGGTTTAAGGATAGAATTCCAGAGCTTTAGGCTTAAGCAGCTGAAGGCACAGCTGCCAATGGTGGACCAATTAAAATCAGGAGTGTGCAAGAGGCAGAATTGGAGGAGCACAGATATCTCAGAGGGTTGTAGGGCTGGAGGAAATTAGAGATAGGGAGGGGTGAGTCCATGCAGGGATTTGAAAACAAGGATGAGAATTTTAAAATCGAGGCGATGCTGGACCGGGCGCCAATGTAGGTCAGTGAGCACAAGGGTGATGGGTGAACGGGACTTGGTGCAAATTAGGATACGAGCAGCAGAGTTTTGGATGAGCTGAAGTTTATGGAGGGTGGAAAATAGGAGGCCGGCCAGGAGAGCGTTGGAATAGTCAAGTCTAGAGGTAACAAAGGCATGGATGAGGGTTTTAGCAGCAGATGGGCTGGGGCAGGAGCTAAGATGGACGATGTAACAGAGATGGAAGTAGGTGGTCTTGGTGATGGAACGGATATAGCATCGGAAGCTCAGCTCAGGGTCAAATAGGGTGCCAAGGTTGCAAATAGTCTGGTTCAACGTCAGACAGTGGCCAGACAGAGCGATGGAGTCGGGGGCTAGGGAACGGAGTTTGTGATGAGGACTGAAGACAATGGCTTCAGTCTTCTCAATATTTATTTGGAGGAAATTTCTGCTAAATCAATACTGGGGCAGGCAAGCAGCATGATAAGTCAGAGGCAGTGGAGGGGCTGAGAGAGGTGGTGGTGAGCTAGAGCTGGGTGTCATCAGCGTACATGTGGAACCTGTTTTCAGATGATATTGCCAAGGGGCAGGATGTAGATGAGAAATAGGAGGGGGCCAAGGATGATTCCTTGGGGGACTCGAGAGGTAAGGGTGTGGGACAAAAGGAAGCCATTTGGTTCATTGTACCTGCACCATTGGTGGCCATGCCTTGAGCTGTATAGGCCCCATCCTCTGGAGATCCCTCCCTAAACCCTTCCACTTCTTGACCTCCCTCTTCTCCTTTAAGACCCTCCTTAATACCTACCTCACCCCTTGCAATATCTCCTTCTTTGGCTTGGCATCCGTTTTTGTCTGATTAAGCCACTGTGAAGTGCCTTAGGATGTTTTTCCTCATTAAAGATGCTATTAAAGTGAAACTTGTTGTTGTAGCTATATACTCTTCTTTATATAGCTCAAATTCTCTGGGCTGGATTTTGTCTTGGGGTCGGGTTGGGGTCGTGTAATCCGCATTTCGTGTCCCCCCCCCGACTCCAGATTAATGTGGATGCCTGATGCAATTTTCACTTAATTGGGCAATTGAGTTGGAGCATGTGGGAACCCATGAACTAATTAGTATTTTCAGTCTGAAAGTCGCCTCTGATGATGTGATCATTGTTGACTGCCTAGTCTCAGACAATGTTGGTGAGAGGACCCGCCTGGCCATTGATGTGAGTGGACCTGGATAGAGAGAGAGAGAGAGAGAGAGAGAGAATTTTTTTTGCCAAGCAAGTCCTCCCAGGCAGTCTCTGAAGACATTCAATGCAGCAGCATCAGAGGCAACGTTCAGACCAAATATTACTACCTTCATCACATCTCCGTTGTAATAGTGGGCCTGCAGCCGATAGTCAGCTATCCACTTGTGCTCCCGCCAGGTTTCACTGGAGTGTTTCACACCAGGCGTGCTTCACGTCAGAAGAGGGTTAAATTAGCTACAGCGTTTCAAAATGGCATTACAGAGCCAATTTACAGCTTGTTAAGGGCTTTAATGGCCTCTCCCGCCTCTTGAAGGCGGGACAGAGTCGGGAACCCCGCGACTGATTCTGTCAAAATTGCATGGAGGCGGGATGGAGTCGGGATGGGGTCGGAAACCCCGACCCCGCAAATTTAACCCCCCACACGCCTCCAAACCCGACTCCATGGGTCATTCAAAATCCAGCCCTCTGTCTTTTCTCTGTATCCTTTCATATTCTTCCTTTTTAAAATACCTATCTAATCTCTTTTAAATGATGTTACAGTCTCTGCCTCAGTAGACACTTGTGCTAAAGCATTTTCGCCGGGAAATTCCCTAACTTAGCGCTAACCATTAACGGTGCTTTTCTTGAAAAAATGCCGGCCACCTTGCTTCTGCCCACTGCATAGGACACGGTGGCCACCATTTTTGAGAGGTCGATAGTGCTACCATTGCCAGCGCTCGCCTCTCCAATGAAAATGTGCAGATTGTGATGTCACTCGGTGTGCAATGCCTGATTTGACACACGGCTGCAATTTTGGACAATGCCGCATGCCATAACGCACTCTCCTAACAAGGCATGGAAGAACATGTGTGCAGCAGTACTGCAGAGACACTGTCAGCGCTTCTTAAAGGGACACACACATCTTTCAAGTAAGTTTCGATTTCAGCTTTTGGAGTGTTTTTTAAATATTTTATTGTTGAAGTAGTGGCTTGGAGCAACACATTTAAAAAGTTGTTAAAGTGTGCAGGGAGCGCTGCTGGATGCTTGCAAGGCTTTGGATGTTAAAGAAAGGCCTCTGAGAAGACCAGTCGCTCACAGTCCTGGGAGGCACATGAAGATGAAGCAGAGGCAGCAAAGAGGACAAGGTGCTCGAAGAGACAGAAGCAGAAGAGGAAGGATGCAACCCAGACCGCCCCTTTCTGGCCGGGATAGCCGAGATCGAATCATCTGCCTGCGGACCACAACCCCAATTCCCCTTTCAACACTTGCCCCGCACCTTACCTTCCCACTGTTACTGACCACCACAGCGTTCTCTTGGCCACTGAACTAAAAGCCACCACAAAGCAAACTTTCCAATCCAACTTTATCCATATATGCAGCCAATATTACATCAAAAAGTCAACTAATCACCCTTGTACATTCCTTTAGTGACTGTCTTGTGTGTGCCTTTGCCTATCCTACTGATGTCACATAGTGCTACCCCAATGGCTGCAGCATGGCTGGTGGAAGGCTCTGACTTTCAGTGGGGGACACTGCAGTTGGCCTTGCAGGATGACCTTGAGGAGCTGGTGGCTGGAGTGTTATATTGAGTGACGGTGTTTCTTCTTCTTCACATATAAAATGAAACATGACAGATCCCCAATTCACATTGGTCATTCCTTTGATCTGCAATTACCCTAGTTGACACCGTCACACAAAAATTCTATTGTCACAGTTGAAATAATTTAATTAATTTATTGATTTAACACCCTATTAGTTAGGGGGATTTTAACCCACTTTGCTTGGCGGGAATGGGGAGGATGTTTAGTTAAAATAGATCTGAACATTTACTGCCATTCCTGCCCACCACCACACAGGACCGATCTTTTAGGCGGCCGAGGTTTCCATTGAACTCTGGCGGGAATGCTGGTGGAATTTTAACCACAATTGAGCATGAAACCTGCTCTGCAGGAAGAGGAGGCCCTGTAAGATAAATGTTAAACTTACATTTGTGGGGCCAGGAGGAACTGAGTACTCCTTCAGGTCCTATAACAAAAGTTTGGGCCTCTGCTGCCCCAAATTCCCCCACTTCCCACCAGCGAAACCCTGCCTAAACTCCCCCCATGAGTTACCCGAGTGCCAGTGGGTGGACTCCAGGACACCTGGTCTTCAATTGCTGGCAGTCAGCCAGCTACCTTTTTCTACCCATTTCGGGAAGTGAAATGCAAATCTGGCCTGAGTTAAAATAGTCAGGGCCTGAAATTGGTCATGTTGTGCGGATTTGATGCTCACACCAATCCGCGCCCCTCAGTCTGCCCGAAATCCACTCCAGTTAAAACCTAACCTGATTGGCAGGAAATTGACGGGATTGGATCTGCTGCCCATTTTATATGCCAGCCAATGTTACTTTCCATTGGAATCAATCGTAAGTAAAATTAGGCGGTGTAAAATGGGTGACTGATCTGATCCTGTCAGTTTTCCGCTCGGTGGGTTAGGTTAAAATACCTCCTATGTGTTTGGTGCTCCAGAATCTAACATAGTGCTGTTTACAGGTGTTTCCCCCAGTGGCAGCAGTAAATAAGATAGTTAGCTGCTGGTGTCAGTGTCATTCTCATCGGAATGGTGGTGCTCTGTGTCCTATTCAACCTCCTATGCTGGATCACAAGATCCCATTAAACTCACTCAACTTTGTCTTTTTCATAATTTATTCATTCACGGGATGTGGGCGTCACTGGCAAGGTCAGTATTTATTGCCCATCTCTAATTGCCCTTGAGAAGGTGGTGGTGAGCTGCTTTCTTGAACCACTGCAGTCCGTGTGGTGAAGGTACTCCCACAGTGCTGTTAGGTAGGGAATTGCAGAATTGATGAAGGAACGGTGATAGATTTCCAAGTCAGGGTGGTGTGTGACTTGGAGGGGAACTTGGAGTTGATGGTGTTCCCATGCGCCTGCTGCTCTTGTCATTCTAGCTGGTAGAGGTCGCGGATTTGGGAGGTGCTGTGGAAGAAGCCTTGGTGAGTTGCTGCAATGCATCTTGTAGATGGTACACACTGCAGCCACATTGCACCAGTGATGGAGGGAGTGAATATTTAAGGTGGTGGATGGGGTGCCAATCAAGCGGGCTGCTTTGTCCTGGATGATGTCGAGCTGCTTGAGTGTTGTTGTAGCTGCATTCATCCAGGCAGGTGGAGAGTATTCTATTACACTCCTGACTTGTGCCTTTCAGGTGGTGGAAAGGCTTTGGGGAGTCAGGAGGTGAGTCATATTCCCTCCAGTGTAGAAGGATTGGGAGGACCAGCAAAATCAGTCATTGCATCTTCTATCATCTGTGCAGCTACAGAGAGAAAGTGAGCGAGGCAATATAGAACTCTGTTTGGTAAAACATCCGATCTAATATAGAGTTAGATGACATCACAGACCTGAGTGTCATACAAAGGTGATATCAACAAATTTGAAAGTTTTCATTGGATGCTAAGACTGAGCAAGATCTACACAGTCCCCCACAACCATCTTGTCCTGTATGTTGGTTATGTACCCTGTCAACAGTTCTCAGAATCTCTTAGATTATACATCATCAGAATTTATAATCACTTTTACATCTCTCACTCAGTTATCATGATGGATTTCTGTTTTTCTGAAGGATAACATCTGGGCCATTCTGAAGACCTTATTTAAACACTGGCATCACATTACAACAAGCTAGAATTGGGGGTAATATAGTAGCATGGATAGAGGATTGGTTAATGGACAGAAAACAGAGAGTAGGGATAAACGGATCTTTTTCAGGTTGGCAGGTTGTAACTAGTGCAAGGATCAGTGTTGGGGCCTCAGCTATTTACAATCTATATTAATGACCTAGATGAAGGGACCGAGTGTAATGTATCCAAGTTTGCTGATGATACAAAGATGATGGGACAGTAAGCTGTGAGGAGAACAGAAAGAATCTGCAAAGGGATATAGATAGACTAAGTGAGTGGGCAGTAAGGTGGCAGATGGAGTATAATGTAGGGAAATGTGAGGTTATTCACTTTGGTAGGAAGAATAGAAAAACAGAATATTTTTTAAATGGTGAGAAACTTTCAAATGTTGGTTTTCAGAGAGATTTGGATGTCCTCGTGCAAGAAACACAGAAAGCTAGCATGCAGGTACAGCAAGCAATAAGGAAGGCAAATGGCATGTTGCCCTTTATTGCAAGGGGGTTGGAGTATAAGAGTAAGGAAGTCTTGCTACAATTGTACAGGGCCTTGGTGAGACCACACCTGGAGTACTGTGCACAGTTTTGGTCTCCTTATCTAAGGAAGGATATACTTGCCTTGGAGGCGGTGCAACAAAGGTTCACTAGATTGATTCCTGGGATGAGAGGGCTGTCCTATGATGAGAGATTGTGTAGAATGGGCCTATACTCTCTGGAGTTTAGAAGAATGAGAGGTGATCTCATTGAAACATACAAGATTCTGAAGGGGATTGACAGGGTAGATGCTGAGAGGTTGTTTCCCCTGGCTGGAGTGTCCAGAACTAGGGGGCTTGGTCTCAGGATAAAGGGTAGGCCATTTAAGACTGAGATGAGGAGGAATTTCTTTGCTCAGAGGGTTGTGAATCTTTGGAATTCTCTGCCCCAGAGGGTTGTGAATGCTGAGTCTTTGAGTATATTCAAGGCTGAGAGAGATAGATTTTTGGACTCTAGGGGAATCGAAGGATATGGAAATCGGGCGGGAAAGTGGAGTTGAGGTTGATGATCAGCCATGATCTTATTGAATGGCAAAGCAGGCTCGAGGGGCCATATGGCCTACTCCTGCTCCTATTTCTTATGTTCTTATGATAACAAATCGGGAACTAAGAAATCATGTAGAAAATTGAATAGTGAGAATTGTAGCTTGAATTTGATTTTTAAGGGGTAATATTACAACTTTTCAGAGCTTAACATTGACGGGAATGCATACAGGGAATTTGTGTGTGGAGAAAAGCTTGTCCGATTCATTGCCTGTATGATTGCCCATTTCAATGGATGAAAAATGATTTAGCCTGCAAATTAGGTGCATGTTCTCCACGTACAAATTCCAAAGGTGGTGTGAAATAAGACAGAAATGTCTCTATTTGTCACAGTAGATAACTCAAGAAGATGATAGGCTGCCATGGCACTCCTTGCCTGTGGATACAGAAGCTTATCATTGAAGTGCTGTCACTCCCACTGTAGGAAGTGGTGCACAATTACCCATCCAAATGGTATTACATGGCAACTGCATACACTTCCAGGAACACTGGGGTAAATTTTTGTCTTCACCGCCAGTAATTTGATAGAGGGGATCGTCTGCCCGATATAGAACCCACCTGATTTTCATTCCAAAGATTTCAATGCAATGGAAATCAGGCGGGTTTCTATAATGGGTGGGCGATTCACTTCACCACATTACCGCCCACACAATGAAGATGAAAATTTACCCCACTGTATCTTTGTTCTGGTCAAGGCGATGGGACTAAAAAGTACACCATTAGATTACATGGGGGCAATTTTCATTTCAGGCATATATCGGGCGGGTCATCTGTTCTGTCACCCGATGAAGTGGACTTGATTAATTTTCATAGTCATGCCTCATTAACATTGAATTGAGAAGCAACCAGCGCTAGTTGTGCTCTTGAAATTGGGAGAGTGGGAAATCCAGTGGGTTGGCTGATCTTGATGGGACGGCAATAACACATAAAAGGGAAAGGCTGGAAGTATCGCTAGTGAATGGGAGCAGTTTATATTGGCAAAGAAAATTCATGAAGCGCCTAGAGCAGCAAGGAGATCAAATATTAGAAGCCTTTAAAGCTTAAAACCGACAAATGATTTCTGCAAAAATGTGTGCCGGACCTGCTTCTAGCTTTCCATTACAACAGCTAAGGATCCTTTTAAATACTGCTGGAAATTGCCACCTCCCAACTAGTACTGCATATGTTTTGTGGATGGGCAGAGATGAAAATAGCACTGGGCTCTTAACTGTGTCCTTTAATACCAATTCGCAGATATTAATGAAGCCCCTATCTGTTTCTGGCAAGAGCTCTGGCCACCTAAATTGAGGTCCATCCAAAAATCATAATGTTGGACAAGCATTGGTAAGTCAGTGGGTCAATCCTCCATGTGATTTTTATCCAGCTATTGCCCCTTTTTGAGTTGTAAATGAGATGAAAATCGTTCCCATAATTCTTTGCACCAGCATAGGTGGTTACTTCAGTAGTTTAATGAAAGGAGTTGCAGACAGGTCTACAGATTGAACTATAATTTGCTGTGACAGGGCATCTAACGGTGTCTGCCATTAGTTAGACTTCCTCTTGCACGTTTAGGTTTTTAAATTTTTTGCGTGACAAGTTGCTGAAAGTACGAGCTGATAATGGTGCAGCGAGGGAAAGGTATTTGGGACCTGAGTGAACAGGACAAGCAACTGTGTATCTCCTTAATTTCACAATCCTTCAATCTGATTGGTTAACAGCACAAGGACTGAGAAGAAAGTGTAAATTAGAGTGGGTGAATTCAGTGTCAAATCCGGTACAGAGAGAAATCAAGAGAGGGAAATAAAGATTGGAATAAGAGAGAGAGAAAAAAGAGACAAAGGAAAAGTCTCTTTTTTTCATTTAAAATTTTACATTTTTTATCTCTCCAACAACAATTAAAATCTGAAGGAATGATACTCCACACTTGTAATAGTTAATTTTCAGTGCCAGAGAGGTTGTTTGGCAGTAATTAACACTTATCATGTCATTAAAAGTGTACTTCGACTTAAATGGACAAGACGTAACTTTCTGTGGTGAGCTTAGTTCATATCTGCCGCGCAAATGCAGCAACTTCACACTATTCAATGTATTTCAATGGTGAGGCAGACAGCGAGATGCTAGTGTAGCTAACGGCGGAGTAGCACAACTCAGACAGGATATTTGAATTTAACCGTGCATCTGCCCCTCATCTGAAGTTGTTGTACCATTTGTGCATAAATAATGATAGCGCCTCACTGTTATTTTGACAGCAAATTACTGCCCAATGTTTCATCCCTGTTGTGTGTAGGGAAATGTAAAATTGTAGGTATTAACATGTCTATAATGAAACAGGCCTTGGTGCTGCACAATCCAAAACAGTTGCCATCTATATGCTGGAGACCAAGAACTCTCAATATGAATAGATGTTCTATCAAACTTTGTAGCTGTTAAACAAAACTATGTCATGTCTTCATAAGAAGTAAAACTGATGTACCAAGTTATGACAGTACCACACCAAGCACTGCAAACATTGTATGGAACTGTGAGACTGCCACATCAAACTGTGAATCCTTAACTCCTGAACCAAGCTGTGCAATCTCAACAACACACGGAGTCACTGTTACACCTTAATATAACTGCTATGCTAAACTGTTCATTTGCTACACAAACTGTGGACACCAAACTATGTAACTATGCAACTATTGAGCAAAATGTTGCAGTTGATGCTGAAATTAGTGTCACAACTACATAAAATTGTACAGTAGTTTACAAATGTTATCCAATGGGAATGTGCTTTATAAAATTTGCCTTAATATCTTCAATAAGCAGTGGAACTGGTAAACCAAGCTATAACAGTGCCACCGCTGACTGTGTGACGACCGCACCAAGCTCTGTAATTACTACGTCAAGTTCTGTAATGGCTTGATAAAGCTTTACAACTACTCTGTCAACATGGGTTACTGATGCATCAATCTGTATATCCTCTACATGTATCCGTGCAACTACGACTCCAACCTTTATAATTGCTGTACCGGACCATGTAATAGCTATATAAAGTAACATAACCACTACATTTAACCTACATCAATGCAACAACTGCACAAAATAACTGCCATGCAAACTTTGACAGAACAAAAAGCAAACCAAGCACTGGGGTTCATTTTTAGAGGGATAGAATTGAAAAGCAGAGAAGTTATATTAAACCTGTATCAAACCTTAAGACCACACTTAGAGTACTGTGCACAGTTCTGGTCTCCATATTATTAAAAGGATATAGAGGCACTGTAGAAGGTGCAAAAAATATTCAAGGATGACACCAGAACTAAGAGGATATACTTCTCAGGAAAGGCTGAATAGGCTGGGATCTTTACTCTAAAAAAAGAAAAGGCCGAGGAGTGACCAGACAGCAATCTTTAAAATTATGAAGGGGTTTCATAAGGAAGACATAGAGAAGATCATAGAATCATAGAGATTTACAGCGCAGAAGGAGGCCATTCGGTCCATTTTGTCCGTGCTGGCCGACAAAGAGCTATCCATCCTAATCCCACTTTCCAGCACTTGATCCGTAGCCTTGTAGGTTACGGCACTTCAAGTGCATATCCAAGTACTTTTTAAATGTGATGAGGGTTTCTGCCTCTACTACCCTTTCAGGCAGTGAGTTCCAGACCCCCGACCACCCTCGTTGAAAAAAATTCTCCTCAAATCCCCTCTAAAACTCCTACCAATTACTTTAAATCTATGTCCCCTGGTTATTGACCCTTCTGCTAAGGGAAATAGGTCCTTCCTATCCACTCTATCTAGGCCCCTCATAATTTTATACACCTCAATTAGGTCTCCCCTCAGCCTCCTCTGTTCCAAAGAAAACAACCCTAGCCTATCCAATCTTTCCTCATAGCTAAAATTCCCCAGCCCAGGCAACATCGTCGTAAATCTCCTCTGCACCCTCTCTAGTGCAATCACATCCTTCCTGTAATGTGGTGACCAGAACTGCACGCAGTATTCTAGCTGCGGCCTAACTAGTGTTTTATACAGTTCATGCATAACCTCCCTGCTCTTATAATCTATGCCTCAGCTAATAAAGGCAAGTATCCCATATGCCTTCTTAACCACCTTATCTACCTGTCCTGCTACCTTCAGGGATCTGTAAACATTCATTCAAAGGTCCCTCTGATCTTCTGCACTTCCCAGTGTCCTACCATTTATAGTGTATTCCCTTGCCTTGTTAGCCCTCCCCAAATGCATTACCTCACACTTCTCCAGATTGAATTCCATTTGCCACTGTTCTGCCCACCAGATCAGTCCATTGATATCTTCCTGCAGCCTACAGCCTTCTTCATTATCAACCACACGGCCAATTTTTGTATCATCTGCAAACTTCTTAATCATACTTCCTACATTCAAGTCTAAATCATTGATATATACCACAAAAAGCAAAGGACCCAGTACTGAGCCCTGCGGAACCCCACTGGAAACAGCCTTCCAGTTACAAAAACACCCTTCAACCATTACCCTTTGTTTCCTGCCACTGAGCCAATTTTGGATCCAACTTGCCACTTTGCCTTGGATCCCATGGGCTTTTACTTTCGTGACCAGTCTGCCTTGTGGGACCTTAGCAAAAGCCTTGCTAAAATCCATATAGACTACATCAAATGCACAACCCTCATCGACCCTCCTTGTTACCTCCTCAAAAAATTCAATCAAGTTAGTCAGACACGACCTTCCCTTCACAAATCCATGCTGACTGTCCCTGGTTAATCTGTGTCTTTTTAAATGAAGATTTATCCTGTCCCTCAGAATTTTTTCCAATAATTTTCCCACCACCAAGGTTAGGCTGACTGGCCTGTAATTACTCGGTCTATCCCTTTCTCCCTTTTCAAACAACGGTACCACGTTAGCTGTCCTCCGGCACCACGCCTGTAGCCAAAGAGGATTGAAAAATGATGGTCAGAGCCTCTGCTATTTCCTCTCTTACTTCTCTTAACAGTCTGGGATACATTTCATCCGGGCCTGGGGATTTATCCACTTTCAAAGATACTAAACCCCTTAATACTCCCTCTTTCACGATGTTTATTTCATCTAATATTTCACACTCAACAAAGATGGACCGGAGATAAAGGCTCTAAATTGGGGGAAGGCCGATTTTAATACGATAAGGCAGGATCTGGCCAGAGTGGACTGGGATCAGCTACTTGTAGGAAAATCCACATCAGAGCAGTGGGAGTCTTTCAGAAAGGAAATAGAGAGAGTACAACGGCAACATGTTCCCATAAAGGTCAAGGGTGGGACCAACAAGCCCAGGGAACCCTGGATGTCAAGGGATATACGAGAATGGATTAGGAAAAAAAGGGAGGCTTTTGGCAGATACAAAGGACTAAAAACAGTGGAAGCCCGAGAGGAGTATAGAAAGTGCAGGGGGGTAATTAAAAAAGAAATTAGGAGAGCGAAGAGGGGGCATGAAATAACACTGGCGGGCAAAATAAAGGAAAATCCCAAGGTGTTTTATAAGTATATTAAGGACAAGAGGATAACCAGGGAAAGAGTAGGGCCCATTAGGGACCAAAGTGGCAATCTGTGTGTAGAGCCAGAAGATGTAGATGGGGTTTTAAATGAATATTTTGCATCTGTGTTCACTGTGGAGAAGGACAATGTAGGTATAGAAATCAGGCAGGGGGATTGTGATATACTTGAACAAATTAGTATTGAGAGGGAGGAGGTACTAGCGGTTTTAGCAGGCTTAAAAGTGGATAAATCCCCAGGCCCAGACGAGATGTATCCTAAATAACAACAGAAAACGCTGGAAAAACTCAGCAGGCCAGGCAGCATCCGTGGAGAGAGAAAGAGAGTTGACGTTTCAGGTCGATGACCTTTCATCAGAACTGGGAAGAGCTGGAAATCAAATAGATTTAAGGCCAGGGTAAAGCTGGGAAAAGGGGGAGGGGATAAAGGAACAAAGGAGGAGATGAAGAGACATTAAGAGACATTAAGAGATATGCAAGGCTAGAGGTGGTGTTGATGTGACAGATTAAGGCTGAATGAAGTGTGAAATCCACTGGCAGAATGAAGGACAGCTGCCAGCTTCTAGGAGGAAAAAAAAGGTGGGGGGGACAAATAAAAGGGTGGATAAAATAAAATATAAATGTGATTGGAGCTGAGGTTATGATCTAAAATTGTTGAACTCGATATTGAGTCCAGAGGGCTGTAGCGTGCCTAAACGAAAGATGAGGTGCTGTTCCTCGAGCTTACGCTGAGCTTCCGTGGAACAGTGTATTAGGCCGAGGACGGTGAGGTCAGAGTGGGAGTGAAGCGGTGAATTAAAGTGACAGGCCACCGGGAGCTCGGGGTCCCCCTTACGGACTGAACGGAGGTGTTCCGCAAAGCGGTCACCCAATCTGCGTTTGGTCTCCCCAATGTAGAGGAGTCCACATCGTGAGCAGCGAATACAGTATACTAAATTGCAGGAAGTACAAGTAAATCGCTGTTTCACCTGGAAGGGGTGTTTGGGGCCCTGGACAGTGGGAAGAGGGGAAGTATAAGGGCATGTGTTGCATCTCCTGCGCGTGCACGGGAAGGTGCCGGGCGAAGGGGAAGGGGTGCTGGGGGTGGTAGAGGAGTGGACTAGGGTGTCGCGGAGGGAGCGGTCCCTGCGGAATGCTGAAAGGGGAGGTGAGGGGAAGATGTGTTTGGTGGTGGGATCACGCTGGAGGTGGCGGAAATGGCGGAGGATGATCCGTTGAATGTGGAGGCTGGTGGGGTGAAAGGTGAGGACAAGGGGAACCCTATCGTGGTTCCGGGAGGGAGGGGCAGGGGTGAGGGCAGATGTGCGGGAGATAGAACGGACACGGTCGAGGGCCGTGTCGACCACGGTAGAGGGGAATCCTCGGTTGAGGAAAAAGGAAGACATGTCGGAAGCACTGGTATGGAAGGTGGCATCATCAGAGCAGATGCGGCGGAGACGGAGAAACTGGGAGAATGGAATAGAGTCCTTACAGGAGGCGGGGTGGGAGGAAGTGTAGTCCAGGTAGCTGTGGGAGTCGGTGGGCTTGCAGTGAATGTTAGTCAATAACCTATCCCCAGAGATGGAGATGGAGAAGTCGAGGAAGGGAAGAGAAGAGTCGGAGATGGACCATGTGAAGGTGAGGGAAGGGTGGAAATTGGAAGCATAGTGAATGAAATGTTCTAGTTCAGGGCGAGAGCAGGAGACGGCACCGATACAGTCATCAATGTACCGGAAAAAGAGGTGAGGGAGGGGACCCGAGTAGGACTGGAACAAAGAGTGTTCCACATATCCCACGAAAAGGCAGGCATAGCTAGGACCCATGCGGGTACCCATAGCAACACCTTTAATTTGGAGGAAATGGGTAGAGTCAAAGGAGAAGTTGTTCAATGTGAGAACAAGTTCAGCCAGGCGGAGGAGGGTGGTGGTGGATGGGGACTGGTTGGGCCTCTGTTCAAGGAAGAAGCGGAGCGCCCTCAGGCCATCCTGGTGGGGAATGGAGGTGTAGAGGGATTGTACGTCCATAGTGAAGAGGAGACGGTTGGGGCCGGGAAACTGGAAACTGTTAAAATGGCGGAGGGCATCGGAAGAGTCGCGGATGTAGGTGGGAAGAGACTGGACAAGGGGAGAAAAAATAGAGTCGAGATAGGAAGAGATAAGTTCCGTGGGGCAAGAACAGGCTGAAACGATGGGTCTACCGGGGCAGTCCTGTTTGTGGATCTTGGGAAGGAGGTAGAAGCGGGCTGTGCGGGGTTGGGGAACTATGAGGTTGGCGGCCGTGGGGGGAAGATCTCCAGAGGAGATGAGGTCAGTGACAGTCTTGGACACGGTGGCTTGATGTTCGGTAGTGGGGTCATGGTCCAGGTGGAGGTAGGAGGAGGTGTCAGAGAGTTGGCGTTCAACTTCCGCTAGGTAGAGGTCGGTTCGCCAAACAACAACAGCGCCACCCTTGTCAGCAGGTTTAATGACAATGTCAGGGTTGGATCGGAGAGAATGGAGTGCTGCAAGTTCAGAGGGAGGTAGGTTGGAGTGAGTGAGGGGAGCAGAGAAATTGAGCTGGCCGATGTCACGGCGGCAGTTAGCAATGAAAAGATCAAGAGAGGGTAAGAGGCCAGAGGGAGGGGTCCAGGTGGAACGAGAATTCTGAAAGCGGGAGAAAGGGTCAGCCGTGCGGGGGGAAGACTCCTGGCCAGAGAAGTGGGCACGGAGACGGAGGCGGCGGAAAAAGAGCTCCGCATCGTGCCGAGCTCGAAATTCATTGAGATGGGGGCGTAAGGGGATGAAGCTCAGGCCTTTGCTGAGGACTGATCGTTCGGAGTCAGAGAGGGGAAGGTCAGAGGGGATAGTGAAAACGCGGCAGGGGGTGAGATTGGGAGAAGGGGGGTCAGAGGAAAGTGAAGGGGAAGAAGGTTCCGGAGGGGCTTTAGTGTCCAAGAGTTGTTGAAGCTTGCGATCCTTGACATCGGAAAGGAAGAAGAAAAGTTTTTTGTTGAAGCGTCGGATGAGTCTAAGGATGAAATGGAACTGTGGACCCGGACAGCTTTGAGATAGAGTGCGTATCCTAGGCTGCTGTGTGAGGCAAGGGAGGAGATTGCAGGTGCTCTGACACAAATTTTCAGAACCTCTCTGGCCACAGGGGAGGTGCCAGAGGACTGGAGAACAGCTAACGTAGTACCATTATTCAAGAAGGGTAGTAGGGATAAACCAGGGAATTACAGGCCAGTGAGCCTAACATCAGTGGTAGGGAAATTATTGGAAAATATTCTGAGGGACAGAATTAGTCTCCACTTGGAGAGGCAAGAATAGTCAGCATGGCTTTGTCAGGGGGAGATCATGTCTGACCAATT
The DNA here is from genome assembly GCA_030390025.1 of Squalus acanthias. Lineage (NCBI taxonomy): Eukaryota > Metazoa > Chordata > Chondrichthyes > Squaliformes > Squalidae > Squalus > Squalus acanthias. The sequence goes on along the minus strand of CM059428.1, from coordinate 49,694,136 downwards.
TGATTTAATTTTTTGAGGGGGTGATTAGGTTTGTGGATGAGGGTAGTACAGTTGATGTGGTCAACATGGACTTCAGTAAGGCTTTTGACAAAGTCCCGCATGGGAGACTGGTCAAGAAGGTAAAAGCCCATGGGATCCAGGGCAACTTGGCACATTGGATCCAAAATTGGCTTAGTGGCAGGAGGCAGAGGGTGATGGTCGAAGGTTGTTTTTGTGACAGGAAGCCTGTGTCCAGTGGTGTACCGCAGGGATCGGTGCTGGGTCCTTTGCTGTTTGTAGTGTACATTAATGATTTAGATATGAATGTAGGAGGTATGATCAGTAAGTTTGCAGATGACACGAAAATTGGTGGGGTGGTAAATAGCGAGGAGGGAAGCCTCAGGCTACAGGACGATATGGACGGGTTGGTCAGATGGGCAGAACAGTGGCAAATGGAATTTAACCCTGAAAAGTGTGAGGTGATGCATTTTGGGAGGACTAACAAGGCAAGGGAATATACAATAAATGGTAGGACCCTAGGAAGGACAGAGGATCAGAGGGACCTTGGTGTGCATGTACATAGATCCCTGAAGGCAGCAGGACAGGTAGATAAGGTGGTTAAAAAGGCATATGGGATACTTGCCTTCATTAGCCGAGGCATAGCATATAAGAGCAGGGAGGTTATGATGGAGCTGTACAAAACGCTAGTTAGGCCACAGCTGGAATACTGTGTGCAGTTCTGGTCGCCACACTATAGGAAGGATGTGATTGCATTGGAGAGGGTGCAGAGGAGATTCATCAGGATGTTACCTGGGCTGGAGCGCTTCAGCTATGAAGAGAGACTGGACAGGCTGGGGTTGTTTTCCTTAGAGCAGAGAAGGCTGAGGGGGGACCTGATTGAGGTGTATAAAATTATGAGGGGCATAGATAGGGTAGATAGAAAGGAACTTTTCCCCTTAGTAGAGGGGTCAGTAACCAGGGGGCATAGTTTCAAGGTAAGGGGCAGGAGGTTTAGAGGGGATTTGAGGGAAAACTTTTTCACCCAGAAGGTGGTTGGAATCTGGAACTCACTGCCTGAAAGGATGGTAGAGGCAGGAACCCTCACAACATTCAAGAAGCATTTAGATGAGCACTTGAAATGCCATAGCATACAAGGCTACGGACCAAGTGCTGGAAAATGGGATTAAAATAGACAGGGCTTGATGGCCGGCGCGGACATGATGGGCCGAAGGGCCTCTTTCTGTGCTGTATGACTCTATGACTATGACTATGACTCCTCCTCCCTGATTGCAATGTCTGCATCGTCCCTCTCTTTTGTGAAAACAGGCACAAATTATTCATTAAGAACCATACCCATGTCTTCCGCCTCCACACACAGGTTACCTTTATGGTCCCTAATAGGCCCTACTCTTACTTTAGTTATCCTCTTGCTCTTAATGTATTTATAAAACATCTTTGGGTTTTCCTTGATTTTACTTGCCAATATTTTTTCATGCCCTCTCTTTGCTTTCCTAATTTCCTTTTTAATTTTACCCCTGCACTTTCTATACTCCTCTAGGATTTCTGCAGTATTGAGCCCTCGGTATCTGTCATAAGCTTCCCTTTTTTTCTTTATCCTACCCTGTATGCCCCTTGACATCCAGGTAGCTCTAGATTTGTTAGTCCCACCCTTTTTCTTTAAGGGAACATACTTGCTCTGAACCTTCATTATCTCCTCCTTGAATGCCTCACACTGCTCTGACACTGATTTACCGTCAAGTTTCTGACTCCAGTCCACTTTGGCTAAATCACATCTCAGCTTAGTAAAATTAGCTTTTCCCCAATTGAGAACTTTTATTCCTGGTCTATCCTTGTCCTTTTCCATAACTACCCTAAATCTAACTGAATTATTATCACTACCACCAATATGCTTTCCCACTGATACCCTTTCCACCTGCCCAGCTTCATTCCCTAAAACTAGGTCCAGAACCGCCCCCTCTCTTGTTGGGCTTGCTACGTACTGGCTAAAAAAATTCCCCTGAATGCATTTTAAGAATTCTGCTCCCTCTATACCTTTCACACTAATTTTATCCCAGTTAATATTAGGGAAGTTGAAATCCCCTACTTTTACTGCCCTATTTTTGCACGTCTCAGAAATTTGCCTACATATTTGCTCTTCTATCTCCCTCTGACTGTTTGGGGGTCTATAGGACACTCCCAGCAGTGTGATTGCCCCTTTTTTGTTTTACAGTTCAACTCATATGGCCTCATTGGATGATCCTTCTAAGATATCATCCCTCCTCACAGCTGTAATTGTTTCTTTAATCAATATTGCGACCACCTCCTTTTTTATCCCCTTCTCTATCTCGTCTGAAAACCCTGTAACCAGGAATGTTGAGCTGCCATTCCTGCCCTTCTTTCAGCCATGTATCAGTAATAGCTATAATATTATTCTCCCACATGTCTATCTGTGCCCTTAGCTCATCTGCTTTATTCCCTAGACTCCTTGCGTTAAATATATACTATTTAGCTCGGCCAAACTCCCTTGTTGTCTATTTTCTAGCCTTTGTTTCCTCTGTCTTCCAAACTCACTTACTAATTTTATGCCTTCCATTTCCAGTTTTGCTTCTCTCCCTTCTGAATCTACTCTCAGGTTCCCATCCCCCTGCCAAGCTAGTTTAAACCCTCCCCAACAGCACTAGCAGCCTCCCACGAGGATATTGGTCCCGGTCCTGTTGAGGTGCAACCCGTCCGGCTTGTACAGGTCCCACCTCCCTCAGAAATGGTCCCAATGCCTCAGGAATCTAAAGCCCTCCGTCCTGCACCATCTCTCCAGCCACGCATTCATCTGTTCTATCCTCCTATTTCTGTACTCACTAGCACGTGGCACCGGGAGCAATCTGGAGATTACTACCTTTGAGGTCCTACTTTTTAATCTTTTTCCTAGCTCACTAAAATCTGCCTGCAGTACCTCATCCCTCTTTCTACCTATGTCGTTGGTACCGACATGGACCATGACCTCTGGCTGTTCACCCTCCTGCCTCAGAATGTCCTGCAGCAGCTCAGTGACAGCCTTGACCCTGGCACCAGGGAGGCAACATACCATCCAAGATGTTTCCACTTGTGTGGCAGACCAAAACTACAGGCCATTAATATAAGATAGTCACGGGTTGCGTGTGTGCGTGCGGGCCGCGTAGTGGGTTGGGAACCTAAAGATGTGAACAGTGCGCTCTTCAGTGCGACTTTTACTTAATGGCCCCAATTAAACCAGTTATGCGTGATTCCCAGCCCAATTAAATGGAGCGGGTCTGATGACATCATTGATGACTCGTTTCCAGTGCGGATATTTAAAGCAGCCTTGCACACATCTCATTTGAAGGTTGATGTAGGAGTGAATATGTTGGTATCCAGAGGTCTGAGTAGTGGCATAAAACTAATAAAAATGTGGGTCATGGAGACACAAAGGCAGAGGGCCACACCAAGATTCAATGATGCCTCCCTCGATGTTCTGGGGCAAGCAGTAAGAGCACACAGGGAGGTCCTGTTGCTTGGCGATAGATGCAAAAGACCACCCAAAGACACAAAAAAGGCATGGCTCGAGATCACAGAGGAGGTCAGCAGCAGGGATGTGGTCAGGAGGACGTGGATCCAGTGCCGGAAAAGATTCAATGATCTCATGAGGTCAGGAAAGGTGAGTGCAATGCCACACTCACCTACATCCTGATGTGCCTGTCAGCACAAACCCACCACTCTGCCTTCCTAAGCCTACACTTGTACATCATTCCTCACACCAACCTACCTTGCAGGTCCACCCATCCCTCCCTCTCTATGTGCTACTCACATCCCCATCTGACTAACCACCACTGACACTCACCCTCATCCTAATGCAATCATAGCAAGTAACACCACAGAAGGAGGCCATTTGGCAATGTCCCGCCACTCCCTCTTAGTCACCCTCTACAGATGTCGCAAATGCATTCCTTACACTCATTCCATCACTCTCACTCAAAGTTCTCCTCTTTCCCTTCTTACAGGAGAAGAGAGCCCACAACAGTAGGGAGAGGCAGAGAACCAAAGGTGGCCCTCCAGTCTTCATTCAATTGACTCCAGCAGAGGAGGAGCCCCTGGAGATCTCTGGAGTTGCAGAGCTGCTGGCGGTGGGAGATGGTTGAGGGGGACATCCCAGCAAACTGGTGACAGAATTAAATCTCATACAGCCATATGGCGTACAGCAGTCACTCATATGGTGACTAATGTCAGCGGCCAGTGAAATGCCATCATGTGCATCATGGTAATGTTACCCATTCTTATTGTAAGAGTTCTAATTCATCTCTTTACTCTTCCACATGTCCATCAAGTGCCCAACCCCCCACTGTCCAGCTGGAGGAGGAAGACAACTCCTCATTGGAAGCTTCAGCCTCTGAGGGTGCACCGTCAGCAGACTCAAGTGCAGCCAGCACCAACGCAGATACGCACACCTCAGTGGGTGTTGTGCAAGATAGATTAGTTTTGTCACCTGGTGTCTCTCACATCACAAGTGAGCAAGAGCAAATAGTGTTGACAGTGACAGCAGTGGAGACTCTTCGCCGGAGGGCACAGGATGCTCCCAGTTCTGCTGAGCTGCATGCAGATGCTGAGCCTTGGGGGCCATCGAGAAAGAGGGTGATCTTGGAGGGGCAGCAACAATTGCATGAGGCTCTGGTAGCTTTTGCAGCCACGATGTCTGCAAATGTGCAGAGAATGGAAGAGTCCATCTCCAACATGAGCACCACCATCTCGCTGGCGAAAGCGACGATGTGCTGTTCCATGGAAAGGATGGCCACCTGCATGGAGCAGCAAATGCGCCAGTCACATGAGAACATGCTTCCTGTGGACAACAGATGGCAGATGCTCATAGACCTCATCTCGAGGAGGGATATAAACGAAGACTTGGGCGTTCATCACCCTGCTGTTGTGCAGCAAGATGCCCTCCAGCTCCTTGCTAGCAGGGAAGTGCGGGTGGCCCATGAGAGGGATGATGGCGAGAGGGGACATGGAAGTGAGGGCTCTTCTCAAAGCGCTCCCACTTCTCCCCTGTTGCCCCCCCCCTTATTCAGAGCCCTACATGCTTCCTCGAATCCCGATGGCTGAGTCTGCCCCTGCACAGTTGCAGGAGGAGCAGTCTTTGGCGGGGCCATCACAGGCTCCAAAACCCAGAAGGCGTCCAGCAAAAATATCTAAGCAGTTGCAGCAGGGAAGTAAGCAGCCTACCTCTACCTCTGCTGAAGCCACAGGGGTAGCACATCGTAGAAGCACTCAGAAAAGAAAAGAGACACAATCCTGGATGCATAAGGGTATGCACATGGGTGTATGAACAAATGTTAGTGATAAGTTTCAGTTATATTTATGACACAGATACATTTATTTCTTCGCACCTCTTTTTGGTGTTGTCTGTTTTTGCCTGCTACCTGGGAAGTAGCCTTGTCACTTGGAGTGAATGGTAAGACATTACTTAACCTCGAGCAATGGGGGTTTGGGTGAGAGGAATGGCTTGGTCATTGTACGGATGCTTTATGGTGTTGGTGGTGGTGGTGGTGGTGGTGGGGGGCGGGGGGTTGGGGGGGGGGGATTTTAGTACAGCATGTGGCAGCCAGTTCTGACGAAAGGTCATCAACCTGAAACATTGGCTGGAATTTTCCCGGGGTTCAGCGGGCGGGATCCGGTCGGGTGGGAAATTTGATTTTTCTGACTGGGTCAGAACCCTGCTGTCAACCTGCCGCAATGCACCTTTCCCAATGTTGGGTCTGTGAGTGCTGAGCAGACCCGACAGGCGGCGGCGGGTGACCCAATTAAACTCATTAACATCTAGTTGGCAGATCATTAACAGGCTTTTTTAGCTCACCTTTTCACTTTTACTTCATGGCCACGGGAACCACGCTGTTCGGGGATCACAGCTATCAACCTGAGGTGGGAGTTCAGTGGCCATTGCTCCAGCTGACTTTTAAGAAGAAAATTCTACTAGACTTGATATTTGCTGCTGGACTTTATGGCTAGTTTAACAATTTCTGTAAATTTAGCCAGTTTTTCTATAAAATTGCTATTTAAATTTTCACAACGGTAGTTAAAGCTGTAAACTACTTTGAATGTTCATGGCTGTATTGTGTGTGTATATATCTTCTTAGGCAGTCCCTCGGAACCGAGGATGACTTGCTTCCACATTAAAAATGAGTTCTCAGGTGACTGATGAGTCCAATGTGGGACCTACAGTCTCTGTCACAGGTGGGGCAGACGATGGTTGAAGGGGCAGGTGGGTGGGGTTCTTGGGTTGACATGCGCTGCTTGCGCTTGGCTTCCGCTTGCTCCCAGCGAAGAGACTCGAGGTGTTCGGTGCCTTCCCGGATGCCTTTCCTCCACTTTGTGCGGTCTTGGGCCAGGGATTCCCAGGTGTAGGTGAGGATGTTGCACTTTTTCAAGGAGGCTTTGAAGGTGTCCTTGAAGCGTTTCCTCTGCCCACCTGGGGCTCTCTTGCCGTGTCGGAGCTCCGAGTAGAGCGCTTGTTTTGAGAGTCTCGTATCGGGCATGCGGACGATGTGACCCGTCCATCGGAGCTGATCGAGCGTGGTCAAAGCTTCGATGCTTTGATAGGTGCACCAACGTCAGCGTATATATGTGTTGATGCTGACCATAGGTGTCTTGCCATGGATCGAAAAACACACAAGCACCAACGGTCTTTGGTGCAGTGTATATCCAAGAATAAACCCATCTGAATAATGAGCTTTTTTAATTGTGGTTTTATTTCTGGAGTAAGCTACACATTTCAATATCTTTGAACATATTCACATAAAAGGTTGCTGCGTTTTGCTGCATGCTTTGATTTATTAGTTAATTTGCATAAGTTCCTTGTTGAAGAATCATTTTTTTTTTCAATTTCCTTTTCTCCTATTGTTGAATAGGGTCAAGTTCAGCGCTGTTGATGGAAGTGTTGATGTTGATATTCGATCACAGTTCCTGGATTCAATAAATGATGCATGTGGAACTTTGAATTTTGCCTTTTTGTTGCTCAGGATTGTAGCTATCAGACTTGCATGTGTGCATGTAAATTATGGATGTGAGGTTCACTAAAGATTGAAGGTTGTCTATTTATAGAATGGCTGGAGGGAGTAGTGCGATATCAGTGTTATAACCTGGGTGCAGCGATTGTCAGTGTTTGCAACACTTCAATGTTGTAGAACATTGACAGCACAAATTTAAAAACAAATTTGGCCATGGTCCCTTTAAGAAAACCGGCTGATGATGCGTCATGATTAAAGTCACCAGACCCTCTTCCTCTAATTGGCCCGCGAAACGTGCTGGACGGGCTTAACAAGCCCTATAAACGTAAATTCATTTTCCAGAGCGGGATGGAGCCAGCAGCGGGGTTGAGACCTGCCAACGACATCACCCGCACCGGATCCGCCGAGGTGAGTAAAATCCAGCCCGTTAACTCTGTTTCTCTCTCCACAGATGCTGCCTGACCTGCTGAATATTTCCAGCATTTTCTGTTTTGTTTTTTTAATGGGTGCATTGGAGCAAGTTAATTAAATCGGGCCATTATGAGGCCATCCTGGGCCTCCCAGGCAGCAATGTGCGCCGCTGCTGGTGTCATCTCCACCTCAGCTTCCTCCTTCTCCTCCTCGTCTTCCACCTATTCCTCCTCCTCTTCCTCCTCTGAAGAGGCTGTGTGGTCTGCGCTTTGCTCCTCCTGCAGCTCCAATCCTTGCTGCTACGCTATGTTGTGCAGCGCACATGAAATGACGATGATTCTGGAGACCCTGGCTGGTGTGTACTGAAGGGCTCCACCAGATCTGCCAAGGCATCTGAAGCAAACCTTCAGCATGCCGGTTGCTTGCTCCACGACACATCTGGTGGACATGTAGCTCTCATTATAAAGCTCCTCAGCCTCAGTACTTGGCCTCCTCAAGGGTGTCATGAGCCACATCTTCAGTGGATAGCCCTTGTCTCCAAGCAGCCAGCTGGTAAGTCTGCCTGGAGGTGCGAAGAGCTGAGGGAGGGTGGGCTGGTGCAGCACAAAAGAGTCATGACAGCTGTCAGGAAATCTGGCGCACAAATGCATAATCATCTTTTTATGGTTGCAGATGAGCTGCACATTAAGGGAGTGGAAGCCCTTGCAGTTTACAAACACTCCTGGGTGATGTAGGGGTGCCCTGATGGCCACATGTGTATAGTGAATGATGCCCTGCACCTGTGGGAAGCCATCCAGAGCCACAAAGCCAAGCGCCCGCTCAGTAACACTGGCTTTAGCAGTGGCAAAGTTGACCTAATTGGTTGACTTGTCAAACATGGTATCGGTCACCAAGGTGATGCATCTGTGGGTGACCGACTGCGAGATCCTGCAAATGTCTGCTGCAGATCCCTGGAAGGAGTCTGAGGCGAAGAGGTTGAGGGTGGTGGTGACTTTGACAGCCAGTGGTAAGGCATGTCCACCAGGTCCTCTGGGTAGCAGGTCTTGTTCCAGCAAGCTACAAATGTTTGCAATGGCCTGGCACGATAGCCTAAGCCTCCTGAAAGCACTGATGCTCAGTCATGTCCAGGAAGCTCATCCATTGCCTGTATACCATGTGTTGGGGGTATCACCTCCGGCGCGGTGCAGCCCTGTGCTGACCCCCTCTCTCCTGTGCAGCATCAGGTTGTTGAGGAGAAGTTTGCTGTTGTGGCTGCTGCTGGTGTTGTGGCAGCTGCTGCTGGTGTGGTTGGTGTTTTTGGTGCTGGGGCTCATCTTGGTTCGATTCTGAGGTCCAAGGTGAGAGAGCATAAGCGGCACCCATGCTGATGTCTCCACATCATGATGTAATAGATGGCAGGTAAAGTGGAGATCAGAGGCCCAATCCCTCAATGTTGTGATAGTGACTAGCAATGTGGTGAGAGTGGGTTCGAGGTAGCAAAAATGACCTGCAAACTGCTGACAGCTAAATCTATGCACAAAATGGAGTCAGCAAGAGCCTTTCCATTAGCCAAGCAATCAGGTGTAATGTGGGAGTATTTTTGTGTCTTTCCCAGCTCTCAATTAATGCACTCGCACAATGGCCACTAAGCTTCCGCCTCCCCTTCACAAGCGAGGTTCCTTCCCAAGGTGCATGATACCTGTGCTCCAAAAGTTAAAGCCAAAAGCTGCTGTTAGAAACCCTCTTAAGGGTCTCTCAACAAGCACTTAAGTACTTGAATGAGGTCGCCTACCTCTCCCGAGCGGGTCCATGGCGCGCTGGGAAACGGGCCCAAGTTAAATGCAGAAGTCGGCGGGATGATGGCGGGTTCCCGACTTGCTGGCAATTTCGCCAATTTTTACTGCTGACCTGCCCCCAAAGCTGCCCAGTCAGGACTGGGAAAATTCCGGCCTACGATTCTACGTAGATGCTGCCTGACCTAATGAGTATTTCCAGCAGTTTCTGTTTTTATTTATGAAGGATATTGGGGTTGTGCATGTAAATAATTGCTATTAGGGGCGCTAGGTAACCAAAGTGCAAGATGTCAAGAATGAAGCTCCCCTTAACAAGACTGTGTTATGAAGTGTTAGTTGTACAAGTGTTGCTTTAAGAGGGTGAAGAGTGTGCTGGTGGACAAGGTGCAAAAGGGAAAGTGTCCTGGGGTTAGCAGTCCTGGGGGTGAGAGAGATGGCACTCAGTGCCAGTGCCATGTCCCTCCATGTGGCATGAGTGACATTCCTGGCAAACTTGTGGGCATGGACACTCAGAAGTTTGTGCTTTCTTAATTTAATTTCCTTGAGCAGGGCTTGGAGGTCCAAGTTAGAAAAAATTCTGTATTTTACTGCCACATGGGGTGTGTGCTGCTCTATGGTGCAAGTCTCATTACAGCATTCTGTTGAGGACTATCCTTGCTGCCCCAGGAATTCTGTTGCATTGTGCCCATGGTGCAAGTGCAGTGCCTCCTTAAAAGTGAGAAGTCGCACAACACCAGGTTATAGTCCAACAGTTTTATTTGAAATCACAAGCTTTCGGAACGGCTGCTCCTTCGTCAGGTGAAGTGAAGGAATACAAAATCGACAAAGCATATATAGATAGAGAATAATGCATGTGTAACTTACAATGGCAGACGACTACATTTAATCCTCCTGACTGTTTATCTGCCGAGGTGTGACAAAAGGCAATCAGGTCAGCCAGGAAGGCACCACATCAAAGACATAGCAAGATACAACTGAGACAATGAGGTGGGGTTACAGGGGGTCTAATGTGTCAAAAGCTGCAGTCGGTATGGAAAACGATAAACTTTAACATTTTTACTTTTTTACTGGGAATCACATCTGTGAACAAGCCAACAACGACTCGAGTCTGGATGACTCTACGTCATGTATCGTGACATAAACCCAAGATCCCGGTTGAGGCCGTCCTCATGAGTGCGGAACTTGGCTATCAGTTTCTGCTCGATGATTTTGCGTTGTCGTGTGTCTCTAAGGCCACCTTGGAGAACGCTTATCCGCAGATCCGAGGCTGAATGTCCTTGACTGCTGAAGTGTTCCCCGACTGGGAGGTAACAATCCTGCCTGGCGATTGTTGCGCGGTGTCCATTCATACGTTGTCTCAGTGTCTGCATGGTCTCGCCGATGTACCATGCCGCGGTGCATTCTTTCCTGCAACGTATGAGGTAGACAACGTTGGCCGAGTCACATGAGTATGTACCATGTCCTTAAAAGTTGGTGCACAGAAACTGGAACTAGCTTTAAATCCATTCCTGACTAAACCTTTGATGAGATTAGACAAGTTTTTAGTTTCTTGTCATTTCATCATTGCTTGTTTCTTTATATTTGGATCTTTATTTGTTCCCTTTTGTTTGATTATAAGTTCACTCTTGAACCCTACTATTTGAAACATTTTGCCTGACATAGGTTGTCTTGTCTGACTCTAGATATCTGCAGTCTCCTGTCTTAATGAAGGACACAGGCTAGAATTAAGGCTAGAAGAGGTTCCAAAGGTATGGCAGGCAAAGCCATAATCAGATTTGTTAATTGGGATGTGAATTTTGAATTTAAAAATTAGGGACAAAGAACCAATAGAGGTCAGTAAGGACAGGATAACGGATGAGCAGGGCTTTGTGCAGGACAACACATGGGTTGTGGAGCTCTCGATTGTTGGACTGCTTTCTTGTTCCTTTCCGTCTCCTTACTTTAAACACCAAATTGCACAGTTGTAGCAATGCAGGATCAGTCTTTATTGAAACCCCATACTTCACAAAACCAGTATGAGAGCTGAGACATCATATGATCCACAACCAGTATGAGCTGATAAAACACAGACTCACTCGCAATCTGATACCATTCTTTACTTTTGATCACTATATTCTATGCATACTACCAATAAATCATAGTACATCAAGGATACATACAAATGACAACAGAATAACAACATAAATCCAACAAACATGCACTTAACTGTTCTAAGTATTTTATCACCATGACCAGAAGTGACCTAATTTCCCTAATAAATTCTTCCCATTCCCATAAACACAAGTGACCAAGCTGACATATTCCAGACCATTACAGATATGGCTGAATGACTCTTACACATTCTACTATCCTACTTTTCTGTGAAGATATCCTTGCTTTTAGGCCTGTTTACACAATTTACAACACATGCTCAGCAGAAAGCTGTTTTACCTCATCGTGTGCTGATCCCAAAGACTGCCCAGAAATAACATTTGAGGTACTCGGGTAATGCAGACTTTCGGTCCCACATGGATGAGTATGAAATTCTGTCGAGTGAAGCTCAAGGGGGCATTGGAGAAGTCCAGTCTGGAGTTAACAAATGCACGTGTAAGAGTTTCAGTACAGTAGTGAGCAAATGTGGGCAATGTTACGGAGATGGAAGTAAGCAGTCTTGGTGATGGATAGGATACTGGGTTTGAAGTTCAGATCCGGGCAAAGATGTCACTGAAGTTGTGCATCATCTGGTTCAACTTGATTGAGCAGTTAAGCAGAGGGATGGAGTTGGGGAAAGGTACAGAGTTTTTGGGAGGAGTTGAATAAGATGACTTAGATTAGTTTAATTGGAGAAAGTTCTGGAACATCTGTGGCTTGATGTGGATAAACTAACTAAAAACAGTCCTTTTTTCCCACCTCTGCACATGTTTTCAGTAAATCCCTAGTGGCCATCCAGAGACCTGGAACACTACTTGACTTTCTCTTTGATCAACCTCTGAAGCTGTGACAGAGATGGTCATGGAGTCAAGGATTAGTATTCCTGAGCTTTACACGGGGGACAGGGTTGAATTGCATTGAGCTTTCTCTTCTTGGAATTTCACTACTGATCATGGTCAAGGGTGGTGGAGGAGAGGTCGAGGTGGATATTGTAAGCATACATATGATAATACCTCTATCATAAAGTAGAAAAACATGAACAAAATCCTTTCAGATATCCAGTTGTGTTAATTGAAACTATGACCTAATGCTATTACAATGTTATCTCTGCAGTTTAAATAATGTCTTGCACCACAAAATTATTTTAAATATCCATATTCAAATTTAGAGAAAAATGTGTAAAACTGAAGCCAAGCTTTATTTTTTCCAAATTCAATACATTCTCATCAAATTAAACAATTTACATTTTGATCATAGTTGCCAGTAATTTCCATGGGGATTCTCCTGATCTGACATAACTTCAGTGAAAGATCAGCGTAAGCCCTGGAGAAACAAGAGAAATGGCATAAACAGACAATCTTCTGCCAATCATCCACCAAAGTTATGGCGAGAGATCGGAGAACCCTCGTGGAAATTTTACCCCAGAGTTTTACATATTTATGCTGACAACAACCAGGCCTATCCCTCCTCCACCACCCTCGACTCCACAATCATCTCTGACACAGCTTCAGATGTTGATCGATGAGAAAGTCAAGTAGTGTTCCAGGTCTCTGGATGACCAGTGGGGAATTGATGCAAAGATGTGCAGAGGAGGAACAAAGGTCTGGAACCTTTATAATGCAACTGGTCAGAGCTGCAAGCATATGTTGTAAAGCTGGATTATTATTCTGGAGCTTTGCTTGGAGGTCAGAGTTACATTTCATTGAGCTTTCTCTTATGGGAGTTTCACTACTGGTTAGTTGTCCCCCTGATGAATCTGAGTGGAGTGGGTAGCATCTATAATAGGAGAAATTGTATAAGATCTGTGGCGGGACTGGAGGGTCTTGATGATAGTCCTTTTGTCTCTCCAAACTTTCTTATGTTATTCTAGTCGAATCTTTAGCCTTGCTACATAGTCAATCAGCATCTTTCTCCAATGTAGAGGCACAGAAATTTAATTTTACACTTTTTAGTGCTTGTGATATTAAGATCTTGGTTAAAATTAGTAATGCTTAATCTTGCAGATTAAATAGTCTTACTCTAAAAAATACAAATGTCTGGGTTTGGTGGCTGTACGTGTTCTATTTATATATGAGTTATTCATATATTCAAGGTCACTTTGAACCAATGGCCAGTGTTTGTAAAGTGTTCTGATAGTCAGTAAAGAGAAGAGGACACTGGCATTGCAGTTTAGACACATGAAAGGAAATAGAAAAGCATGGACTTCATGATCAGAGATTTATTTTCCATGCAGTTTACATTAAATCCACTGAGTTCAAATATTCGCATAACCTTCACATCTTTTTCTTATACACTACTTGTATAAATGGAAGATCATGCAAGCTTTTATCAATCAACCTATTATGCTGGTACTGACAGAAAGTAGATTATTTCTGGTAATGATTCATTCGGTCCTGAATTAAGTGATTTGGAAGTGGAAAGTAAGATAACTATTGATGGTACAATAATGGAACTTAACACTCTTTTGCTTAGGCAATGTATTGGTTACCATGGGGAAAAAAATGAGGAAAGTACAATTTGTTGTTATTTCAGTCAAAATATCATGGCTCTGGATATGTAGAAACTGAAGGAAATTTCTTCTAATTTAAGATACATTGAAGGGCTGATTTTGTGAAGGTGCACTTTCATTGGGAGGGGGCCACTTAAACCTTTTCAATAATCTGCGATTAGATCTTCATCCGTTTTAGTTCCTGTTTTTGGTCATCCATCTGAATATCTTTTTCTTTGGTGTCCATTTTTTGCTTTTTTGATTATGCCTCTGTGAAGTGCTTTGGGGTGTTTTTGTACATTAAAGACACTATAAATGTAAGTTGATTTTGTAGTTACTGTCATTGTATGATGAGTATAAAACATATAGCACTCAATTTCTCTCATCCATTCCCTGGATATTGCCTCCAAAAACCAACTAGAAAAGCAGCAATCCAGATTCACGGGAACGGTAGCGTAGTGGTAATGTCACTGGGCTAGTAATCCAGAGACATGAGTTCAAATTCCTACTACGGCAGCTGGGGAATTTAAATTCAGTTAATTAAATAAATCTGGAATAATTACTAGTATCAGTAATGGTAACCATGAAACTATCGGATTGTCGTAAAAACCCATCTGGTTCACTAAAGTCCTTTAGGGAAGGAAATCTGCCGTCCTTACCTGGTCTGGCCTATATGTGACTCCAGACCCACAGCAATGTGGTTGACTCTTAACTGGCTTCTGAAATGGCCTAGCAAGTCACTCAGTTGTAACAAACTGCTACGAAACATAATAAGAATGAAACCGGACGGACCACCCGGTATCGACCTCGGCACCGGCTACGGACACGGCAACGGCACACCCAGCCCAGTCGACCCTACAAAGTCCTCCTCACCAACATCTGCTGCTGGCGTACATTAGCCCAAGCCACCGAACTGCCAGCGACAGAAAATCACAGTGACATTTCATGTGATCTTTTCAGGCAGCAGCAGGGAATATGTGTCAAGTTAGTCAATTGACAGCCCCCTGCTGCATTGAACAGAATACGGATGTCCCATTTTGAGAGCTGTCCAATTGATGGTCCATTAATGGGAAAGTACAACAATTTTACATGCTGATTAGATTTTCCTGGATTCAGGAGACCTTTGCATTGCAGAATGCGATAAACTATGTCAACAGGAAAGGATGCCACTCCCATAATGTCCAACTGCTGGGCAATGCCAATCTTTCACAATTCCTTCATCTTAAGACAATGAAGAATCCCAATATTCTTGTATGTCCAGGGCAGGGGTCTGAATGGCTGTATGGGGATGAGGACTACCCTCTACATCAGTGGCTTATGTCTCTGCTACGGAACCTGAGGACTCTGAGCAGATAAGTTACAACAAGCCTCATTGTGACACCAAATCCTGATTGAATAGACCATTGGCATTCTGATGTCTCTGGTGCCTTGATAGATCTGGAGTGCACTGCAGTACAGTTCCAACAGGGCTTTCAGGATCACTGGGGCCTGCTGCATGTTTCACGGTTTTGCCATCAGAAAAGACTGCTTTTTTTGAACCCAGAAGGAAGGAAGATGGTGAAGGTGACTTGCACAGCGGGATGATAAGGCCCTACTCAAGGTAAGGCTACTACCCTGAGGGTGAACTTTTGCCAGCTACCTCCCGGATATGAGAACAAATCAAAAGGGACAACATCACATAAAGCAGATCCCTCAGGGTCCCATATGACATTTGTCTCCTGTCAATAAAATAATGACATGAAGCTATCCCACAAGCCAGCCATATTACATAGAATTTACAGCACAGAAACAGGCCACTCAGCCCAACTGATCTGTGCTGGTGTTTATGTTCCACACAAGCCAAACTTAATGCATAACTTCCAAGTAAACGCACCCATGCCATCTCATTTGCAAACAAATCCGTCCAAACCAGTATCTGCACTTTCAATAAGTTTTTAATTAACATAACAATGCGTACAGTGCTATTCCTTCCTATCACTGTACCTCCTCTTGGTACCTTCTTTCGTCTACCATTTCAAGCCAAGCCCCTCCTTTTCCTCAGTACTACCTCCATGGCAGGAGGTTCAAGAGGTCAATGGCTGGTTCCTCTCAGCATGAGCCTTGGGAGCCTGAGGTGGCCTGTGCCTTGGAAAAGCTGAGACCCCAGAGGAACAGCCTGTGTCTTGTGCCAATGTAAGTTCACTCTTAGGTGGCAGGAAGCAGCCAGACTATATACATATCTTGAGGAGCAGGGGAATGGCATTCTTTGCTGAAGTGCTCTGACAGACAGCATCCTCAAACTTGTGCACAGCTGCCAGGCCACTAGAATTGGGCTGCAGATCTGTCTGGCCACTGATCAGCAGGAAAGCAGACTGAATGCTGCCAATCAAATCTTCAAAGCCCTGAGAGATAATTTTCTGTATTCCAGCACCAATCATTTGGAGGCCAGAACAGATTGCGCTCTCTACTCTGACACCCAAGACACCTATGGTAATAGTGATAGTATTGAGAGGTCGCACAACACCAACAGTTTTATTTGAAATCACAAGCTTTCGGAGCTATCGATCGCCCCTTCCTCAGGTGAAGTAAAGAAATACAGACTCGACAAAGCATATATAGATAGAGAACAATGCATGTGTACCTTACAATTGCAGACAACTAAATTAAATCATCCTGACTATCTGCCGAGGTGTGATAAAGTTAATCAGGTCAGCCAGGAAGGTACCACATCAAAGACATAGCAAGATACAACTGAGACAATGAGGTGGAGTCACAGGGGGTCTAACGTGTCAAAAGCTGCCGTCTGTATGTAAAACGATAAGCTGTAAAATTTTTACTTTTTTACTGGGAAAATTTTTACTTTTTTACTGGGAATCACATCTGTGAACAAGCCAACAATGACTCGAGTCCGGATCACGTCATGTATCGTGACATAAACCCAAGATCCCGGTTGAGGCCGTCTTCATGAGTGCGGAACTTGGCTATCAGTTTCTGCTCGATGATTTTGCGTTGTCGTGTGTTCCTAAGGTTGCCTTGGAGAACGCTTACCCGCAGATCCGAGGCTGAATGTCCTTGACTGCTGAAGTGTTCCCCGACTGGGAGGTAACAATCCTGCCTGGTGATTGTTGCGCGGTGCTCGTTCATACGTTGTCTCAGTGTCTGCATGGTCTCGCCGATGTACCATGCCGCGGTGCATTCTTTCCTGCAACGTATGAGGTAGACAACGTTGGCCGAGTCACATGAGTATGTACCATGTACCTGGTGGGTAGTGTCCTCACGTGTGATGGTGGTATCTGTGTTGATGATCTGGCATGTCTTGCAGAGTTTGCCGTGGCAGGGTTGTGTGGTGTCGTGGTCGCTGTTATCCTGAAAGCTGGGTAATTTGCTGCGAACGATGGTACTTCTGAGGTTAGGCGGCTGTTTGAAGGCAAGTAGTGGAGGCGTGGGGATGGCCTTAGCGAGGTGTTTGTCGTCATCGATGACATGTTGAAGGCTGCAAAGAACATGGCGTAGTTTCTCCGCTCCGGGGAAGTACTGGACGACGTAGGGTACCCTGTTGGTTGTGTCCCGTGTTTGCCTTCTGAGGAGGTCTATGCGATTTTTCGCTGTGGCCCGTCGGAACTGTCGATCGATGAGTCGAGCATCATATCCCGTTCTTACGAGGGCGTTTTTCAGCGTCCGTAGGTGTCCATCGCGTTCCTCCTCGTCTGAGCAGATCCTGTGTATTCGCAGGGCTTGTCCATAGGGGATGGCTTCTTTAACGTGGTTAGGGTGGAAGCTGGAGAACTGGAGCATCGTGAGGTTGTCCGTGGGCTTGCGGTAGAGTGAAGTGCTGAGGTGTCCGTCTTTGATGGAGATTCGTGTGTCCAGGAATGAAACCAATTCTGAGGAGTAGTCCATGGTGAGTTTGATGGTGGGATGGAACTTGTTTATGTTATCGTGTAGTCTTTTCAGTGATCCTTCGCCATGGGTCCAAAGGAAGAAAATGTCGTCGATGTATCTGGTGTACAGCGTTGGCTGGAGGTCCTGTGCAGCGAAGAAGTCTTGCTCGAACTTGTGCATGAAGATGTTGGCGTATTGGGGTGCGAATTTGGTCCCCATGGCTGTTCCGTGTGTTTGGGTAAAAAAATGGTTGTCGAAGGTGAAGACATTGTGGTCAAGGATGAAGCGGATGAGTTGTAGGATGGCGTCTGGAGATTGGCTGTTGTTGGTGTTGAGTACTGAGGCTGTCGCAGCGATGCCGTCATCGTGGGGGATACTGGTGTAGAGTGCCGATATGTCCATCGTGGCGAGGAGTGTTCCTGGTTCAACTGGTCCGTGGGTGCTGAGTTTCTGTAAGAAGTCTGTAGTGTCGCGACAGAAGCTGGGGGTTCCCCTGTACGATGGGTTTCAGAATGCCCTCGACGTATCCAGAGAGGTTCTCACACAGGGTTCCATTGCCTGATACGATAGGACGTCCGGGTGTGTTGGCTTTGTGTATCTTTGGGAGGCAGTAGAAGTCTCCCACGCGGGGAGTACGTGGGATGAGAGCGCGTAGGATGTTTTGAAGGTCTGGATCGAAGGTCTTGATCAGTCTATTGAGTTGGCGGGTGTGTTCTTTGGTCGGATCTGCGGGTAGCTGTCTGTAGTGTTCCTGGTTGTCCAGTTGTCGGTATGCTTCTTTACAATAGTCCGTTCTGTTCTGTATGACGATGGCTCCTCCTTTGTCCGCTGGTTTGATGACGATGTTGCGGTTGGTCTTGAGAGCGTGGATGGCGTTGCGTTGTGCTCAGGTGACATTCTGGACTGTCTTGTGAGTGCGGCTGATGAATCTGGCGTTGATGCATCTCCTGACAGCTTGAGCATACATGTCAAGCTTGGGGCAGCGACCCACCGGAGGGGTCCAGTTTGACTCTTTTTTCTTCGGTTGCTGCACTGCGAGTCCCTCTGTCTGCTGTTCTGGATCATTGATTGTCTCATTGGGTTTGTTGCTGACATCTTGGGATTTGTGGAAGTATTCCCAGAGCCTCATTCTCCTGATGAATTCCTCCGTGTCTGCCGCGAGACCGATGGGGTCCATTTTGGTGGTTGGGCAGAACTTGAGCCCTAGGGCGAGAACTTCCCTGTGGTTGCAGCCATGGTACCGGGGAGGCTTGGTTGCTGCTGGTGGTGATGCCGAGTTTCTCAAGCTTCCTGTTCTTGATGCGCATGTAGGCAGCGTAGTTCCGTTGCCTCGTCTGTTTGGCGGTGTCTCGTAACTGGTCTGCTGTGTCCTGAGCACAGATTTGACCTTCCTTGCATCAATTTAGAAGAGACTTTGGGGGCTGCACTCTGAGCTCTTTCCCCGGGCCTCTCCATTGTTCTTTCCAGCAGAATTGATGTCCAGGTCTCTCCAGGCCGAGATTCAAGGCTGCAATGAGTAGGGTGTGGATGGAGAGCAAGATCGACCCTCCCCTTTAAAAACTGGCTGGCGCCAGTGTGTCTGTGTTCCATTGCTGACTGACATCACATGAGCTTCACCAGCGCTCTGAAGTAGCGCCTCGCTCCTCGGTGTTAGCGCCTTAAAGAGGTGTGAAGCGCCTGATTTAGCGCTCCAATCACCTCCAGGGGCGATAGAAGCCAAGTTTGCAGTCGGAGGTGATAATTAGCACCAGGCGCTAAACTTTGTGCCTGGCCGATAATTGCGTCCCAAATGGGGCAATACCGAATTTCTCCCCCAAGACGTCTTACTGCAATTATATAGGGCCCTGGTGAGATCACACCTGGAGTATTGTGTGCAGTTTTACCTAAGGAAGGATATACTTGCCATAGAGGGAGTGCAACGAACGTTCACTATACTGATTCCTGGGATGGGGAGATTGTCCAATGAGGAGAGATTGAGTAGACTAGGCCTATATTCTCTGGAGTTTAGAAGAATGAGAGGTGATCTCATTGAAACATACAAAATTCTTACAGGGCTTGACAGGGTAGATGCAGGAAGGATGTTCCCCCTGGCTGGGGAGTCTAGAACCAGGGGTCACAGTCTCAGAATAAGTGGTCGGCCATTTAGGACTGAGATGAGGAGAAATTTCTTCACTCAGAGGGTGGTGAATTTTGGAATTCTCTACCCCCACAGAGCTGTGGAGGCTCAGTCGTTGAGTATATTCTGGACAGAAATTGATAGATTTTTGGATATTAAGGGAATCAAGGGATATGGGGATAGGGCAAGAAAGTGGAGTTGAGGTAGAAGATCAGCCATGATCTTATTGAATGGCAGAGCAGGCTCGAGGGGCAGAATGGCCTACTCCTGCTCCTATTTCGTATGTTCAATGGCTGCAGTACTTTCAGAACAATTTGAACGGTAAGGTCTTGACAACACCTTGTGCAGAAAGATTGCATTTGAGTGGCAGAAACTGGCAAGACATGATATGTTGATTTTCCTGACCAGTCTGCAGTTAACACCTCCTTTTACTCTGTCACCTACTAGTTTCCCTGTGTTTCAACCAACAGCTCCAGGGCTTCTTCCTGAAAAGGGGTGACAGGTCAACTGCTTGGAGGTCCTCCTCCAGTGACACTTCTCTTCCAGGTATGCAGTCTTCTCCTTGGAGAGTAAAGTAAGGAGTGTAAATGCACTTTGCTTGCCATTAGTAGGAATGCAACCCTGGTGTGAGTGTGGATTCCTTAATGAGGATGAGAACAGGTCCAAAGATGCAGCTAAAACATCAGTGAGACTTTCACATGTTATGCTGTGAGTAAAGGATCAGTCACAGGATCAAGAAGAGACTGTTAAGAATTTTGTGCATCCTTGGTGACATTTCAGATAAGTAGGACATCTATGGTACTCATGATGGGCAAGGTGGGTGGCAACGGAAAACATTATTTTAACTTTGCTGTAGGTGTAGCTCTCAATGTTTCTTCTTACCTTGGCTGACATGGCAAGGTCATAAAACTTCTTTTAGCAATAGTTGCCATGTGAGGGTTACGGATGGTGGCACTGGCTACCAATGCCACCTCCTTCCGCTGAGTCTTGATCACGGTCTTTCTTGGCCTCCTTCCCTCAGTCTTGATTTTTTTAAATTAATTCATTCACGGGATGTGGGTGTCACAGACAAGGCCAGCATTTATTGTCCAGTCCTAGTTGCCCTTGAGAAGGTGGTGGTGAGCCGCCTGCTTGAACCACTGCAGTCTAAGTGGTTAAAGTACTCCCACAGTGCTGTTAGGTAGGCAGTTCTAGGATTTTGACCTAATGACGATGAAGAAACGGTGATATATGTCCAAGTCAGGATGGTGTGTGACTTGAAGAGGTACTTAAAGGTGGTGGTGCGCCCATGCACCTGCTGCCTTTGTCCTTCTAGCTGGTAGAGGGCGCGGGTTTGGGAGATGTTGTCGAGAAGCCTTGGTGAGATGCACAGTGCATCTTGTGATGCACAGTGCATCTTGTGGTACACATTGCAGCCACGGTGCGCCAGTGGTGGAGGGAGTGAATATTTAAGGTGGTGGATGGGGTGCTGATAAAACAGATTGCTTTGTCCTGGTTGGTGTCGAGCTTCTTGAGTGTTGTTGGAGCTGTACTCATCCAGGCAAGTGGAGAGTATTCCATCACACTCCTGACTTGTGCCTTGTAGATGGTGAAAAGGTTTTGGGGAATCAGGAGGTGAGTCACTCGCTGCAGAATACCCAGCCTCTGACCTGCTCCTGTAGCCACAGTATTTTTGTGGCTGGTCCAGTTACGTTTCTGGTCAATGGTGACCCCCCCAAAAGATGTTGATGCTGGGGGATTTGACGATGGTAATGCCATTGAATGTCAAGGGGTGGTGGTAAGACTCTCTTTTGCTGGTGATGGTCATTGTCTGGCACGTGTGTGGCGTGAATGTTAATTGTCAATTATCAGGCCAAGCTTGGATTTTGTCCAGGTCTTGCTGCATGTGGATATGGACTGCTTCATTATCTGAGGAATTGCGAATGGAACTGAACACTGTGCAACCATCAGTGAACATCCCCACTTCTGACCTTATGCTGGAGAAAAGGTCATTGATGAAGTAGTGGAAGATGGTTGGGTCTAGGACACTGCCATAAGGAACTCCTGCAGCGATGTCCTGGGGTTGAGATGATTGGCAGTACTACCATCTTACTTTGTGTTAGGTATGACTCCAGCCAGTGGAAAGATTTCTCCCAGATCCTCATTCAGTTCAGTTTAACTAGGGCTCCTTGATGCCACACTCGGTAAAATTCTCCTCGTCTCACCTCTGGAATTCAGCTCTTTTGTCCATGTTTGGATTAAGGCTGTAATGAGGTCTGGAGCTGAGTGGTCAATTCAAATTGAGCATCGGTGAGCAGGTTATTGGTGAGTAAGTGCCGCTTGATAGCCCTGTCTACAACACCTTCCATCACTTTGCAGATGAATGAGAGTCTGCTGATTGGGAACTAATTGGCTGGATTGGATTTGTCCTGCTTTTTATGGACAAGACCTACCTGGGCAGTTTTCCACATTGTTGGTTAGATGCCAGTGTTGTTGCTGTACTGGAACAGCTTGGCTAGAGGCGCAGCTAGTTCTGGAGCTCAAGTCTTCAGCACGACAGCCGGGATGTTGTCGGGACCCACAGCCTTTGCTGTATCCAGTGCGCTCAGCCATTTCTTGATATCATGTGGAGTGAATTGAATTGGCTGAAGACTGGCATCTGTGATGGTGGAGACCTTAGTAGGAGGCCGAGGTGGATCATCCACTAGGCACTTCTGGCTGAAGATGGTTGCGAACTCTTCAGCTTTGTCTTTTGCACTCACGTGCTGGGCTCTGCCACTGTTGACGGTGGGGATGTTCATGGAGCCTCCTCCCATTCTTTGATTAATTGTCCACCACCATTCACGACTAGATGTGGC
This sequence comes from Squalus acanthias, assembly GCA_030390025.1. Lineage (NCBI taxonomy): Eukaryota > Metazoa > Chordata > Chondrichthyes > Squaliformes > Squalidae > Squalus > Squalus acanthias. Next base: position 49,671,532 of record CM059428.1, on the reverse strand, counting down.
AGGACTGCAGAGCTTTGATCTGATTCGTTGGTTGCGGGATCGCTTAGCTGTATATCATGCTGCTTCCACTGTTTAGCATGCAAGTAGTCCTGTGTTGTAGCTTCACCAGGTTGACACCTCATTTTTAGGTATGCCTGGTGCTGCTCCTGGCATGCTCTTCTATGCTCCTCAGTGAACCAGAGTTGGTTTGATGGCTTGATGGTAATGGTAGAGTGAGGGATATGCCGGGCCATAAGGATACAGATTGTGGTGGAATACAATTCTGCTGCTGCTGGTGGCTCACAGCGCCATATGGGAGCAGCAGCGGGAGTGGACCGACCTGTGAGGGAGCAGGCGAAGGAGGAGCGAGGAAATAAAGCCCGAGGCTCGAGGCCCAGACCGAGCTATTGGGAGCAGCAGCGGGAGCGGACCGACCTGTGAGGGAGCAGGCAATTTAAAGAACAACAAAAAAACAAGGAGTGATGTCACAGGAAAGCAGGGAAGTGATTGGTTAGCACTGTTGCCTCACAGCGCCAGGGACGCGGATTCAATCCCGGCCTCGGGTGACTGTCTGTGTGGAGTTTGCACATTCTCCCCGTGTCTGCGTGGGTTTCCTCCGGGTGCTCCGGTTTCCTCCCACAGTCCAAAGATGTGCGGGTTAGGTTGATTTGGCTATGATAAATTGACCCTTAGTGTTAGGGGGATTAAATACGTGGGGTTACGGGGATAGGGTGGGATATGTGTCGGTGCAGGCTCGATGGGCCGAAACGGCCTCTATCTGCACTGTGGGGATTCTGTGATTCTTCTGTGGTTGGTCAGTATTTTTCTGTTTTCTTGGGCATTGGTTTAAATTAAGAGCCAGGATTAACGTTCAAAACTTAAACACTTAAACACTTAATTAATTAACTACATTAGAGATGGCAGGGCAGGCGATGTGTTACTGCTGCAACATATGGGAGCTGGTGGACACCATTGAGGTCCAAGGCAACCACATCTGCAGTAAGTGTTGGCAGCCCGAGGAACTTCGGCTCCATGTTGATGAGCTGGAGTCCGAGCTTCAAACACTGCAACACATCAGGGAGGGGGAGAGTTACCTGGACGCTGTGTTCCAGGAGGCAGTCACACCCCTTAGATTAATTCATTCAAATTTGGTCCGTGGTCAGGGACAAGTGGGTGTGACTACAAACGAGGCAGGTATGGGGAACCAGGGGGTAGTGGTGGAGGAGCCTCAGCCCTTGCTCTTGTCCAATAGGTACGAGGTTCATACTCTCTGTGTGGACGAGAGCAGGGACTGCAGGGAGGATGAGCAAACTGACCACAGCACCGTGGTACAGGGAGCCATTCAAGAGGGGGGAGTAAAAAGAAATTTGGTAGTGGTAGGGGACAGCATAGTTAGGGGGATAGACACTGTTCTCTGCAGCCAAGAGCGTGAGTCCCGAAGGCTGTGTTGCCTACCCAGTGCCAGGGTAAAGGACATCTCCTCCGGGCTGGAGAAGAACTTGGAGTGGGAGGGGGAGGATCCAGTAGTCAAGGTCCACGTAGGTACCAACGACATAGGTAGGACAAAGAAAGAGGTTCTGCTGAGAGAGTTTGAGCAGCTAGGGACTAAATTAAAAAGCAGAACCACAAAGGTAATAATCTCTAGATTATTACCTGAACCACGAGCAAATTGGCATAGGGTCAATAGGATCAGGGAGATGAATGCGTGGCTCAAAGATTGGTGTGGGAGAAGTGGGTTTTGATTTGTGGGGCACTGGCACCAGTACTGGGGAAAGAGAGAGCTGTTCCGTTGGGACGGATTACACCTGAACCATGCTGGAACCAGAGTTCTAGCGAATCGGATAACTAGGGAGGTAGATAGAGCTTTAAACTAAATAAGCGGGGGGGGGGAGGGTCCCGGTGGAGAGAAATTTAGAATGCTAAAGAGAAAAGACAAGGAAGCCGTGCAGGAAAGTGATTGGGGTAAGGATAACCAGATTGTGTCAGGAAGGGACAGAGCGTACAAACAAAGGAGTGCACTGACAAATAGGGTTTGGGTAAGAAAAAATGGTAATAAGATAAATAGGGCCATAGTACAAAAAAATGTTAAGATGTCTAAAAATGTTAAAAAGACAAATCTAAAGGCACTGTATCTGAATGCACGAAGCATTCGTAATAAGGTAGACAAATTAACAGCGCAAATAGATGTAAACGGATATGATATAATTGCAATTACGGAGACATGGCTGCAGGGTGACCAAGGCTGGGAGATGAATATCCAAGGATATTCGATATTTGGAAGGACAGGCAAAAAGGAAAAGGAGGTGAGGTGGCGTTGTTAGTAAAAGATGAAATCAGAGCAATAGTGAGAAAGGATATTGGCTCAGAAAATCAAGATGTAGAATAAGTCTGGGTGGAGCTAAGAAGCACCATGGGGCAGAAAACATTGGTGGGAGTTGTCTATAGGCCTCCAAACTGTAGTGGTAATGTAGGGTACGGCATCAAACAGGAAATTAGAGATGCATGTAACAAGGGTACTACAGTAATCATGGGAGACTTTAATCTACATATAACCTGGCCAAGCCAAATTAGCAATAATACTGTGGAGGATGAATTCCTGGAGTGTGTACGAGATGATGTTTTAGACCAGTACGTTGAGGAGCCAACTAGGGAACAGGCTATCCCAGATTGGGTATTGTGCAATGAGAAGGGGTTAATTAATAATCTTGTTGTGCGGGGTCCTTTAGGGAAGTGTGACCATAACATGATAGAATTCTTCATTAATATGGAAAGTGAAGAAGTCCAATCGAAACTAGGGTCCTAAATCTAGACAAAGGAAACTACGATGGTATGAGGAGTGAGTTGGCTATGATAGATTGGGGAGCTTCATTAAAAGACATGACGGTGGATAGGCAATGGCTAACATTTAAGGAACGAATGCATGAATTGCAAAAGTTATACATTCCTTTCTGGCGCAGAAACACAAAAGGAAAAGCAGCCCAACCATGGCTAACAAAAGAAATTAAGGATAGTATTAGATCCAAAGAGGAGTCATATAAAGTTGCCAGAAAAAGTAGCAAGCCTGAGGATTGGGAGCAGTTTAGAGTTCAGCAAAAAAGGACCAAGAGATTGATTAGGAGGGGAAAAATAGAGTATGAGAGTAAACTTGCAAGGAACATAAAAGTGCACTGTCAAAGCTTCTACAAGTATGTAAAAAGAAAAAGATTAGTGAAGACAAATGTAGGTCCCTTACAGTCAGAAACAGGAGAATTTATAATAGGGAACAAGGAAATGGCAGAGCAATTAAACAAATACTTTGGTTCTATCTTCACGGAAGAGGACACAAATAACTTCCCAGAAATGCAAGGGAACCAAGGGTCTAGTGAGAAGGAGGAATTAAAGGAAATTAGTATTAGTAAAAAAAATAGTGCTGGAGAAATTAATGGGACTGAAAGCCGATAAATCCCCAGGGCCTGATAATCTGCATCCCAGAGTACTAAAAGAGGTAGCCATGGAAATAGTGGATGCATTGGTTGTCATCTTCCAAAATTCTATAGATTATGGAACAGTTCCGGCAGATTGGAGGGTGGCAAATGTAACCCCACTATTTAAAAAAGGAGGGAGAGAAAAAACCGGGAACTACAGACCGGTTAGCCTAACATCAGTAGTAGGGAAAATGCTAGAGTCTATTATAAAGGATGTGATAACAGGACACTTAGAAAATATCAACGGGATTAGACAAAGTCAACATGGATATATGAAAGGGAAACCGTGTTTGACAAACATACTGGAGTTTTTTGAGGATGTAACTGGTAGAATAGACAAGGGAGAACCAGTGGATGTGATGTATTTCGATTTTCAGAAGGCCTTTGATAAAGTCCCACATAAGAGGATAGTGTGCAAAATTAAAGCACATGGGATTGGGGGTAATATACTGGCATGGATTGAAAATTGGTTAACAGACAGGAAACAGAGAGTAGAAATAAATGTGTCTTTTTCGGGGTGGCAGGCGGTGACTAGTGGGGTACCGCAGGGATCAGTGCTTGGGCCCCAGCTATTCACTGTATATATCAATGATTTGGATGAGGGAACCAAATGTAATATTTCCAAGTTTGCTGACGACACAAAACTAGGTGGGATTGTGAATTGTGAGGAGGATGCAAAGAGGCTTCATGCCGATTTAGACAAGTTGAGTGAGTGGGCAAATACATGGCAGATGCAGTATAATGTGGATAAATGTGAAGTTATCCACTTCGGTAGGAAAAACAGAAAGGTAGAGTATTATTTAAATAGTGATAGATTGGGAAATACTGATGTACAAAGGAACCTGGGTGTCCTTGTACACCAGTCACTGAAAGCAAACATGCAGGTGCAGCAAGCAGTTAGGAAGGCAAATGGTATGTTGGCCTTCATTGCAAGAGGATTTGAGTACAGGAGCAACGATGTTTTACTACAGTTGTACAGGGCCTTGGTGAGACCACACCTGGAGTACTGTGTGCAGTTTTGGTCTCCTTACCTAAGAAAAGATATACTTACCATAGAGGGAGTGCAGCGAAGGTTCACCAGACTGATTCTTGGGATGGCAGGACTGTCGTATGAGGAGAGATTGGGTCGACTAGGCCTGTATTCACTAGAGTTTAGAAGAATGAGAGGAGATCTCATTGAAACGTATAAAATTCTGACAGGGCTAGACAGACTGGATGCAGGGAGGATGTTTCCCCTGGCTGGGGGGTCTAGAACGAGGGGTCACAGTCTCAGGATACGGGGTAGGACATTTAGGACTGAGATGAGGAGAAATGTCTTCACTCAGAGGGTGGTGAACCTGTGGAATTCTCTACCACAGAAGGCTGTGGAGGCCAAGTCACTGAATATATTTAAGAAGGAGATAGATAGATTTCTAGACACAAAAGGCATCAAGGGGTATGGGGAGAGAGCGGGAATATCGTATTGAGATAGAGGATCAGCCATGATCATATTGAATGGCGGAGCAGGCTCGAAGGGCCGAATGGCCTACTCCTGCTCCTATTTGTCTATGTTTCTATGCCCAGTTTTGAGCTGCTAGATCTACTCTTAATCTATCCCATTTAGCATGGTGGTAGTGCCACACAACATGATGGAGGGTGTCCTCAGTGTAAACACGGGGCTTCGTCTCCACATGGACTGTGCAGTCATCACTGCTACTAATACTGTCATGGACAGATGCATCTGCGACAGGTAGATGGGTGAGGACGAGGTCAAGTAGGTTTTTCTCTCATGTTGGTTCTCTTACCACCTGGCGTAAGTCCAGTCTGGCAGCTATGTCCTTCAGGACTCAGCCAGCTCAGTCAGTAGTGGTATTACCGAGCCACTCTTGGTGATGGACAGTGAAGTCATTCTGTGCCCTTGCTATCCTCAGTGCTTCTTCCAAGTGGTTTTCAACATGGGGGAATACTGATTCATCGGCTGAGGGAGGGCGGTAAGTGGGAATCAGCAGGAGGTTTCCTTGCCCATGTTTGATTTGATGCCACGAGACTTCATGTGGTCTGGAGTCAATGTTGAGGACTCCCAGGGCCACTCCCTCTCGACAATATACCATGGTGCTGCCACCTCTGGTGGATCTGTTATGCCGGTGAGACAGGACATACCCAGGGATGGTGCTGAACGAGTCTGGGATGTTGGCTGATAGGTACAATTCTGTAAGTATGGCTATGTCAGGCTGTTGCTTGACTAGTCTGTGGGACAGCTCTCCCAACTCTGGCACAAATCCCCAGATGTTATGAAGAGTTTGCAGGGTTGACTGGGCTTGGTGTGCCTTTATCATGTCCAAATCCGATGTCTAGGTCAAAGACGAGTGGTTCGTCCGGTTTTATTCTTATTATACGTCTTTGTAGTGGTTTTGATACAACTGAGTGGCTTGCTAGTCGATTTCAGAGGGCAGTTAAGAGTCAACCACAAGGGAACACCATCACCTGCAGGTTCCCCTCCAAGTCACACACCATCCTGACTTGGAAATATATCGCCATTCCTTCATCATCACTGAGTCAAAATTCTGGAACTCCCTCCTGAACAGCACTATGGGAGTACCTTCACCGCACTGACTGCAGCGGTTAAAGAAGGCAGCTCACCACCACCTTCTCAAGGGCAATTAGGAATGGGCAATGAATGCTGGCCTTGCCAGCGATGACCAGATCCCAGGAACAAATAAAAAAATCATTGCTGTGGTCTGGAGTCACATATAGTCAAGACCGGATAAGGATGGCAGGTTTCCTTCTCTAAAGAACATTAGTGAACCAGATGGGTTTTTATGACAATCCGATAGCTTCATGGTCACCATTACTGATATTAGCTTTTTATTCCAGATTTATTCAATTTTTTTATAACAGAAATCTAATTGTGGGTTCTCATTACCCTTAGCTCTACAGTACAACAGTGGAGTTGAGAACATAAGAACATAAGAAATAAGAGCTGGAGTAGGCCATTCAACAAGATCATGGTTGATCTTCTACCTCAACTCCACCTTCCCGCACTATCCCCATATCCCTCAATTCCCCAAAATGACTGAGCATCCACAGCCCTCTGGGGTAGAGAATTCCAAAGATTCCCAACCCTTTGAGTGAAGAAATTTCTCCTCATCTCAGTCCTAAATGGCCGACCGCTTATTCTCAGACTGTGACCCTGTGTTCTAGATTCCCCAGCCAGGTAAAACATTTTCTCAGCATTAACCCTGGCAAGCCCCTTAAGATTTTTATATGTTTCAATTAGATCACCTCTCATTCTTCTAAACTCTAGGGAATATAGGCCTAGTCTACTCAATCTCTCCTCATAGGGCAATCCCCTCATCCCAGTGAGTGAATCTTCATTGCCCTCCCTCTAAGACAAGTATGTCTTTCCTTAGGTAAGGAGACCAGAACTGTACACAGTACTCCAGGTGTAGCCTCACCAATGCCATGTATAATTGTAGTAAGACTTCTTTACTCTTATACTCTAATCCCTTTGTAACAAAAGCTAACATACCATTTTCTTTCCTAATTGCTTGCTGTACCTGCATGTTATTTGTGATTCATGTACAAGGACACACAGGTCCCTCTGAATGCAAACATTTCCCAGTCTCTCACCATTCAAAAAATATTCTGCTTTTTTGTTTGTCCTACCAAAGTGGATAACTTCACACTTCCCCACATTGTATGGCTTTTGCCATGTTCTTGCCCAGTCAACCTGTCTATATCTCTCTGCAGCCTCTTTGCATCCTCCTCACAGCTTACTTTCCCACCTAACTTTGTATCATCAGCAAACTTGGATAAGTTACACTCAGTCCCTTCATCTAAGTCATTAATATAGATTGTAAATATCTGAGGCCCAAGCACTGATCCTTGCAGTACCCCACGAGTTACAGCCTGTCAACCTGAAAAAGTCGCACTTATTCCTACTCTCTGTTTTCTGTCCATTAACCAATCCTCAATCCATGCTAATATATTACCCCCAATCCCGTGAGTCCTAATTTTGTGTAATAACCTCTTGTATGGCACCTTATTGAATGCTTTTTGAAAATCCAAATACACTACATCCACTGGTTCCCCCTTATCCATCCTACTAGTTACATCTTCAAAAAACAGATTTGTCAAACACGATTTCCATTTCATAAAACCATGTTGACTCTGCCTAATCATATTATGATCTTCTAAGTGCCCTGTTACCATGTCCCTAATAATAGATTCTAGCATTTTGCTTACTACTGATGTCAGGCTAACTGGCATATAGTTCCCTGTTTTTTCTCTTCCTCTGTTGCGAGGTTGAGGTTAAAGATCAGCCATGATCTTATTGAATGGCAGAGCAGGCTCGAGGGGCCATATGACCTACTCCTGCTCCTAATTGTGATTTTCTTATGTTCTTAAAAGTGGGAAACCTGTTGCCAGCATCAGCTAAGACTGAGAAGTGCTTTACCTTGGAGTCTGAAGCCCGATGAAACTTTGAGAAGTGTTTGTTAGAGTTGCAACAGAGCTTTTAAAGCATTTTTATTTGTCTTGCAAAAGCTGAACTTTCCTCTGATAGCCTGAGAGCATGTGAAACCACCGGGATATTTTTGTCCCCACCCACAGTAAAAGGCTCTGAGTACAATTTATGGGATTCACAATGGGCATTTCCTTATTTGTAATATTAATGAAGCAGAATGAGGAGCAGTACAGGACAAAAGAAGGGAGAGTGAAGCAGCATATGAGCAGGCTGATTCTGAGGTCCCCCAAATAAAGAATTACAGGCAACGCACATTTTTATGAAGATCTCAGTGAGGAGCTCTGCAGGAGATGGGTGCGAGTCACCAAAGAGGAACAAGTGGAGCTGTGCCAGCTACTACATGAAGACCTGCGGCCAAGATCATTTTCTTGGACAACTCTGCCAATGGCTGTGGAAGTGACAAACACCCTTAATTTCAATGCCACAGGTTCATTTCAAGCAGCTGTGTAATGCTACTCCGGTTGTTCTCCAGGCATGCAATCGACAGACAACTGACACAATCCTTATGAGAGCTGAGGATTAATCCAGTTTTATCACATTGCTGGGTTCCCACCTTTTCCTAATAGGAACACCTTCCCTCAGTACACATGCTTCATGTGTCCTGTTCTAATGTGCATTACTTTACATTAATCTACATTAAAATCTATCTGTTACTCCTCAGCTCATTTGCTCAATTGGTTCTGATCCTTTTTCTCCCTTATATTGTTATTTGGTCAAACAGTTTGTTATTATCAATAAACTTAATAGCATTACGAGTACTCTCCTCTGAATAGTTTATGAATCAATAGAAGACCATAAGCAGACCTCTACAGAGCTCCAGTAGTCCAGTCAGAGCTACTGCCTCTCTGTTCACTGTCAAAGTGGAATATGCCTATGGCTACAACTTGCCCATACAGCACTTCCTTAACTGCAATAGGCATTATTGTATCAATAAATTCTAAGTTGTGCTGCCAGATATCTGAGGCTTGACTCACAAGAAGGAGACATAGAGGACGTTCAGCAAGCAGCTGACTGCATATCAAACATCCAGTGCAAAGCCTTCAGGATACATAATATGCAGCTAGCAATCAGACCCCAAAATCCACAGGTCACAGGAGGATGAAAGCATTTTGATGACGTGATCATAATTTAAACAGCTGGATAGAAGTACTTTCTGATCTGCTATTTATCCATTCCCAGCTGGAGTATTTTTCAGATTTTTTATCTACCAAATAGCATGTCCTTACATCTACAGTGAGTGAATCAGTCCTGGTTCAGAATTGAACAGACTCTGCTGAGGTCCATCAAATTTAGAACCAGCCCTGGGCTCTGGCATTTTCCTTGTCCAGCTTGCAAACAGTCTGAAATTCATAATAATGTCATTACAGCCATCCTTAAGTGCCTCAGTGAAGTTACATAAACATATAGTAATCGGTTTAACACTATCTTCTTTATTGTATCATACACTAATATCCCATAGGATAAGTCTTCCAATTGCGTGATCCTGAAACCTTGCTCGCCGGGATCACATATTGGAAAATCGTGCACCCTTAGTTGTTGATTTTTTGTCCATTGAATTGTGCAATTGGAAAATTTACCTAATATAGCTGGTCCCTGTCAGATACAGCATTCAGAATCCAAAGGGAAGATTTTAACTCCCTCCAACCATCAGAAATTAAGGAGCTCAAATCCAAGCAGTGCACTTACCGCTGTTTTACCGCCCTGTGACCATTTTAACGCCGCCGTTACCTTGGGCGGTTGAGGTGCCCACCTGATTCAAGCGGGAGCGTAATGAATACATGTAAATCAGGGTCCTAATGACCTACTGGATGGCACGTCTGCTGTGTTCTGCTCAGTAAATCCTGGCAGGCAAGAAATGGAAGCCTTTACATGTAAGTATTATGAATGGGGATGAAAACTTGCTAACGACCTGCTTCTCAGCTGAGCTTATCAAATGAGTGACTATGGCCCGTATTTTGCGGCCCCTACGGGTGCGTACGTGCCCGTAGGGGCCGCGTGCGAAAACCCGGAACTTGCAATCTGTCAAGAATCTTCTTGTCAGATCAGCTGCATCCCCGGGAAAAGGGCATCCGCGGGCCGAGAGTTGGGTTGCCCAACTTCTGCCCAGCGAATGCCCGTGAAAATCTTACGCCTGGTCAAAGCAGGGGTAAGGCTTGCTTTAAGCAGCGAAAGAGTTTAAATGAACATAAAAAAAAAAATTCAATTATTTAAACATTAAAAAAACCTGTGCAATAAGGTAAGGTTATTTTTAGCCCCTTTAAAACATTTACATTTATTTTTCAAAAAATAAAATTTTTGTTTTAAATATTTAATTAAATGGCATTTTAATTCATTTTAAATATGTAAAAAAAAATATTTGATGTGTAGATGTATTTTCTGGGGTACTCCCATTCATGCTTATGGGGAGTCCGTACATACAGAATCCCCACAAGCATGAATGGGAATCCCCTGCATTCATTCATTGGGCTGGCCCATGTGAACCCAGGGGTGCTTGTGAACCGCCTGCGCCCCTGGGGTATGTGGGTCTCTACCCGTGTGTACCCAGAGAGGCCCAGGAGTGCAAGTCGCCGTGGATCCAGAACCATCAGGTAGGTTCGTAGATCTTTTGCATCTGCCTGCGGGAAGCCTTCGACCGCAAATTCAAGCCCATTATTACCTCCATGATTAGCTCCCGGTGGCGGATGCTCATGAATTGACATAACATAGTCTTAAGAAGTACATCTCTACTTAACTGCAAGTCATGGTGACTAGTCCCGTACTTGGTCATTTACCTTTGACGCAAAATAGATAACATACTTCTATTTGTGCAGGTGTATGTGTATAATTATATCTGTACATACCTGTCTTCAAAGCCATGCTTCCTGTTGCCAGATTTCACCCTCCTTCCAGTGCTGGTATTGTAGCACCTCAATTTTGCATCTCCTAGTTCCTCAGCCTGTACTGTAGAGAAACTCCAACCAAACTCATCAGCTGCCATAAGTTTTGTAACTTAACCATAAATCTATTATCTGATTTCAAATTTTATATGAGCATGAACTTTCAGTCTACCAAACCTTTCTTCCTGTTGTCATTCTTTTTATCACACTTTTCTGTCAACTTTTTTTCCATTATAAATGTCTAAGTCCATATTGTATAACGGAAATAGCCTCTGTAAACTTGTCAAACTGTAAATGCACAATCTGGTCACAGGAGGGGAAACTAGAACTTCTGGGTGCTCCGGCAGGCAGAAAAGGTGAGGGATGTATATAAAGTTTGAGCAGATAGATCACATGGGAAGAGTAAGGGTAGTGACAGGAGTGAGGAGATGGTAGAAAAGGCAGGAAGTGCTGGGATGGTGAATGGGTAGGGAGCATGATAAGAGTGAGGGGGTGTGAGGAAGCAAGAGTGATTGAGGGAGGGGATGAGAAGGGAGCCAAGAAGGGCAATAACTTTTCTACAAGCTCCACCCCAAATGTAGCCTGCAGATGTTGCTCGCTCCTTCCCCACTACACTACAACAACAACTTGTATTGATATAGTGCTTTTAACATAGTAAAACCTCCCAAGGCGCTGCACAGGAGCATTATAAAACAAAATTTGACAGCGAGGCATATAAGGAGATATTAGGGCAGCTGACCAAAAGCTTGGTCAAAGAGGTAGGTTTTAAGGAGCACCTTAAAGGAGGAAAGAGAGATGGAGAGGTTTAGGCAGGGAATTCCAGAGCTTAGGGCCTTGGCAACTGAAGGCACGGCCACCAAAGGTGGAGCGATTGAAATCAGGGATGCTCAAGAGGCCAGAATTAGAGGAGCGCAGATATGTCCGAGGTTTATGGGGCTGGAAGAGATTACAGAGATAGGGAGGAGTGAAGCCATGGAGGCATTTGAGAACACAGATGAGAATTTTAAAATCGCGGCGATGCTTAACCGGGAGCCAATGTAGGTCACGGGTGATGGGTGAACGGGACTTGGTGCGAGTTAGGACTTGGTGCGAGTTAGGACATGGGCAGCCGAGATTAGGATGACCTCAAGTTTATGTAGGGTGGAATGTGGGAGGCCAGCCAGGAGTGCGTTGGAATAGTGAAGTCTAGAGGTAACAAATGCATGGATGAGGATTTCAGCAGCAGATAAGCTGAGGTAACAGCGGAGACGGGCGATGTTACTGAGGTGGAAATAGGCGGTCCCAGTGATGGCGCAGATATGTGGTCGGAAGCTCATCTCCGGATAAAATGTGACACCAAGGTTGCGAACAGTCTGGTTCAGCCTCAGACAGTTGCCAGGGTGAAGGATTGAGTCAGTGGCTAGGGAACGGAGTCTGTGGCAGGGAAGGAAGACAATGCCTTCGGTCTTCCCAATATTTAGTTGGAGGAAATTTCTGCTCATCCAGTACTGGATGTCGGACAAGCAGTCTGACAATTTAAAGACAGTGGAGGGGTTGAAAGAGATGGTGGCAAGCTAGAGCTAGGTATCGTCAGTGTATTTTCAGATGATGTCGCCGAGGGGCAGAATGTAGATAGGAAATAGGAGGGGGCCAAGGATAGATCCTTGGGGGACACCAGAGATAACCCTGCGGGAGCGGGAAGAGAAGCCATTGCAGGTGATTATCTGGCTACGATTAGATAGATAAGAATGGAACCAGGTGAGTGCATTTATTGCCCATCCCCAATTGCCCTTGAAAAGGTGGTGGTGAGCCGCCTTCTTGAACCGCTGCAGTCCGTGTGGTGAAGGTGGTCCCACAGTACTGTTAGGAAGCGAGTTCCAGGATTTTGACCCAGCGACGATGAAGGAATGGCAATATATTTCCAAGTCAGGATGGTGTGTGACTTGGAGGAGCACTTGGAGGTGATGGTGCGCCCATGTGCCTGCTGCCCTTGTGCTTCTAGATGGTAGAGGTCAGGGGGTTTGGGAGGTGCTGTCAAAGAAGCTTTGGCGAGTTGCTGCAGCGCATCTTGTAGATGGTACACACTGCAGCCACGGTACGCCAGTGGTGGAGGGAGTGAATGCTTCAGGTGGTGGATGGGGTGCCAATCAAGTGGGCTGCTTTGTCCTGGATGGTGTCGAGCTTCTTGAGTGATGTTGGAACTGCACTCATCCAGGCAAGTGGAGAGTACTCCATCCCACTCTGCCTTGTGCCTTGTAGATGGTGGAAAGGCTTAGGGGAGTCAGGAGCTGAGACAATCGCCGCAGAATACCTAGCCTCTGACCTGCTCTTCTAGCCATAGTATTTATGGAGCTGGTCCAGTTAAGTTTCTGGTCAATGGTGACCCCCAGGATGTTGATGGTGGGGAATTCGGTGATGGTAATGCCGTTGAATGTCAAGGGAAGGTGGTTAGACTCTCGCTTGTTGGAGATAATCATTGCCTGACACTTGTGTGGCGCGATTATTACCTGCCACTTATCAGCCCAAGCCTGAATGTCATCCAGGTCTTGTTGCATGCGGGCATGGACTGCTTCATTATCTCAGGAGTTGCGAATGGAACTGAACACTGTGCAATCATCAGCGAACATCCCCACTTCTGACCATATGATGGAGGGAAGGTCATTGATGGAGCAGCTGAAGATGGTTGGGCCTAGGACACTGCCCTGAGGAACTCCTGCAGCGATGTCCTGCAGCTGAAATGATTGACCTCCAACAACCACAACCATCTTCCTTTGTGCTAGGTATGACTTCAGCCAGTGGCGATTTTTCTCCCTGATTTCCATTGACTTCAATTTTACTAGGACTCCTTGATGCCACACTCAGTCAAATGCTGCATTGATGTCAAAGGCAGTCACTCACCTCACCTCTGGAATTCAGCTCTTTTGTCCATATTTGGACTGAGGCTGTAATGAGGTCTGGAGCTGAGTGGTCCTGGTGGAACCCAAACTGAGCATCAGTGAATAGATTTTAGTGAGTAAGGTACACTTGATAGCACTGTCGACGACACCTTCCATCACTTTGCTGATGATTGAGAGCAGACTGCTGGGGCGGTAATTGGCTGGACTGGATTTGTCCTGCTTTTTGTGGAAATGGCATACCTGGGCAGTTTTCCACTTAGTTGAGTAGATGCCAGTGTTGTAGCTATACTGGAACAGCTTGGCTAGAGGCGCAGCTAGTTCTGGAGCACAAGTCTTCAGCACGACAGCTGGGATGTTGTCAGGACCCATCGCCTTTCCTGTATCCAGTGCGCTCAGCCGTTTCTTGATATCACATGGAGTGAATCGAATTGGCTGAAGACTGGCTTGTCAGATGGTGGGGTCCTTAGGAGGAGGCCAAGTTGGATCATCCACTTGGCACTTCTGGCTGCAGATGGTTGCAACCTTGTCTTTTCCACTCACCTGCTGGGCTCCACCATCATTGAGGATGAGGATATTCATGGAGCCTCCTCCTCCCATTAGTTGTTTAATTGTCCACCACCATTCATGAATGTATGTGGCAGGACTGCAGAGCTTTGATCTGACCCATTTGTTGTCGGATTGCTTAGCTCTGTCTATAGCTTGCTGCTTCCACTGTTTAACATGCATGTAGTCCTGTGTTGCAACTTCCCCAAATTGGCTCCTCATTTTTAGGTATACCTAGTGCTGCTCCTGGCCTGCTCTTCCACACTCCTCATTGAACTAGGATTGGTCCCCTGGCTTGATGGTAATGGTAGAGTGAAGGATATGCCGGGCCATAATTACAGATTAAAATTATGTTGCTGCTGATGGCCCACAGTGCCTCAGGGATGCCCAGTTTTAAGCTGCTAGATCTGTCCTGAATCTATCCCATTTAGCACGGTGGTAGTGTCACACAACACTATGGAGGGAGTCCTCAGCGTGAAGATGGGATTTCATCTCCACAATGATTGTGCGGTGGTCATTGCTACGAGGTAGATTGGTGAGGATGAGGTTAAGTAGGTTTTTTCCTCATGTTGGCTCTCTCAGCACCTGTCGCAGGCCCAGTCTGACAGCTATGTCCTTCAGGACTCGGCCAGCTCAGTCGGTTGTGGTGCTACCAAGCCACTCTTGGTGATGGACATTGAAGCCCCCCACCCAGAGTACATTCTGTGCCCTTGCTACCCTCAGTGCTTCTTCCAAGTGGTGTTCAACATAAAGGAGTACTGATTCATCAGCGGAGGGAGGGTGGTATGTAGTAATCAGCAGGAGGTTTCCTTGCCCATGCTTGACCTGAAGCCTTGAGACTTCATGGGGTCCGGGGTCAATGTTGAGGACTCCCAGGGCCACTCCCTCCTGACTGTATACCACGGTGCTGCCACCTCTGGTTGGTCTGTCCTGCCGGTGGGACAGGACATACCCAAGGATCGGGATGGAGGAGTCTGGGACATTGGCTGAAAGGTATGATTCTGTGAGCATGACTGTCAGGCTGTTGCTTGACTAGTCTGTAGGATAGTTCTCCCAATTTTGGCACAAGTCCCCAGATGTTGGTGAGGGGGACTTTGCAGGGTCGACTGGGCTGGGTCTGCCTTTGTCGTGTCCGGTGCCAAGGTCGATGCCGGGTGGTCTATCTGATTTTATTTTTATTGTTGTTTTTCATAGCGGTTTGTTACAACTGAATGGCTTGCTAGGCCATTTCAGAGGGCAGTTAAGAGTCAACCACATTGCTGTAGATCTGAAGTCACATATAGACCAGACCGGGTAAGGACGGCAGATTTCCTTCCCTAAAGGACATTAGTGAACCAAGTGGGTTTTTATGAGAATCTGGTAGTTTCATGGTCACTGATTGCTGATACTAGTTTTTTATTCCAGATTTATTTAATAACTGAATTTACAAGGAGCTAAGACCCACACTTGGAATTTCTGTGGGGAGCCTTCCAATCTCCCACCATTTACAGTACATCGCTTCTCCACAATTTCACTCAATCTTTTGTTGAATTTATGGTGGGAGATCAGGGATCCCTGCAGAAATTCTACCCCCAAGATGAAGCAAGGTTAAAGGATGTTGGTAAATTGGACCATGGCATGCAACACGAGCAGCAGCAGGTGAGGGTAGCTGTTTGTAGGAGGCCTTACCCCGCACACAGCGTGTTGTGGCCAAGAGCCACTTTCTTGGACCAGTCTGAAGAGCAGTGCCTCAGGAGGCTGCACTTCTCCAGGCAGCCTGTTGCAGAGCTCTACAGCCTCCTGCAACAGGACCTGCTGCCTGCTGGACCAGAGAATCATACTTTGCTGGTGATTGTCAAAATCACCATAGCCCTTAACCTCTTTGCCACTGGCTCCTTTCAGTCTGCTACAGTGACATCCCCTGCATCTCCCAGTCTGTCGTATATTCTTGCATTAAGCAGGCCACAAATGCCCTGTTCGCCAAGGCTAACCAGTGTATCACCTTCCCCATTTACCTCAACAGTAGAGGGCTCGGTGATTTGAGGCAGTGGCTGGCTTCACTTGCAACCAGGGCATCAGAGCTGCACACATGTTGCCATCAGGGCAAAGAACTCCAGCCAACACCATTCGTGAATATGAAATTCTATGCCTGCGATTTTGCTGACCTTGTCGGGTCGGTGGCGGGCAATGTCGGTGGCGGGTCCCGACCCCGCTGCTGGCTCCATCCCGCTGTGCGAAATGAATTTCCCTTGATTGGGCCTGTTAAGCCTGCCCAGTGCCTTTCCCGGCCAATTAGAGGAAGGGGGTCTGGTGATGTAAGTTGATGACGCGTCATCAGCCAGTTTCCTTAAAGGGACCATGGCCAGCTTTAATTTGACTTTTCTGCTCTGTGTTCCACAGCATTGAGGTGCTGCAAACACTGACAATGCCTGCAAAAAGGCTGCACCCAGGCTCTCCCATGACTCCCTCCATATGGTTATGGAGGGAGTCACAGCACGCAGGGAGGTCCTCTTCCCTTCCCATGGGCGGAAGAGTCCTCCCCAGGAGATCAACGCAGCCTGGTTGAACATTACAGAGGAGGACACAAGCAGGGATGTGATCAGGAGGACCAGGGTGCAGTGCCGCAAATGTTTCAATGATCTCAGTAGATCACGAAATGTTTGTACAAAGCCACACTCAACCTCATCCTGCTGTGCCACTCATCACATCCCCATCACTCTGCCTTCCCTACCCTACTCCTGCACATCCTTACTCACACCAACTTACCTTGCACCTCCACCCATCCCTCTCTCTCTATCTATATTATCACATCGCCATCTCACTAGCCACCCCTCACACTTGCCCTCATCCTAGTGCAATCATACCAACTAACAACACACAAGGGTAGGCACTTGGGTGTTTTATGCAATGTCCATGTAAAGTTTCTGTTAATGTGGTGTAAAACACTGAAACCTTTATTTTCAACAATTTGCGTTCTTAGATAGATTTGTGTGCACCTTTGGAAGTGGCTTAGTGAGTTGCAGTGAATGGTGAGCCATAACGGTAACCCCCTCCTCCCCCCACCACCCACCCCCCCCCGGAATGGTGATGAGTTTGAAAGGAATGGCTTGGACATTGTAGAGATGCTTCATGGTGTTGGTGTGGGGTTGTGCCAACTTGGCGCGTCATATGGCAGCCAGGGTGTACAGCATCAAGTGAAGTAAATCTGGCCATGGTGAGGCCATCCCTGGCCTCCCGGGTAGTAATGTGGTCGGGTGCTGATGTTCTCTGTCTTGTGCAGCATCAGTTGATTGTGGAGAAGGTTGGTGTTGTTGTTGTTACTGCTGGTGTGCCTAGTGCTACTGGTATTGGGGCTGATCGTGGTGGGATTCTGAGGACCAAGGTGAGAGAGTATAAAGGGCACCCATGCTGATGGAATAGATGGCAGGTGAAGTAGAGATGACAGAAGCGATCTGTCAATGGTGAGAGAGGTAATGAGGTTAGACTGGTTGGAGACTTGTGTAAAGACTTGCAGCATTCTGAATCTGTTGTGGAAATGCAGTGAGGAAGAGCTTGTGGCTGAGGGAAGATATCTCTGTCAGGTGGGAGCTTTTACTTGACATTTGAAGCTGTCAATTCAACAGTGATTCAATGGCCACTGACCTCCCGCCTCAGCTTCACAGACGTGGTCTAGCAATAGCGTGAAACCCGTAGGCGAGCTGTTAAATTCAAAAGGTAAGTTTAAAACCATTGTTAAGTGGCAGTAAACAAGCCACTAATCATTTAAATTGGCTCCCCCGTCGCTGCTAGTCGGGTCTGCTCAGCGCTGGCAGACCCAACATTGGGAAATGCAGGTGTGCGCAATTTGACAGCTGGTTCCCGACCCGCTGCCAATCAATTAACATTTAACTGCTGACCCACCACCGATCTTGTCTGCTGAGCGCCGGGAAAATTCTGGCCTACCACACCATTAATGTTCAGCTATTGTCCGAATACAGAAACAGGATCATGCAAGTTACCCAGGCAGCTTTCACAATACTTTTATCCTCCAATGTTCAACCATAGCACCAATATTCGACGCTGCTATGAACATGACAGGATAGCTGCTTGGAAGCAAGCGATACCCCCCACACACATGGCTCATAACACCCCTCCACAACCCCACCACGCCTGAGCAACACAGTTCTAATTAAAGTCATAGGGGTAAAAATTAGGTCGCGCCCCATTTGGGGCGCAAATATTGTCTGGACGCAAATATTAGCGCCTGGCGCTAATTATCGGCACTGACTGGAAACTTCACTTTTACCGCCCCGGGAGGTGAGTGGAGCGCTAAATCAGGCGCTGCACACCTGTCTTAAGGCGCAAAGGCCAAGGAGTGAGGCGCTACCTCAGAGCGCTGGCGAAGCTCATGTAATGTCAGTCAGCAATGGAACACACACACAATGGCACGGGCCAGTTCTTAAAGGGGATGGTTAATCTTGCTTTCCATCCACATCCTGTTCATTGCAGCCTTGAATCTCGGCCTGGAGAGACTTGCACATCAAATGTGCTGGAAAGAACAATGGAGAGTACCAGGCAAAGAGCTCAGAGTGCAGCTCCCACAGTCTCTGCTAAATCGATACAAGGAATGGCAAATCAAAATGAACCTGCAAAGTGCTGCTCAGTACCCAAAACTCCTTCACACAACGTTGAATCTCTCCAGAAGTCTCTCCCTCTCGCTCTCAGAATGCGTAGTTCAAAAATGCCACCAACAATAAAAGACAGGAAGAGGCCCCCTTTAAATAGCCCCCCCCCCCAGCCCCACAGTGATTGATAGCGTTCCAGTCTTCTGGTCGTTGGATGCGCCAGGCGGTAAGGCAGGGGGCGCCACTCAATTTCCGCTCCGGGGCGCCACAAGGGCGTTGCACCATGGAATGACGTCACAATCTGCGCGCGCAGGTGGTCGCAGCGGTAAAGTTTAGCGCCGCCGCACAATCTCTAGTTAAGTTCCCGAGCGGCGCAAACATCGCTGCGCCCGGGCGTTAGCGGCTTTGCGCCCCATTAGCGCCCTCTTAAGGCGCTAACGGGAGGCGCAACCAACTGAATTTTTACCCCATAGGGTGAGAAATACGTTATCGCCCAGGAATGGGCGCTAACTTTGGAAGAGTTTGAGATTTAGCGCCAGGCGCTAATGAATCTCGCTGCACGCAAAATTCATTGTCATCGCTCAAAGAAAGGATGGGAGTGCAAAATCAAGTGCTAACGCCTCGCTCAGTGGCGTTACACTCCAAACGATAACCAATATCAGGTGCAGTCTAATCGCAAGTCATTATTGCCACAGGCTCTTTCCAGTTCTTAAAGGGGAGGTCCATTCATGCTGTAGAACCTCATTCTCAGCATTGCTGCCTGTGAACCTGTGGCAACAAGCAGGAGCAGGCAAAGCCCAAGGAGCCGGACGACTCAAGCAGGTTTCATGATGGCAGATCCATGCCCTAGGAAGAGAGCCCGCAGATTTTCGGACTAAGCATTGGAGGAGTTGGTGTCCGCTGTGGAGAGACGGAGGGCGGTGTTCTACCGGCAGGAGGCCCTCGCCGCAGTCTTCCGTGCCATGTGGAGGGAGGTTGCCCATCAGGTCTCGGGCAGCACTGTGGTCCCCCAGGACCCACACACAGTGCAGGAAGAAATTTAACCACCTCACTCGAGTGGTCAGGGTGAGTCAATGGGGCAGAAATTCGGGTCCCTGTGTACTCACCCATAGGGCCACCGGAAGTGCCGGTTTCACACATGCACTGCGCATGCACGGGAACCCGGAACTTCCGGTCTCGTGAAAGAAGGGGTTCGAGGGTCAACCGCGTGTGCCAGAGAGGCAGCGCGCACGCAGCGAACTTCGTTTTTTTTTTCAGGTTTCTCCGTGAGGGTAAGTACGGAGAAGCTGCGCGGGGAAAAAGGAGGCGCAAGGCCTGCTTTTAACAAGGTAAGTGGTGAATTAAATACAATTTAAACATTTTTTCAACAGGTTTATCTTTTTTACATACTTTAAAGAAAGGTAAGTTTATTTTTAGCACCGTTAAAAAGTGTATTTAATTTTTTCAAAAATTTAAATTTTTGTTTAAAGGAGTTAATTTATGTAATTTATAGTTATTTTAAAAATGTGAATTTTAAAAATTTATTTGAAGTTTTAGTTAGGTTTTGGGGGGTGATCTCTATTCATAGATTTGACAGGTCTTCCTGTCAAAATCTATGAATGGATCCGATTGGCTCTCCATGGCCCACGTAATCCCAGGGGACGCTTCAAACTAACTGCGCCCCTGGGACACGCAAGCACTGCGCGCCGGCAGCTGGAGGAGGCCCAGGACCCGAAGTCCACGCGGGCCCGAAGCACAACGGCAGGCGCGGTGGGTAAGTACGCGCGCGATCCTTGCACCCGCGGGAAGCTGGAGAGCCGAATTTCTGGCCCAATGCCTCCAGAAATGCTACATAGCACCGTCTGAACCACAGTCTACACACACTGGCCAAAGCACCACACCCCCAGCACTCACCCACCAACAATCTCCACCTACCAACACTCACACCCACATCTCACACCTTGCACACAATGACAGCTATTCAACTATGGCAGGCACATCACCCAAACACATTGCTCCACACTCACTCACACACTTTCCTTTCTCTTGCAGGCCAAGGCGGCTCACAACAGGAGGGAGCAGGAGCGCACAGGCGGGGTACAAGCTGACACCCAACCACTGTCTGCGCTGGAAAATAGAGTGCTGCAGATTATTGGACACCAGGTTGTGGGCGCGTGGCCACTGGCAACGTTGACCCCCCTTGGGGACAACAATTGTATGTTCATCCCAACAACTCCTTCTCACACCCCACTTCCCCTTCACCCCATAAGCCTTTTACACTTTCCAGCTAATCATGCTGTATGCATGCATTTCTCCCTTCCTCCGCCCGCTCCCCTCACCTTAACCCAACTCTTGTGCCTTTATGCTTTCAGATAATCAGCAAGCACCTGAGCAGTCTGTTCCTGAGGGCACCGTAGAGAGTGAGACGGGAGAAGAGGAGGAGGAAGAAGACACCACATCACAGCATGTCTCACCCGCAGGCACCAGCTCAGATACTGGCACTACATGTTCTTTAGAGGCTAGTATCGTGGTGGGATCTGCACAGGGTGATGCAGCGGGAACGAGTGGGTGCAGCAAGGCCAGGGAGAACGGGTAGTTCAGGGGCCAGCTCCCCAGAGAGCGAGTTCGCGCGCGGGTTCTGCTGCGCAGGACTCGGATGAGGACCTCGATGGGGAGGCCTTTAGAAGAAGGGTGATGGGCATGCACACTGAGATGATAGGTGCAATGGCAAGGGTGCCCGAGAGCCTCTCGACAGTGGCAAGGAGCGTGGAGGAGTCCGCCTCCAACATTGTACAAAGCTCTGCTCACACCATGGAGCCCATCATTTCCAGGCTGGAAAGGATGGTAGACTTCCAGAGAGACTGTGGAGACCCAGACCTGATGCCACGTGTGATGGGCGATCTGGCAGCTTCCATTGCAGCACAGGCAGAAGCGACACAACATCTTAGTGCAACAGATTGCTAGGGATGCTGAGGTGCTGCCCCGGGGGAGTGGCAGTGGGTCAGTGGAGCAGGAACCTGCTGTCCTCTCTCAGGATAACAGCATTCCTGCTCCCACCACTGCCACTCCGCCATTGCCCTTGTCACTGCCTGTCATCCAGCCAGCCCAGACTGCTGCTGCCCATGCTGAGGTGGTGCAGTCTACAGCTGGGCCTTCCAGGCCTAGAGCTGGTCGAGAGCATCCTGCAAAGCCATCTGAAGTCTCCTGCACGGACACTCAGCAGCCTTCCACCAGCCCTGCTGCAGCCACTGGGCCAACACTTCGTAGGAGCACTAGAGTAGGCAAAGGCACAGTAACTCGAGGCACTAAGGGATTGCACAAGGGTGAATAGTAAATATTGTTGTTATAAATATGTGTTCACTGATTATTGATAAATTTTTTAATTGGCTTTGGATGATTTTGTGGTGTCTCTCATTTCAGCTTTGCGCTGTGATATAGCCTGCGACAGAGATGGAATGATGGGGATGTGGTGAGCAACGGGGATCTGGGGTTGAATTTACTGGAACCGCAGTCTGATGAGGTGGTCACGGAACCACCCTTCCGGAAGGCCGATTGAGTGGCTGCCTCCTCCCTCGCTCCTGTTCCTCCTAGTCCTCATCCTCCTCCTCATCCTCCTCCTCTCCTAGTCCTCTTCCTCCTCCTGATGTGGTCCCGGAATCCCTGCTGGCAAGGGCTGGGCCCTCATGATGGCCAGATTATGGAGCATTCAGCACACCACGACGAAATGGGAAACCTGCTCCGGCGTGTTCTGGAGGGCTCCTCCCGAGCGGTCAAGGCAGCGGAACCGTTGCTTGAGCACCTCGATTGTCTGCTCAATGATGTTCCTGGTGGCAGCATGGCTCTCATTATATGAGTGCTGTGCAGGATGCTGGGGTTGTGGAGGGGAGGCGGCAGCGGCGATATAAAGTGAGCCTGAGGCGCAGGTAGGCCCCACAGCAGCAGCAGCAGCGGCAGTGCGGACCTGGGAGGAGCGGCGAGGCGGTGGCGGCGGCAGTGCGGACCTGGGAGGAGTGGCGAGGCGGTGGCGGTGGCGGTGTGGACCTGGGAGGAGTGGCGAGGCGGTGGCGGCGGCAGTGCGGACCTGGGAGGAGTGGCGAGGCGGTGGCGGTGGCAGTGTGGACCTGGGAGGAGCGGCGAGGTGGCGGCGGTACCAACTCAGCACCGGCAGAATTTTGAAAGAGTGACGTCAGAAGTCAAAAGTGACATCGACACAAGGGGAGGGAGCTGATTGGTGAGTATCTGGTAAGTGCTTTTACTTGGCTTTCTTAAAGTTTTTAAGTTTGTTCCAGCTAGGCTAGTAAATTAGAGGTTAATTCGAGGTATGGCAGGGCAGCTCACACTCGTGGAATGCACATCCTGTGCCATGTGGGAAGTCCTGGACACCTCCCGTGGTCTGGACGACCACATGTGTGGGAAGTGCCACCAGCTACAGCAGCTCGAGCACCGGGTTACGGAGCTTGAGCGGCGGCTGCAGTCACTGCTGTGCATCCGCGAGGCTGAGAGCTACGTGGATAGCACGTTTCGGGAGGTTGGCACCCCGCAGCTTAAGAGTGTGCAGGCAGAGAGGGAATGGGTGACCGTCAGACAGAAGAGGAGGACCAGGCAGGTAGTGCAGGAGTCCCCTGAGCCCATCTTGCTCACCAACCAGTATTCGGTGCTGAGTACTGGTGAGGGCAATAGTTCCTCTGGGGAGTGCAGCCAGAGCCAAGTCCACAGCACCATGGAAGGCTCAGCTGCACAGGCGGGGAGGAAGAGGAGAGGGAGAGCAATAGTGATAGGGGATTCAATAGTTAGGGGAGCAGACAGGCGTTTCTGCGGCCGCAGACGTGACTCCAGGATGGTATGTTGCCTCCCTGGTTCCAGGGTCAAGGATGTCACTGAACGGCTGCAGGGCATTCTGAGGGGGGAGGGTGACCAGCCAGAGGTCGTGGTCCATATCGGTACCAACGACATAGGTAGGAAGAGGGATGAGGTCCTGCAGGCAGAGTTTAGGGAGCTAGGCAAGAGGTTAAAAAGCAGGACCTCAAAGGTAGTAATCTCCGGAATACTACCAGTGCCACGTGCTAGTGAGTTCAGAAATAGGAAGATAGAGCAGATGAATGCGTGGCTGGAGAGATGGTGTAGGACAGAGGGCTTTAGATTCCTGAGGAATTTGAACCATTTCTGGGGGAGGTGGGACCTCTACAATCCAGATGGGTTACACCTCAACGGGAACGGGACCAATATCCCCATGGGAGGGTTTGCTAGTGCTGTTGGGGAGGGTTTAAACTAGCTTGGCAGGGGGATGGGAACCTAAGTATAGAGTCAATAGGGAGGGAAGAAAAACTGGAATTGGAAAACAAAAACGTAGAAAGTAAATTGGAAGGACAGAGGAATCAAGGGCTAGATAGTAGTCAACAAGGAGGTTTGCCTGTACTAAATGGTATATACTTCAATGCAAGGAGTATAGCGAACAAGGCAGATGAGCTGAGGGCACAGGTAGACACGTGGGACTATGATATTATAGCTATTACAGAGACGTGGCTGAAAGAAGGGCAGATATGGCAGCTCAACATTCCTGGTTACAGGATTTGCAGACGGGATAGAGAGGGGGGTAAAAAGGGAGGGGGGGTCGCGGTATTGATTAAAGAAACTATTACAGCTGTGAGGAGGGATGATATGTTGGAGGGATCATCAAACGAGGCCATATGGGTCAAATTGAAAAACAAAAAAGGGGCAATCACACTGCTGGGAGTGTACTACAGACCCCCAAAACAGTGAGAGGGAGATAGAAGAACAAATATGTAGACAAATTTCTGAGAAGTACAAAAACTATAGGGCAGTAATAGTAGGAGATTTCAACTACCCCAATATTAACTGGGATAAAATTAGTGTGAAGGGTATAGAAGGTGCGGAATTCCTAAAATGCATCCAGGAGAACTTTTTTAGCCAGTATGTAGCAAGCCCAACAAGGGAGGGGGCGGTTCTGGACTTAGTTTTAGGGAATGAAGCTGGGCAGGTAGAAGGCGTATCAGTGGGGGAGCATTTTGGAACTAGTGACCATAATTATGTTAAATTTAAGGTAGTTATGGAAAAGGATAGACCAGGAATAAAAATTCTAAATTGGGGAAAAGCAAATTTTGCTAAGCTTAGAGGGATTTAGCCATAGTGGACTGGAAACAGCTACTTGAATGTAAATCAGTGTCAGAACAGTGGGAGGCATTCAAGGAGGAGATCCGGAGGATTCAGACCAAACATGTGCCCTTAAAGAAAAAAGGTGGGACTAACAAATCTAGAGCCCCCTGGATGTCTAGAGACATACAGGGTAGGATAATGGAAAAAAAGGGAGGTGTATGACTGATACCGAGGGCTAAATACTCCAGAATCTTTAGAGGAGTACAGAAAGTGCAGGGGTGCAATTAAAAATGATATTAGGAAAGCAAAGAGAGAGCATGAAAAATTCTTGGCAAGTAAAATCAAGGAAAACCCAAAGATGTTTTATAAATATATTAAGAGTAAGAGGATAACTAAATAAAGGGTAGGGCCTTTTAGAGATCATGAGGGTAATCTGTGTGTGGAGGCGGGAGACGTTGGTAGGGTTCTTAATGAATACTTTGCATATGTTTTCACAAAGGAGAGGGGCGAAGTATCGGGGGGAGGAGTGTGAAATATTAGATGAAATAAACATAGTGAGAGAGGAAGTATTAAGGGGTTTAGTAGCTTTAAAAGTGGATAAATCCCCAGGCCCAGATGAAGTGTATCCCAGGCTGTTAAGCGAAGCAAAAGAGGAAATAGCAGAGGCCCTGACCATCTCTGGCTTCAGGTGTGGTGCTGGAGGACTACTAATGTGGTACCCTTGTTTAAAAAGGGAAAAAAGGATAGACCGAGTAATTACAGGCCAGTCAGCCTAACCTCGGTGGTGGGAAAATTATTGGAAAGAATTCTGAAGGACAGGATAAATCTTCATTTAGAAAGACACAGATTAATCAAGGATAGTCAGCACGGATTTGTTAAGGGAAGGTCGTGTCTGACAAACTTGATTGAATTTTTTGAGGAGGTAACAAGGAGGGTAGATGAGGGTAGTGCATTTGATGTAGTGTATTTGGACTTTAGCAAGGCTTTTGATAAGGTTCCACAAGGCAGATTGGTCACGAAGTTAAAAGCAAAGTGTCAAGTTGGATTCAAAACTGGCTCGGAGACAGGAAGCAGAGGGTAATGGTTGATGGGTGTTTTTGTGACTGGAAGGCTGTTTCCAGTGGGGTTCCGCAGGGCTCAGTACTGGGTCCCTTGCTTTTTGTGGTATATAGCAACCATCTTGACTTGAATATAAGGGGTATGATTAAGAAGTTTGCAGATGATACTAAAATCGGCTGTGTGGTTGATACTGAAGAAGGAAGCTGTAGACTGCAGGAAGATATCAATAAATTGGTCAGGTGGGCAGAACAGTGGCAAATGGAATTCAATCTGGAGAAGTGTGAGGTAATGTATTTGGGGAGGGCTAACAAGGAAAGGGAATACACATTAAATGGTAGGACACTGAGTAGTGTAGAGGAACAAAGGGACCTTGGAGTGCATGTCCACAGATCCCTGAAGGTAGCAGGCCAAGTAGATAAGGTGGTTAAGAAGGCATACGGAATGCTTGCCTTTATTAGCCGTGGCATAGAATACAAGTCATGATGCGGAGATGCCGGTGTTGGACTGGGGTGGACAAAATTGAGAGGTCGCACAACACCAGGTTATAGTCCAACAGTTTTATTTTAAATCACAAGCTTTCGGAGTTACAACTTCACCCGACGAAGGAGTTGTAACTCCGAAAGCTTGTGATTTAAAATAAAACTGTTGGACTATAACCTGGTGTTGTGCGACCTCTCAATAGAATACAAGAGCAGGGGGGTTATGCTTCAACTGTATAAAACACTAGTTAGGCCTCAGCTAGAGTACTGCGTGCAGTTCTGGTCACCACATTACAGGAAAGATGTGATTGCACTAGAGAGGGTACAGAGGAGATTTACAAGGATGTTGCCGGGAGTAGAGAATCTTAGCTATGAGGAAAGACTGGATAGGCTGGGTCTGTTTTCCTTGGAACAGAGGAGGCTGAGGGGAGACCTTATTGAGGTGTATAAAATTATGAGGGACATAGATAAAGTGGATAGAAAGGACCTATTTCCCTTAGCAGAGGGGTCAAAAACCAGGGGGCACAGATTTAAAGTAATTGGGGGAAGGTTTAGAGGGGATTTGAGGGGAAATTTCTTCACCCAGAGGGTTGTGGGGGTCTGGAACTCACTGCCTGAAAGGGTGGTAGAGGCAGGAACCCTAACCACATTTAAAAAGTACTTGGATGTGCACTTGGGATGCTCTAACCTGCAGGCTACGGACCAAGAGCTGGGAAGTGGGATTAGGCTGGATAGCTCTTTGTTGGCCGGCGTGGACACGATGGGCCGAAATGGCCTCCTTCCGTGCTGAAACTTTCTATGATTCTATGATACCCCTTGTCTCTGACCAGCCAGCCGTGAGCTTGATATGGTGGCTGGAAGAGTGCTGGAACAGGATGAAGGCGTTGTGGCTGCTGCCAGGATGGTGGGCATTCACATTGAGGATTCGCTGTCTGTGGTCGCACACAAACTAGACACAATGCGGACCTGAGTGGGATAGGTGGAGGCGGCGACAGCATAAAGGGAGCTGAGAGGAGAAGGCCCAGAACACAGCGCGGACCTTAGCGGGAGTGGCGGAAGCGGAGGCTGCAGCAGCATAAAGAGAGCTGAGCGGTGACTTAAAAAAACAAAATACAAGGATTGATGTCACAGGAGAGCAGGAGGCGGAGTATAAATCGAGCAGGATGCCCAGAGAGAGCGCGGACTGGAGCATCAGCGGCAGCGAGGAGGCGGAATACCTCAAGCGAAAACAACGACAGCAAAAGCAACAACTGCAAAGCAGCTAAAGTGACTTCACAACCAGGGAAGGAGCTGATTGGTGAGTAGCTGCTAAGTGCTTCTAGTTAATAGTCTATTAAGTAAAGGCATGGCAGGCCAGCTCAGTCCCGTGGAATGCACATCTTGTGCCATGTGGGGACTCCAGGACGCTCCCCATGGCCTGGACAACCACATGTGCAGGAAGTGTCGTCAGCTGGAGGAGCTCGAGCTCCGGGTTTTGGATCTTGAGCAGCAGCTGGCATCACTGCGGTGCAGGAGGTGGTCACCCCGCCGATAAAGAGTGTTCAGGCAGAAAGGGAATGGGTGACCACGAGACAGAAGATGACCACCAGGCCGGCTAGTGCAGGAGTCCCCTGAGTGCATCTCGCTCTCCAACCAGTATTTGGTTCTGAGTACTGGTGAGGGCGATGGTTCCTCTGGGGTGTATAACCAGAGCCAAGTCTACGGCACTACGGGTGGCTCAGCTGTACAGGTTGGGAGGAAGAAGAGTGGGAAAGCAATAGTGGTAGGGAATTCAATAGTTAGGAGAGCAGACAGTCATTTCTGCTGCTGCAGATGTGACTCCAAGATGGTATGTTGCCTCCCTGGTGCCAGGGTCAAGGATGCCATCGAGTGGCTGTGGAACATTCTGAGGAGGGACAGTGAACAGCCAGAGGTCATGTTCCATATAGGTACCAACGACATAGGTAGAAAGAGGGATGAGGTCCTGCAGGCAGATTTCAGGGAGCTAGGAAAGAGATTAAAAAGCAGGACCTCAAAGGTAGTAATCTTCAGATTACTCCTGGTGCCACATGCCAGTGAGTATAGAAATAGGAGGATAGCACAGATGAATGCGTGGCTGGAGAGATGGTGCAGGAGGGAGGGCTTTAGATTCCTGGGGCATTGGGACCGGTTCTGGGGGAGGTGGGACCTGTTCAGGCCAGACGGGTTGCACCTCAACAGGGCTGGAACCAATATCCTCAAGGGGAGGTTTGCTAGTGCTGTTGGAGAGGGTTTAAACTAATTTGGCAGGGGGATGGGCACCAGGATGTAACATTAGAAATAGGAAATAAAATGCTCAAAGGATTGGGAGAGGCAGAGAGCACTAAAGTAAGAAATAGTAAGGTATTGGGGGTTCAAACTAAGAGAGAATAGAGGATGGTCTAAGCTGGGTTTACAGTGTATGTATGTAAACGCACGAAGCGTAGTAAACAAGGTACATGACCTAAATAACAACAGAAAACGTTGGAAAAACTCAGCGGGCCAGACAACATCCGTGGAGAGAGAAAGAGTTAACGTTTCAGGTCGATGACCTTTCGTCAGAACTGGGAAGAGCCGGAAATCAAATAGATTTAAGGCCAGGGTAAAGCTGGGAAAAGGGGGAGGGGATAAAGGAACAAAAGGGGAGATGAAGAGACATTAAGAGACATTAAGAGATATGCAAGGCTAGAGGTGGTGTCAATGTGACAGATTAAGGCTGAATGAAGTGTGAAATCCACTGGCAGAATGAAGGACAGCTGCCAGCTTCTAGGAGGAAAAAAAAGGTGGTGGGGGGGACAAATAAAAGGGTGGATAAAATAAAATATAAATGTGATTGGAGCTGAGGTTATGATCTAAAATTGTTGAACTCGATATTGAGTCCAGAGGGCTGTAGTGTGCCTAAATGAAAGATGAGGTGCTGTTCCTCGAGCTTACGCTGCGCTTCCGTGGAACAGTGTAATAGGCCGAGGACGGTGAGGTCAGAGTGGGAGTGAAGCGGTGAATTAAAGTGACAGGCGACCGGGAGCTCGGGGTCCCCCTTACGGACTGAACGGAGGTGTTCCGCAAAGCGGTCACCCAATCTGCGTTTGGTCTCCCCAATGTAGAGGAGACCACATCGTGAGCAGCGAATACAGTATACTAAATTGCAGGAAGTACAAGTAAATCGCTGTTTCACCTGGAAGGGGTGTTTGGGGTACATGACCTGCAGGCACAAATAGCCATATGGGAATATGATGTTGTGGCAGTAACTGAGACCTGGCTCAAAAAAGGGCAGGATTGGATCTTAAATATTCCTGGTTATAAAGTGTTCAGGAAAGATAGGGAAGGAAAGATCGAAGGTGGTGTGGCAGTATTGGTCAAGGAGAATGTTACAATGCTGGAGAGGGAGGATGCCCTGGAGGGGTCAAGGACAGAATCTATATCGCTAGATTTAAGAAATAATAGAGGTGCCATTACACTACTAGATGTATTCTGTAGACCACCAAATAGTGGGAAAGATGTGGAGGAGCAAATTTGCAGAGAAATTACAGAGAGTTGCAAGAACTATAGAGCAGTAATAATGGGGGGCTTCAACTATCCTAATATGGACTGGGATCGTGATAGTGTTAAGGGCAGAGAAGGGTAAGAATTTCTGAGGTGTGTTCAGGAGAACTTTCTTGATCAATATGTTTCTGGCCCGACGAGGGATCTGGTTCTGGGGAATGAGGTAGATCAGTAGGAGAACATTTAGGGAACAGTGATCATAGCATCATAAGGTTTAGATTAGCTATGGAATAGGACAAGGAGCAATCTAGAGTAAAAATGTTTAACTGGGGAAGGCCAATTTCAGTGGGATGAGAACGGATCTGGCCCGGGTAAACTGGAATCAAAGATTGGCAGGCAAAACTGTAATGGAACAATGGGCTGCCTTTAAAGAGGAAATGGTTCAGGTACAGTTGAGGTACATTACCACTAAGGGGAAAGGCAGGGCAACTAAAGTTAGGGCTCCCTGGATGACGAAAGAGTTAGAGAATATGATGAAGCAGAAAAAGAGTGCGTATGACAGATGTCAGGTTGCAAATACATCTGAGAATCAGGCTATATATAGAAAGGTCAGAGGAAAAATGCAAAAGAAAATAAGAGGGGCAAAGAGAGGATATGAGAATAGAATGGCAGCCAACATAAAAGGTAATCCAAAGTCTTCCATAGGCATATAAATAGTAACAGGGCAGTAAGAGGAGGGGTGGGGCCCATTAGGGACCAAAAAGGAGACCTATGCATGAAGGCAGAGGGTATGGCTGAGGTACTAAATAAGTACTTTGCATTTCTCTTCACCAAGGAAGAAGATGCTGCCATAGACATAGTAAAGGAGGAGGTAGTTGAGAAACTTGATAGGATAAAAATTGATAAAGAGGAGGTATTAGAAAGGCTGGCTGTACTTAAAGTAGATAAATCACCAGAAATGGATGGGATGCATCCTAGGATGCTGATGGAATTGAGGGAGGAAATTACGGAGGTACTGGCCATAATATTCCAATTCTCCTTAGATACGGGGCTGGTGCCAGGGGACTGGAGAAATGCAAATGTTACACCATTGTTCAAAAAAGGGTGTAAAATTAAACCCAGCTTCTACAGGCCAGTTAGTTTGACCTTGGTAGTGGGGAAGCTTTTAGAAACAGTAATCAGGGACAGAATTAAGTCACTTGGACAAGTGTGGATTAATTAAGGAAAGCCAGCATGGATTTGTTAAAAGGCAAATCGTGTTTAACTAACTTGATTGAGTTCTTTGATGAGGTAACAGAGAGGGTTGATGAGGGTAATGCAGTTGAAGTAGTGTACATGGATTTCCAAAAGGCGTTTGACAAAGTGCCACATAATAGGCTTGCCAGCAAAGTTGAAGCCCACGGAATAAAAGGGACAGTGGCAGCATGGATACAGAATTGGCTAAGTGATAGGAAACAGAGAGTAGTGGTGAATGGTTGTTTTTCGGACTGGAGGAAGGTATCCAGTGGTGTTCCCCAGGGGTAGGTTCTGAGAGGGTCGTGGATAGCACGTTTAACGAGTTGGTCACGCCGCAGGGTAGGGCTGCACAGGCAGAAGGGAAATGGGTGACCATCAGGCGGAGCAGCAGAGGCAGGCAGGGAGTACAGGGAACCCCTGCGGTCATCCCCCTTTCAAACAGGTATACCGATTTGGATACTGTTGAGGGGGATGACTCACCAGGGGAGAGCGGCAGCAGCCAACTTCCTGGCACCAGGGTTGCTTCTGCTGCTCAGAAAGGGAGGAAAAAGAGTGGGAGAGCAATAGTGGTAGGGGATTCAATCGTAAGGGGAACAGATAGGCGTTTCTGTGGCCGTAAAAGTGACTCCAAGATGGTTTGTTGCCTCCCTGGGGCCAGGGTCATGGATGTCACTGAGCGTCTACAGGGCATTCTTAAGGGGGAGGGTGAGCAGGCAGAGGTCGTGGTTCACATTGGGACCAACGACATAGGTAGGAAGGGGGATGAGGTCCTGCATCAAGAATTTAGGGAGCTAGGCAGCAGATTAAAGAGCAGGACCTCAAAGGTTGTAATCTCTGGATTACTCCCAGTGCCACGTGCTAGTGAGTATAGGAATAGGAGGATAGAACAGATGAATGCGTGGCTAAAGAGTTGGTGCAGGAGGGAGGGTTTTAGTTTCCTGGATCACTGGGCCTGCTTCTGGGGAAGGTGGGACTTGTACAAGTCGGACGGTTTGCACCTGAACCAGAGCGGGACAAATATCCTTGCGGGGAGGTTTGCTAGCACTGTTGGGGGGGGTTTAAACTAACTTGGCAGGGGGATGGGATTCAGAGTGGAGCTACAATAGGGGGTGATGTTCAGTCAAATATAGAGAAAAAAACAAGTCAGCTTGGAAGACAGGGCAAACATGTAAGAGCAAGGCTGGAAGGCATCTATTTTAATGCAAGGAGTCTAGCGAATAAGGTGGATGAACTGAAGGTGTTGATAAACACATGGGAGTATGATATTGTTGCTATCACGGAGACATGGTTGAGGAAGGGGCAAGACTGGCAGCTCAATATTCCGGGGTACAGAATCTTCAGGCGAGACAGAGGGGAGGTATAAGAGGAGGGGGTGTCGCAATATTAATTAAGGAATCAATTACTGCCATAAGGAGGGATGATATATTAGCAGGTTCCTCCAATGAGGCTATATGGGTGGAGCTTAAAAACAAAAAGGGGGCAAGCACTTTGCTGGGAGCGTACTATAGGCCCCCAAACAGTCAGGGGGAGATAGAGGAACAGATATGTAGGCAAATCTCAGAGAAATGTGCAAATAATAGGGTAACAATAATGGGGGATTTCAACTTCCCCAATATTAACTGGTATAGTCAGAGTCTGAAAGGCTTAGAGGGTTCAAAATTCTTAAAGTGCATCCAGGAGAGCTTTTTGAGCCAGCATGTAGAAAGTCCTACAAGAGAGGGGGCGGTACTGAACCTAATTCTAGGGAATGTGGCCGGCCAATTGGAAGAAGTGCTAGTAGGTGAGCACTTTGGTGACAGTGACCATAATACGGTGAGATTTAAGGTGGTCATGGAAAAGGACAGGGATGGGCCGGAAATAAAGGTTCTAAATTGGGGGAAGGCCGATTTTAATAGGATAAGGCAGGATCTGGCCAAAACGGACTGGGATCAGCTGCTTGTAGGAAAATCCGCATCGGAGCAATGGGATTCTTTCAGAAGGGAGATTGAGATCATACAATGGCAGCATGTTCCCGTAAAGGTCAAGGGTGGTTCCAAAAACCTTGCAGGGAACGTTGGATGTCAGGGGATATACGAGAATGGATCAAGAAAAAAAGGAGGGCTTTTGGCAGATACAAAATGCTAAAGACGGAGGAAGCTCTAGAGGAGTACAAAAAGTGCTGGGGGATAATTAAAAAAGAAATTAGGAGATCAAAGAGGGGCCATGAAATAACACTGGCGAGCAAAATAAAGGAAAATCCTAAGATGTTTTATAAGTATATTAAGGGTAAGAGGATAACTAGGGAAAAAATAGAGCCCATTAGGGACAAAAGTGGCAATCTGTGTGTGGAGCCGGAAGATGTAGGTGGGGTTCTAAATGAATTTTTTGCATCTTTTTTCACTATGGAGAAGGACGATGCAGACATAAAATTAGGGCAGGGGGACTGTGATATACTCGAACATTTTAACATCGAGAGGGAGGAGGTATTGGCGGTTTTAGCAGGTCTAAAAATGGATAAATCCTCAGGTCCGGACGAAATGGATCCCAGGCTGCTGTGTGAGGCAAAGGAGGAGATTGCGGGGGCTCTAACACATATATTCAGAACCTCTCTGGCCACAGGGGATGTGCCAGAGGACTGGAGAACCGCTAATGTAGTACCATTATTCAAGAAAGGGAGTAGGGAAAAACCGGGGAACTACAGGCCAGTGAGCCTAACATCAGTGGTAGGAAAATTATTGGAAAAAATTCTGAGGGACAAAATCAGTCTCCACTTGGAGAGGCAAGGATTAATCAGGGTTAGCCAACATGGCTTTGTCAAGGGAAGATCATGTCTGACTAATTTGATTGAATTTTTTGAGGGGGTGACTAGGTGTGTGGATGAGGGTAACGCAGTGGATGTGGTATACATGGATTTCAGTAAGGCCTTCAATAAAGTCCCGCACAGGAGACTGGTCAAGAAGGTAAGAGCCCATGGAATCCAGGGTGCCTTGGCACATTGGATACAAAACTGGCTCAGTGGCAGAAGGCAGAGGGTGATGGTCGAAGGTTGTTTTTGTGACTGGAAGCCTGTGGCCAGTGGGGTACCACAGCGATCGGTGCTGGGTCCCTTGCTGTTTGTGGTCTACATTAACGACTTGGATATGAATGTAAAAGGTATGATCAGTAAGTTTGCGGATGATACAAAAATTGGTAGGGTGGTAAATAGCGAGGAGGGTAGCCTCAGTCTGCAGGACGATATAGATGGGTTGGTCAGATGGGCGGAACAGTGGCAAATTGAATTTAATCCGGAAAAGTGCGAGGTGATGCACTTTGGAGGGACTAACAAGGCAAGGGAATACACAATGAATGGTAAGACCCTACGCAAGACGGAGGGTCAGAGAGATCTTGGTGTGCAAGTACACAGATCCCTGAAGGCGGCGGAACAGGTGGATAAGGTGGTAAAAAAGGCATATCAGATACTTGCATTCATTAGCCGAGGCATAGAATATAAGAGCAAGGAGGTTATGATGGAGCTGTATAAAACACTGGTTAGGCCACATCTGGAATACTGTGTGCAGTTCTGGTCGCCACACTACAGGAAGGATGTGATCGCTTTGGAGAGGGTGCAGAGGAGATTCACCAGAATGTTACCCGGGCTGGAGTGCTTCAGCTATGAAGAGAGACTGGGCAGATTGGCTTTGTTTTCCTTGGAGCAGAGGAGGCTGAGGGGGGACATGATTGAGGTGTACAACATTAAGAGGGGCATAGATAAGATGGATACTAAGGAGCTTTTTCCCTTAGTAGAGGGGTCTATAACAAGGGGGCATAGATTCAAGGTAAAGGGCGGGAGGTTTAGAAGGGATTTGAGAAAGAACTTTTTCACCCAGAGGGTGGTTAGAGTCTGGAACTCACTGCCTGAAAGGGTTGTGGAGGCAGGAACCCTCACAACATTCAAGAAGCATTTGGATGAGCACTTGAAATGCCATAGCATACAAGGCTACGGACCAAATGCTGGAATATGGGATTAGATTAGACAGGGCTTGATGGCCGGCGCGGACACGATGGGCCGAAGGGCCTCTATCCGTGCTCTATGACTCTATGACCACTGCTTTTCTTAATGGCCCGTATTTTCCGATCGTAGGCTTCCTGCGTGCGGAGGCCTCTGATCTGGGAAAAATCTACAAACTTACCTGAGAGCTCCCGAGGTGCGTACCCTTCCATTCCTAGGCCTCTCCAACTCGAAATGCGCAGGGCCCACGTATCCCAGAGGCATGCAGTTCGCAAGCGTCCCTGGGATCACATGGGCCAGGCCAGCCAATAGCAGTAGATAGACCTGTCAAATATATGAATGGAGATCACCCCAAAAACACAGTAAAACATTAAAGAATTTTTTTTTAAATCACGTTTTTAAAATGAGTTGAAGTTACAATAAATTAAATATTTTAAACAAAAATGTAATTTTTTGAAAAAAATAATTAAAGTTTTTTAGGGGGCTAAAAATAAACTTACCTTTTTTAAAAGTATTTTAAAATTATAAATGAGTGAAAACATTTTTTTTTAAACTTTTTTTTCAACTCTTATGCTGGTAAAAGCAGGCCTTACGCCTGCTTTTTATCAGGCGTAAGATTTCTAAGGGTTTTCTGCGGGCAGAGGTTCTCCAGAAAGCGGAACTATCCGCCCGCAGAGGCCCTTCTCTTGACAGATCAGAAATACCGGTTTTCAGCACATGCGCTTCGCATGCCTGAAACCGGCATTTGCGATGTCCCTACGGGTGTGTACACAGTTCGTACACACCCGTAGGCATCGGAATATATGGGCCGATATATATTAATGACTTGGACATGGGTGTACTGGGCACAATTTCAAAATTTGCAGATGACACAAATCTTGGAAGTATAGTTAACAGTGAGGAGGAGAGTGATAGACTTTTGGAAGACATAGACAGGCTGGTGAAATGGGCGGACACGTGGCAGATGTAATTTAACGCAGAAAAGTGTGAAGTGATACTTTTTGGTAGAAAGAATGAGGAGAGGACATATAAAATAAATGGTACAATCCTGAAGCGGGTGCACGAACAGAGAGACCTGGGGGTATATGTGCACAAATCGTTGAAGGTGGCAGGGCAGGTTGAGAAAGCAGTTAACAAGGCTTATGGGATCCTGGGCTTCATGTACAAAAGTGTGGAAATTATGAGGAACCTGTGTAAAACACTGGTTCAGCCCCAACTGGAGTACTGTGTCCAATTCTGGGCACCACACTTTAGGAAGGATGTGAAGGCCTTAGAGAGGGTGCAGAAAAGATTTATGAGAATGATTCCAGAGATGAGGGACTTCAGTTACGTTGATAGACTGGAGAAGCTGGGTTTGTTCTCCTTAGAGCAGAGAAGGAAGACCAGGGTGGAGCCAGGGAGCAACAGAAGAAAGCTGCCTCCAGGCTTACAGTATAACAGAGCAAATCAGAACTGAAACGGTAGGAAACATATGAATCTAAAGAGAGGAAGGGTTAGAAAATTGCTGTTGAGAAACTGCTAAGGACTCACTCATAATGACTGTCAATGGCTCACACACCTCATGCCCTGGCTGCCAGGGCAGTCTGGTCCAGCTGACTTTCTGGCACTATGGCAGGTATTGGTTGAGGGGATGGCGATGGAGCTAACGTGCTGAGATCCTGAGAGGCAAACGTGTACTGCTGCCATAGAACCACTGCCAGTCCCATGGGGTAGGAGATCATCAGAAGAGATGTGAAGAAAGCATTAATTGCACAGTGATTCTGCTGACCAGCCCTTTGCTCTGCCCTCAAAACTCACACAGAGCACCTCTGCATTAACAGCCCTTGTTACATCCTTCACACTACATTAAAGAACATTGAAAGCATTCAGCCAACTTCTATACCAATGATATACTGACAATGCAGACTCAGAGGCTGCCATAATAGCACATTGGAGACCAAAGTGCTAAATCTGATGAATTCATTTCTCATCCAAGTGTAAACCCATGGTGCCTTTCTTATGAAGAATTTTTTGATGTATACTACTCTTATGAGCTGTTCCCTTAGTGGCTTCAGTAAAGCTGGTGGAAGTCTGCATGTTGCTCATGTTAGGATCCTTTAGATGCTCATAGCCGGCAATTTCTTGGTACTTAAGCGTGTGATGGTTCGGCTGCCGGGTCCAGCTGACTTTCTGGCACTATGGCAGGTATTGGTTGAGGGGATGGTGACGGAGCTGACGTGCTGAGATCCTGAGAGGCAAATGTGTACTGCTGCCATAGAGCCACTGCCAGTCCCGTGGGGATCGTCATAACAGACTGCAGAAGATGAGTGACTAATTGAATACCACTGTATATTCTCTGGAGCTTGGGAGGGATGGAATGCGTAAAGGTGCATCATCACTTCTTCCTCACCTCTCCTTCTGCAGTGTCAAGGCACTGAGAAGCACCTAGAGGTAAGAGAAAAGGAACAAAAGTTAGGATGGCACTGAGGCTGGACATTAGCAAATGACAGTCTTGAGAATGCAGCTGAAGTTGTGGAGCTTGCTGAATATTTGCTGAGGTGACTGAAGTGTTACAAGTGCCTATTGAAAAGATAGGTGGAGATGTGTTGGGCTTGTGAATTTAGTGCATTTGCTGAGAGCTAGAGAAGAAGGAAGATGGAAGCAGAGAGATTGGAGGAGTCCATCTCAAGCATGAGTGGCATGATGTTGCAGGCCTTTGCGATTATGTCTTCGTCCATGGAAAGAGTGGCCACCTGCATGAAGCATCAAACACGGTAATCAACCGACTGCATGCAGGCCATCACCAATGGCTTGCACACTATGAATGCCACCTTAAGTAGGATTCATGAAACCATAGCCTAGGCTGCTAATCGCCCCACTGATCTGCAGAAAAGTGCTCTCCAGCTTATTGCTAGCAGGGAAGCGGGGGGGTGGGGGGGGGCGGGGTGCTGGTGAAAGGAGACTTGGAAGTGAGCGCTCAGCTCAGAGCTTCCACTTCTCACCCGTTGACCATTGCCCCCTCGCTCAGTCAGTAACCCACATGCTGCCTCATGTCCCGATGGCCGAGTCTGCCCCTGCACAGGTGCAGGTGGAGCAGTCTTTGGCGGGGCCCTCATGGGCTCCAGAGATACTGGTGCAGGGACAGGACAAAAAGCCATTGCTAGAAATGCTATGGCTACAGTTAGATAGGTAAGTATGTATCAGTGCAAGGGTAGTCCCACTCAGCTTGACAATGGTGAAAAGGCATTGGAGGAAGATGGTGTGGTCAACCATGTCAAAGGTTGCCAAGAGGTTGAGAAGGACGTATAGTACTGTTACAGAAGATCTCATTTGTGACTTTGATTCAGGCATTTTCAGTGCTATGGCAGGGGTGGAAACCATATTGAAGTGATTCAAACATGGAGTTGTAGGAAAGATAGGCCCGAATTTGAGAAGCAACAACATGTTCAAGTACTTTGGAGAGGAATGGGAGGTTGGAGAGGGGCCAATAGTTTACAAGAACAGAGGGGTCAAAGGTTTTTTTTAGGAGGGCGTGATGATGGCGGTTTTGAAAGGAAGGGGGATAGTACCTAATGAGAGGAAACCATTTGTAATGCCAGCTAGCATGGGAGCCAGGAATGTCATGGGAGTCAGCTGCTCAGTGAGAATGGGGTCAAGAGACGAGGAGGAAGATCTCATAGACGAGATGATCTCAGAAAGAGCATGGGGGGAGATAAAAGAGAAATCAGGAAAAGATCTGTGTTTAGGTCTAATGCATGGGAGAACCTTGGGGGAGGTTTGTTTGGTAGGTAAGGGGAAGGGGCAGAGGCAGCTGAACGGATAGTCTCAATCTCCGTGACAAAGAAATCCATGAAAGCCTTACATTTGCTGTTGGAGGTGAGGATGGAGGGGAGAGGGGTTTAAAGAGATGGTTGGTAGTGGGGAAAAGAAACAGAAGTTATCTTTTCTTTTCCCTAGTAGTAAACAGTTTTGGCAAAGGCCTGACAGTACTTGATGTGGTTCAGAAAGATCTAGTCATAGTTAAATTGTTCGTCATATACTCAAGTCTGCGTCTCTTAAACATGAGGGAGCAAAGATGGGAGTAATGACCAGGCTAGGACAGAGTAAGGATTTTACTGGGGACAAGGGCATCAAAGGGAATGGTTGAGCAGATCAACAGCTGCAGAAGTATCATGGTGAATGGAGGGCCAAAGGCTTTGCAATTATTTACTTTTTTAAGTGCAGTTTCTATGGTTATGTAGGCAAATGCTACGGCCAATGTGTACATAACAAGATCCTACAACCAGCAAATGAAATGAATTTCCAATTAATCTGTTTTTTTGGGGATATTAATTGATTTTTGGGAATGTTATCCATGATGCCAGGAGAACTCCTTACTCTTCTTCAAATAGTGCCATCTTTTATATCCATCTGACCAGGGAGACAAGGCCTCAGTTTACTGTTTTATCTGAAGAATGGCACTTCCAACTTTGCAGAACTTCCTCTGTACTGTACTGAAGTGATAGCCTATATTATGTGCTCAAGTCCTGGTATAATTTTCTGACTCGGAGATGAAAATTCATCCCAGTGAGGTAGGCTGACAATTTTTATTTCTACTGAAGTCAAAAATCGAGAGAGATGTAAACCGGCTGCCGACTCGCTATTGTCCATTTTACACTATCGCACAAAGACATTGGCCCAGAAATTCCATTCGCAGCCCTCCCACGGGCAGAGGGCTGCGATTTGGAAAAATCTCCGCCTGGACCAGAGGGCTCCCGAGAGGCGCAGAATTCCGTTGCTGTGCCTCTTCAAACTGCTGGTGTGCAGTGCTCGCGTATCCCAGGGGCGCAGGTAGTTCGCAGCGTCCCTGGGATCACGTGGGCCATGGGGAGCCAATCAGAGCAGGGAATCTCCATTCATAGATTTGACAGGAAGACCTGTCAAATCTATGAATAGAGATCAGCCCAAAAACATAAGTAAAACTTCAAATAAATTTTTTTTAAAATCACATTTTTAAAATGACTATAAAGTACATAAATTAACTATTTTAAACAAAAATTTTAATTTTTGAAAAAAGTAATTAAAGTTTTTAACGGGGCTAAAAATAAACTTACCTTTCTTTAAAGTATTTTAAAATGATAAATCAGTGGAAACATTTTTTTTTACTTTCTTCAACTATTAGCCTGGTAAAAGCAGGCCTTGCGCCTGCTTTTCTAGGTGCAGCTGTTAAAGACTTACCTGGACTAAAGCAACTGTGAAAAAAACGGAAGTTTCAGCCGTACGCGCTGCCTATCCGGCGCAGGCGTTTGACCTGGGAAGCCCTTTCTGCACAGAACGGAAGTTCCGGTTTCCAGCGCATGCGCAATGAATGCGTAAAACTGGCACTTCCGTTGGCCCCACGGGTGAGTACACAGCGCGTACACACCCGTAGGGAACGGAATTTCTGGGCCAAGATCTACCTCAATATGAGGAGCATGCACCTCATCTGGGGGAGCACTCTTGGGTGTAGGCCAAAAAGAGAAGAGGAAGTCTGGGTGCATCCTGGACCTTAAGGCATCTTCACTATTAAAGGGGCAGGCACAGTGTAAGCTCCATGGGAAAGCCAGAGGATTTGTTTGTTGCAGGTAATGAAGCGGGATTATTATCAGCATACCATCTGATGAAGAATGGTACATTCTTAAATTAATGTATGTGTGTCGGAAATTGTGATTTGCATATTGGTGGTCTGTTTGTTTATTTAAGGGACCTAACCACTGTGAATGAATTTGTGCTGTTGTGCTATGGTTGGGGTGGCAGCAGCACTCTGAGCAGCAGTCTGATTCCCCTGCAGTCTGTCTTGGAGGGAGTGCCAAGCTGTAAGTGGAGCAACAGGGTTATCAAGAGTGAAGAATGATGCTGCAGGAATAGGAGGATAGTGCTGGGAGGCTTCTCCTTTTACTCCAGGTGGCATGGAGCAGGTGTATGGTCAGAAAAGGGCAAGGGGCTAAAAATTCAATGGGATAGCGATGCGCGATCTGCCCGTGCCCATTGAAAGTAATGCAGGCAGCACTCAACATTAATTAACATGATTGATGTGTTCAGCCCAGGGCTGAGAGCGATGCTGAGTGGCTGAGCGCTCAGCAGGGGCCCCAAGTTCATGGGAGGTGATCGCTATTTAAAGCTAGCCTCCAGTTTGAAACGCAGTCAGAACTTCTTAAAGAGGACATGCTTTCTCACTTTCCGAAATAAACACCTCATTGTAATAGTTGTCAAGGTAGTTGTAAGGTAGCTATGGCTCAACAGGGCAGAGAAAAGCACCTAGGTTCTCAGACACAACACTGGTTGTCTTAGTGCAGGGGTTGAATGGAGGAGACATGTCCTCCAACCGCAGGTGGCCAGGAAGCCCTCCACACTCACTGTAAGAAGGCAGTGGGAGCAGATAGCTGAAGCAGTCACTGCCAGCAGTCTTGCCCCGAGGAACTAGATCCAAAGCCGAAAGAAGCTTATGACCTCACATGAGAGGTCGTCAGTGAATACATCTTCAAATGTCACATCCCACATCCCACCAACTGCACCACAAGCCTCACACACTGTGCAATGCACCACACCCCCATCACTCACCTACCAGCAATCGCTATCACTCACGACTCATACCTCACAATCATAGCTTTACCTCACCCTCACACACTTACCACTGCTGCAAGCCTTACACCCACATCTCACAACTTGCACTCACACTGCCAGCTATTCAACCATGACAGGCACATCACCCAAATGTTGCACCACACTCACTGACACACTCACTGACACACTTCCCTTTCTCTTGCAGTCCAAGGTGGTGCATAACAGGAGACAGCAGCAGCTAACCGGCTGGGGACAGGCACAGCTGCATATCCTGACTGAGCTGGAGGAGACTGCGCTAGGCATCATTGGAAGGGCTGTCACTGAGGCCATGGCGATCTGCAAGGCTGAAACCATTGATGATGACGGTATGTTCATACCTAATCCTCCTTCTCACATCCCACTTCCCTCTCAACCCACAATCTCTTCTCACTTACAAGCTGCTGATGGTGTAAATGTGCACATCTTGCTTCCCCCCCCTCCCCTCACCACAACCCAACCCTTATGCCTGTCTCCTTTCAGATACCCAAGAACTTCAAGCTTCCCAGCCAGTGAAGGAAGAGTTCAATCTGACACTCGCAGGCACCAGCTGAGAAACAGGCACTCCGCATACTTTAGAAAGTAGTATAGACGCGGGATCTGCACACGGTGAGTCACTGGGCACGAGTAGCCTGCAGCCAGGGCAGGGGGAAAGGTTAGCGCAGGTGTCAGCTCACCAGAGGGTGAGGTCGCACATGAGTTCTGCTACAGAGGATGCAGATGAAGACTTCGATAGGGCGGCCTTCAGAAGAAGGGTGATGGGCAAGCACACATAAATGCTTGGTGCATTGGCAGGCCTGCCAGACAGTCTGTTGTCACTGTCAAGGAGCATGGAGGAGTCCAGCTCCAACCTTGCACAGGACTTTGCGCAGATCCATGATCCATGGAGCACATGATTTCCAGGATGGAAGTGGTGGGCAACTTCATTAGAGCACTTGTCGACCCAACCTCGATCCATTGCAGCACAAAGCGAAAATGACCCAACATCTGAGTGCTGCAGTGGAAGCTCAGACTTCTGTCATGCAAGCTCAGCTTGCTGCCACACAAGCTCAGACTGAAGTTATGCAGGCTCAGCTTGCTGCCACACAAGCACAGACTGCTGCCATCATGGCTGGGTTTACCAACGTGGAAAGGGGCTTGTAGGGTCTCACAGCAGTCCAGCAATCTGTCCTCCAACAGATTATTAGGATTGCTGAGGCGCCGCCCCAGGTGAGTGGCAGTGGCTCCGTGGAGCACGAACCTGCTGTCCTCTTTCAGGATGACCGCATTCATACTTCCACCACTGCCACTCCGCCAGTGCCCTTGCTGTTGCCTGTCAGCCAACCAGACCAGACTACTTCTGCACATGCTGAGGTGATGCAGTCTACAGCTGGGTCTTCTAGTCCCAGAGCTGCTCGAGGTCATCCTGTATAGCCATCTGCAGCCTCCCCCATGCTGCAGCCACTGGAGTAGCACTTCGTAGGAGCACTAGGACAGGCAAAAGTACATTGAAGACAGGCACTAAGGGAATGCACAAGGGTGATTAGTTGACTTTGTTATGTAGTATTGGATTGAATCATTTATAAATTAGAATGTGGAATGTTTGTTTTGTGGTGGCTTTCATTTCAGCATTGTGGCCAAAGGACGCTGTGATGTTCTGTGACAGAGGGATGGTAAGGTGGCGAAGTGTGAGCAATGGGGATCTGGGGTATCATTCAGGGGAAGCGGAGTCTGATGATGCTCTCGCAGACAGCCCATCTGGAACGTGGATTTGCAGGCTGTCTCTTCCCTTGCTCCTCCTCCTCCTCTTCCACTTTACACAGGATTACATAGGATATATGGCACAGAAACAGGCCATTCGGCCCAACCAGTCCATTACGGCATTTATGCTCCACATGAGCCTTCTCCTGTCTTTCCTCATCTAAATCTATCAGCATAAACCTCTATTCCCTTCTCCCTCATATGCTTATCTAGCCTCCCCTTAAATGCATCTATACTATTCACTTCAACCACTCCCTGTGGTAGCGAGTTCCATATTCTCAGAAGTTTCTTCTGAATTCCCTATTGGATTTCTTTGTGACTATCTTATATTGATGGCCTCTAGTTATGCTCTTCCCCACAAGTGGAAACATTCTCTCTGTATCCACTCTATCAAAATTTTTCATAATTTTAAAGACCTCTATTAGGTCACCCCTTAGCCTTTTTTCAAGAGAAAAGAGACCCAATTTGTTCATCCTTTCCTGATATGTATACCCTTGCATTTCTGGTATTATCCTTGTAAATCTTCTCTGCACCCTCTCCAGTGCCTCTATATCCTTTTTATAATATGGTGAC
The DNA here is from genome assembly GCA_030390025.1 of Squalus acanthias. Classification (NCBI taxonomy): domain Eukaryota; kingdom Metazoa; phylum Chordata; class Chondrichthyes; order Squaliformes; family Squalidae; genus Squalus; species Squalus acanthias. Next base: position 49,627,483 of record CM059428.1, on the reverse strand, counting down.
CAGAACTGCACTTCCTCCTCCTCTTCCTCTTCCTCCTCCTCCTGAGGTGGTCGTGGAACCCATGGTGGCAAAGGCTGCGTCCTCTTGATGGCCAAGTTGTGCAGCATGCAGCAGACCACCATGAATTGGGAGACCCGCTCCGATGAGTATTGGAGGGCTCCTCCCAAGCGGTCAAGGCAGCAGATCCATTGCTTGAGCACCCCGATGGTCTGCTCGATGATGTTCCTCATGGCAGCATGGCTGTCATTATATGAGTGCTAGCCAGGAGTGGTGGGGTTGCAGAGGGTAATCATCAGCAATGTTCCCAGTAATGTTCCGCGCAGGCCGCTAACCGGCTTTTACATGGAAGAAACCGTGCATGTGCGAAAATTTGAATCGGCTGTGCAGCCAGTTAAAGGGATCACACACGAAGAAAAAAATTAGAGGGAACATTGGTCATCAGCTAGGTGTAGAGCGAATAGCCCTTGTCGTCTAACAGCCACCCTCGGGTTTGACGTGATTGGCTGGAAGATTGCTGGCACAGCCGACTAGCGCAGGATGAAGGCATCATTCACCATCATGATGTGCTGGGCGTGGTCGCACACCAACTGCACATTAACTGAGTGGTACCCTTTGCGGTTATGGAACATCTCACCATTGAGATGTGGCTCCCGCAAAGCCACGTGTGTGCAGTTGATGGCACCCTGCTCCATGGGGAAGCCCGATGTCCTGGCAAAGCCACATGCACACTCCGCCTGCTTCTCTCTGTTTAGAGAGAAGACAATGAAATCCCCTCTCCTGGCATAAAGTCCGTCTGTCACCTCTCTTATGCAGCAGTGGACGGCAAACTGGGAGATGTTACAGATGTCGCCTGCTCCAGCCTGGAAGGATCCTGACACGAGGAAATTCAGGGTCACGGTCACCTTCACAGCCACTGACAGCGCTGTCCTTGCCCTGGTGTGAGGCTGTAGGTCTGGTTGCAAGAGGTGGCAGAGTTCTGTGAGCACCTCCTTTGTAAAGCACAGTCCTCACACACTGCTCCTGGCTCAGGTTGAGGAAAGAGAATTGCTCTCAGAAGACCGTTGGTGGGTAAGACCTCCTGCTGAGAGCCCTTCTCCCCCTCCTCCTCCTCCCTCTGTGAGCAGCTTGTCCTCTTCTTTGCTGCCTCTGCTCCATTTCCCTGTCATGCTGCAGGCCAAGGGGGATGACAACTAGAGCACCCATGACTGGGAGCAAGTGGTCTGACAAGAAGGCTGGAAGTCAGAAGCAAGGTCTTCTCCACTTCCAGCACCACTCCCTGTCACCTCACCAACTTTAAACAACTCTAGATAGCTGCAAACAGTTCCACAAACTTACACAGAGCCAGTAGAAATTAATCAGCAACTGACCTGAGAGTGGTTGATGATCCCTTTAAATAGCGCTGGTGTGGGTGGGGGGGGGGGGGCTTCCTGCTGCTGAATGCATGTTCAGCTGTGCGAGTTTAAGACAGGGCATTATTTCCAGCGTTGAGGATGAAAATGGCAGCGCTGGCGTCAAATCAGCGTTGCCTACTTACCATACTCCAGCGCACGCACCTACCGCCCTCACAAATATGACATCTGGCGCAGCCCACACCAGAAATGTGCATACGCTGCTTGGACACCATTTTGGACTCAATTCAGCACCCAAAGTGCCCAAACAACGGGCACTACGCAACTGAATATTTAGCCTTATGCCTCTATTTATAAAGCCCAGCATCCCGTATGCATTATTAACTGCCATGTTTACCTGTCCTGCCACCTTCAAAGATTTGTGCACAAACACCCCCGGGTCTCTCTCTTCTTGCACCCCCTTTATATTGTACCATTTAACTTGTATTGTCTCTCCTCATTCTTCCTACCAAAATGTATCACCTCACACTTTTCTACTTTAAATTTTATCTGCCATGTGTCCACCCATTCCACCAGCTTGTCTCTGTCCTCTTGAAGTCTATCCCTATCTTCCTCACTGTTTACTACACTTTCAAGTTCTGTTTTATCTGCAAATTTCAAAATTGTGCCCTGTACCCCAAGTCATTAATGTATATCAAAAACTGCAGTGGTCCTAGTACTGAACCCTGGGAAACACCACTGTATATCTTCCTTCAGTTTGGAAAACAGCCATTCAGCACAACTCTCTGTTTTCTATCCCTTGCCCAATTTTGAATCCATGGGCTTCAATTTTGCTAACAAGTATGTAATACTTTATCAAACACCTTTTGAAAGTTTCTCGTACCCCATTAAGAAACTCCTTTTACTTTTGATGTGTAAGGTCTCAGCAAGTGCAAGCATAATAACAGAAGTAAGATTCACGATTTGACATCTCATTCACGGGAAACTATAAGAAGTTTCTGAGTTCCTAATGGGGTAAATCTTATGAACACTTGCTGGGATGCTCATTGGGAAATTGCACTCCCCATTTGGACAGAAATGCACTTGCAATTTTATGATACTACCCCTGGCAGGCAAGGTTCTTTGCAGGAATTGCATCTTTGTAAAATTTACCCTAATTTGTATGGAATGAGAGTCTCACAGCCTCACAGTGTCCTCTCAGATGGGACAGACTGGTTTTGAACCAAATAATCTGGTTTCAAACTGGAAGTGGCCACGAATTTGGAGGAATTTGAATGGGTACATACAGAGAAACTATTTCCTCTGGTAGGCGAATCCAGACCATAATCTTAAAATTAGAGCTAGTCCATTTAGGAGTGAAATCAGGAAGCACTTTTTCCACACAAAGGGTAGTGGAAATCTGGAAATCTCTCCCCAAAAGGCTGTGGATCCTGGATCAATTGAAAATTTCAAGACTGAGATAGATATATTTTGGTTAGGTAAGGGTATCAAGGATATGGAGCAAAGGCGAGTAAATGGAGTGAGGTACAGATCAGTCATGATCGAATTGAATGGAGGAGCTGAATGGCCTACTCCTGTTCATATGGTGCCATGAATGGAAAGTAAAAGGGCAATTTTCTGGAGCGCAAAGTTGGAAATTTATCTCTTAATATTCCGTTTCAGGTGATTGACTTAGAATACAGGCTGTGTAAATGTGAGAACAGACCATTTTAGAAAATAATTTGTACCTGTCTGTCTTTGGACTGGACAAAAGGAGGCAGCGCTATGTAATCTTCTTCTCACTGCCATGTTTGGATGGAACAATGAACAGAATTAAATAAAACAGGAGCAGTTTGTTAAAGCACAGAATCACATTTGACAAAATGTAACCAGGCCTGCTTCTGCAGCTTGCACTTTGCGTGCAGCTGGGGAAGACATGCATCAAATAAAGTAACTGAACAAAACAAAAGTTCTGTCTTTTGCAGTAATAATTGGATTTACCAGAGAGACAGAGAGAGAAACAGACAGAGAAAGAAAGAGAGAGAGTTGGAGAGGGGGACAGAGAGTGTGTGAGAGAGAGAGACAGAGTACATAATCAAAAACTTATCTGGTTAAAATGTGGATTAAATCCAATAGCTGGTGCCAGACAAACTGGGTAGCAGAACTGTGGCCTCGAAATTCAGGGGTTTACTGCCACCCGTTACCGCCAGATTCAGGCGAAAAAATGGCGGCCACCCCTCTTCCGCCTGCTATGGTGAGTCCCGTGGCGGCCACCATTTTTGGATGGCTGGCAGCGCTGGCGATGTCAGCAATTGCTAAAATTATGTAGATGATACAGATCGTGACGTCAGTAAGTGTGCAACACTCACTTGACGCCCGATCTGCAAGATTGGAGTTCGCCATTCAACTTACCGGCATGCCTTAAGTGTGATGAGCTGAGCAAGCATTGACAAGCAGGAAAGAATGGAATTTAAAGGGATCATCAGCAACAACTTGCACCTGACATGTTTCTGCACTTTGACTGACTCTGTGCAACTTTCTGCAACTCCAGCAGCTTTATAAACTTCTTTCAAGGTCCTAAGGTAACAGGGAGTGTTGTTGCAAATGGAGAATGCCTTCATTCTTATTTAAAGGCATCTGCTCACAACACTTGCTCACAGTCATGGGGACTCCACGGGCAGTCTCCCTCACACTCGAGTATCTTAGGGAGAGGGATCGGAGGCAGTGAAGAAGAGAAGATGCGCGCAGAGGGAGGAAGAGGAGGGCTCTCAACAGGAGGCTTTACCCATCTAGGGTCTTCAGAGTAGGTTCTCCCAGTGGCCCTCAAGGTCACCCTGGCCCTCCATTTCTTCGCCAGCGGATCCTTCCAGTCTGCAGCAGGAGATATAGCTAAAATCCCACAGTTCACCATCCATCACTGGAGGTTACTGAGGCTCTCTACTCCAGGAGAAGGAATTACGTTGTCTTCTCTCTGAGCAGAGAGAAGCAGGACGAGTGCGCATGTGGCTTTGCCAGGATAGCGGGCTTCCCCATGGTGCAGGGTGCCATCAAATGCACACACATGGCTTTGCGAGCACCATATAACAATCCTGAGACCTTCCGTAACCGCAAAGGCTACAACTCCCTTAATGTGCAGTTGGTGTGCGACCATGCCCAGCGCTTCCTGCTGGTCAATGCCCGCTATCCTGGCAGCAGCCATGATGCCTTCACGCTGTGTCAGTCCGGTGTGCCAGCAATCTTCCAGCCACCACATCAAACTCGAGGGTGGCTGCTCAGAGACAAGGGCTATCCGCTCTGCACCTGGCTCATCACTCCCCTCCGCCACCCCAACACTCCTGCCCAGTACTCATATAATGAGAGCCATGCTTCCACCAGGAACATCATCGAGCAAATCATCAGGCTATTGAAGCAATGGTTCCGCTGTCTTGACCGCTTGGGAGGAGCCCTCCAGTACACATCGGAGCGGGTGTCCCATTTCATGGTGGTTTGCTGCATGCTTCATAGCTTGGCTATCATGAGGGTGCCCTTGCCTCCAGGGATTGCGGAACACCTCAGGAAGAGGTCGAGGGAGAGGAGGAGGAGGAGAAAGAGGAGCTAGAAGAAGAAGATGAGGAGGGAGGGAGGAGGCAGGCAGCCAATCCCCCTTCCGGACAGGCTGTCCGTGAACGTCTCATCAGACTCCGATTCCAATGTAGAGTCTATCGAAGTGAGTGAAGACTCTGGAACAGGGCCGATACATAAACAATATGAAGAATACCCAAGCCATCTGATAAAGAACGCTGGAACTTAGATAACACATAAAACATAGAATGCTACACCCTAAATGGGACCACTTGTGTTTGTAAATGTGATGTGGTATGAAATCATACCACTCCAGCCTGCAGCTTCATAATTGATGAGGAATCACCCAATTGTAAGCTGAGTCAAAGACTCTGGGAAGAGGGATGGACTAATCTAGCCTCCAAAGGCAAGGACTGTGTGACCACCACAGCTGCTTTTATGACTGTTGGATTAACAAGATCATATAATGGTTACAGCACAGAAGGAGGCCATTCGGCCCGTCGAGCCCGTGCCGGCCAGATTGCCCATACACTGACTCTGTGTGTTTCCAGCTGGGAAAAACCCAAATAAAACATTGGTGCCGACAGACCATCATAATGTGACCCACCTACAAGTGAGGAGGATTTGGAAAATGAGGCGATTATAGCAACTTCACACAATTGTCATTATATGCCTTTTACAAATCCAACATGGATTTGTAAAAGGCAGATCATGTTTGACTAATCTAATTGAATCTTTTGATGAAGTAACAGGGATGATTGATGAAGGGAATGCAATGGATGCTGTCTACATGGATTTAGGAAGGCGTTTGACAAAGTACCACATAGAAGGTTGGTTAACAAAATTGAGGCTCATGAAATAGGTGGGTCAGTGGCAGCTTGGATAAGGAATTGGCTTAAGGGCAGAAAATAGCGAGTTGTGGTAAATGGCTGTTTTTCAGACTGGAGGATGGTAGACAGTGGTGTTCCCCAAGGGTCAGTGCTGAGGCCACTGCTTTTTTTGATATATATAAATGACCTGGATATTGGAATACAGAGTAGAATTTCTAAATTTGCCGTGACACCAAACTTGGGGGTGTGGCAAGCAGTGAGGATGATACCAATTGACTGCAACAGGACATAGAAAGGCTAGCAGACTGGGCAGACAAGTGGCAGATGGAATTTAATACAGAGAAGTGTGAGGTGATGCATTTTGGCAGAAGGAACAGGGAGAGACAATATACACTTAATGGCACAGTTTTAAAGAGTGTGCAGGGACAGAGGGACCTGGGAGTTAATGTGCATAGGTCCCTGAAGGTGGCAGGACATATTGAGAGAGTGGTTAGCAAAGCATATGGGATCTTGGGTTTCATAAATAGAGGTATTGAGTACAAAAGAAGTTATGCTGAATCTTTATAAAGCGCTGGTTAGGCCACAACTGGAGTATTGCGTCCAGTTCTGGTCACCACACTTTAGGAAGGATTTGAAGGCCCTTGAGAGGGTGCAGAGGAGATTTACCAGAATAGTTCCGGGGATGGGGGATCTTAGCTACAAGGACAGGTTGGAGAAGCTGGATTTGTTTTTATTAGAGCAAAGGAGGTTGAGGGGTGATTTGATAGAGGTGTACAAGATTATGACGGGTTTGGATAGGCTAGACGGGGAAAGGCTGTTCCCACTAGTTGATGGTACAAGGACTAGGGGACACAGATTTAAGGTTTTGGGCAAGAGATACAGTGGGGACGTGAGGAAAAACTTTTTTACGCAGCGTATGGTGATGACCTGGAATTCGCTGCCGACGGAAGTGGTGGAAGCGGAGACACTCAATGTTTTCAAGGGGAGACTGGATAAGCATTTGAGTGCTCAGTACTAGATCCCTTGCTTTTTGTGGTATATATGAATGATTTAGACTTGAATATAAGGGGTATGATTAAGAAGTTTGCAGATGATACTAAAATTGGCTGTGTGGTTGATACAGAAGAAGGAAGCTGTAGACTGCAGGAAGATATCAATAAATTGGTCAGGTGGGCAGAACAGTGGCAAATGGAATTCAATCTGGAGAAGTGTGAGTTAATGCATTTGGGGAGGGCTAACAAGGAAAGGGAATACACATTAAATGGTAGGACACTGAGTAGTGTAGAGGAACAAAGGGACCTTGGAGTGCATGTCCACTGATCCCTGAAGGTAGCAGGCCAAGTAGATAAGGTGGTTAAGAAGGCATACGGAATGCTTGCCTTTATTAGCCGTGGCATAGAATACAAGTGCAGGGGGGTTATGCTTCAACTGTATAAAACACTAGTTAGGCCTCAGCTAGAGTACTGCATGCAGTTCTGGTCACCACATTACAGGAAAGATGTGATTGCACTAGAGAGGGTACAGAGGAGATTTACAAGGATGTTGCTGGGAGTAGAGAATCTTAGCTATGAGGAAAGATTGGATAGGCTGGGTCTGTTTTCCTTGGAACAGAGGAGGCTGAGGGGAGACCTTATTGAGGTGTATAAAATTATGAGGGGCATAGATAAAGTGGATAGAAAGGACCTATTTCCCTTAGCAGAGGGGTCAAAAACCAGGGGGTACAGATTTAAAGTAATTGGTGGAAGGTTTAGAGGGGATTTGAGGGGACATTTCTTCACCCAGAGGGTTGTGGGGGTTTGGAACTCACTGCCTGAAAGGGTGGTAGAGGCAGGAACCCTAACCACATTTAAAAAGTACTTGGATGTGCACTTGGGATGCTCTAACCTGCAGGGCTATGGACCAAGATCTGGGAAGTGGGATTAGGCTGGATAGCTCTTTGTTGGCTGGCGTGGACACGATGGGCCGAAATGGCCTCCTTCCGTGCTGTAACTTTCTATGATTCTATTCTATGAAATAAACTTGCAGGGCTACTGGGATAGAGCGGGGGAATGGGACTTACTGGATTGTTCTGCAGAGAGCCGGCACGGACTCGATGGGCCGAATGGCCTCCTCTGAGCCGTTATGACTCTATATAGCCCCTCTAGCCCTCAGTTTGAAATCCATAATCATAGAATGGTTACAGCACAGAAGGAGGCCATTCGGCCCGTCGAGCCCGTGCAGAATGAGAACCTCGCATATACTGCAAAATAATAAGCAAATAGAACAGGCAATTAAGAAACGAGGAAATCATGAATGGTGTGGCGTTACACCCATGGGTTATATTATTTCAGATGGGATTGGTGATAGCCCAGGTAATAGCATTAGGGATCCTGTCGTGTGATGAAAACAATGAGGGATATAGAAAATAAAAGGAAAGGTAAGGAGTTAGCAAGGGCACTAAGAGGAATTCAGGATTATTAAAGACAAAGAAGGATATAAAACACTTTGCTAAGAGGTAACGTAACCCATTGGAGATTTTTTTTTAAAGTAGGCCATGTTGGCATGTGGAACTTGATTAATTCAGCTTCTGAAAGGTATTCATGTTTAGTTCATTCAATATAAAGAAAAAAATTTGGTTGGTATCATTAGAGATAGAGAGAGATACAGATTTCACTTAGCAACAGCCAGTGTTCACAACCAAACTGCCATAATAGAATGTTTCAATTAGAAATGTTATGTTATGATAAGAATGTCTATAAGAATGACTAATTAAATAAATCTGGAATAAAAAGCTAGTATCAGTAATGGTGACCATGAAACTATCGGATCGTCGTAAAAACCCATCTGGTTCACTAATGACCTTTAGGAAAGGAAATCTGCCGTCCTTACCTGGTCTGGCCTATATGTGACTCCAGACCCACTGCAATGTGGTTGACTCTTAACTGTCCGCTGAAATGGCCTAGCAAGCCATTCAGTTGTAACAAACCGCTACAGAAAATAACAATAATAATAAAACCGGACGGACCACCCGGCATCAGCCTCGGCACCGACTTTGGACACGACAACGGCACACCCAGCCCAGTCGACCGTGCAAAATCCTCCTCACTAACATCTGGGGATTTGTGTCAAAATTGTGAGAGCTGTCCTGCAGACTAGTCAAGCAACAACCTGACACAGTCATACTCACAGAAACATACCTTTCAGCCAATGTCCCAGACTCCTCCATCACCATCCCTGGGTATGTCCTGTCCCACCGGCAGGACAGACCCACAAGAGGTGGCAGCACAGTGGTATACAGTCGGGAGGGAGTGGCCCTGGGAATCCTCAACATTGACTCCGGACCCCAGGAAGTCTCATATCTTCAGGTCTAGCATGGGCAAGGAAACCTCCTGCTGGTTACCACCTACTGCCCTCCCTCAGCTGATGAATCGGTACTCCTCCATGTTGAACACCACTTGGAAGAAGCACTGAGGGTAGCAAGGGCACAGAATGTACTCTGGGTGGGGCACTTCAATGTCCATCACTTAGATGGCTCAGTAGCACCATTACTGACTGAGCTGACCGAGTCCTGAAGGTTGTAACTGCCAGACTGGGCCTGCGGCAGGTGGTGAGAGAACCAACACGAGGGAAAAACCTACTTGACCTCGTCCTCACCAATCTACCTGTCGCAGATGCATCTGTCCATGACAGCATTGGTAGCAGTGACCACCGCACAGTCCTTGTGGAGACGAAGACCTGTCTGCACACTGAGGACACCCTCCATGCAAGGTGTGAGATGTGAGTGCGAGTGTTGGTAGGTAGAGATTGTTGGTGGGTGAGTGCTTGGGGTGTGGTGCTTTGGGCAGTGTGTGAAGATTGTGGTTCAGATGGTGGTTCGTAGCATTTGTTGAAACATTCACTTACCCTGACCACCCGAGTGAGGTCGTTAAATTTCTTCCTGCACTGTGTGTGGGTCCTGGGGACCTCAGTGCTGCCTGAGATTTACTGCGCTACCTCCCTCCACATGGTGCGGAAGACTTGTGGTGAGGGCCTCCTGCCACTTGCCGGGTAGAGCACCGCCCTCCATCTCGCCATAGCGAAAACCAATTCCTCCAATGCTTCATTGTAGAATCTACGGGCTCTCTCCCTGGGGCATGGATCTGACATGAGTACACCTGGTTCAGTCCTCCGGCTCCTTCTCCTTGTCCTGCTTCTGCTAGCTGAGGCAGCTGGACAGCCAGCAATGCTGAGAATGAGGTGCTACAGCATCAATGAACCTCCCCTTTAAGTACTGAAAAAAGCCTGTGGCAATCATGACTTGCGATTAGACTGCACCTGATATTGGTCACCCCATTGAGTGTACTCTTCTGGTGAAGCTGTAAACAAATAAACTGTAACTTAAAGCATTAAAGAAAACTTAACAAATTAAATTAAAATTTGGTTGGCCAGGGTGATGATGCAATCCAGTCCCTGCGGTGCCCACCGGTCGCGGAAGGCCTCGAGCGTGCCGGCGGACACTGCGTGCTCCATCTCCAGGGCCACCCGGGCGCGACCGTGGCCACAGACGAGAGGCAGGCAGTAGGGCCGAACGACCCCCTCGACTGCCCGCTGCCTGGACCAGTTGATGGCCACTTTGGCTCGGCCCAGGAGCAGTCCTACGAGGAGGTCCCCCGATCTGCCCGCTCCCCTCCGCACCGGGTGAACAAAGATCAGGAGCGTGGGACTGAAGTGCAGCCAAAAATCGAGGAGCAGCCCCTTCAAATAATGGAAGAGGGGCTGCAACCTCTCACATTCGATATATACATGGAACACGACTCCTCCAGGCCGCAGAAAAGGCAGGCGGCCTGGGAGTCCGTGAACCGACTTAAAATCTTATTACACGGGACTGCTCTGTGCAACACCACCCTTTGAGTGTAACGCCAATGAGCTTGGGCTTTAAGACTTGAATTAGGACTTCAATCATATTTTTGAGCAGTGAGTACGAATTTTGCATACAGTCTAAAGCTTTTTCTACTGACACTGCCCATTCCTTGGCTATATGAATTTTTAGCCCTAAGAGGGAGAAATTAAGTATCGCACCATTTTACCCTTAGCGGTAATGAAAAGGTTGCGATGGGCGCTATGCCAGTGAATCCGATGCGAACTTCGGGTTTAGCGCTCCAGGAAGGAGGTGGAGCGCTAAATAAAGCTACCACTTCCCTTGGAGCGCTAAATTTCAGCAAGAGGGCAGTGCTGATCAATCGTGGCACAGTAAAAAGTTGAAAAACAACCTAAGGGGTGAAAACAAATTTTTCATTGACACAAGCGGCCTTACCTTTAAATAGCGCTCCCCAAGTAGCCGGCCTCCCTAACAACGCCTCCTGCAGCTGTCGGTGTTATCGCCTGGCGAAGCTGCAGGGGGCGGAACCGAAGTTCAGATCCGGGGCGCTGCGCAGCCGGATGACGTCATGATCTCTGGGTGCAAGAGATCGTGGCGCTAGTGGTTACCACCGCTGCAAACCTCCACATAAATTTTGTGGGCGTTGGTACTATCGCCGCGCCCGATCTCAAAGCCGGTAGCACCTAGTTATCGCCCCCCGGAGGCGCTAACGGGAGGCGCAAAGGAGGCGAATTTCTTGCCCATAGGGGGTCTTAAAAGTCAGTCCTACGTTTATCTCCGGCCGCTTCCCTTGCTCTCTTATTTAAAGTCTTTGGGGGAGAAATTCATTATAGCCCAGGAATGGACGGTAACTTCTGAAGAGTTTGAGATTTAGCGCCAGGCGCTAATGAATCTCGCTGCACGCAAAATTGAGTCTCATCGCTCAAAGAAAGGATGGGAGCGCAAAATCAAGCACTAACGGCCTAGCTCAGTGGCATTACATTCAAAGCGCTATCCAATATCAGGTGCAGTCTAATCGCAAGTCATCATTGCCACGGGCTCTTTCCAGTTCTTAAAGGGAGGTTCATTCATGCTACAGAACCTAATTCTCAGCATTGCTGGCTGTGAACCTGTGTCAGCAAGCAGGAGCAGGCTAAGCCCAAGGAGCCGGACGACTCAAGCAGGTGTCATGAGGGCAGATCCATGCCCCAGGGAGAGAGCCAGGAGATTTTTGGACCAAGCATTGGAGGAGTTGGTGTCCGCTGTGGAGAGACGGAGGGCGGTGTTCTACCCAGCAAGTGGCAGGACGCCCTCGCTGCAAGTCTTCCGTGCCATGTGCAGTGAGGTTGCCCATCAGGTCTTGGGCAGCACTGTGGTCCCCAGGACCCACACACAGTGCAGGAAGAAATTTAACCACCTCACTCGGGTGGTCAGGGTGAGTCAATGCCTCAACAAATGCTACATACCACCATCTGAACCACAGTCTTCACACACTGGCCAAAGCACCACACCCCCAGCACTCACCCACCAACAATCTCTACCTACCAACACTCACACCCACATCTCACACCTTGCAAACAATGACAACTATTCAACTATGGCAGGCACATCACCCAAACACATTGCTCCACACTCACTCACAAACTTTCCTTTCTCTTGTAGGCCAAGGTGGTTCACAACAGGAGGGGGCAGGAGCGCACAGGCGGGGGACAAGCCGACACCCAACCACTGTCTGCGCTGGAAAATAGAGTGCTGGAGATTATTGGGCACCAGGTGATGGGCGCCGTGGCCACCGGCGACATTGACCCCCTTGGGGACAACAATGGTATGTTCATCCCAACTCCATCTGTGCACATCCCACTTCCCCCTCACCCCACAAGCCTTTTGCACTTTCCAGCTGTATGCATGCATTTCTTCCTTCCTGCACCCCCCCTCCCCTCACCTTAACCCAACTCTTGTGCCTTTATGCTTTCAGATAATGAGCAAGCACCTGAGCAGCCTGTCCCTGAGGGCATGGTAGAGAGCGAGGCGGGAGAAGAGGAGGAGGAAGAACAGACTGCGTCACTGCATGTCTCACCCGCAGGCATCAGCTCAGATACTGGAAATATGTGTTCTTTAGAGGCTAGTATATTAGCGGGATCTGCACAGGGTGATGCTCCGGGGACGAGCAAGCTACAGCAAGGCCAGGGGGAAAGGGTAGCTCGGGTGCCAGCTCCCCGGAGGGCGAGTTCGCGCACGGGTTCTGCTGCACAGGACTCAGATGAGGACCTCGATTGGGCCGGCCTTTAGAAGAAGGGTGATGGGCATGCACACGGAGATGATAGGTGCAATGACAAGGGTGCCCGAGAGCCTGTCGGCAATGGTAGGGAGCGTGGAGGAGTCCGCCTCCAACATTGCACAAGGCTCTGCGCACACCATGGAGCCTGTCATTTCTAGTCTGCAAAGGATGGTAGACTCCCAGAGAGACCGTGGGAACCCAGACCTGATACCGCGTGTGATGAGCAATCTGGCAGATTTAATTGCCGCACAGGCGGAAGCGACGCAACATCTTAATGCCATTCAATTTCAGACTGCTCTCATGCAGCCTCAGCTTGATGCCACGCAAGCTCTGACTGCTGCCATCACGGCTGGGTCTACCACCGTCGACCGGGGCTTTCACGGTGTCGCAGCATGCCAGCAATCTGCGCTGTAACAGATTGCTAGGGATGCTGAGGTGCCGCCCCGGGGAAGTGGCAGTGGGTCAGTGGAGCAGGAACCTGCTGTCCTCTCTCAGGATGACAGCATTCCTGCTCCCAGCACTGGCACTCCGTCATTGCCCTTGTCGCTGCCTGTCATCCAGCCAGCCCAGACTGCTGCCACCCATACTGAGGTAGTGCAGTCTACAGTCGGGTCTTTCAGGTCCAGAACTGGTCGAGGGCGTCCTGCAATGCCATCTGAAGTCTCCTGCATGGAAACTCAACAGCCTTCCACCAGCCCTGCTACTGTCACTGGTCCAATACTTCGTAGGAGCACTAGACACAGCAAAGGCACAGTAACGCGAGGCACTAAGGGATTGCACAAAGGTGAATAGTTAATATTGTTGTTGTAAATATGTGTCAATTGATTATTGATAAATTTATTAATTCAGTTTGGATTCTTTTGTGGTGTGTCTCATTTCAGCTTTGTGCTATGAAATGGCCTGTGACAGGAATGGAATGTTGGGGATGTGGTGAGCAACGGAGATCTGGGGTTTAATTTATTGGAACTGCAGTCTGATGAGGCGGTCACGGACTGCTCTACCAGAAGGCCGATTGAGTGGCTGCCTCCTCCCTCGCTCCTGTTCCTCCTCCTCCTCCTCCTCCTCATCCTCCTCATTGTCTTCCTCTTCCTCCTCGTCCTCCTCCTCTCCCTCTTCCACCTCCTGAGGTGGTCCCGCAATCCCTGCTGGCAAGGGCTGGGCCCTCAGATGGCCAAATTGTGGAGCATGCAGCAGATGACGATGAAATGGGACATCCGCTCAGCCGAGTACTGGAGGGCTCCTCCCGAGCAGTCAAGGCGGCAGAACCGTTGCTTGAGCAGGCCGATGGTCTGCTCGATGATGTTCCTGGTGGCGGCATGGCTCTCATTATATGAATTCTGGACAGGAGTGTTGGGGTTGCAGAGGGGAGTCATGAGCCAGGTGGAGAATGGATAACCCTTGTCTCCGACCAGCCAGCCGCGAGCTTGACGTGGTGGCTGGAAGAGTGCTGGCACAGGATGAAGGCATTGTGGCTGCTGCCAGGATAGCGAGCATTCACATTGAGAAGTCGCTGTCTGTGGTCGCACACCAACTGCACATTAAGTGAGTGGTAGCCTTTGCGGTTACGGAAGATCTCAGGATTGTTATGAGGGGGGTCCACAAAGCCACATGGGCGCAGTCAATGGCGCCCTGCAAGATGTGGAATCCCGCTAACCTGGCAAAGCCACATGCACGCTCGTCCTGCTTCTCTCTGGTGATGAGGAAGGAAATGTAGTCCCTTATCCTACTGTAGAGCGCCTCTGTGACCTCCCGGATGCAGCGATGGATGGCGAACTGCGAGATGTTAGCTATATCTCCTGTTGCAGACTAGAAGAATCAGCTGGCGAAGAAATTGAGGGTGACGGTGACCTTAACTGCCACTGAGAGAGCCGTGGTGGTCCTGATCTGAGGCTGGAGGTGAAGCGGAGCCTTCTAATACACTGCTCCTCGCTTAATTGGAGGTAGGAGAATTGCTGTCAGAAGACCCTCGGAGGGTAAGGCCTCCTGTTGAGAGTCCTGATGGACTTCCTCCTCCCTCTGGCCACATGCTCTAATCTTTCTCGCTGCCAGCGCTCCCTCCGCCCTAGATCCTGGAGGGTGAGGTCGACTGCCAGTACAGCCCCCATTAATGTAACCAAGTGTAGCAGTTTGATATGTTGTGAAAATAAATGTAACTAATTTTTAGTAGCCACAACACTCCGGAGGCTAAATAAGCTTTAAATGACTGTGCAACAGTTTAATTCAAAGTCAAACTGACAAGGAAGCAGTGGAACAGCCCTAACCTGAGAGCTGCGACTCATTACTAATGATCCCTTTAATTAGCGCCCCTGGAGCCAGCTACCAACTGCTTCACACTTTCTCTACCTGTCGCTGTCGGGGCGTTGCACGCTCACTGACGTCATGATCTGCCTGGCACTGAAGTCCTCGGTGTTAACTTGTAGCGGCGGTGCTCTGGGGGGCCGGATTTGGTGTGCGTCGCTGGATTCGCCTCGCTGCGGCGCTACTGCCTGAGCACCCAGTTAACGCCCCCGACAGGTGCTAACTGGAGGCGCTAAGGCACCAAATTTCTCCCCCTTTATTCAAACGATTATTTATAGTTATATTAATTCGTTTATCTAGTTAAGTTAGAGAGATCAAAACGTTTCTCAAATGCTGGGCTCTGCCATCATTGAGGATGGGGATGTTCATGGAGTCTCTTCCTCCCGTTAGTTGTTTAATTGTGCGCCACTATTCACAACCGATTCTGGCAGCACTGCAGAGCTTTGAGCTGATCCGTTGGTTGTGGGCTAGCTTAGCTCTGACTATGGCATGCTACTTCTGCTTTTTAGCATGCTTATAGTCCTGTGTTGTAGCTTCACCAGGTTAACACCTCATTTTTAGGTACGCCTGGTGCTGCTCCTGGCATGCTCTTCTACACTCCGCATTGAACCAGGGTTGGTCCCCTGGCTTGATGGTAATGGTAAAGTGAGGGTTATGCCGGGCCATGAGGTTCCTACGTTACAATAGTGACTGCACTTCAAAAGTACTTCATTGGCTGTAAAGCGCTTTATGACGTCCTGGGTTCGTGAAAGGTGCTATATAAATCCAAGTCTTTCTTTTTATTTGGGTGTCATCCAAGGAAACTATAAACCTCTTGAATGGGAAGGGTTTTAAATCCTTAATGTGCAACTAGTATGCAATGCACATCAATGCATTTTCATGTAAACACCCATTATACTGGCTCTTGCTAATCTTCCGGAACTCCAGTGTGCTAACTCTTTTTGCAGGGAACAGGGTGGATTCGAGGAGACAGGAGCTGCATAGCAATGCCCACCTTATCATCAAAACACCTTTACAGCAAGACGCATGCAGCTACTCGAGGACTCATTGAGAGCACCACTGGTGTCCTCGAGTCATTTCCAGTGTTTGGATCACTTGGTGGGGAGCCTCAGAATACGCTTCAGCAAGGGATATTTTTTATATGCTACACAACTTTGCCCTGAAGCTTGGAGATATTTGCCAAGATGCCCAACAGCACAATGAGGAGGACATGAATGAACCAGCAATACCAGCAGCAAGAGAAGTTTGGCAACAGAGCCCTCTGCAGCTAATTACTTCAGGAAGCTGCCATCTATGCCCTCTGTATCTTTGCCTTCTGTTCACAGTTCAAATACATGCCATGCAAAACCTCGCCATTCATTCAATGCAAGTGCGCCTTCTAAAAGCAACAATTTCACAAGTCCTTGACATATGTTCGCTGTACACCAGGATCCTCTCTGGTCTTTTGGAATTGTCTCCAATTGCTTCCAGTAGCAACTATTCAACCATAACTGAGATTACTGAATCTCCCAATCTTTTAATCCATTTAGCTGTTCAAATATGAGTTTGCAAAATTAAATACTGTCCTCATGTGCCTGCCACCTGGCACTGCAGTCTGGTAGACTCATGTGCCCTTTTAGTGAGCACTGTCCTCTGGTTTCCCACGTTCACTGCCACCTGACACTGTACTGAATATTTGCCAAATCCCCACAGAACTTTTGCCTCACCCGCTGCTCTCTGATTTACTGCTGCCCCTTTAATTATGTGCATTGAAGCACCAGAAAGTATACGCTCACACAGGTTTAACTCCCCACTCAGCAGCAGGTCTGGTCACCCTCAGATATGCAAATGTTCTGACCCCAGGAATTCTACAGGGCCAGTATTAGAACTCTTCAGTGCGTGCAAGTTCTGCTGCACCACTGCTCTGCTTGCGGTTCAGGACATGTGGACTTTTGGGACTGTTGTGTGCAAATCATTGTGCAGCAGATGGCACTGTTGTGTGGCAACCTATCTTGTGAAACAGATGTGGCAAAGACAGGTCTCTTCTGACATGTCCAAGTGCAGATCCGCTTGAAGTGACAGGTGTGTCCACTGAACCTCAGAGCTCACTACATTTGTTGTCACCTCACAAAGTCCTCTTCCTCATCTTGATTATGCCGGATGTTCAGAACCCCCAGAAGCATACCCATCCTCACCAGCAAAAACCAGGAATAATGGACAAAAGTGCTGGTGGAGAAAAAAAAATGAAAATGCAAAGAATGGAGGATTACTCAGCAAAGCTGACTAATGAATGGCATTAAATGTGACAAAGAGAATGCAAAACTCCAAAAAGAGTCTTCAGAAAACCTGCCTTTTTCTACTGTAGGCAACTTTTATCGGTGAGGCTCATGCCATGGGAAGGGTCTCGCCCAAGTTCAAATCACTCGCTGGCCAAAACAATTCTACTGGGGTTCCATATGGAACTGAGGCTGTGCAGGTTGGCAGTGCAGCTGCATTATTTGGCCCCAAATTACGGCTCGTAAAATTGGCTGCACAATGAATCGAGTTCTTGATTTTACAAGTTCTGACAGCAATATGTGAGGCCCTGCAAATTTCACCCTAATTTATTTTTAGGTGTTGTTGGTTGGCCAGGACATCAGTAGAAGTCCCTGCTCCCTTTCAAATCATGCCATGGAATCTTTGATGTCCACTGGTGCAGGTCAGTATCCTCAATCGAACCCCTCAGCTGAAGGACAACACCTCTGGCAACACAGCACTCCTTCACTGTCCTGCACTGGAGTGTCAGCCTACATTACATGGTCTTGAGTGGGACTTGAACCAACAATCTTATTTTTTTTTGTTTTGTTTCAAAAATATACTTTATTCATAAAAAATTTGTTCAAATACATGACAATACAGTCCACATCTGGTACAATACAAATTAACTGCGGTACATGGCACTCAATTTACAGAGAAACGTTACTGTACATTTTCATTTTACATTTTCAAAGTCATGCAGCCCGAGGGATCAAGATACATTCCGATACTTGTCAAAATACATTAAAATCCACCAATCATGTTACATATGGCATATTACAGATGAATGCAGTACATGGTACTCTATTTACATCAACAGATTACAAGTGCATTTATATTAAAACACTTGTACTTCAATGCCTTAGATAAAGAAAGTGCTATCAACTAAGTCAAGCTGAGACTCAGTACCTGTACAAAGAGGACACTGGAACTGGTGTTGCATGTTATGGTCAAGCTTGTTATATTTTAAATCACCTATACTAAAGGAAAGCTGTTTCAGTTCATCTTCAATCAAGGCTAAGAGCATGAGAGAATAGTGGGTAGCGGCATATATTGCTATATGTAAATTGGTTTGACTAAAATGGAATATTATAGACCAAATTATGTGAATCAGCAAATTACTAGAATATAATAAGCAGTGTTTGTTACTCTATATCTGCATCGCATCTGAATCACCGGCAGCACGTCAAATGAATAATCTGTTCTCTTTGTTTTCAATAAATGTTAGTGTATGGCACTTTATTCAGATGTTAATGATGGTGAGAAAAGGTTGTGGCTCTGTGACTGAAGCCTGCTCTGGAGTGCAGACAGAGCTCCTGTTACACAAGTGCAAAAGGAATAAAAACATGAGAAACTATAGGACATGAAAAAGCCATTTGGCCCCATTTCGCATGTTCCTTCTGATGGTCCACATACTGTCATAATTTTCTTTTGGTCAGCTGGGTATCTGATATGTGTAGAAACCGATCACCAGGTTCAAGAGTCTTCAAATCAAGTTACTGTCCTGCTCGTGGCAGGCGAGGTAACAAAAACACTCAGTTTCTATGCCACTGGAAGTTTCCATGCCCTTAAAGTGGGCATGACATGTGAGAAATCACTGTTTGATCCGTAGAGCCACAAAACAGGTCATTGGTGCCCTGCTCACCAATGCAGTACCTTTGGTACAGAACAGCTCCTGCAATCCCAAAGATAGCAGGCATCTACCAACTTCTGTATTTCTCTAGGCTTCAAGGAATAATCAGTTATATCCATGTTGTTACTTGGGCCCCATCCAGCATGACACAGATAAACTCTCTGAATGTGCAGATGGTGTGTCATCACCAATTTAGGATTTGACATGTTAATGCCAGCTTCTCATGAATACCCGTGAGTCATACAACCTGCCCCAATGCAATGTTACCAGTTCTACCAAGATAGAAACATAGAAACATAGAATCTAGGAGCAGGAGTAGGCCATTCGGCCCGTCGAGCCTGCTCCACCATTCAATACGATCATGGCTGATCATCCAAATCCAGTACCCTGTCCCTGCTTTAATCCCCACAGTACACATATCCCACCCGACCCCCGTAACCCCACGTATTTAATTCCCCCTAACATATCCCATCCTATCCCCATAACCCCACATATTTAATCCCCCCCTAACACTAAGGGTCAATTTATCATAGCCAAATCAACCTAACCCACACATTTTTGGACTGTGGGAGGAAACCGGAGCACCCGGAGGAAACCCACGCAGACACGGGGAGAATGTGCAAACTCCACACAGACAGTCACCCGAGGTCAGATTCGAACCCGGGTCTCTGGCGCTGTGAGACACCAGTGCTAACCACTATGCCACCGTTTTGATGTTTTGAAATTTGTGGGAAAAAAATGGATCCTGTGGTATGGAACAGAATATTTTAACCTTTAGTCTTAGAAGTGGAGGATTTCCAGATGGGATGCTCAAAATCAACATCAAGATCTGGTGAAGGCTATTAATTTGTCAGGATATGAATATCAGTAATATTTGCAAATGGACAGGAAAAAGTGGATGGGAGGCCCAATGGCTGGCTGCTGTGAGATATTGGCTATGGGTTGCAACTGTGGCTCAAGCCACCTCTGTACAACTCTTTCAACATGCTCAAGTGCAGAACAGTGAGGTCCTTGCCCAGAACCAGGTGCTGGTTGACTATCTCTCCACCATCTCTCTTGACCCCTCTACTGCCTCTGTGCTGTCAGACTGGTTGTATGACATCCAGTCTTGATTGAGCCGTAATGTCTTCCTGTTGAACATCTTCAGCTCCCACCACAAACTCTGTACTTCTAGCACAAACTTAAGTTCCCTCCTTGGCCACTGTCTCAGGCTCCACCAGACTATCCACAATCTTGGTAGTTTGTCTCCTTTCCATCACAAAGACTTCCACCTCCATAACATCACCCACCTCTGCCCCTACTTCAGCTCATCTGCTGCTAAAACCGTCATACATGCCTTTTAGCTTCTAGACTTGATTACTCCAATATCCTCCTGGTCAACCTCCCATTGTTTACTTTCCATAAGCTCATCCAAAACTCTGCTGCCAATATCCTATCTCACATTATGTCGCACTCACACTACATCCATCCTACATTGGCACCTAGGGGGCTATATTCGGTTGATTTGCGCCTCCCGTTCGTGCCCTAAGAGGGCACAAATCAACTAGCGCCTGGGCGCAGCGCCATTAACGCCTCCCGCGAAATTCAGCGGGAGGTTAGCGGCAGCGCTAACCGTTAGCGCCGCGCGGTGCTGCGCGGCCGGCGATGACGTCATCACCGTGCGCAGCACCCTGCTCGCGCCCTGGCTGTAATATTGGGTGGCGCCCCCCTGACTTACCACCGGACACTATGTCCGACAGTGTCAGGGGGGCCTACCTGCGGCCGGGGCGGTGCTAGTTAAAGGGGAGGTGGCGGGTGGCCATTTTTGTTGCTGGCCACCTGCCCCCATTGCTGTCCCCGGCCCCCGTGAAGCCCCCCCCGTGGGGTGCCGGCTGCTCTCCGTGAGCCCGGCACTTCTCTTGAGTGCCGGGCTTGTTTGCCGGCACTCCCGATCCCTGGTGGCCCAGCTGGGCGCTGGGACGTGCTGCGCCAGGCCCCTCCCCTTTAAGAAGGGGAGGAAAGCCTGCAGTACTGCGGCGCGACGTGATGCAGCGCGTGGCGCTGTGGCACGTAGCGCTGTGGTTTTGGCTCACAGTGCCCCAAGAGGGACACGGGGCGCTCCCAGTAGCGCCCCTCCTCCCTCTCGGGGTGCTACCTGGGAAAATCGGCTGCAGGGGCGCTAACTTTTCGGGGCGCTACCGAATTTTTACCAAATTTACATCAAATTTAAAATTGTCATCCTTGTGTTTAAATTCCTCATGGTCTTGTCCCTCCATGTCTCTGTAATTTATTCCAGCACTATAACCCCCTCAGCCTCTCCATTTCTCTGATTCTAGCCTCTTGTGCATCCTCCCCTCGCTTTGCACCAACACTGGCTGCCATGTCTTCAATTGCCTAGGTCCCACACTCTGGAATTCCAACCCTAATCCCTTATGCCTCGCTACCTCCCTCTGCTCCTTTAAGACCTGACATATGCCGCTCCTGTCAGAAGAATGGATCCCTCGATTTTTCCATTCTAGGCAAATGGTAGGGTACAGGTGTACTCCTGGCACCGGCATGTCCCTTGCCTGGGCCTAGCACAAGACAAGAAATAGGTGCTCCAGGCTGGTGGAAAGTAGCAACCAGAGGCCGTTAGGCTCAAAGATTCTCCTGGATTGGGGAAGGAAACTACTTTTAAAAGATGTCCTGATGGCGCCTTTTGATTTTTAGGCTGTTCTTGGGACCCCAAAGAGCTTTCAGTCTGTAGAGGTCCTGGCACAAGTCCTAGTGCTGGGTTTCTTCAAATGCTCCTCTACTAGGCGGCAGCAAAACGGAGAGTGAGATAGGAGACTGCAACTTCCCCCTCTTGCCTCATCAACATCAACACATCTGGCCTGTGCTTACTCCATATACAGGTCCAGTGACAACAATTTGGGAAGCCCCAGTAAATCCCTGGGCAGCACAGTAGGCTGGAGACTTGACGTAATGGGTCTTTGTCTCTTTTTGCTCTTTGCTGCATCTGGGAAACCACTGTTCCCATAACAATAGAAAATCCACCCCAAGAAGTTTTTTAAAAAGCTGTAGTCAGAATCTTCGCCTAACATGGCACAAATGTTGCAAATGTTTTTTTCAGTTATCTCCAGGCAAATTTACTTGAGGGAGGAGCCAAGACACACATTTCAAATATAAACAGTTGTGGTTATGACTGGCAGCTACTTTTGAATTGAGCAGACGATTATTTAAATCCAACTATTTGAGGGATTTTTTTAGTAATTCATTCTCGGGATGTGAGTGTCACTGGCAAGACCGGCATTTATTGCCCATCCCTAGTTTCCCTGAGAAGGTGGTGGTGGGCCTTCTTCTTGAACCACCTGTAGGCCATGTGATGAAGGTGCTTAGCGGTTCAATACAATTGAATGGTTTGCTAGGCCACTTCAGAGTGCAATTAAGAGTCAACCACATTGGTGTGGGACTGGAGGCGCAAATAGGCCAGACCAGGTAAGGACAGCAGGTTTTCTTCCATGACATTAGCCAACCAGATGGGTTTTCAAAATGATCCGACAGCTTTATGGTCACCTTTACTGATACCAGATTTTTATTTCCAGATCTTTTTAAAACAGAACTCAAATTTTCAAGCTGCCATGGTGGGATTTGAACTCAGATTCTCTGGATTATTCAGCCAGGCCTACTGAATTGTTAGCACAGTCACACAACCACTACACTGGTTTTCTGCCAGCTGTGGCTCAGTTGCTAGCATTCTCGCCTCTGAGTTAGAAGGTTGTGGGTTCAAGTCCCAGTCCAGGGACTTGAGCATAAAATCCAGGCTGACACGCCAGTGTGGTACTGAGGGATTGCTGCACTGTTGGAGGTGCCATCATTCAGATGAGATGTTAAACCAAGACCCTATCTGTCCTCTCAAAATCCCATGGCACTATTTTGAAGACTCACAGGGGAGTTCTCCCCTGGTGTCCTGGCCAATATTTATCTCTCAATCAACATCACAAAAACAGATTATCTGGTCATTATCACATTTCTGTTTGTGGGACCTAGCTGTGCGTATATTGGCTGCCGCCTTTCCTACATTATAACAGTGACTACACTTCAAAAGTACTTAATTGGCTGTAAAGCGTTTTTGGGACTTCCTGAGGTCATGAAAGACGCTATATAAATGCAAGTCTTTCTGTTACTTCTTTAAATAGGTTGAACTGTTCAAATCCTTGGTGTCAATTTCTAACTGCCACTGACCCTGTTCATGCTGGAAATTGGGACAGTTGAAATATTTAGATGAGACTTGACCATTAAAATGGTGGGGCCTCTCGCTGGAGTCATGGTACAGGTGGCAGGATCATTCTGGTCGCCACTCACCTGATGTGCACTCCAGCTGAAAATTGCCCCCAGTGAGTCAGTTTGGAATCTTCAGAGATAGATTAAACCAGTTACCTGTCGGTTCATTCAAAAGCAGCTGTCATGCACATATATAAAGGCCTACTTCAAAATAAAAGCTTAGCATTGATTGTGTTTATTTATTGTTTTGTTTTTATAGAATCATAGAAACTTACAGCACAGGGGCCTGTGCTGGCTCTTTGAAGGAGTGGTCATGCTTAGTCCTAAATCCCCGCTTCTTGTCTGTAACCCTGTAAGTTCCTCATCCTCAAGGAGGAGTTTGAGGAGTTTCTTAAATATAACTGTGAATGTATATATGTATCAGATTACTTTTATATATTCACTTATACATCTATTGTTCAACAAGTCCACTTGTTGGTTAAATTCTAAAATATGGTCTGATATTGTGATGTCCTGCTGCTTTTTGGAGATGAAAGTTCTTGTGTAAGCAGATCCAGTTGCTAAGCAATTTACAGAAAGGTTTTTTTTTGTTATGCTGGGCTTGTATTAGAGACTTATCAGGGTCAGTGAAGATACTATCAAGATTGTAGGGACCAAAGACTCACATATGAGGGTAATCTAAATTACAGAAGCCAAAGTATCTATAGCAAGAGGACCAAACAATACCCCAAAATTCTGCAATCAGGGTTCAGAGTTCGGGTTTGTTTGGCAGTTGGAGACTGGGGGTGGGGTCTGAGAATAACTGACAGAGTTTGGGGTGCTCTGATGGAGCCTGTGGAAACCTAACGGTCAAAATGAGACATGACATGTTAGCTCCTGTCAATAGAACAGTTGTGAGAATAACACCTAAGACACATGAATGGGTCAGCAATGTGGACACCAGAAGAAACTGTCAGTTTGGTGGCAGGGATCATTCTGTGCATCAGGTGATGGACAGGTTGGTTGGTATAATGTCATCTTCCTCATTCCTGCAGAATATCAATCCTGTTGTTGTAGGAAGACAGCAGAAGGGAGAGGTGCAGGATCCCAAACAAGGTAATTTGAGATAAATGTAGAAGCAGTATTGAAAAAGAGCACCACAGAAATTCAGAAGGCTGGGAGGTTGGGACAGGTCTGAGAGAGAAAAAGAAGAATCTCTAAGTGTTGTGATAGCGGTAAAGACTTCAGAAAACAACTCCTTGTCGGGCTCCATCTTGTCTCTTTCAGATATTAATCAGAAGATCATATGATAGGTTCAGATAATAAAGGCCTTCAGCTATTTGATATCATCCTTCCAGAATACCAATCCTACCATCTCCCCATTACAGCATCCAGATGCTTCTTAAACAAGTGTCTTGGCCTTAACCCTTCCTGGCATCCTGTTCCACTTTAAAAAACCTGAAAGCTGATGAGGTTTTACTTACCTGTCAACCACATGTGCTGGAATTAAGCAGTGCAACTGGTGATTCACAACCAAATGGAGTTGATAGAGTGGCAATGCCTTCTTCTGTTAAAGATAGGCTTATTCTTAGATCAGGCACAAACATGTCAATCACAACCACAAAGAAGGGCAAGGGTGGCAATTTCACCTCTGTGTTCCCCTCCAAGTTGCACCATCATCCCGACTTAGACATACCTCACCATCATCATCACTATCCTGGCAATGTGTGCATAACACCATTGTGGGAGCAGATCA
This sequence comes from Squalus acanthias, assembly GCA_030390025.1. Taxonomy (NCBI): domain Eukaryota; kingdom Metazoa; phylum Chordata; class Chondrichthyes; order Squaliformes; family Squalidae; genus Squalus; species Squalus acanthias. Next base: position 49,602,488 of record CM059428.1, on the reverse strand, counting down.
TGAAGGTGCACCACCACCTTCCCAGGGCAACTCGGGATGAGCAATAAATAAGACCTTGTTATCATTGGCCGCATCCTGTGAACAAAAAAAGAAATACCATCAATTGGTCTGAAGATATTAGGAAACCTCTTTGGAGCCAATACACATTAACATTGTGTTAATGCTGCAGATTTTTGAAGGAAAACTGATACATTTTGTAACTTTGTTGAATAATCAGTTAAACATGGTAGACTAGCCCAGTGGTTCTCAAACTGTTTTGGTTGAAGGACCTCTTTTCAAATGGATTAGTAATCATGGACCTCCATCTAAAATGTAATTATAATACTGTATAATACTCAAAATACGAAAGTGCTGCATGTAAAGAGTATTTTAATATTGCTTTTAAGAACACAGGTATTCAGTAATGCCAACTCCATTGTCACATAAATCAAGAGACAAACTCTTAAAAATCAAGAGATTTGGTATAGAAAGCGTAAGTTGCTATTTTTTTCAAACCTAAACCAATATATATTGACATAACAACAGAAAACGCTGGAAAAACTCAGCAGGCCAGGCAGCATCCGTGGAGAGAGAAAGAGAGTTAACGTTTCAGGTCGATGACCTTTCATCAGAACTGGGAATATATATTGACCGTTGGTTTATGACCCTCATTAGTGGCTCTCTTTAGCCGCTCTGCTTTGCTCCTGGCCTCATCTCTTCTCACCTCGCCCTCTTCAGCCGCTCCGCTCCGTTTCTGGCCTGGCCTTGCCCTATTCAGATATCAGTGAGATGGGTGTGCCTGTTTCTCACTGCAGAGACTGCCTATCATAGAATCATAGAAATTTGCAGCACAGAAGGAGACCATTCGGCCCATCATGTCTATCCTTGGTGTGATGTTTGACAATAATGAGAAGTCGCACAACACCAGGTTATAGTCCAACAGTTTTATTTAAAATTACGAGCTTTCGGAGCTGCTGCCCCTTTGTCAGGTAAAGGTACAATGAGGGAATCTATGTGTAATAGATTCCCTCAATGTACCTCTACCTGACGAAGGGGCAGCAGCTCCGAAAGCTTGTAATTTTAAATAAAACTGTTGGACTATAACCTGGTGTTGTGCGACTTCTCATTTTTGTCCACCCCAGTCCTACACCGGCATCTCCGCATCATGTTTGACAATGACACTAGTAAATCATTGTACACTTCCAGGCAGGACCTGTACTTTGTCTTCATTGCTGCCATAGCAGAAAATGATGTTTCACAAATATATGTTGTTGAGAAAGGTAGCAATACCTTCATTGCTTCTTTTACCAATTCTGGGTACTCCACAGCAACAACTGGGAAGGTGTTTGTTCCTGAAACTTAATTTTCAGCGAGCGGTTATGGACAGTTCCGCTAGCTCTTCTTCTGTTTTTCTACTTAGCCAACAGGATGACGTAGCAAACGTTGAAAATGGATCCCGAACCCAATCGTACTTATCTGTGTTTATATTTTCAAAATAAAGACTGAAGTATTCTGCCAACGTTGCAAGATGAGCAATGATCCTTTCTTTCACACACTCAACTCTCATTGTGTTTGCATCCAGAAACTCAGTCAGTAGCGTCAACATATCTGAAACTCCATTGCTCAGGCTAGTTTTCCAAATCTCAATTTTCTTCCTACATGTTGCAATCTAGTCACTCACTACGAATATGGTTGTATTGCCCCCTTGTATTGCTAGATTCAGCATAGGTTCAAAATGTCAGCAAGGTATGCAAGTTTTGTTATCCAGAATTGGTCAGAGAAGTTTTCAACTAATGCAGGATTGTGCACAGGAAGAAAACCCAGCAGCTCTTTACGAAGCTCAAAAACTCTTTCTAGGACTCTGCCGCGAGATAACCAACGTACTTCAGTGTGAAACAATAATTTTTTATGTCTTGCACCCATTTCTGAACACAGCTTTGCAAACAGACGTGAATTCACAGGTCTGGACTTCTCAAAATTCACAGCGGTCACAGCTGCATTTAACATAGTGTGAAATTCGGGTTCCATTCTTTTTGAAGCAAGGGCTTGACGATGCAACATACCATGTGTCACGATTACCTGTGGGTTTATGGCGCTTATTCTTGCAACAACACCGCTGCTATTGCCTGTCATAGTGGCAGCAACAGTTCACTCTGCCGTCCTTACCTGCTCTGGCCTATGTATGACTCCAGACCCACAGCAATGTGGTTGACTCTTAACTGCCCTCTGAAATAGCCTAGCAAGCCACTCAGTTGTAACAAACCGCTATGAAACAAAACAATGAGAATAAAACTGGACGGGCCACCCGGCATTGACCTCAGCACCGGCTACGGACACAACAACAACACACCCAGCCCAGTCGACCCTGCAAAGTCCTCCTCACCAACATCTGGGGACTTGTGCCAAAGTTGGGAAAGCTGTCCCACAGACTAGTCAAGCAACATAGTCATACTCACAGAATCATACCTTTCAGCCAATGTCCCAGACTCCTCCATCACCATCCCTGGATATGCCCTGTCCCACCGGCAGGGTAGATCCACCAAGGGTGGCGGCATAGTGGTATACAGTCGGGAAGGAGTGGCCCTGGGAGTCCTCAACATTGACTCCGGACCCCATGAAGTCTCATGGCTTCAGGTCAAGCATAGGCAAGGAAACCTCCTGCTGATTACCACCTTCCACCTTCGATCAGCTGATGAATCAGTACTCTTCCATGTTGAACACCAATTGGAAGAAGCACTAACGGTAGCAAGGGCACAGAATGTACTCTGGGTGGGGGACTTCAATGTCCATCACCAAGAGTGGCTCGGTAGCACCACTACTGACTGAGCTGGCTGAGTCCTGAAGGACATAGCTGTGAGTCTGGGCCTGCGACAGGTGGTGAGAGAACCAACACGAGGGAAAAACCTACTTGACCTTGTCCTCACCAATCTACCTGTCGCAGATGCATCTGTCCATGACAGTATTGGTAGCAGTGACCACCGGACAGTCATTGTGGAGACAAAATCCCATCTTCACACTGAGGACACTCTCCATCGTGTTGTGTGGCACTACCACCCTACTAAATGGGATAGATTCAGAACAGATCTAGCAGCTCAAAACTGGGCATCCATGAGGCGCTGTGGGCCATCAGCAGCAGCAGAATTGTATAAACACCACAATCTATAACCTCATGGCCCGGCATATCCTTCACTCTACCATTACCATCAAGCCAGGAGACCAACCCTGGTTCAATAAGGAGTGTAGAAGAGCATGACAGGAGCAGCAACAGGCATACCTAAAAATGAGGTGCCAACCTGGGGAAGCTGCATCACAGGACTGCATGCATGCTAAAAAGAAAAAGCAGCATACTATAGACAGAGCTAAGCGATCCCACAATCAACGGATCAGATCAAAGCTCTGCAGTCCTGCCACATCCAGTCATGAATGGTGGTGGACAATTAAACAACTAACAGGAGAAGGAGGCTCCAAGAATATCCCCATCCTCAATGATGGTGGAGCCCAGCACGTGAGTGCAAATGACAAGGCTGAAGCGTTTGCAACCATCTTCAGCAATGTTTTTGAGGATGAGAGTGTGATAAAGGTGGATAGGCTGGAGGAGGTAGATGTTCTGAGGGAAGATGTTTTAGCAATTTTGAAGAACCTGAGGGTCGATAAGTCCCCTGGGCCAGATGGGATATATCCTAGGATTCTTTGGGAGGCAAGGGAGGAGATTGCAGAGCCTTTGGCTTTGATCTTTGGGTCCTCACTGTCCACGGGGATGGTGCCAGAGGACTGGAGAGTGGCGAATGTTGTTCCTCTCTTCAAGAAAGGAAATAGGAATGACCCTGGTAATTATAGGCCGGTTAGTCTTACTTCGGTGGTTGGTAAGATAATGGAAAAGGTCCTGAGGGATATGATTTATGACCATTTGGAAAGATGCAACTTAATCCGGGATAGTCAACACGGATTCGTGAAGGGTAATTCTTTGAGGAGGTAACTAAGTGTGTAGATGAAGGTAGAGCAGTTGATGTCGTATACATGGATTTTAGTAAGGCGTTTGATAAGGTTCCCCATGGTCGGCTCATGAAGAAAGTAAGGAGTTGTGGGATAGAGGGAAATTTGGCCGATTGGATAAGTAACTGGCTATCTCATAGAAGGCAGAGGGTGGTGGTGGATGGAAAATTTTCGGACTGGAGACCAGTTACCAGCGGTGTGCCACAGGGGTCGGTGCTGGGTCCTCTGCTGTTTGTGATTTTTATCAATGACTTGGAGGAGGGGACTGAAGGGTGGATCAGTAAATTTGCTGATGACACCAAGATTGGTGGAGTAGTGGATGAGGTGGAGGGCTGTTGTAGGCTGCAAAGAGACATTGATAGGATGCAGAGCTGGGCCGAAAAATGGCAAATGGAATTTAACCCTGATAAGTGCGAGGTGATTCATTTTGGTAGGGCAAATTTGAATAAGGATTACAGGGTCAACGGCAGGGTTCTGAGGAACGTGGAGGAACAGAGGGATCTGGGGATTCATATCCACAGATCTCTGAAGGTTGCCACTCAAGTGGATAGAGCAGTAAAGAAGGCCTATAGTGTGTTAGCGTTTATTAACAAGGGGTTTGAGTTTAAGAACCGTGAGGTTATGCTGCAACTGTACAGGACCTTGGTGAGACCATATTTGGAATATTGTGTGCCGTTCTGGTCACCTCACTATAGGAAGGATGTGGAAGCATTGGAAAGAGTGCAAAGGAGATTTACCAGGATGCTGCCTGGTTTGGGGGGGAGGTCTTATGAGGAAAGATTGAGGGAGCTAGGGCTTTTCTCTTTAGAGCGGAGGAGGATGAGAGGCGACTTAATAGAGGTTTATAAGATGATGAGAGGGATAGATAGAGTGGATGTTCAGAGACTATTTCCTTGGGTGGATGTAGCTGTTACAAGGGGGCATAACTATAAGGTGCATGGGGGGAGATATAGAAGGGATGTCCGAGGTAGATTCTTTACTCAGAGAGTGGTTGGGGTGTGGAATGGACTGCCTGCTGTGATAGTGGAGTCGGACACTTTAGGAACTTTCAAGCGGTTATTGGATAAGCACATGGAGCACACCAGAATGATAGGGAGTGGGATAGCTTGATCTTGGTTTCGGACAATGCTCGGCACAACATCGAGGGCCGAAGGGCCTGTACTGTGCTGTACTGTTCTATGTTCTATGTTCTATGTTCTATGTTCTAAGTGCCGAGTGGATAATTCTTATTGGCCTTCTTCTGAGGTCCCCACCATCACAGAAGCCAGTCTTCAGCGAATTCAATTCACTCCACGTGATATCAAGAAACGGCTGAGCGCACTGGATACAGCAACGGCTTTGGGCCCCGACAACATCTCGGCAGTCGTGCTGAAGACTTGTGCTCCACAATTAGCCGTGCTTCTAGCCAAGCTGCTCCAGTACAGCTACAACACTGGCATCTATCCGACAATGTGGAAAACTGCCCAGGTATGTCCTGTCCACAAAAAACAGAACAAATCCAATCCGGCCAATTACTGCCCAATCAGTCTACTCTCAATCATCAGCAAAGTGATGGAAGGTGTCATCGATAGTGCTATCACGTGACACTTACTCAGCAATAACCTGCTCACTGATGCTCAGTTTGGTTTCCACCAAGACCACTCGGCTCCAGACCTCATTACAGCCTTGGTCCAAACTGGACATAGAAGCTGAATTCCAGATGTGAGGTGAGAGTGACTGCCCTTGATATCAAGGCAGCATTTGACCGAGTGTGGCATCAAGGAGCCCTAGTATAACTGAAGTCAATGGGAATCGGGGGGGAAAACTCTCTACTGGCTGGAGTCATACCTAGCACAAAGGAAGATGGTTGTGGTGGTTGAAAGTCAATCATCACAGCCGCAGGACATCGCTGCAGGAGTTCCTCAGGGCAGTGTCCTAGGCCCAACCATCTTCAGCTGCTTCATCAATGACCTTCAATGCAACATAAGTTCAGAAATGGGGATGTTCGCTAATGACTGCACAGTGTTCAGTGCCATTCATAACTCCTCAGATAATGAAGCTGTCTATGCCCGCATGCAACAAGACCTGAACGACCTTCAGGATTCGGCTGATAAGTGGCAGGTAACATTCGCGCCACACAAGTGCCAGGAAATGACTATCTTCAACAAGTGAGAGTCGAACCACTGCCCCTTGACATTCAACAGCATTACCATCGCCAAATCCCCCACCATCAACATCCTGGAGGACACCATTGACCAGAAACTTAACTGGACCAGCCACATAAATACTGTGGCAACAAGAGCAGGTCAGAGGCTAGGTATTCTATGGCGAGTGTCTCACCTCCTGACTCCCCAAAGCCTTTCCACCATCTACAAGGCACAAGTAAGGAGTGTGATGGAATACTCTCCACTTGCCTGGATGAGTGCAGCTCCAACAACACTCAAGAAGCTCAACACCATCCAGGACAAAGCAGCCCGCTTGATTGGCACCTCATCCATTATGTTAAACATTCACTCCCTTCTCCACCGGCGTACCATGGCTGCAGTGTGTACCATCTACAAGATGCACTGCAGCAACTCACCAAGGCTTCTTCGGCAGCACCTCCCAAACCGATGACCTCTTCCACCTAGAAGGACAAGGGCAGCAGACGCATGGGAACATCACCACCTCCAAGTTCCTCTCCAAGTCACACAACATCCTGACTTGGAAATATATCGCCGATCCTTCATCGTCGCTGGGTCAAAATCCTGGAACTCCCTCCCTAACAGCACTGTGGGAGTATCTTCACCACACGGACTGCAGTGGTTCAAGAAGGCGGCTCACCACCACCTTCTCAAAGGCAATTAGGGATGGGCAATAAATGCTGACCTTGCCAGTGATGCCCACATCCCATGAATGAATTAAACAAAAATTTCACTTAAGCGATTCTGTTTCCATGAAATTATCCATTGACTTGTATATTTCCTCACCCATTGCTCATTCTGGTAACGCCTGACAAAAAAAGAAAATCTTCTAAAATTTCCCCCAGCCAAATATAGCAAACGTACACTTATAATTGCGCTGCCAAACCAACATCAGTTGTCTCATCAAGCTGAATTGCAAACTGCTCACATTCACAAAGCCTTTCTGTCAATTGGCATTTTATATCTCTTGAAAGTGCCTTGATTTTTCTACTAACTGTGTCATTAGAAAGTGGTACGGCCTTCAACTTTTGTGCTGCATCTTCACTCACTATCACTCTGCACATTTCTACAGCAGCTGGAAGAATCAGCTCCTCTCCGATAAAATGGGCTTTTGTGCTTTTAGCAATCTGAAACGCTGTTCAGAAGGATGCTTTCAGGGCCTTTTCTGGAACCGATATTATATTAGTCAATTAAGGTTTCTGACGACTGTATTGTTCTTTTTTTCCTTCGAAGAAGTCTTTTGATTTATCTTTATATTCCGGATGCCTTGTTGTGAAGTGTGGCTTTAGTTTTGCAGGTTTCATTGCTTCATTGAATAAAATTTGTAAGCACACAACCTATTGCGGCCATCCGTCACTGAACTCCATAAATCCAAATTCTAGATAACTCTCCTCATACTTTCTGTTCTTCATTTGTTTCTTGCTACTAGACTCAGCACTGCCCATGGCTTTACCTGAAGTACCTGCAATGGCAGTATGAGGTTGTTTCAAATACTTTTCCATTTTAAAGTCATTTACTCACACACTATTAAGGTGATTTACTCACACACTATCAAAACTCATGAAGCTACCGAGTACTGCGAAGTGTTGGCCAAGGGCCAAAGGCTAACTGCTCTTCACAGATGACCAGCAGCAGTAAAGTCCCTAGATGCAAGATGGACTAGAAAGTACTCCTTGAATTGGTTAATTTACGAGATGTCGTGCGGCGATCATTAGCAGCAGTTGGCGAGCATTAGAAATTTTGGCGCACAAGTGTGGTGACAGTTGAAAGTGAGGAGGTGCTCGTAGGAGTCACTGCTTTCTGGATGTGCTGTCGGCTGCGCTTATTTCGCGGACCCCCTGGAAAGTCTCCACGGACCCCAGTTTGAGAAACACTGGACTAGCCAATAATAAGCCAACGTCTTCAGATAACTTGAAATATGCCCATAAATGCGCAAGATGAGGGGAGTTTGTCAAGGCAAAACATATGCATGATCTGATTCTTTAACTGGTCGAGGAATAGCACCCTCAGCTAGTAGGAGTATGAGCATCATTGCCTCCTCCTCTGCTGCAGGTTCAGCAGTGGCAGGTACACAACACCCAATTTTTTATTGAGTTGCCATAGCAATGCTGTACTGACAGGTCTGAGCTCCTGTATTCCTTTTAAAACAAAATTATTTCAAAGGTATATAATTTATTTTGTCAGAGACCTGTAATTTACTGTCGAAAATTGGTTTGAAAATAGCTCATTTTGGAACTGGTTATTGAGGAACTTTGATTTTTGCCGGGAACGGTAGCAGAGTGGTTATGTTACTGGACGAGTAATACAGAGGCCTGGACTAATTCAAATCCCACCATGGCAGCTGAGGAATTTAAATTCAGTTAATTAAATAAATCTGGAATAAAAAGCTAGTATCAGTAATGGTGACCATGAAACTACTATAAAACTATTGTAAAAACCAACCTGGTTCACTAATATCCTTTAGGGAAGGAAATCTGCTGCCCTTACCCGGTCTGGCCTACATCTGACTCCAGACCCACAACAATGTAGTTGACTCTTAACTGCCCTCTGAAATGGTCTAGCAAGCCACTCAGTTATATCAAACAGCTAGGAAAAACATTAAGCATAAAACTAGACGTACAACCCGGCATCAACCTAGGCACCGGATTCGGACATGGTGAAGGCACACCCATCCAAATCAACCCTGGAAAGTTCTCACTAACATCTGGGGATTTGTGCCAAATTTGGGAGGGCTTGCCATCATTTTCCAATCTTCCCTAGATACGGGGGAGGTGCCTGAGGATTGGAAAGTGGCAAATGTGACACCCTTGTTCAAAAAAGGGTGTAAGGACAATCCTAGTAACTATAGGCCGGTCAGTTTAACATCAGTGGTGGGTAAGGTTTTGAAACAATAATCAGGGAAAAAATTAACGGGCACTTGGAGAGGTTGAAGCTAATTAAGGACCGCCAGCACGGATTTGTAAAAGGCAGATCATGTTTGACTTATCTAATTGAATTTTTTTGATGAAGTAACAGAGAAGGTTGATGAAGGGAATGCAGTGGATGTTGTCTATATGGATTTTAAGAAAGCGTTTGAAAAAGAACCATATAAAAGGCTGGTTAACAAAATAGAGGCTCATGGAATAGGAGGGTCCGTGTCAGCTTGGATAAGAAATTGGCTTAAGGACAGAAAACAGTGAGTTGTGGTAAATGGCTGTTTTCAGACTGGAGGATGGTAGACAGTGGTGTTCCGCAAGGGTCAGTGCTGGAGCCACTGCTTTTTTAGATATATATATATATAAATGACTTGGATATTGGAATACAGAGTAAAATTTCAAAATTTGCTGATGATACCAAACTTGGAGGTTTGGCAAACAGTGAGGAGGGGGGCGATTTTCCCATTGGATGCGGGTTGAAGGCGGGTTTCGGTTTGGGTGGGTTCCAAACCCGCCTCCACTGAGAGGTGGGAAAAAATTGCGATTTTCCCCTAATTGGCCAGTTGAGTTCAGTGGTGTGGGATGCCCTGGGCCAATTAGTGTTTTGGGACTGAAACTCGCCTCTGCTGACATCACTTTTCCAGCCTCATTTAAGGGCTGCTTGCTGCCTTGGATCATTCCACTGGATTTCTGTCGATGCTGCACCACCGGCAACATTTTTTGAGAAACCACTATGTCCAATTCCAAGGCAAGGGCCTCCCCGAGGTTCTCGGATGATGCGCTGCAAATGTTGGTTGTGGGGGTGAGAGCCAGCAGGGAGGTGCTCTTCCACTCATCTGGGAGGAAGAGGCCTCCCAAAGAAACCCAAGGCTGTGTGGGTCCAGCTGGCAAGGGATATAACCTCCAGATCTGTGTGCAGATTGGGTGAATGTTTATGTGTATTGATGAAATGCCATCCCTGTTGGAAAGCATAAAAATAATTTGATCGCTAAATGTTGGCGTGATGGCATCTGTTATTTCGCCTTAGGCAGCTCCACATTGCAGGCTCCGCGACACTTGCGTGGTCAGGTTGGTGGCCAGAGTGAAAGGAGGCCAGAGAGTCATGTCTATCATGTCTTAAGATAGAGCCAAGGACATGTGCCAACATGGGCAACCTATGTAAATCTGGCCAGGATAAGTGCATCCCTTGCATCACGGGCAGCCATGTGCTCACGTGCTGCCGCTGCTGCTGGTCGATAGACCGGCGCTCGGTCCTCCTCCTGCTCCTCCTCCTCCTCCTGCTCCTCCACCTCCTCATCCTCCTCCTCCTCCTCTTCCTCCTCATCCTCATCTGAGGAGGCTATGAACTGAGCCATTTGCTCATCAGGAAGCTGCAAGCCACGACGCTGTGCCATGTTGTGCAGTGCACAGCAGACCACGACCATTCTGGAGACCCTGGCTGCTGAATACTGCAGGGCTCCACCTGATCTGTCAAGGCATCGGAAGCGCATCTTCAACAAGCCAATGGTTTGCTCGATGATGGACCTGGTCGAAGTGTGGCTGGCATTGTAGTGCTCTTCAGCCTCGTTAGCTGGCCTCCTGATCGGCGTCATTAGCCACTTCTTCAGGGGGTAGCCTTTGTCACCAAGGAGCCATCCGTTAAGTTGGTTTGGCGGATTGAAAAGCGGAGGAACACTAGAGTGTCGCAGGATGAAAGAGTCATGGCAACTACCACAGAACTTGGCACAAACATGCAAAATCTCCTTCTTGTATTTACACACCAGCTGTACGTTGAGGGAGTGGAAGCCCTTGCGGTTGACAAAGATAGCTGGGTTGTGATAGGGTGCCCTAAGGGCCACATGTGTGCAGCCTATGACACCCTGCACCATTGGCAAGCCTGCCATATTTGCAAAGCCAAGCCAACGCGCGGTGACACTTGCTTGATCCCTTGAGAAGTGGATGTAATTGTGGGCCTTAGCGAAAAGGGGATCGGTAACCTGCTTGATGCAACTGTGGGCAGCTGACTGGGAGATGCTGCTGATGTCTGCTGATGATCCCTGGAAGGAGCCTGAGGCAAAAAAGTTGAGTGCGGTGGTGACTTTGACAACCACTGGTAAGGGGTGTCCACCTGTTCCTCTGGGCACCAGGTGTTGGTGCAGCAGTGCACAGATGTCTCGGACAACATCTCGCAAAAGTCTCAGCCTCCTTTGGCACTGCTGCTCAGTCATGTTGAGGTAGATCATCCTCTGTCTATAAACCCTGTGTTGGGGTTATCTCCTGCGGCAACGTACTTCCATGCGCTGGCGCCTTCTGCCCTGTGCAGCATCAGGTGGCTGAGCAGGAGGTTGGGGCTCCTGCTGCTGTTGCTGCTGAGCTGCCTGGTTCTGCTGCTGCTGTGGATGCTCCTCATCCGAATCTGAGGTCCATGGAGAAAGGAAATGAATGGTTCCCATGCTCCTTGCAGATGCCTCCATTGGGGATGCGCTTCAGTCCTCCAAGGAGGCCCCACAGTTGAGAGATAGAAGCTGCAGCACCTCCGACTTCGGTAGGCCTGCTAAAATTGCTGAAAGACCTTTTGAAGCAAAGTTCTGCCACCTGCAACTAATCTCTGATGAAAGCTCCGTATTAATGGTAGAGCTGCAGCTGTGAGGAGGCCACCCACTTGTCAACCCTGCCAAGTTTAGCTGGCGTGGTTTAGGAGGGTCGTGGAACACGCTGAAAATGTGGAAAAATAATGAGGGCCTCTCAAAATAGGATTACAGAGGCCCTTAACAACCATTTAATGGTCTTAACTATCTCTCTGGACTGCTGGAGGCGGGACCGAATCGCACCCATCAAAACCGCCTCCAGCAAAATTGCGCGGGGGTGGGTTGGAAGCGGGTTCCGAACCCGCCCTCAGTTTTTGCGATTTTCCCACCTGTTCCGCCTCCAAACCCGCTTCCTCGGGGCTGGGAAAATCGCCCCCGAGGATACTAATCGACTGCAACAGGACATAGATAGGCAGAGTGGGCAGACAAGTGGCAGATGGAGTTTAATACAGAGAAGTGTGAGGTGATGCATTTTGGCAGAAGGGATAGGGAGAGGCAATATATACTTAATGGCACAGTTTTAAAGAGTGTGCAGGGACAGAGGGACCTGGGGGTTCATGTGCATAGGTCCCTGAAGGTGGCAGGACATATTGAGAGAGTGGTTAGCAAAGCATATGGGATCTTGGGCTTCATAAATAGATGTATTGAGTACAAAAGCAGGGAAGTTATGCTGAACATTTATAAAGCTCTGGTTAAGCCACAACTGGAGTATTGCGTCCAGTTCTGATCACCACATTTTAGGAAGGATGTGGAGGTCCTTGAGAGGAGATTTACCAGAACAGTTCCAGAGTTGAGGGATTTTAGCTACAAGGTTAGGTTGGAGGAGCTGGGGTTGTTCTCCTTGGAGTAAAGGAGGTTGAGTGGAGATTTGATAGAGGTGTACAAGATTATGATGGGTTTGGATAAGGTAAGCAGAGAAAGGCTGTTCCCATTAGCTGATGGTACAAGGACTAGGGGACACAGATTTAAGGTTTTGGGCAAGAGATACAGAGGGGATGTGAGGAAGAACTTTTTTATGCGGCGAGTTGTAATGATCTGGAACTCGCTGGTGACATGGGTGGTGGAAGCGGAGATGATCAATGATTTCAAAAGGAAATTTGATAGGCGCTTGAGGGAAATAAACTTGAAGAGCTACGGGGATAGAGCGGGGGAATGGGACTGACTGGATTGCTCTACAGAGAGCCTGGCATGGACTCGATGGGCCGAATGGCCTCCTTCTGTGCTGTAATGACTCTATGACGTTATGACTCTATGAGCTGTCCCACAGACTAGTCAAGCAACAGCCTGACATAGTCATACACACAAAATCATACCTTTCAGCCAATGTCCCAGACTGCTCCATCACCATCCCTGGGTATGTCCAGTCCCTCTGGCAGGACAGACCCACCAGAAGTGGCGGCATAGTGGTATACAGTTGGGAAGGAGTGGCCCTGGGGATCCTCAACAGTGAGTCTGGACCCCATGACGTCTTATGGCTTCCGATCAAACATGGGCAAGGAAACCTGCTGATTACCACCTACCGTGATACAGCTGATGAATCAGTACTCCTCCATGATGAACACCACTTGGAAGAAGCACTGACGGTAGCAAGGGCACAGATTGTACTCTGGGTGGAGGACCCCAATGTCCTTCACCAAGAGTGGCTTCGTAGCACCACTACTGACCAAGCTGGCCAATCCTGAAGGACATAGCTGCCACACTGGGCCTGTGGCAGATCGTGAGAGAACCAACACGAGGGAAAAACCTACTTGACCTCGTCCTCACCAATATACCTGTCTCAGATGCATCTGTCCATGACAGTATTGGTAGCAGTGACCACCGCACAGTCATTGTGGAGACGAAGTTCCGTCTTCACACTGAGGACACCCTCCATCGTGTTGTGTGGCACTACCACCGTGCTAAATGGGATAGATTCAGAACAGATGTTGCAGCTCAAAACTGGGCATCCACGAGGCACTGTGGGTCATCAGCAGCAGCAGAATTGTATAAACACCACAATCTGTAATGTCATGACCCGGCATATCCTTCACTCTACAATTACCATCAAGTCAGGGGACCAACCCTGGTTCAAAGAGGAGTGTAGAAGAGCATGCCAGGAGCAGCACCAGGTGTACCTAAAACTGAGGTGCCAACCTGATGAAGCTGCAACACAGGACTACATGCATGCTAAACAGCGGAAGCAGCATGCTATAGACAGAGCTAAGCGATCCCACAACCACCGTATCAGATCAAAGCTCTTCAGTCCTGCCACATCCAATCGTGAATGGTGGTGGAAAATTAAACAACTATTGGGAGGAGGAGGCTCCATGAACATCCCCATCCTCAATGATGGTGGAGCCCAGCACGTGAGTGCAAAAGACAAGCCTGAAGCTTTCGCATCCATCTTCAGCCAGAAGTACCAAGTGGATGATCCATATCGGCCTCCTCCTGAGGTACTCACCATCATGGAAGCCAATCTTCAGCCAATTCAATTCACACCACATGATATCAAGAAACAGCTGAGCGCACTGGATACAGCAAAGGCTATGGGCCCCGACAACATCCCAGCTGTCGTGCTGAAGACTTGTGCTCCAGAACTAGCCGTGCCTCTAGCCAAGCTGTTCCAGTACAGCTACAACACTGGCATCTATCTGACAAAGTGGAAAATTGCCCAAGTATGTCCTGTCCACAAAAAGCAGGACAAATCCAATCCAGCCAACTACCGCCCCAGCAGCCTACTCTCAATCATCAGCAAAGTGATGGAAGGTATCGTCGACAGTGCTATTAAGCTGCACTTACTCACCAATAACCTGCTCACCAATGCTCAGTTTGGGTTCCGTGCTGGATCACTTGGATCCGGACCTCATTACAGCTTTGGTCCAAACATGGACAAAGGAGCTGAATTCCAGAGGTGAGGTGAGAGTGACTGCCCTTGACATCAAGGCAGCCTTTGACCGAGTGTGGCATCAAGGAGCCCTAGTAAAATTGAAGTCAATGGGAATCGGGGGGAAAACTCTCCACCGGCTGGAGTCATACCTAGAACAGTGTTCAGTTTCATTCGCAGTTTGTGCCCACATGCAGCAAGACCTGGGCAACATTTAGGCTTGGGCTGCTAACTGTCAAGTAGCATTCACTCCACAATGACTATCTCTAACAAGAGAGAGAGTAGCCACCTCCCCTTGACATTCAACGGGATTACCATCGGCGAATCCCCCACCATTAACATTTTGGGGGGGTCACCATTGACCAGAAACTTAACATGGACCAGCCACATAAATACTGTGGCAAGAAGAGCAGGTCAGAGGCTGGGTATTCTGCAGTGAGTGAGTCACTTCCTGACTCTCCAAAGCCTTTCCACCATCTACAAGGCACAAGTCAGGAGTGTGATGGAATACTCTCCACTTGCCTGGATGAGTGCAGTTCCAACAGCACTCAAGAAGCTTGACACCATTCAAGGACAAAGCAAACCACTTGATTAGCACCTCATCCACCACCTTAAACATTCACTCCCTCCACCACTGGCGTACCGTGGCTGCAGTGTGTACCATCTACAAGATGCACTGCAGCAACTCACCAAGGCTTCTTCAGCAGCACCTCCCAAACCCACGACCTAGAAGGACAAGGGCAGCAGGCGCATAGGAACACCACCACCTCCAAGTTTCCCTCCAAGTCCTACACCATCCTGACTTGGAAAGATATTGCCATTCCTTCATCGTTGCTGGGTCAAAGTCCTGGAACTACCTCCCTAACTGTACTGTGAGAGTACCATCACCACAAGGACTGCACCAGTTCAAGAAGGCGGCTCACCACCACCTTATTAAGGGCAATTAAGGATGGGCAATAAATACTGGCCTTGTCAGTGACGCCTACATCTCATGAATGAACATTAAAAAAAAGAAGCATTCCCCCTCTCCCAAAGTTAACTCAAGCCATTTTTCGGTACATCGTTTGCAACTCTGTCAACTTTGTGCTCAACTTCATATTCTATCGGTAAAAGAAAGAAAGACTTGCATTTATATAGCGCCTTTCACAATCACCGGACATCTCAAAGCGCTTTACAGCCAACTAAGTACTTTTGAAGTGGAGTCACTGTTGTAATGTGGGAAACGCGGCAGCCACTTTGCGCACAGCAAGCTCCCACAAACAGCAATGTGATAATGACCAGATAATCTGTTTTTTGTTATGTTGGTCAAACCCGACCCCAACCGTCCCACTTCTGGATTTAACTGAGGAGGGAGAAGGGGCGGGCAGTCAACCAGCTCCCAGGAGGCGGGTTGGCCATTTATATATTTTAATAAGGCTGGTAGCCTCAGAGTTAACCTGTTTTAAAGGTTTAACTCTGGCCGACCGGGTTTCCCAGGCCTCAGCAAACCCAGCAGCTCAAAGGAGGCGAGGACAGCTTCGGGGAAAAGGTAAGTGCCTTTACAGCACTGTTTGTGGGCAAGGAGGAGCAAGAGTGCTTCCCCCAGTCCCCTAAGCTACCTTCTTTCCTGCCATTGGACACCCCCCCACCACCATCGCGCTCTCCCCCCATCCAAAGAACCCCCAACCCCACTAATGTAGTAGCAGGTTCCTTACCTGCTCCCACGGCCTCCTCCTGAGCGTTCCCCGCCCCACAGGGAGCCAAGCCTGTCAATCAAGCTGGCTCTGGGCGGTGAACCTGTTGGAAAAAAGGACTCCACAGCATGCGGGGAAACCCAGTCTTCCTGGTGACCCAGCCAAAACTCCCCCTCCCGTCAATACTGGGGCCTATGTGTCTCTCTCTCCTCCTTTAAGGCACTTCTGAAAACCTAGCTTTTGGTCACCTGTCCTAATGACTGGTTATGCTCCTGTGAAGCGCCTTGGGACGTTTTACTACGTTAACGGCACTATATAAATGCAAGTTGTTGTTGCATTTCCCATGATTTTCTGCCAATTAAAATTAAAATTGGCCCACGTGTGTTTGTTATGTTGGATGAAGAGGCAGAGCAGCAGAGGAGTCAGGAACATCTGAGGCCATAAAAGGATGGCCACCAGGACCAGGTACTGCCCATGTCTACCACAGATTGCAACGTTATCCCAAGGTCATTGAGGAGCAAAGCATGAAGAGGTTACCCCTTACTAAAGAAACCCACTGGTGAATCATGCTGGCTCCTGGAACCAGCCCTGCAACTACATGCTGTCAACTGAGCCA
This sequence comes from Squalus acanthias, assembly GCA_030390025.1. Taxonomy (NCBI): domain Eukaryota; kingdom Metazoa; phylum Chordata; class Chondrichthyes; order Squaliformes; family Squalidae; genus Squalus; species Squalus acanthias. The sequence continues at coordinate 49,585,720 of CM059428.1, read as the reverse complement.
AGCTGCATATTCACAGTCTGTGCCAGATGACTCAGGATCTACATGGCTTGACTGATCACTGCTGCTGTCTGGCTGAACCTCACTCATTCTGCCTGCTTGTCCTGTGTGAACTTAGGCTTTGTTTCATGCTGTAGTGCCATCTAATGGCTTTGAACAGCATTTCAACAACAACAACAACAATATCTTGTATTTATATAGCACCTTTAATGTAGTAAAATGTCCCAAGGCGCTTCACAGGAGTATTATAAGACAAAAAATTTGACACTGAGACACATAATGAGAAATTAGGGCAGGTGACCAAAAGCTTGGCTAAAGAGGTAGGTTTAAAGGAGCGTCTTAAAGGAGGAAAGAGAGGTAGCGAGGTGGAGAGGTTTAGGGAGGGAATTCCAGAGCTTAGGGCCGAGGCAACAGAAAGCACGGCCACCAATGGTTGAACGATTATAATCAGGGATGCTCAAGAGGGCAGAATTAGAGGAGCGCAGATATCTCAGGGGGTTGTGGGGCTGGAGGAAATTACAGAGATAGGAAGGGGCGAGGCCATGGAGAGATTTGAAAACTAGGATGAGAATTTTGAAATCGAGGTGTTGCTTAACTGGAAGCCAATGTAGGTCAGCGAGCACAGGGGTGATGGGTGAGCGGGACTTGGTGCGAGTTAGGACACGGGCAGCCGAGTTTTGGATGACCTCAAGTTTACGTAAGGTAGAACGTGGGAGGCCAGCCAGGAGTGTGTTGGAATAATCAAGTCTAGAGGTAACAAAGGCATGAAAAGTGATACCTCCCTCCACAATTTTAATTGAAGCATTTACCCATTTAAAATAAACAAATGAGTGCCTCTGTTAAAGTATCAGAGAGAGGAATTTGAGGTAAGTGTATGAAGTGTTATAATGATACAATCTACCCGAGGGAATCTACCATTGTTATTTTCACAAGATTGCAAGATAGAAATAGATGAAGGAGGCCATTCAGCTCACGTTAGCTGATCTAACCAGAATAAAACATCTATATTTCCGGTCACATTACCTAACCTAGGGGAAAAAATTAGGTTGCGCCACGAAAAAATTAGCACCCCCATGCCCGAAATTCACTGGTCGTGCCCCAAGAGGGAGGCGTGGCGCTGCAAGTGAATATCACGGTGCTACGTGCCGCGGTACTGCAGGCCTTCCTCCCCTTATTATAGGGGAGGGGTCTTGCGCAGCGCAACCTGGGGCCCAGCTGGGCCACTGGGGATCAGAGTGCCGGCAAAAGAGCCGGGCACTCAAGAGAGGTGCCAGGCTCACGGAGCGCAGCCAGCACCCCACGGGGGGGATGTACAGGAGGCCGGGGACAGCAATGGGGCAGGTGCTGGCAGACGGCCAGCAACAAAAATGGCCGCCCGGTACCTCCTCTTTAATTTGCGCCGCCCCGGCCGCAGGTAGGCCCCCCTGACCCTGTCGGACATAGTGTCCGGCGGTAAGTCAGGGGGCGCTACCGAAGATTGCAGCTGGGGCGCAAGCGGGATGCTGCGCACGGCGATTACGTCATCGCCGGAGGCGCAGCGGCGCGGAGCGCTAACGGTTACTGCCGCCGCTAACCTCCCGCTGAATTTTGTGGGAGGCGTTGGCGATGCCGCGCCCAGGCGCTAGTTGCTTTGCGCCCCATTAACGCCCTCTTAGGGCGCTAACGGGAGACGCAAATCAACCGAATTTAGTCTTTAAGTGTCAGCCTTGGCTCAGTGGTAGCATTCTAATCTCTGAGTCAGAAGGTCGTGGATTTGAGTCCCACTCCAGAGACCCGAGTATATATTCAAGGCTGACACTTCAGCACCGTCTTCCAGATGAGACGTTAACCCGAGGCCCTGTCTGCCCTCTTGGGAGGACATAAAAGATTCCACGGCACTATTCGAAGAAGAGCAGGAGACTTCTCCCAGTGTCCTGGACAACATTTATCCCTCAACCAACACCTAAAACAGATGATCTGATCACTTATTTCATTGCTGTTTGTGGGAGCTTTGTGTGTGCAAATTGGCTGCCGCGTTTCTTACATGGGCAACACGGTGGCATAGTGGTTAGCACTGGTGCCTCACAGCGCCAGAGACCCGGGTTCGAATCTGACCTCGGGTGACTGTCTGTGTGGAGTTTGCACATTCTCCCCGTGTCTGCGTGGGTTTCCTCCGGGTGCTCCGGTTTCCTCCCACAGTCCAAAAATGTGTGGGTTAGGTTGATTTGGCTATGATAAATTGACCCTTAAGTGTTAGGGAGGATTAAATATGTGGGGTTATGGGGATAGGATGGGATATGTTAGGGGGAATTAAATACGTGGGGTTACGGGGGTAGGGTGGGATATGTGTACTGTGGGGATTAAAGCAGGGACAGGGTACTGGATTTGGATGATCAGCCATGATCGTATTGAATGGCGGAGCAGGCTCGACGGGCCGAATGGCCTACTCCTGCTCCTAGATTCTATGTTTCTATATTACAACAGTCAATACATTTTCCAAGTACTTCATTGGCTGTAAAGCACTTTGGGACGTCCTCAGGCTTTGAAAGGAGCTATATAAATGCAAGTTCATTCTTTCTTTCTTAGCCAAAGAGCCATTCCAAGTGTGGATCGCTCAATGTCTTCCTGAAATCTATCCTAAATGTTCCTTTTCTTTCTTTTCTTTTCCCATTACCACCTTTTTTTCCTTGTACCATCATCCCCTTTGTCATTTAATCACTCCTGTCTTCCACCCCATCACAGACCTTCCCTTTTGTTCTTTCCTCCCTCCTCCCCATTCCCTGGCTCTGTACTTGCTTAAAACCTGTTGGGGGCTGAATTCGGTTGATTTGCGCCTCCCGTTAGCGCCCTCTTAGGGAATCAACTAGCGCTTGGGCGCGGCGCAGCTAACGCCTCCCGCAAAATTCAGCGGGAGGTTAGCAGCGGCGCTAACTGTTAACGCTGCCGGCGATGACGTCATCGCCGTGCGCAGCGCCCCACTTCCACCCCAGCTGTAATATTGGGTGGCGCCCCCTAACTTACTGCCGGACGCTATGTCCGCCAGGGTCAGGGGGACCTACCTGCGGCCGGGGCAGCGCTAGTTAATGGGGAAGTGGCGGGTGGCCATTTTTGTTGCTGGCCGCCAGCCAGCACCTGCCCCCATCGCTGTCCCCAGCCTCCGTGAAGTCCCCCCCGCGGGGTGCCGGCACTCCCGATCCCTGGTGGCCCAGCTGGGCGCCGGGACATGCTGCGCCTGGCCCCTCCCCTTTAATAAGGGGAGGAAGGCCTGCAGTACCACGGTGCGACGTGCCGCAGAGCGTGGCACTGCGGCACGTAGCGCCACGATATTGGCTCGCTGCGCCCCAAGAGGGACGCGGGCTGCTTCCAGTAGCGCCCCTCCTCCCTCTCGGGGCGCTACCTGGGAAAATCGGCCGCCGGGGCGCTAACTTTTTCGGGGCGCTAAAATTAGCGCCCTGGCGAAGGTGCTACCCAATTTTTACCCCGTTACATCTCTAACTTTTTCCAATTCCGATGAAAGTTCATCAACCTGAAACGTTAACTTTGTTTCTCTCTCCATAGATGCTGCCTGACCTGCTGAGTATTTTCAGCATTTTCTATTTTTATTTCAGATTTCCAGCATCCGCAGTATTTTGCTTTTGTATCCTAAACATTCCTTTGCCCATTTTTAACCCATGTCCCTTTATTCTATATCCTGGCAGACCTTGAAGCAGTGCCCCACAATAGTGTTCAGCTTGTGCAATGTATGATTAGCTGCCTCCGCAAGATCCTGCAAATCCATTGGCAGGATAGGCACACCAACATCAGTGTTCTCGCTCAGGCCAACATCCCCAGCATCGAAGCTTTGACCACGCTCGATTAGCTCCGATGGACGGGCCACATTGTCCGCATGCCAGATACGAGACTCCCAAAACAAGCGCTCTACTCGGAGCTCCGACACGGCAAGAGAATTGGAGTACAGGAGTAAAGAAGTCTTACTCCAATTATATAGGGCCTTGGTGAGACCACACCTGGAGTACTGTGTACAATTTTGGTCTCCTTACCTAAGGAAGGGTATATTTGCCATAGAGGGAGTGCAACGAAGGTTCACGAGATTGATTCCTGGGATGGCGGGACTGTCGTATGAGAAGAGATTGAGTCAACTAGGCCTGTATTCTCTTGAATTCAGAAGAATGAGAGGGGATCTCATTGAAGCTTACAAAATTACAGGGCTTGATAGGGTGGATGCTGGGAGAATGTTTCTCTTGGCCGGGGAGTCTAGAACCAGGGGCCACAGCCTCAGGATAAAGGGTAGGCCATTCAGGACTGAGATGAGAAGAAATTTCTTCACACAGACGGTGGTGAATCTTTGGAATTCTCTACCACAGAGGGCTGTGGAGGCTCAGTCATTGAGTATATTCAAAACAGAAGTCGATATATTTCTGACTAGTAAGGGCATCAAGGGATATGGCGATAAGGCTGGTGAATGGAGTTGAGGCAGAAGATCAGCCATGATCTCATTGAATGGTGGAGCAGGCTCGAAGGGCCGAATGGCCTACTCCTGCTCCTATTTCTTATGTTCTTATGTTCTTAGAACCCCAGGTGGGCAGAGGAAATGCTTCAAGGACACCCTCAAAGCCTCCTTGAAAAAGTGCAACATCCCCACCGACACTTGGTAATTCCTGGCCCAAGACCGTACAAAGTGGAGGAGAAGCATCCGGGAAGGCGCCGAACACCTCGAGTCTCTTCGCCGGGAGCAAGCGGAAGCCAAGCGCAAGGAGCGCACGTCAACCCAAGCACCCCACCCACCCGCCCCTTCAACCACCGTCTGCCCCACCTGTGACAGAGACTGGAGGTCTCGCATTGGACTCATCAATCACCTGAGAACTCATTTTTAGTGTGGAAGCAAGTCATCCTCGATTCCGAGGGACTGCCTAAGAAGAAGAAGTATGATTAGCCTTCCCATCGGGACTGACTGAGAAAGAAAAGCCAGGAAATACTAACATGGATTTTCAAGTGTTCAAGGATTTTAAATGGAAAAGTGACAGGTCCTACAGTGCGAAATGCAAATATAGATACAAAACTCCAGATTCTGTTTTGGACAGGACCACCTCCCCAAAAAATGATGAGCTGTACAGAACTGTTGCACTTTTACCTGAGTTTTACCTCTGTCCCAGTTAAAATATGGTTTTGCAGGAGTGGGAGCCACTCACTTCTGATGCGTTTTGATGTTTCTTATTAGGGTCCCAACAAGTGTGAAATTGGTGGCCATGATAACATTTGTCTCACTATGGAACTGTCTAAAAACATTGGGCATGGTCATTGCTGACACATCCTACAGTGTAGATAAAGCTGACACTGACAGTATTGCGTCCTATACTTTACACACAATTTAAATGGGAAATACACTTATTCATGTTGCCAGACATCAACTGATGGATTTGGCTTTTGATAATCCAGAGGGCTTTAAATTCTAATGATTTGAGATATTCCTACTAACCTCTGAAGTACTTTAAGGTTTTACAAAGGCAGAAATTCATAGGCCGCGATTTTACTAATGGAGGCGGCTTGAGTGTGGGTCCGCTGCTCGGAGGCTTTCTGACCCGGTCCCGGCAGCCGCCTCCCAGAACTTACCATTTTACCTTGATTGGCCTTGTTATGGCCGACATGCGGGTCACTCCAGGCAATTACTTGGAGGCTGTCAGTTTCTCGCCTCTGATGACGCGTTGTTTGAATGAAAATTTAAAGGGGCCATGTCCCCTTTGGGAAAAATGTCAATGTGATGGTTTGGTGCTGTAACATATAGAAAGGGGAGTTGACAGCTTCTGTTCTGAACAAAATTTAATGAAAGAAATTGCTGGTCATATTTTTCCAGAAAGATTGTTATGATTTTTTTTATATATCAATTTATAATCTGACTATGAAATGAAAAAGATGTCAGATTTGTTCCAATCATTGGCTTAGCGATATTAATGCTTTTTTCTCTTAAAGGTGCTGGCAGTTGCAGGAACAGCAGCCCCAATAACTAAGGCTGCAGCCAGGTTCAATGAGGACTCTCTCAATGCTCTTGTTGAGGGAGTTAGAGGACGTCAGGAGCTCCTCTTCCCTGGAAATGGAACGAGGAGGCCTCCTCAGCAAACCACGGCAGCTTGGCTGCAAATTGCTGAGGAGGTGAGCTCGAGGTCTGTGTGCAGACGCACATGGGTTCAGTGTGGGAAAAGGTTTAATGATCTGCTGAGATCAACTAAAGTGTGGCCTCTGTGTTCTGGGAAATGGAAGTTCAAGTGTGAGGGCTCAGGGCGATTTCCATGTAGAATGTTGGTGGTGACACTGAGCGCAAACCACCGTTTATTGGACAGATGATGCCTGGGGTTTTGAGAATGTTGGGCTTATATTCATCTCCATGTGCCAGCCACCTGTGGTTGAAGTGCAAGATTTCGCGAATCTGGCATGGATGAGTGCATCCCTTGCCTGACGGCCAGCAATGTGGTCGCGTGCTGCTGGATTGGCCACATCCGACCCCCGCAAGGCATCACTCCCCGTCCTCCTCCTCATCCTCCTCCTCGTCCTCTTCCTCGTCCTCTTCATCTTCCTCCAAGGAGGCTGTGTGCTGAGCCACTTGTTCATCTGGCAGCACTAAGCCGCGCTGCTCTTCCTCCGAATCTGGCGACCAGGATGAGAGGATGTAAATGGTTCCCATCCCGTTGTTATAGATTTCAGTTGAGGCAAGAAGCTTGCAAGCGCAAACTCAAAATGGCCTGAAATTATTCCAATCAGTTCAAACAGCAGATGTGTGTCAGCTTGACCAGTCACAAGGACAGTAGATTTGCAAAATCTTATCCCAAACCTCCAACAACAAAGTTGTTGCATTTGAATGCCAGCCATGTTATAGGAGCGCTTTTAAAGTTCTGCACCAATAATGACTACAGATCATGTCCTCCACCAACTCGTCTCCTTGCAGCAAAACTGTTTCTGACAAGACGGGAAACAGGAGCCAGAGGCAGGAAAATGGGAAACCTCTGTCAAAATAGGATTATCAAGGCAGTTAACAGGCTCTTAGCTGCCTTAACTACCTGTCCCACCGGTTGGAGTCGGGTCAGTTTGGGATCAGCTGAACAGACACTCAGGAAAATTGCGTGGGGGCGGGATGGAGGCGGGTTGAGTGTCTGAAGCCATTTTTTCCAATTTTACCAGCTGACACGCCTCCAAACCCGCCTCCTCAGGGTTGGTAAAATCGAGCCCATAGTTGAACATTATAAATAAAACCAGAAAATGCTGGAAACACTCAGCAGCATCTATAGAGAAAGGAAGGCAGGGTTAACATTTAAGGTCAATAATCTTTTGTCAGAACCCGTCATTGACCTGAAACGTTAATGCTACCTTCTCCTCTTCACAGATGCTGTCTGACGTGCTGAGTGTTTTCAACATTTTCTGATTTTATTTCAGATTTTCAGCATCTGCAGTATTTTGCTTTTTATTTCTTTTTAAAAAGGTGTCTATTTTCCTCCCTGAATGAAATAATGTTGAATTATGTATAGAACATATTTTCATTAGAGGCTCATGGCCACATGTCTGACTTATTGCTTGTCACTTTGTCTGGTTTGCTGCAGTGTTAAGGGCCATGTATTGGATTGGATTCCTGCAATGTCTCATTTCACTTTGCTCTGTTTCATGCTCTGTTTCAATTCAATAAATTGTATAGAATTATAGAATCATAGAAATTTACAGCACAGAAGGAAGCCATTCGGCCCATCGTGTCTGCGCCAGCCAACAAAGAGCTATCCATCCGAATCCCACTTTCCAGCACTTGGTCCATAGCCCTGTAGGTTACGGCACTTCCAGTGCATATCCAAGTACTTTTTAATTGTGATGAGGGTCTCTGCCTCTACCACCCTTTCAGGCAGTGAGTTCCAGACCCCCACCACGCTCTGGGTGAAAAAGTTTCTGCTCAACTCCCCTCTAAACCTCCGACCAATTACTTTAAATCTATGCCCACTGGTTACTGACACTTCTGCTCAGGGAAATAGGTCCTTCCTATCCACTCTATCAAGACATCTCACAATTTTATACACCTCAATTAGGTCTCCCCTCAGCCTCTTCTGTTCCAAAGAAAACAACCCCAGCCCATCCACTCTTTCCTCATAGCTAAAATTCCTGAGCCCAGGCAACATCCTCGTAAATCTCCCCTGCACCCTCTCTAGTGCAATCACATCCTTTCTGTAATGTGGTGACCAGAACTGCACGCAGTATTCTAGCTGCGGCCTAACTAGTGTTTTATACAGTTCAAGCATAACCTCCCTGCTCTTACATTGTATGCCTCGGCTAATAAAGGCAAGTATCCCGTATGCCTTCTTAACCACCTTATCTACCTGTCCTGCTACCTTCAGGGATCTGTGGACAGGTCCCTCTGATCTTCTGCACTTCTCAGTGTCCTACGATTTATAGTGTATTCCTTGCCTTGTTAGCCCTCAAACTTCAAACTTCTCCAGATTGAATTCCATTTGCCACTCTTCTGCCCACCTGACTAGTCCATTGATATCTTCCTGCAGTCTGCAGCCTTCTTCTTCATTTTCAACCACACGGTCAATTTTTGTTTCATCTGCAAACTTCTTAATCATACTTCCTACATTCAAGTCCAAATCATTGATATATAACACAAAAAGCTGAGGACCCAGAACTGAGCCCTACAGACACCCCACTGAAAACAGCCTCCCAGTCACAAAAACACCCATCGACCATTACCCTTTGTTTCCTGCCTCTGAGCCAATTTTGGATCGAACTTGCCACTTTGCCTTGGATCCCATGGGCTTTTACTTTTGTGACCAGTCTGCCATGCGGGACCTTATCAAAAGCCTTACTAAAATCCATATAGACTACATCAAATGCTCTACCCTCATCGACCCTCCTTGTTGCCTCCTCAAAAAATTCAATCAAGTTAGTCAGACACGACCTTCCCTTGACAAATCCATGCTGACTATCCCTGATTAATCCGTGTCTTTCTAAATGAAGATTTATCCTGTCCCTCAGAATTTTTTGCAATAATTTTCCCACCACCGAGGTTAGGCTGACTGGCCTGTAATTACTCGGTCTATCCCTTTCTCCCTTTTTAAACAACGGCACCCCATTAGCAGTCCTCCAGTCCTTCGGCACCACACCTGCAGTCAGAGAGGATTGGAAAATGATGGTCAGAGCCTCTGCTATTTCCTTTCTTACTTCTCTTAACAGTCTGAGATACATTTCATCCTGGCCTGGGGATTTATCCACTTTCAAAGATGTTAAACCCCTTAATACTTCCTCTTTCACTATGTTTATTTCACCTAATATTTCACACTCCTCCTCCCTGATTGCAAAGTCTGCATCGTCCCTCTCTTTTGTGAAAACAGACGCAAATATTCATTAAGAACCATACCCATGTCTTCCGCCTCCACACACAGATTACCTTTATGGTCCCTAATAGGCCCGACTCTTACTTGTACAACTCAAGTGTATTATGCAGATAATATTCCAACCTTTGGCCATTGAGGAGTTTGTAAACAGGAATAAACATCAAGTGCACACTCCAGTTGACGGTTAATTTAATTTCCAGACTATGATTCCTTTGTTAATGGTATATAGGTATTACTCTGTAAATGACAACATAGTGAAAAGGCTGTGTGTGCAATGAAAATTGGAGCCTGGCTATAGCTCCCGGTAATTAAATAGATCAGACAGTTAGCTATCACTGGAGGGAGCCAGAGGCCCACGGGTTTGAAAACACAGAGGAGTATCAGGAGATGGAGGAGGGGCAACAGTTCAACTTCAATTTACTGCAGTTTGTTGGGGAAATCCATTAACACTAAATTTCAAAACCAATCAGCTGTTCTTACATCTACAGCCGTGACTTTCTTATGAGTTGTAGAACTACTGGATTCCTCAACTAGTGCAATCCACATTACTGTGTAAAGTCCACATTACTGTGTCAGCTTTGGTTCAGTGGTACAGTTTGCATTACTGTGTATCGAAACATAAGAACATAAGAAATAGGAGCAGGAGTAGGCCATACGGCCCCTCGAGCCTGCTTCGCCATTCAATATAATCATGGCTGATCTTCTATGTTAACTCCACTTTCTTACCCAATTCCCAGATCCCTTGATTTCCTTAGTGTCCAAGAATCTAACTCCGTCTTGAATATACTCAACGACTCAGCATCCACAGCCCTCTGGGGTAGAGAATTCCAATGATTCACAACCCTCTGAGTGAAGAAATTTCTCCTCATCTCAGTCTTAAATGACCCACCCCTTATCCTGAGACTATGACCCCTGGTTCTATACTCTCCAGCCAGGGGAAATAGGCTCTCAGCATCTACCCTGTCAAGCCCTCTAAGAATTCTATACATTTCAATGAGATCGCCTCTCATTCATCTAACCCTCTGATCCCAGGAATCAATCTAGTGAACCTTTGTTGCACCCGCTCTAATGCAAGTATATTCTTCCTTAGGCAAGGAGAACAAAACTTTACACAGTACTCCAGGTGTGGGCTCACCAAAGCTCTATATAATTGCAGCAGGCTTCCTTACTCTTAAACTCCAATGCCCTTACAATAAAGGCTAACATACCATTCGCCTTCATAATTGCTTGCTGTACCTACATGTATAATCCACAGTACTGCATCCAACCCACATTACAGTGTACAATCCATATTACAGTGTACAATAAACATTAGTGTACAGTACACATTACAGTGGATTTTTTTGTTCTTTTTTATTTGTTTATGGGATGTGGGCATCGCTGGCAAGGCCAGCACTTATTGCGCATCCCTAATTGGCCTTGCCAAGCCACCTTCTTGAACCGCTGCAGTCTGTGTGGTGAAGGCACTCCCACAGTGCTGTTAGGGAGGGAGTCCCAGGATTTTGACTCAGCAACGATGAAGGAACAGCGATATATTTTCAAGTCAGAATGGTGTGTGACTTGGAGGGTAACTTGCAGGTGTGGAGTTTCCATGCGCCTGCTGCCCTTGTCCTTTTAGATGGTAGAGGTTGCGGGTTTGAGAGGTGCTGTCTAAGCAACCTTGGCGAGTTGCTGCAGTGCATCTTGTAGATGGTACACACTGCAGCCACGATGCGCCGGTGTTGGAGGGAGTGAATGTTTAAGGTGGTGGTTGGGGTGCCAATCAAGCGGGCTGCTTTGTCCTGGAATGTGTTGAGCGTCTTGAGTGTTGTTGGAGCTGCACTCATCCAGGCAAGTGGAGAGTATTCCATCACACTCCTTACTTGTGCTTTGTAGATGGTGGAAAGGCATTGGGGAGTCATAAGGTGAAACACTCGCTGCAGAATACCCAGCCTCTGACATGCTCTTATGGCCACAGTATTTATGTGGCTGGTCCAGTTAAGTTTCTGGTCAATGGTGACCCCCAGGATGTTGATGGTGGGGGATTCGGCGATGGTAATGCCGTTGAATGTCAACGGGCGGCGGTTAGACTCTCTCTTGTTGGAGATAGTCATTGCCTGGCACTTGTGTGGCTTGAATGTTACTTGCCACTCATCAGCCCAAGCCTGAATGTTGTCCAGGTCTTGTTGCATGTGGGCACGGACTGCTTCATTATCTGAGGAGTTGCGAATGGAACTGAACACTGTGCAATCATCAATGAACATCCCCACATGCGCCAGAAACTCCGTTCCCTAGCCATCGACTCCATCCCTCTCCCTTGCATTTGTCTAAGGCTGAACCAGACTGCTCGCAACCTTGGTGTTATATTTGACCCTGAAATGAGCTTTCGGTCACATATCCGCTCCATAACTAAGACCGCCTATTTCTTCCTCTGTAAGATCGCCCGTCTCCGCTCCTGCCTCAACTCATCTGCTGCTGAAACCCTGATTCATGCATTGTTAACCACTAGACTTGACTATTCCAACGCACTCCTGGCCAGCCTCTTACATTCTTCCCTACGTAAACTTGAGGTCATCCAAAATTCGGCTGCCCATGTCCTAACTCGCGCCAAGTCCCATTCACCCATCACCCCTGTGCTCGCTGACCTACATTGGCTCCTGATTAAGCAATGTCTCGATTTTAAAATTCTCATCCTTGTTTTCAAATCGCTCCAGAGCCATGCCCCTCCCTATCTCTTCAATCTCCTCCAGCCCACAACCTCCCGCGATATCTGTGCTCCTCTAATTCTGCCCTCTTGAGCATTCCTGATTATAATCGCTCAACCATTGGTGGCCGTGTCTTCTGTTGCCTAGGCCCTAAGCTCTGGAATTCCCTCCCTAATCATCTCTGCCTCTCTACCTCTCTTTCCTCCTTTAAGATGCTCCTTAAAACCTACCTCTTTAACCAAGCCTTTGGTCATCTGACCTAATTTCTCCTTATGTGGCTCGGTGTCAATTTTTTTTTGCCTGATAACACTCCTGGGATGTTTTACTAAGTTAAAGGTGCTATATAAATACAAGTTGTTGTTGACCTTATGGTCAAGTTTTGGTCGAGTTTTGGACTCCTTACCTAAGAAAGGATATACTTGCCATAGAGGGAGTGCAGCGAAAGTTCACCAGACTGATTCCTGGGATGGCAGGACTGTCGTATGAGGAGAGATTGGGTCGACTCGGCCTGTATTCACTAGAGTTTAGAAGAATGAGAGGGGATCTCATTGAAACGTATAAAATTCTGACAGGGCTAGAATAGATAAGGGGGAACCAGTGCATGTGGTGTATTTGGATTTTCAGAAGGCATTCGATAAGGTGCCACACAAAAGGTTATTAAACAAAATTAGGGCTCATGGAATTGGGGGTACTATACTAGCATGGATAACGGACAGAAAACAGAGAGTAGGAATAAACGGGTCATTTTCGGGTTGGTAGGCTGTAACTAGTGGGGTACCGCAAGGATCAGTACGTGGGCCTCAGCTATTCACAATCTATATCAATGATTTGGATGAGGGGGCCAAATGTAATGGGGGAAAAATTCAGCTGCTTGCGCCTCCCGTTAGCGCCTTAAGAGGGCGCTAATGGGGCGTAAAGCAGCTAACGCCCGGGCGCAGCGCCGCCCACGCCTCCCGAAAAATTTAGTGGGAGGTTAGCGGCGGCGGCAGCCGGTAGCGCCCTGTGGCGCTGCGCCGCCGGCGATGACGTCATCGCCGTGCGCAGCACCCCGCTCGCGCCCCGGCCGTGATCTTCAGTCGCGCCCCCTGATTTACCGCCAGACGCTATGTCCGACGGGTTCAGGGAGGCGTACGTGCGGCCGGGGCGGCGATATTTAAAGCGGAGGTGGCAGGCGGCCATTTTTGTTGCTGGCCGCCTGCCAGCACCTGCCCCCGGCCCCCGTGAAGCCCCCCCACCGTGAAGTGCCGGCTGCGCTCCATGAGCCCGGCACTTCTCTTGAGTGCCGGGCTCTTTTGCCGGCACTCCCGATCCCTGGGGGCCCAGCTGGGCCCCGGTTCGCGCTGCGCAGGGTCCCTCCCCTTTAAGAAGGGGAGGAAGGCCTGCAATACCACGGCGCGACGTGCCGCAGCGCGTGGCGCTGCGGCACGTAGCGCCAGGATATTCACTCGCAGCGCCCCAAGAGGGATGCGGGCTGCTTCCAGTTGCGCCCCGCTTCCCTCTTGGGGCGCAACCACTGAAGTTCCGGCGCGGGGCCGCTAATTTTTTCGGGGCGCTAAAAGTCGCGCCCCGGCGAGGTTAGTGCCCCAAATGGGGCGCGACTCAATTTTTACCCCAATATATCCAAATTTGCTGATGATACAAAGCTGGGTAGGAATGTAAGTTGTGAGGAGGATGCAAAGAGGCTTCAGAGTGAAATAGACAAGCTAAGTGAGTGGGCAAGAACATGGCAAATGGAATATAATGTGGAGAAATGTGAAGTTATCCACTTTGGTAGGAAAAACAGAAAAGCAGAGTATGTTTTAAGTGGTGAGAGATTGGGAAATGTTGGTGTTGAGAGGGACCTGGGTGTCCTTGTACACGAAAAACTGAAAGTTAACATGCAGGTACAGCAAGCAATTAGGAAAGCAAATGGTATGTTGGCCTTTATTACAAGAGGATTTGAGTATAAGAGTAAAGACATCTTACTGTAATTATATAGGGCCCTGGTGAGACCACACCTGGAGTATTGTGTACAGTTTTGGTCCCTTACCTAAGGAAGGATATACTTGCAATAGACGGAGTGCAACGAAGGTTCACCAGACTGGTTCCTGCGATGGGGGGATTGTCCTATGAGGAGAGATTGAGTAGACTAGGCCTATATTCTCTAGAGTTTAGAAGAATGAGAGGTGATCTCATTGAAACATACAAAATTCTTACAGGGCTTGACAGGGTAGATGCAGGGAGGATGTTTCCCCTGGCTGGGGGGTCTAGAACGAGGGGTCACAGTCTCAGGATACAGGGTTGGTACATTTAGGACTGAGATGAGGAGAAATTTCTTCACTCAGAGGGTGGGGAACCTGTGGAATTCTCTACCACAGAAGACTGTGGAGGCCAATCACTGAATATATTTAAGAAGGAGATAGATAGATTTCTAGACACAAAAGGCATCAAGGGGTATGGGGAGAGAGCGGGAATATGGTATTGAGATAGAGGATCAGCCATGATCATACTGAATGGCGGAGCAGGCTCGAAGGGCCGAATGGCCTACTCCTGCTCCTATTTTTCTATGTTTCTATGCTATGATGGAGGGAAGGTCATTGATGAAGCAGCTGAAGATGGTTGGGCCTAGGCACTGCCCTGAGTAACTCCTGCAGCAATGTCCTGGGGCTGAGATGATTGTCCTACAACGACCACAACCATCTTCCTTTGAACTAGATTTCTCCTCATCTCAGTCCTAAATGGCCAACCCCTTATTCTGAGACTGTGACCCCTGGTTCGAGACTCCCGAGCAAGGGGAAACATCCTCCCAGCTTTTACCCTGTCAAGCCCTGTAAGAATTTTGTATGTTTCAATGAGATCACCTCTCATTCTTCTAAACTCTAGAGAACATAGGCCTAGTCGACTCAATCTCTCCTCATGGGACAATCCCCCCGTTGCAGGAATCAGTCTGGTGAACATTCGTTGCACTCCCTCTATGGCAAGTATATCCTTCCTTAGGTAAGGAGACCAAAACTGTACACAATACTCCAGGTGTGGTCTCACCAGGGCCCTATATAAATGTAGTAAGACAGCTTTACTCTTCTACTCAAATCCTCTTGTAACAAAGGCCAACATACCATTTGCTTTCCTAATTGCTTGCTGTACCTGCATGTTAACTTTCAGTGATTTGTGTACAAGGACACCCAGGTCCCTCTGAACACCAACATTTCCCAATCTCTCACCATTTAAAAAATACTCTGCTTTTCTATTTTTCCTACCAAAGTGGATAACTTCACATTTCTCCACATTACATTCCATTTGCCATGTTCTTGCCCACTCACTTAGCTTGTCTATATCCCCTTGAAGCCTCTTTGCATCCTCCTCACAACTTCCATTCCAACCCAGGTTTGTATCATCAGCAAACTTGGATATATTACATTTGGGCCCCTCATCCAAATCATTGATATAGATTGTGAATAGCTGAGGTCGAAGCACTGATCCTTGCGGTACCCCACTAGTTACAGCCTGCCAACCCAAAAATGACCCATTTATTCCTACTCTCTGTTTTCTGTCCGTTAACCAATCCTCAATCCATGCTAGTATATTACCCCCAATCCCATGAGCCCTAATTTTGTTCAATAACCTTTTGTGTGGCACCTTATCGAATGCCTTCTGAAAATCCAAATTCACCACATCCACTGGTTCCCCCTTATCTATTCTGCTAGTTACAACCTCAAAAAACTCTAACAGATTCGTCAAACACGATTTCCCTTTCATAAATCCATGTTGACTCTGCCCAATCCTATTATTATTTTCTAAGTGCCCTGTTAACTCATGCATAATAATGGATTCTAGCATTTTCCCTGCTGCTGATGTCAGGCTAACTGGTCTGAAGTTCCCCATTTTCTCTCTCCCTCCTTTCTTAAATCGTGGGGTTACATTTGCTACCTTCCAATCCACAGGAACCGTTCTAGAATCTATGGAATGTTGGAAAATGACAACCAATGCATCCACTATCTCTATAGCCACCTCTTTCAAACCTCGAGAATGAAGGCCATCAGGTCCAGGCGATTTAGGCTTTCAGTCCCATTAATTTCTCAAGTACTATTTTTTTACTAATACTAATTTCTTTCACTTCCTCATTCTCTTGGTTCTCTACTATTTCCGGGAAGTTTTTTGTGTCTTCTTCCGTGAAGTCAGGCACAAAGGGCTCGATTTTAATAGCCCTGAGGAGGTGGGTTTGGAGGCGGGTCTGTAGTGAAAATCGGAAAAAATGGCTTCAGACACCCAACCCGCCTCCATCCCGCCCCCACCTGATTTTTGTGAGTGTCTGTTTAGCTGCTCCCAAACTGACCGGACTGGAACCAGTGGGACAGGCAGTTAAGGCAGTTAACAGCCTGTTAACTGCCTTGCTAATCCTATTTTTATAGTGGTTTCCCATTTTCGTGCTTCTGGCTCCTGTTTTCCGACTTGTCAGAAACAGGCCTGATTTAAGGAGACGAGTTGCTAGAGGACATGATTTGTATTCATTGGTGGAGCACTTTAAAAGTGCTCCTGAAACATGGCTGACATTCATATGCAACAACTTTGCTGTTGTAGGTATGGGATAAGATTTCACACATCTACTGACTTTGTGACTGTTCAAGCTGATACCCATCTGCAGTGTGACATGAATGGAATAATTTCAGGCCACTTCGACTGTGCGCTTGCAAGTTTGTTGCCTCAAGTGAAATCTATAGCAAGGGGATGGGAAACATTTATGCCCTCTCATCCTGGTCCTCATAATCAAAGGAGTAGCAGCCACGTGGCTCAGCACAGATCTTCCTGGGAAGAGGAGCAGGAGGAGGATGAGGGGCGCCTTGCATGCCCTGTTGCGACCAATGCAGCATCCCTCCAGTTCACTGCTGCCTGTCAGGCAGGGTATGCACACTGCCATGCCACATTAGAATAAGCTTACTCTTCAACAATAGGTGGCTACCATATGACTCTGTAATTGCAGGCAACACTTGTCCAACGTCATACATCATCTCTGCTATACCATGTTATTTCCTATCACTTTTACCATCAGCATTACAAAAGCAAGTCGCCCTGAGCCCTTAATACGCTTTTGCCATTTCCCATAACACATAGGCCACACGATCAACTGTTTGCCATAATTTTTCTTTTACACATCACAAAAGGATAATAAACCAGCAACAGTCAGAAAAAAAGAGAAATCACCCAAGTGACTCCCCTTGTGACTATAGGTGCTTAATTTTTCTCTTATGCATGCTTCTACGTGGTGCTTCCCCTGTGGCTTCAGCAGATGTAGAGGCACCTTGCTGACTAGGATGCTGCGCCTGCTTAGATGCCTTTGGCGGGCGTCCTCTGGGTTTGGGAGCCTGGGAGGGCTCTTCAACAGTCTGCTCTTCCTGTGGCTTTGCAGGGACTGAAATGGCCATCTTAGTTGTCTCTGCAAAGTGGGTCTCTGACTGAGGGCTCTGCAGTGGCATAGCCGTGTGAACGCTTTGAGAGGAGCCCACACTTCCTTTTGTCCTGCCAACAACATCCCTCTCATGGGTCAGCCTCACCTCAGTGCTACCTTGCTACACTTCAGGGGGACCACGAGGACCCGTATCTGCACTTGCAGTCCTCATCAAAAGGACGTCCATGAAGCTCTGGTCTCTCTGCTCAATAGCTGCCCATCGCTCCTCCAGAGATGACATTCTATTTTAAACAGTCACCATGTTTTCCTGACTCTGGTGACTTATTTCCTCCATGGCCGCAGCCATCATAGAAACATAGAAACATAGAATCTAGGAGCAGGAGTAGGCCATTCGGCCCGTCGAGCCTGCTCCACCATTCAATACGATCATGGCTGATCATTCAAATCCAGTACCCTGTCCCTGCTTTAATCCCCACAGTACATATATCCCACCCTACCCCCATAACCCCACATATTTAATTCCCCCTAACATATCCCATCCTATCCCCATAACCCCACATATTTAATCCCCCCCTAACACTAAGGGTCAATTTATCATAGCCAAATCAACCTAACCCGCACATTTTTGGACTGTGGGAGGAAACCGGAGCACCCGGAGGAAACCCACGCAGACACGGGGAGAATGTGCAAACTCCACACAGACAGTCACCCGAGGTCAGATTCGAACCCGGGTCCCTGGCGCTGTGAGGCACCAGTGCTAACCACTATGCCACCGTGTTACCCTTTCCATTGAGGTAGCCATCCTTTCCACAGAGATTGCCATCCTATCCATGGTGGTGCATTCATGCGCCTTATCGAATGCCTTCTGAAAATCCAAATACACCACATCCACTGGTTCCCCCTTATCTAATCTGCTAGTTACAACCTCAAAAAACTCTAACAGATTCATGAAACACGATTTCCCTTTCATAAATCCATAAATTTCACCACGGCAGTGCTGATGTTACAGATGGACTCCTCCATTCTCTCCACACTCGCACTAACCCTGGAGGCAAACCCTTCCAGAGACACCTGCACTTGTTCCTGTATTTCCCGAGACGCTCTTTTCTGGATGGCCCCAGAGGCACAGCATCTGCATGCAGCTCAGTAGAGCTAGGAGAGTCCTGCGACCTCCGCCGAGGACTTTCCACTGCTGTCGCTGTCTCTACCATCTACTGATGCTCACTTATGCACTGTGATAGACCAGGTGGCAACACTACTCTAACTCGCGAGGGCCCCACCAAGGTGAGCGCTGGTGCTGGGTGCGCTGAGTCCTGGTGACGCTGCTCCCTCAGAGGCTTCAGGTTCCTCTGAGGAGTTGTCTGGCTCTTTGTCCTGGATCATGGGGAGGGGGGGCGCTCAATGGTCCTGTGGGAGAGTAAAGGCATGATTTAGACATCTGATATTGATGTAGCAGATGATACAAAGTGATTCTCTGTGAACATCATATGCCATTGCTTTCTGAGAGGGATTAAACTCTATTATGTCACCTGTACCCGTCTCTCCATCGCCCACTTCCAGGTCCTCGCCATCGCCAACAATCTCGTTTGCAGCCTCCTCAGCACTGGTCAATGTGGCTAGGGTAGGTGTTCCTGCTCCTGTCTGTGCTCTCTCCCTCTTATTGTGGGCTATCTTTTCCTGCAAGGAAGGACACAAGCGGAGTTTCAACCACAGTGATGGAGTGAGTGTGAAGAATCCCTAACATAGAAGCTCTGAGGGAGACGAAGATGGGGTAAGGTGCCAAGAGGAAGCTAGCTCCTTGTGCGCTGTTAGTTGTTGTCACTGCATGACAGTGAGAGCGAGTCTAAGGGGTGCATAGGCAGGATGCTGAAGTGATTCAGTGCAGCGACAGAGATGGATAGGTAAGGGTGCAAGGGAAGTAAGGGTAGGGTGGTATGTGAAGGAGGAGGCTTACAACGCAGAGGGCTGGTGATGAGAAGAGAAGGGAAGCAGATTGAAGGCAAGTGTGATGGGATACTCACTTTTGATGTTCTCACAAGATCATGAAACCTTTTTCGGCACTGGATCCATGACCGTGCATATATGGACCTTGCGCTGACCTCCTGAGCAATGCGCAGCCAGGCTGCCTTGGTCTGCTGAGGAGGCTTCCTCTGGCCATCAGGAGGGAAGAGAATCTCCCTGCGCCCTCTGACAGCATCCACAAGAACATGGAGGGAGTCATCATTAAACTGAGGAGCTGCCTTGCCTCTGGAAGAAGTCATTGCATCTAAATCAATTTCAATGAGTCCAGGAATCCACAAGAGAAAGGCTTAGGCTGAATGACAGCTTTAAAAGCAGCAGCTATGATAATGTCATCAGAGGCAGCCAGCTGACCCGATCGCACTCATTGGACCGGCCAGTTCGCCTCATTGAAATCAACAAGCTCATTGAATCAAAATCGGACATCAGCAGCTGATCCCACCGGAAGCGGCTCCAGAACCCGCCCACCACGCAACCCGACTCCAACCCGCCTCGGCAATTAAGATCGAGCCCAAAGTATTTGTTTAATTTCTCTGCCATTTCCTTATTCCCCATTATAATTTTTCCTGTCTCAGCCTGTAAAGGACCCACATTTACTTTCGCTAATCTTTTCCGTTTTACATACCAACAGAAGCTTTTACAGTCTGTGTTTATTTCTCTCGCTAGTTTACTCTCATGTTCTATTTTCCCTTTCTTTATCAATTTCTTGGTCCTCCTTTGCTGAATTGTAGAATCCTCCCAATCTTCAGGCTTACTACTCTTTTTGGCATCATTATAAGCCTCTTCCTTTGATCTAATACTATCTTTAACTTCTCTTGTTAGCCACGGTTGGACCACTTTTCCTGTGGGGTTTTTGTGCCTTAAAGGAATGTATATTTGTTATAAATTATGTATTAATTCTTTAAATGCTAGCCATTGCTTCTCTACCGTCATACCTTTTAATGTAGTTTCCCTATCTACCTTAGCCAACTCACCCCTCATACCTGCGTAGTTTGCTTTTTTTAGATTTAAGACCCTAGTTTCGGATTTAACTAAATCACTTTCAAACTCAATATAAAATTCTATCATATTATGGTCACGCTTCCCTAAAGGTCCCTTTACTACAAGGTTATTAATTAACCCTTTCTTGTTGCACAATACTAGATCTAAAATAGTCTGCTCCCTAGTTGGTTCCTCAACATACTGATCTAGAAAACTATCTTGCATACATTCCATGAATTTGTCCTCCACACTATTACTGCAAATTTGGTTTGCCCAGTCTATATGTAGAGTAAAGTCCCCCATGATTATTGTATTACTCTTGTTATATGCTCCTCTAATTTCCTGATTTATACTCTGCCCTACATTACAACTACTGTTTGGCGGCCTATAAACAACTTCACCAATGTTTTCTGCCCCTTGCTGTTTCTTAGCTCCACGCTAACTGATTCTACTTCTTGATTTTCAGAGCTAAGAATCTTTTTCTCTACTGTCTTTATCCCATCCTTTATCGGGGCTACCCCTCCTCCTTTTCCACTTTGCTTATCTCTTCTAAAAGTTAAGTATCCTGGAATATTTAGTTCCTAACCTTGGCCACATTGCAACTACATGTCCATAATGGCTATTAGATCAAACCTATTAATTTCTATCTGCGCTATTAATTCATCTATTTTGTTGCGAATAGAAACATAGAAACATAGAATCTAGGAGCAGGAGTAGGCCATTCGGCCCGTCGAGCCTGCTCCACCATTCAATACGATCATGGCTGATCATTCAAATCCAGTACCCTGTCCCTGCTTTAATCCCCACAGTACACATATCCCACCCGACCCCCGTAACCCCACATATTTAATTCCCCCTAACATATCCCACCCTACCCCCGTAACCCCACGTATTTAATTCCCCCTAACATATCCCACCCTACCCCCGTAACCCCACATATTTAATTCCCCCTAACATATCCCACCCTACCCCCGTAACCCCACATATTTAATTCCCCCTAACATATCCCACCCTACCCCCGTAACCCCACGTATTTAATTCCCCCAACATGCTTTGCGTATTCAGATATAGTGCCTTTAGCTTTGACTTATTTCTAGTTTTCCCTGATGTCACTTTAGTCACTGATGCCTTATTACCCTTGTTACTCTCTCTGTCCCTTCCTGACCCACTCTGCTTATTTTTACCCAAAACTCTACTCTGCTCTAGAGCCTTGACATTTCTCTCGCTGCTTTTAAATTTACTCTTTCCTGAATCCTCCCATCCCCCCTTCATTAGTTTAAAGCCCTGTCTACTGCCCTAGTTATTCGGTTCACCAGGACACTGGTCCCAGCCCGGTTTAAGTGGAGCCTGTCCCAACGGAACAGCTTCCTCTTTCCCCAGTACTGGTGCCAGTGCCCCATGAACTGTAACCCGTTCCTCCCACACCACTCTTTGAGCCACGCATTTAAACCTCCAATCTGTTTGTCCATATGCCAATTTGCACGTGACTCAGGCAACAATCCAGAGATTATTACTTTTGAGGTTCTGCTTTTTAATTTAGATCCTAGCTCCTCAAACTCTCTCAGCAGAACCTCATTCCTAGTTCTACCTATGTTGTTGGTTCCTACGTGGACCACGAAAACTGGATCCTCCCCCTCCCACTTCAAGTTCTCCTCCAGCCGCGAGGAGATGTCTTTAACCCTGGCACCGGGCAGGCAACACAACCTTCGGAACTCTCGGTCACGGCTGCAGAGAAGAGTATCTATCCCCCTCATTATACTGTCCCCTACCACAACTACATTCCCTTTCACTCCCCCCGCTTGAATGGCCTCCTGCACCATGGTGCCATGGTCAGCTTGCTCATCCATCCTACAGGCTTCTCCCTCATCCACACAGGCAGCAAGAACCTCATACCTGTTGGACAAGGGCAAAGGCTGAGGCTCCTCCAGCACTGCACCTGGGATCCCCTTACCTGCCTGAGTCGCAGTCACACCCTCCTGTCCCTGACCACTAACCAGACCTGTACCACTACCTAACCTAAGGGGTGTGACTACCTCCTGGATCAAAGTTTCCAGGTAACTTTCCCCATCCCTGATGCCCCACAATGTCTGCACCTCAGACTCCAGCTCAAAAACTCTGAGCTGAAGTTTCTCAAGATGCAGGCACTTACTGCAAACGTGGTTGTCCGGGATCACAATGCTCTCCACAAGGTTATGGGTTCAAGTCCCACTCCAGAGACTTGAGCACAAAAATCTAGGCTGACACTCCAGTGCAGTACTAAGGGAGTGCTGTACTGTCAGATCAGATATTAAACCGAAAACTCATCTGTTCACTCAGGTGGGCGTAAAAGATCCTATAGCACTATTTCAAAGAAGAGCAGAGGAGTTATCCCCGGTGTTGTAGCAAATATTTATCCCTCAATCAACATCTAAAACAATTTATCTGGTCATTATCACATTATTGTTTGTGGGAGCTTGCTGTGCGCAAATTGGCTGATGCGTTTCCCACATTACAAGTTACTACACTTCAACAACTACTTCATTGGCTTTAAAGCACTTTGGGATGTCCGGTGGTCGTGAAAGGCGCTATATAAATGCAAGGGTTTCTTTTTTTTTCTCACCCATTGTCCCCCTCAACTCGTACCCGAAATGCTTTCATACTGCAGCAGTCCAACATCCCTGACCTGTTCGTACCTGGAACCAGCCTTAAGGGGCGGCTACTAGGCCACAAAGGATAGCCCCTTCAAACCTGGTTGATGACACCTCTGAGGAACCCCACCAATGAATCCGAAGAGTTCCACAACGCAAGCCATATATCAACCAGATGTGTCATCGAGCTAGCTCAAGATGTGCTGATGGCCTAATCTGCCCCTGCACAGGTGCAGGTGGAACAGTCTTTGGCGGGGCGCTCATGGGCTCCAACACCAGAGGTCGTTGGCCAAGAGCATCTCAGAAGGCAGAGCAGGGATCAGAGCAGCCTGCCTCTACCTCTGCTGCAGCCACAAGGGTTGCACCACGTAGGAGTGGTAGGGAAAGAAAATGAAAAGCTTTGTAGTTCACCGAGGATATGCACGTGGTGTTTATGAAAATTATTTTCTGTGTAAGTAAATTTTATTTATTTATTCACAGAAAATGTATTAATTTGCACCACTTTCCCATGTTCCCCATTCTTGCATGGCGACTGTCAACTTGGATTTTCAGTTGGTTGTTGATGAATGTGAAGACATGAATTGACAGACCAATTGGTGCATTTGGAATGATTGATTATAGGACTGCTTTGTGTAAGTGGGGGGTGGGGGTGGGAGGTGTGATAGTTACTTTGGTCCAGTGTGAGTGACTAACTGAACCTTCAAGCTATTTGGTCTGCCCTGGCATCCCGAGCAGCAATGTAATCAGCTGCTCTGGTGTTGGGGGCCACATCTTCATCTTCCGCTCCATTGGAATCATCAGCAGATGAAGAGCGCTGAGTGGCTTGTTCCTCCTCCACCTCTAGGCCTGGCTGCTGCACTATGTTGCGCAGAACGCTGCACACTATGATTATTCGAGAGACCTTCGCTGGCGAGTACTGAAGGGTGCCTCCAGACCTGTCCAGGCACCTGAAGCACATCTTGAGCTTCCTCAATGACACATCTGGTTGACATATGGCTTGGGTTATAGTGCTCTTGGGATTCATTGGTGGGGTTCCTCAGAGCTGTCATCAGTGAGGTTTGAAGGGGCTATCTTTTGTGGCCTAGTAGCCGCCCCTTAAGGCAGGTGGTGCTTTCATACTGTGGCAGTCCAACATCCCCTCCAGGTACGAACAGGTCAGGGATGTTGGACTACGGCAGTATGAAAAGATCATGGCAGCTCCCAGGGAATCTGGCGCAGACCTGCATGAACCTTTCGTTGTGGTTACACACTAGCTGAGCATTGATGGAATGAAATCCCTTGTGGTTGATGAATGCTCTTGGTTGATCAGGGGGTGCTTGGATTGCTATGTGTGTGCAATCAATGGCGTCCTGCAGCTGTGGGAAGCCAGCCAGAGACGCAAATCCGAGTGCCGCTCATTCTGGCTAATGTCATCACAGGGGAAGTTTACATACCTCCCAGCCCTGGCAAACAATCCATCATTCACCTGTCTTATGCATTTATGTGCAGCCAGCTGCAGGATCGTACCTCCGGGGTAAGGGATCGGACCCCCCCCCCCCCCCCGGGCTCGATGTACCTCTGGGGTAAGGGATCGGACCCCACCCCCCCCCGGGTTAGATGTACCTCCGGGGTAAGGGATCGGACCCCCCCCCCCCCGGGTTAGATGTACCTCCGGGGTAAGGGATCGGACCCCACCCCCCCCCGGGTTAGATGTACCTCCGGGGTAAGGGATCGGACCCCCCCCCCCGGGCTCGACGTACCTCCGGGGTAAGGGATCGGACCCTACCCCCCCCCGGGTTAGATGTACCTCCGGGGTAAGGGATCGGACCCCACCCCCCCCGGGTTCGATGTACCTCTGGGGTAAGGGATCGGACCCCACCCCCTCCGGGTTAGATGTACCTCCGGGGTAAGGGATCGGACCCCACCCCCTCCGGGCTCGACGTACCTCCGGGGTAAGGGATCGGACCCCACCCCCCCGGGCTCGAGGCTCACACCCACCTGTCAATCAAGCTG
This sequence comes from Squalus acanthias, assembly GCA_030390025.1. Lineage (NCBI taxonomy): Eukaryota > Metazoa > Chordata > Chondrichthyes > Squaliformes > Squalidae > Squalus > Squalus acanthias. Next base: position 49,560,696 of record CM059428.1, on the reverse strand, counting down.
ACTTCTGGGCGGGGAACCTGTCCATGATGTCACATGCACGCTGTGGAGTTTTAACTGCACGGTGAGCGGGGAAACTGGACTTCTGGGTTTCCCACGCTCTACCAGGCCCTCCTGCTCCAGGCAGGTCAAAAACTTAAAATTCCGGCCATGGAATCTGGATGGAGCGGGCTTGATGGACTGAATGATTCAATAGTCAGATATGAAATTTGGGTGGCATGGGACTGATGGGGTTTTCCTCACTCTGATCCACCATTACACTGTAATTTACATGTGTATATATAAATGCCCTGGTAACAGCTACACCACCTTCACACGTTAGTATTAATAGGAACCAGCCCTTCCATAGTTACACAGCACCGATGTCTTTTATTCTCAAAGATAAATACAGTGCTGCTTTAACACACCACTAAGTCATGTTATGGCACTGATATTATTTGGTAACAAATCTAAGGTAAAGAAATGTAAGTGTTGGTTTTGCGAATGTGTGCTACAGGTGGGGACCCTTGGGCGCCTGGTGCACATGTCAGAAAATCGCACGTGGCCAGCATGTGAGGTCCCCTGTCAGTAGTGCACATTCGTAAAGTCAGCCCTGTAGCCATGGAGCTGTCAGTATCAAGAACAATACCTCTGGTATTATACAATCACAAAATGTTGCCAGGTTTTGATCATTTATTCTCAAAGCACTCTTTAAAGGACTGTCAGACCATTGATATTATAACTTCTTAAAGTCATTTTTAGCTAAATAATACCAAGGTTATACATGTAAAAGGAGATTAGCTTCCTTCTAATTTATTACCTCTTTTGAATAGCATTTCATTGGCAATATTAATCACTCACCTCGGGGGAGGAAAAAACATGAAAAATACCTCAGTGTTCAGCACCTCTACACGGAATAACAGGAAAGGATTCTAATTAGTCAAATATGAATGAGCATAACAGGGCAAAGTGATTTGTTGTGTTATGGGGGAAGTTAAAGGATGCTGTATATTACCTCAAAATCCTGTAGGGACAAGCCTAGAATGCTTCATGAAATGAACCCTGAGCCAAAATATCCTGTGCCAAATTATAACTGTAATAGAGGACATGACCTCCTCAACCTTTTACTGGTAATAGAAATATAAATAGGAAATGAGAAACTGAGGCGTCTGAATACTGCTACTGCACATGGACGGCAATTTCCAATCCTGAGACATGAGGGTAGATTTTCCTCTGTTTCTGGGGAATTTGCGTTCCCCATGTGCAGAGCAGCATAAAAAGGGGCAGGGGGCAGAGACCCATCGGGGGCGATCTTGCCAGCCCTGGGGAGGCGGGTATGGAGGCGGGACTGCCAGGAAAATGGCAGAATTTGGAGGCGGGTGCCCAACCTGCCCCCAACCCGCCTCCATGCCATCTTCCCAGGAGGCGGGTAGCCGTCCCGCGCCGGGTCCCGTCTCCTTGGAGGCGGGAAGGGATTAAAGCCTATTAACTGCCTGTTAACAGCTAGTTAACAGGCAGAAAATAGGATTATCCCCTTTTTGCCCTCACAAGTGTGGGCTTCCTGAAGGCTCCGAAACCCGCCAGGTCAGCGAGGCGAGCAGTGGGTCTGCAGGGGTCAGGAGGGGTGCAAAAGTGTGCTGTGGAGGTGAGTGATGGGTGCAAGTGTGGAGAGGTGAGTATCTGAGGTAAGTGCAAAGTGTTATTAAAAGTGTACTTACCTTTGTTTCTTCCTGCAGGCTTCAGTCGGTGGGTATGCGGAGAGTCTCGCACCTCTGCTTTGGAGATGACAGATGGCCGTTGCATTTCTCAGATGCAACAACCATCTCATTTCTGCAAAAGAAAGATGTTTGATGAGGTCTTGAATTCAAGACCTCATCAAACTACAGAGAATGTCACTGTTTGACAGCTTCACAGAGCTGTCAAACGATGACAATTCATCTGTCAAAAATTTTTGACAGATGAAATGTCATACATTGACATTCTCTGCAACCGGCTTTCCCTTAATTGGCCTGCTAAGCCCGCTGGGCGGGCTTAACAAAGTCAATCAAGGGAAAATAACCTGGGTTGGCCAGAAGTTGTTGGAGGCGGGACTGAAACCCGACAAGTGGGAGTCCCGCCTCCAAAAGCTCCCCATTGGCAAAATCACCCCCATCGTGTCAGGCCCCCAGCCCCACTAGAACTTCTTGGGACTCAACTAGGGCTATACCTCTCTTGTGGCCACTGGCAGCCAAGAGAGGAAGATCTACCCTGTCGGATCCACTTAATTAATAATCATCCTGGCTCCCCCTTTATCCCATATCTCCTGTTCTACCTCACCTGGAGAAATAAGGACCTCAATTTCCCTGTAATGGGCTCATATATTTGGTTTGGTAGTAAGTTGGCTGGAAATCCTTTGGATTACCATTGCAGTGGTAACACAGCTTGTAAAAAGACTAGTGACTTGTCACAGCTGTCAAAGTGCGCCACATAAAATAGATTACTTTGAGGTATAGTTACTGTTGTTGCCTCGGCAAAATTTACTGCTTTCATTATCGTGGTAAGTCTGGTGTTTGTATTTTTTTTCCATCGGATCAAATGTAGTTCAGCAACCTGAGACTGAACCAGCTGACTGGTGGAAGGATCTGGAAAGTGGTGAGGAAAAAAGGCAGTAAGAAAACCAGACTTTGTGGAAGCTGACTTTAATCTTTTTGTGCAAAAGTAATACAATTGCAAGAAGCCATTACTGGCTTTTGCAGCCATGCAGATACACCTTATGAGTATTGAGAAATTAAAAGTAAAAAGAAAGGAATCTCCCATACAAAAAGGGGTAAGGAAGGTTGCTATGTAGACATCAGCTCATTCAAAACTCTGCTGCCCAGATCCCTGAAGAGGTATACTCAGATGGTATTTTAACATAGAATCATAGAAATTGCAGCACAGGATGAGGCCATTGCACCTTTATTGGTGCTAAGATCTTGGTTCAGTGTTAGCCTTGGCTCAGTGATAGTACTCTTACCTCAGAGTCCAGAAGGTGGTGAGTTTAAGCCCCAGTCTAGAGACTTGAGCACATAATCTAGGCTGGTACTTTAGTGCAGTACTGAGAAAGTGTTGCACTGTCAGGTGCCATCTTCAAAATGAAATGTCTGCATGCTGAAGTGGTGCTCTTTGAAGACAGCAGGCGAGTTGTTCTGGCCAATATTTATTTCTCCACCAATACCACTAAAACAGATTAGCTAGTTATGTATCTTCAGCTGTCTGTGGGATTTTGCTATATGCCAATTGGCTGTTGCATTTTCCTATGTTACAACAGTGAAAACACTTCACAAGTACTTCATTGACTATGAAGTGCTTTGGGATGCCCTGTGGATGTGAAAGGGGCAAAGTAAACATAAAGGGGGAAAAATTCGGTTGCTTTGCGCCTCCCGTTAGCGCCCAAAGCAACTAGCGCCCGGGCGCGGCGCTGCCAACGCCTCCCGTGAAATTCAGCGGGAGGTTAGCGGCGGTGGTAACCGTTAGCGCCCCGTGGCACTGCACCGCCAGCGATGACGTCATCACTGTGCGCAGCGTCCCGCTCGCGCCCCAGCCGCGATCTTCGGTAGTGCCCCCTGACTTACCGCCAGACACTATGTCCTGACGGGGTCAGGGGAGCCTACCTGCGGCCGGGGCAGCGCTATTTAAAGGCGAGGTGCCGGGCGGCCATTTTTGTTGCTGGCTGCCTGCCAGCACCTGCCTCTGCTGCCGTCCCTGGCCTCCTGAGGACCCCCCCCACTTCCTGCGGAGTGCTGGCTGCGCTCCATGAGCCCGGCACTTCTCTTGAGTGCCAGGGTCTTTTGCCGGCACTCCGATCCCGGTGGCCCTGCTGGGCCTCGGGTCGCGCTGTGCAAGGCCCCTCCCCTTTAAGAAGGGGAGGAAGGCCTGCAATACCGTGGCGAGACGTGCCACAGTGCCGCGATATTCCCTCGCAGCGCCCCAAGAGGGAGGCGGGGTGCTTCCAGTAGCGCCCTGCTTCCCTCTTGGGGTGCTACCACTCAATTTCGGTCGCGGGGGTGCTAATTTTCTCGGGGTGCTAAAAGGGGGCGCGATTCAATTTTCCCCCCAAATTCTTTTCTTTATCCTTTTATATATTTTTTCAAATGCTTATCCAATTTCCTTTTAAATTTGAATAGTCTCTGCTTCAATAGCTATTTGTGGAAAGCACTCCATGTTCTAATAACCCCTATATGACAATCCTTCATTATCAATCAATGCCCCTTTGATAATCCTCAGTCTATGTCCTTTGTTACTGATTTGCTAAACAGTGGAAACAATATTTCACTATTTACTCTCTTAAAACCTTTCATAATCCCACCCCACCCCCGTCTTAAACAGCCATCAGTACCCTTTTCCCTTTTTTTTCTTATTCTAATCTTCACTGTTTTTCTCCTTAATCTTTTTCCTGTCTATCCTAAGGAACTTCTCTTTAAGTACTCTTAACTCCTTCACCATGCGCTCTAACATTTGCAGTACTAGTTTCAATTCGTACCCCACTACTTCATTTACGTTCTCTGCAAGGACAATGGTACTGGTTAAGTTTTGTTAAAGTCCAAAACCACCAGTAGAATTTCCCCCAGTCTCAATGTATTAGGAATTTGAAGACTTCCCTTCCATTCTGTAATTCTAGCTACATGTTGACGTATCTAATCTGTTCCTTTCTAATTTATCCAGTGTGTGACCCCAGGAGTAATCCTAAAGTTAATTATCTCTAGAGCTAGAAATTCATCTCGGGCGGTATTGGATCGGCCGCTCGTTATACACTGTACCTGATATTCAGTTCGATTGACTACAATAGACTGAATATCAGGCGCTGTGTATAATGGGCCCGCTGTGTATAATGGGCTCGCTGTGTATAACGGGCTCGCTGTGTATAACGGGCCCGCTGTGTATAACGGGCCCGCTGTGTATAACGGGCTCGCTGTGTATAACGGGCCCGCTGTGTATAACGGGCCCGCTGTTTATAACGGGCTCGCTGTGTATAACGGGCCCGCTGTGTATAACGGGCCCGCTGTGTATAATGGGCTCGCTGTGCATAACGGGCCCGCTGTGTATAATGGGCTCGCTGTATATAACGAGCCCACTGTGTATAACGGGCTCGCTGTGTATAACGGGCCCGCTGTGTATAACGGGCGGCCGATCCCATACCGCCCACTTTGCGCCACCGCCTGAGATGCATTTCTAGGCCTTTGAGTTTTGCATTTTGGTCTAGAGTCTAACTCGAGTTCAATCTCTCTCTGCAAGAATTTGCTATGTCACTGGTTCCTTCATGAACCATAACTTCTGACTGCTTTCCCTCCCTTTTCAGAAACTTTCTCAACAGTTCTCTCTCTTATCCTGGCACCTGAGATGCAGCACATCATTCAAGACTCCTGGTCATGTCTGCAAAACAGCTGCCTATTCCCTAATTATCAAACCTCTCTCAACTACCACTATCTAATGGATAGTGTCGCTCTTTTACCCATGGGTAATCTTTTATCCACAGTACTGTGGTGTTGCTCTTGATTACCCTTTCCTGTGCCTCTGTCCTTGGCCTTATCATAGGTGTCAATTTGGCAGATTGGGCGCCCAGTGAGCGTTGCGCTGAAGTCCCCGGCGCTAACTCGTAGAGGCGGCACTACAGGGGGCCCGAATTTCGCATGTGGCATGGATTTGCCCCGCCAGGCGCTAACTGGAGGTGCTTTGGTACCGAATTTCTCCCCCTGTGTAGCTATTTGACAAGAGTTCATCTTCCACTGTGCATAGTCACCTTCTTGCTCTCTATCTGTGGGATAACTTCCCTTCTGGAATGTATCTCCAGAAAGCTTTTCCCCCCATGTAAGTTGTGGATTATAGCGAGCTGGTTGTCAAGCTCAGCATTCCTCTGTTCAAGCAAATCCCTGTTGCTTCATGCATATGTATCCTCCCAGATACATTGCAGATCCAGCATATCCCACACCATACATGCTGCACAAATTACTAGTCTCGCCCCGACAGCGACAGGGAGAGGAGGTGTGAAGCAGTCAGTAGCCGGCTCCAGGGGTGCTACTTAAAGTGATCATGAGTAATGAGTCGCAGCTCTCAGGTTAGTGCTGTTTCACTGCTTCCTTGTCAGTTTGACATTGAGCAACCGTTTAATTCAATCATTTAAAGGTTGTTTAGTCTCTGGAGTGTTGTGGCTACTAAAAATTTGTTACATTTATTCTCACAAAATATCAAAGTGCTGCACTTCCTTACATTAAAGGGGGGGCTGTACTGGCAGTCAACCTCGCCCTCCAGGATCTACTGCGGAGGGACCACAGGCAGCGAGAATGATTGGAACATGTGGCCAGAGGGAGGAGGAGGGCCATGAGGGCTCTCAACAGGAGGCCTTACCCTCCAAGGGTCTTTCGATAGCAAATCTCCTACCTCCAATTAAGCCAATTAGAAGACTCCACTTCAGAAAGGAGGTGGTTACAGAACTCTGCCACCTCCTGCAACCAGACCCCGAGCCTCAGATCAGGATGAGGACGGCTCTCTCAGTGGCAGTCAAGGTCACCATCACCTTCAATTTCTTCGCCAGCAGATCCTTCCAGTCTGCAACAGGAGATATAGTTAACATCTCGCAGTTGGCCGTCCATCGCTGCATCCAGGAGGTCACAGAGGCTCTCCACAGTAGGGGAAGGGACTACAATTCCTGCCCCATCACCAGAGAGAAGCAGGACGAGCGTGCATGTGGCTTTGCCAGGATAGCAGGATTCCCAATGGTGCAGGGCGCCATTGACTGCACCCATGTGGCTTTGCGGGCACCACATAACAATCCTGAGATCTTCTATAACCGCAAAGGCTACCACTCACTTAATGTGCAGTTGGTGTGCGACCACAGACAGCAAATCCTCAATGCGAATGCCTGCTATCCTGGCAGCAGCCACGATGCCTTCTTCCTGCGTCAGACCGATGTTCCATCACTCTTCCAGCCACCACATCAAGCTCGCGGCTGGCTGGTCTGAGACAAGGGGTATCTGCTCTCCACCTGGCTCATGACTCCCCTCCGCAACCCCAACATTCCTACACAGCACTCATATAATGAGAGCGATGCTGCGACCAGGAACATCATCGTGCAGACCATCAGGGTGCTCAAGCAACGGTTCCACTGCCTTGACCATTCAGGAGGAGCCCTACAGTACTCGCCAGTGCAGGTGTCCCATTTCGTCATGGTGTGCTGAATGCTCCACAATCTGGCCATCATGAGAGCCCAGCCCTTGCCAGCAGGGATTGCGGGACCACCTTAGGAGGAGGAAGAGGGAGAGGAGGAGGAGAAGGAGGAGGAGGAGGAGGAACAGGAGCAATGGAGGAGGCAGCCACTCAATCAGCCTTCCGCCTCATCAGACTGCGGTTCCAGTAAATTCATCCCCAGATCCCATTGCTCACCACATCCCTATCATTCCATCCCTGTCACAGTCCATATCACAGCGCACAGCTGAAATGAGAGACAGTACAAGATTATCCGAAGTGAATTAATAAATTTATCAATAATCAGTGAACACATATTTACAACAACAATATTTACTATTCACCCTTGTGCAATCCCTTAGTGCCTCGAGTTACTGTGCCTTTGCCTACTAGTGCTCCTATGAAGTGTTGGCCCAGTGGCTGCAGCAGGGCTGGTGGAAGGCTGCTGAGTGTCCGTGCGGGAGACTTCAGATGGCCTTGCAGGATGGCCTCGACCAGCTCTGGACCTGAAAGGCCCGGCTGTAGACTGCACCACCTCAGCATGGGTGGCAGCAGTCTGGGCTGGCTGGATGACAGGCAGCAACAAGGGCAATGGTAGAGTGGCAGTGGTGGGTGCAGGAATGCTGTCATCCTGAGAGAGGACAGCAACTTCCCGCTCCACTGACCCACTGCCACTCCCCCGGGGCAGCACCTCAGCATCCCTAGCAATCTGTTGCAGCACAGATTGCTGGCCTGATGTGACATTGTGAAAGCCCCGGTCGACGGTGGAAGACCCAGTCACGATGGCAGCAGTTAGAGCTTGCGTGGCATCAAGCTGAGACTGAATTAGAGCAGTCTGAGATTGAATGGCATCAACCATAGACTCCATTACAGCATTAAGATGTTGCGTCGCTTCCGACTGTGCTGCAATGGAAGCTGCCAGATCGCCCATGACATGCAGCATCAGGTCTGGGTCTCCACGGTCTCTCTGGGAGTCTACCATCCTTTGCAGACTGGAAATGATGGGCTCCATGGTGTGCATAGAGCTTTGTGCAATGTTGGAGGCGGACTCCTCCACGCTCCTTGCCACTGTCGAGAGGCTCTCGGGCACCTATCATCTCCGTGTGCATGCCCATCACCCTTCTTCAAAAGGCCTCCCCATCGAGGTCCTCATCTGAGTCCTGTGCAGCAGAACTCGCGCGCGAACTCGCCCTCTGGGGAGCTGGCCCCCGAGCTACCCTTTCCCCCTGGCCTTGCTGCAGCCCGCTTGTTCCCGGTGCATCATCCTGTGCAGATCCCACCACGATACTAGCCTCTAAAGAACGCGTAGAACGCGCTGCCTGCGGGTGAGACATGCAGTGACGCGGTGTGTTCTTCCTCCTCCTCTTCTCCCACCTCGCTATCTATGGTGCCCTCAGGGACAGGCTGCTCTGGTGCTTGCTCATTATCTGAAAGCATAAAGGCACAAGAGTCAGGTTAAGGTGAGGGGAGGGGGGCAGGAAGGGAGAAATGCATGCATACAGCATGATTAGCTGGAAAGTGCAAAACACTTGTGGGGTGAGGGGGAAGTGGGATGTGAGAAGAAGGAGTAGGGATGAACATACAGTTGTTGTCCCCGAGGGGGTCAACATCGCTGGTGGCCATGGCACCCACCACCTGGCCCCAATAATCTCCAGCACCCGAGTTTCCACCGTAGACATTAGTTGGGTGGTGGGCTGTCCCCCGCCTGTGCGCTCCTGCTCACTCCTGTTGTGAGCCGCCTTGTCCTGCAAGAGAAAGGAAAGTGTGTGAGTGAGTGTGGAGCAATGTGGTTGGGTGATGTGCCTGCCATAGTTGAATAGTTGTCATTGTTTGCAAGGTGTGAGATGTGGGTGTGAGTGTTGGTAGGTGGAGATTGTTGGTGGGTGAGCACTGGGGGTGTGGTGCTTTGGCCAGTGTGTGCAGACTGTGGTTCAGATGGTGGTATGTAGCATTTGTTGAGGCATTGACTCACCCTGACCACCCGAGTGAGGTGGTTAAATTTCTTCCTGCACTGTGTGTGGGTCCTGGGGACCACAGTGCTGCCCGAGACCTGATGGGCAACCTCCCTCCACATGGCGTGGAAGACTTGCAGCGAGGGCGTCCTGCCATTTGCCGGGTAGAGCTCCGCCCTCTGTCGCTCCACAGCGGACACCAACTCCTCCAATGCTTGGTCCGAAAATCTGCGGGCTCTCTCCCTGGAGCGTGGATCTGCCATCATGAAACCTGCTTGAGTCGTCTGGCTCCTTGGGCCTGGCTTGCTCCTGCTTGCTGACACAGGTTCACAACCAGCAATGCTGAGAATGAGGTCCTGCAATATGAATGAAACTCCCCTTTAAGAACTGGAAAGCGCCTGTGGCAATGATGACTTGTAATTAGACTGCACCTGATATTGGTTAGTGCTTTGAGTGTAATGCCACTGAGCGAGACCGTTAGCGCTTGATTTAGCGCTCCCATCCTTTCTTTGAGTGAATGAATACTTTGCGTCTGTTTTCACAAAGGAGAGGGGCGAAGCAGACATTACTATCGGGGGGGGGAGGAGAGTGAAATATTAGATGAAATAAACATAGTGAGAGAGGAAGTATTAAGGGGTTTAGCAGCTTTAAAAGTGGATAAATCCCCAGGCCCGGATGAAATGTATCCCAGGCTGTTAAGTGAAGCAAAAGAGGAAATAGCAGAGGCCCTGACCATCATTTTTCAATCCTCTCTGGCTTCAGGTGAGGTTCCGGAGGACTGGAGGACTGCTAATGTGGTACCCTTGTTTAAAAAGGGAGAAAAGGATAGACCAAGTAATTACAGGCCAGTCAGCCTAACCTCGGTGGTGGGAAAATTATTGGAAAGAATTCTGAAGGACAGGACAGGGAAAGCGTAGGGCCCATTAGGGACCAAAGTGGCAATCTGTGTGTAGAGCCGGAAGATGTAGGTGAGGTTTTAAATGAATATTTTGCATCTGTGTTCACTATGGAGAAGGACGATGTAGGCATAGAAATCAGGCAGGGGGATTGTGATATACTTGAACAAGTTAGTATTGAGAGGGAGGAGGTACTTGCGGTTATAGCGGGCTTAAAAGTGGATAAATCCCCAGGCTCAGATGAGATGTATCCCAGGCTGCTGTGTGAGGCAAGGGAGGAGATTGCAGGGGCTCTGACACAAATTTTCAGAACCTCTCTGGCCACAGGGGAGGTGCCAGAGGACTGGAGAACAGCTAACATAGTACCATTATTCAAGAAGGGAAGGATAAACCAGGGAATTACAGGCCAGTGAGCCTAACATCAGTGGTAGGGAAATTATTGGAAAACATTCTGAGGGACAGAATTAGTCTCCACTTGGAGAGGCAAGGATTAATCAAGGATAGTCAGCATGGCTTTGTCAGGGGGAGATCATGTCTAACCAATTTGATTGAATTTTTCAAGGGGGTGTGTAGGTGTGTGGATGAGGGTACTGCAGTTGATGTAGTCTACATGGACTTCAGTAAGGCTTTTGACAAAGTCCCGCATGGGAGACTGGTCAAGAAGGTAAGAGCCCATGGGATCCAGGGCAATTTGGCACATTGGATCCAAAATTGGCTTAGTGGCAGGAGGCAGAGGGTGATGGTCGAAGGTTGTTTTTGTGACTGGAAGCCTGTGTCCAGTGGTGTACCACAAGGATCGGTGCTGGGTCCTTTGCTGTTTGTAGTGCACATTAATGATTTAGATATGAATGTAGGAGGCATCATCAGTAAGTTCGCAGGTGACACGAAAATTGGTGGAGTGGTAAATAGTGAGGAGGATATAGATGGGTTGGTTAGATGGACAGAACAGTGGCAAATGGAATTTAACCTTGAAAAGTGTGAGGTGATGCATTTTGGGAGGACTAACAAGGCAAGGGAATACACAATGAATGGTAGGACCCTAGGAAGGACAGAGGATCAGAGGGACCTTGGTGTGCATGTACATAGATCCCTGAAGGCAGCAGGACAGGTAGATAAGGTAGTTAAAAAGGCATATGGGATACTTGCCTTCATTAGCCGAGACATAGAATATAAGAGCAGGGAGGTTATGATGGAGCTGTACAAAACGCTAGTTAGGCCACAGCTGGAATATTGTGTGCAGTTCTGGTCGCCACACTATAGGAAGGATGTGATTGTATTGGAGAGGGTGCAGAGGAGATTCACCAGGATGTTACCTGGGCTGGAGCGCTTCAGCTATGAAGAGAGACTGGACAGGCTGGGGTTGTTTTCCTTAGAGCAGAGAAGGCTGAGGTGTACCTGATTGAGGTGTACAAAATTATGAGGGGCATAGATAGGGTAGATAGAAAGGAACTTTTCCCCTTAGTAGAGGGGCCAATAACCAGGGGGCATAGTTTCAAGGTAAGGGGCAGGAGGTTTAGAGGGGATTTGAGGAAAAACTTTTTCACCCAGAGGGTGGTTGGAATCTGGAACTCACTGCTTGAAAGGATGGTAGAGGCAGGAACCCTCACAACATTCAAGAAGCATTTAGATGAGCACTTGAAACGCCATAGCATACAAGGCTACGGACCAAATGCAGGAAAATGGGATTAGAATAGACAGGGCTTGATGGCCGGCGCGGACACGATGGGCCGAAGGGCCTCTTTCTGTGCTGCATAACTCTAGATTTGACAGGAAGACCTGTCAAATCTATGAATAGAGATCGGCCCCAAAACCTAACTAAAACTTCAAATAATTTTTTTTTTAAATCACATCTTTAAAATAACTATAAATTACATAAATTAACTATTTTAAACAAAAATTTTAATTTTTGAAAAAATTAATTACAGTTTTTAACGAGGCAAAAAATAAGCTTACCTTTCTTTAAAGTATTTAAAAAAGATAAACCTGTGGAAAAAATGTTTAAATTTTACTTAATTCACCACTTACCTTGTTAAAAGCAGGCCTTGCGCCTCCTTTTTCCCCGCGCAGCTGCTGGAGACTTACCCTCACAGAGAAACCTCAAAAAAAAGTGGAAGTTCGCTGCGTGCGCGCTGCCTCTCCGGTGCACGCGTTTGACCTCCGAACCCCTTCCTTCAAGGGAACGGAAGTTCCGGTTTCCAGCGCATGCGCAGTGCATGTGCGAAACCGGCACTTTCGTTGGGTCTACGGGTGAGTACACAATGCGTACTCACCCGTGGAGACCCGAATTTCTGGCCCATGTGCACTTGGGATGCTCTAACCTGCAGGGCTACGGACCAAGAGCTGGGAAGTGGGATTAGGCTGGATAGCTCTTTGTTGGCTGGCACGGGCACGATGGGCCGAAATGGCCTCCTTCCGTGCTGTAACTTTCTATGATTCTATGATTCTATAATATTATTAGGCAGAGTCAACATGATTTTATGAAAGGGAAATCATGTTTGACAAATCTATTGGAATTTTTTGAGGTTGTAACTAGCGGGGTAGATAAGGGGGGAACCAGTGGATGTTGTATATTTGGATTTTCAGAAGGCATTCAAAAAGGTGCCACACAAGAGGTTGTTATACAGGTGGGTAAGTAAGCTGTGAGAAGGATGCAAAGAGGCTGCAAAGGGACATAAGTGATTGGACAAGAAGATGGCAGATGGAGTATAATATGGGGAAGTGTGAAATCATCCACTTTGATAGGAAGAATGGGAAAATAGAATATTTTTTAAAGGTGAGAGATTAGTAAATGTTGGTATTCAGAGGGATTACATAGAATATATGGCACAGAAACAGGCCATTCATCCCAACCAGTCCATGCCGGTGTTTATGTTCTCCTTGAACCTCCTCCCGTCTTTCCTCATCTAACTCTATCAGCATAACCCTCTATCCCCTTCTCCCTCATATGCTTATCTAGCCTCTCCTTAAATGTATCTATAATATTCGCCTCAACTACTCCCTGTGGTAGCGAGTTCCACATTCTCACCACCCTCTGGGTAAAGAAGTTTCTTCTGAATTCCCTATGTGATTTCTTGGTGGCTATCTTATATTGATGGCCTATAGTTGTGCTCTTATCCACAAGTGGAAACACTCTCTCTGTATCTACTCTATCAAAACCTTTCATAATTTTAAAGATCTCTATTAGGTCACCCCTTAGCCTTCTCTTTTCAATAGCCCAGCCTGTTCATCCTTTTCTGATGGGTATACCCTCGCATTTCTGGTATCATCCTTGTAAATCTTCTCTGCACCCTCTCCAGTGCCTCTATATCCTTTTTATAATATGGCGACCAGAATTATACACAGTACTCCAAGTATGGTCTCACCAAAGTTCGATACACGTTTAGCAAAACTTCACTATTTTTCAATTCTATCCCTCTAGAAATAAACCCTAGTGCTTGGTTTGCCTTTTTTTATGGCCTTGTTAACCTGTGTTACTACTTTTAACGATTTGTGTATTTGTACTCTGAGATCCCTTTGCCCCTCTACCCCACCCAGACTCGCACCCTCCAAGTAATAAGTGACCTCCCTATTCTTCCTACCAAAATGTAATACCACACATTTATCTGTGTTGAAATTCATTTGCCAATTTTATGCCCATTCTGCAAGTTTATTAATGTCCTCCTGTAATTTGTTGCAGTCCTCCTCAGTATTGACTATCTCCCCAATTTGGTGTCAGCTGCAAATTTAGAAATTGTGTTTTTCATTCCAAAGTCTAAATCGTTAATGTAAATTGTGAACAGCAGTGGTTCCAGCACTGATCCTTGTGGAACACCACTACCCACCTTCTGCCACTGTGAATAGCTACCCATTACCCCTACTCTCTGCTTTCTGTCTAGAAGCCAGCTAACTATCCATTCTATTACTTGTCCCCTGACTTCGCATTCTGTGATTATTCATTAGTCTATTATGTGGTACCTTATCGAAGGCCTTTTAAAAATCCAGATAAATTACATCTACTACATTACCCTTGTCTACTCTTTCTGTTACCTCTTCAAAAAATTCAATTAGGTTGGTCAAGCAAGGCTTTCCCTTTTGAAATCCATGTTGACTATTCATTATTATATTTTTGGCTTCTAGATGTTCTTCTATTTTCTCCTTTAGTAGGGATTCCATTGTTTTTCCTACCATCGATGTTAAGCTGACTGGTTTATAGTTCCCTGGACATGTTCCATCTCCCTTCTTAAATATAGGTATTACGTTAGCTATCCGCCAGTCCTCTGGCACTACACCTTTTTCTAACGAATTATTAAATATGTGCAGTAATGCCTCTGCTATCTCTTCCCCAGATTCTTTTAAAATGAGGGGATGTAACCCATCCGGACCAGGGTTTTTTTCCTCTTTTAGTTTGATTAGTTTATTTAATATATCTCTTCTATTTATTTTAAATGGATTTATTTCATTTCTAATCTCACCTTCCAGTGTCATGTCCACCTGTTATAATCTCCCTGGTAAATACTGAAGCAAAGTAATTATTTAAAAGTGTCAGCTGTGGCTCAGCTGGTAGCACACTCTAGGTGGGAGGGGCTAGGAGTAAGCAGGTGCTGCTGGTTGCCTGATTACTGCAGGGAGTTGGAGTGAGCTTGTAAAAAGTTGGTGGTGGGTTTTTGGGCCTTTTTTGGCCCATAAACAGCAGCCAGATGGCTGCTGAGGGGCCCGGAGTGCTGGGCCCCTCAGAGGACAGTGTTCCCAAGATGAATTTAATCAGGGGAGAAACTGTTGTTGGAAGGGAGAGAAAAAGGCCCAAAGATTTGGGCCGGGACCAAAGGAGGTTTGGAAAAGAAAACACGGTGGTGGTTCAGTACGAGGATAAGGAGATATGAGCTTGGGATATTATTCAAGCGGTACATGAGGACTGTGGCGAGGGAAGCTGCTTTGCCTGCCGACCAAAGCCGAATGTTGGGTTCGAGGTGACGGTCAGTGGCCGAGAGGAGGTGGAAAGACTTTTACTCAGTTTGAAGGTTGGTGATAAGTTCTTGGAGGTATCTCTACTATATTTGGAAGAGGGGTGGTCTCATTCTTAAACTTGCCTGTTTATATTGATGACGAGGTGCTAATCAAAAAGTTGGAGTTGTGGGACATTAAAATTTGCTTGGCAATAAAGAGGAGGTACTATCCAGGAACACTGGTAGCAGATGGAACCTGTTATGTAAAGGTGCGGTTCCCAGAGGGGGTGAAGTCATTACCATACAGCATGAAATTTGAGATAATGGAAGGAGTGCAGTACTTCCGAGTACTGCATGATAACCAAGTGAAGGTTTGTTATTATTGTCTTGGACACGACCATCTTGTAAGAAACTGTCCGGACTTGTACTGTTATAATTGCGGCGAGTCTGGACACATCGCTCGGTGCTGCAAGGCAGAGAACTGTGGGGTGTGTCACAAAGGCCCCACCCGCTGTGAGTGTAAGGCAGAAGGAAGCTCTATGAGTGACAAGAAGATGGGAGAAGGAGCAGGAGGTGTGTGTGGAACGGGCGGAGCACACAGCTGGTGAATTGAAGGAGATGAGCGGAGGAAGAGGCAGAAAATTGCAGTGCAGAGAACAGGATGGAGATGGTGGAAAACACACCAAGTACAGTGGAAAAGGACAAAGACAGCAGCGGGCAGCACGGGTCGAGGGCAGAGTCAAGCCATAATACGGTTCAGCTCTCCCTAAAGAATCTGGTGTCCGCGGGGGGAGAGGAGGCGGGAGCGGGGTGTGTGGTAAATGTAAGTACTCCAAAGAAAGACGGGGAGTCGGACATCTCGGTGAGCAGGAGAGGGCAAGACAAGGAGAGGGTGCAAGAGGCAGGAGCCTTAAAGGGGCAGCAGGACGGGAGCAGCGAGACAAAGACGCCAGAAGAGAGCAATATTGGTGCGCCATTGTCCCAGAGAGAGAAGGATTAGGGAGCAAGGGATGATGAGGCCGAAGGGAGCGGCCCTGTTGGAGAAACCGCGATAGCAGGAAGACTCTCTATGGGAGATGATATATCTGACGGGGAGCAGGATTATTTATCTGACGGGGAGCAGGAACAGAAGGTCATGGAAGAGCTCGAGAGTGAGGAATCAGAGGGAGACAGAGACATGGAAGTGAGGGGTGGGGTAGCATCGTGTGGAAAGGGAAAGGTTAGTGAGGGGCAGAAGGAGGGAAAAGGGGCGGCTCCTCGGCCCAAACCTAATGCAAGGAAGAGGCTGAAACAGCAGGGAAGTTTCAAACAGGAGGTGAAAAAGAGCCGGAGGCTGCAGGAAAAAGCAACAGCTGCCCGAAAAGTTGAGAAGGAGCATGAGAGGAGGGAAGGGCCAGAGATTAAATGACGGGGAAATTATCAGGCATACTTCCTTTATTCGGAGTCATGATTACATTGGTCTCGATTAATGTGAACGGACTGAGGAGTGAGAAGAAATTGCAGCAGTTATTGCAGTGTTTTAAAGGCACTGACTTGTTGTGTCTGCAAGAAACCTTTTGGGATGAGGATATCCTAGAAAGAGTTCGGAAGATTTGGAAGGGAGAGGTGTTTGCAAGTTGTGCAAACAATAACTGTAGAGGGTTGGCTGTTTTGGTGAGTCTGTCCATAAAAGAGAACATTGCCTTGGTGGACAAGGACACTGAGGGGAGATTTTTATGGCTAAGGGTAAAAATTGAAGAATTTAATTGCGATCTCTTTAATATCTGTGCACTGAATGACCATCGCAAGCGGCGCGAGTTTTTTCGGTGGTTATTCACTGAAGCGGCAGAGGTGGAAAACCCTTGTATAGTGGGGGATTTTAATGTATTTTTATCTCGGCTGGACATTTCAGCCCAGATGACCTTTAAGGATGATAACTCCAGAGGGATGATTGTAAAAATGATGGCAAATTTAAATTTGAGACACTTATGGAGGGATTGGAATCCCATAAAAAGGGAGTTCTCCAGAACAGGTTGGGTGGGTGATGTTTTAAAACAGAGCTGAATAGATTTTGTGTTAATGCGGGAAGGGTTAAGTTCTGAGGTGATGGAGATTTCATAGAATCATAGAAAGTTACAGCACGGAAGGAGGCCATTTTGGCCCATTGTGTCAGCGCCGGCCAACAAAGAGCTATCCAGCCTAATCCCACTTCCCAGCTCTTGGTCCGTAGCCCTGCAGGTTACAGCATCCCAAGTGCACTTCCAAGTACTTTTTAAAGGTTAGGGTTCCTGCCTCTACCACCCTTTCAGGCAGTGCGTTCCAGACCCCCACAACCCTCTGGGTGAAGAAATGTCCCCTCAAATCCCCTCTAAACCTTCCCCCAATTACTTAAAATCTGTGCCCCCTGGTTTTTGACCCCTCTGCTAAGGGAAATAGGTCCTTTCTATCCAGTTTAACTATGCCCCTCAAAAACATAGAAACATAGAAGATAGGAGCAGGAGTAGGCCATTCGGCCCCTCGAGCCTGCTCCGCCATTCGATGAGATCATGGCTGATCATCCAAACTCAGTACCCTGTATCTGCCTTCTCCCCATATCCCTTGATACCTTTAGCTTTAAGAAATATATCTAACTCATTCTTGAATATATTTAATGATTTGGCCTCAACTACATAGAGTCATAGAGCTATACAGCACGGATAGAGGCCCTTTGGCCCATCGTGTCCGCGCCGGCCATCAAGCCCTGTCTAATCTAATCCCATATTCCTGCATTTGGTCCGTAGCCTTGTATGCTATGGCATTTCAAGTGCTCATCCAAATGCTTCTTGAATGTTGTGAGGGTTCCTGCCTCCACAACCCTTTCAGGCAGTGAGTTCCAGACTCCAACCACCCTCTGGGTGAAAAAGTTATTTCTCAAATCCCTTCTAAACCTCCCGCCCTTTACCTTGAATCTATGCCCCCTTGTTATAGACCCCTCTACTAAGGGAAAAAGCTCCTTAGTATCCATCCTATCTATGCCCCTCATAATTTTGTACACCTCGATCATGTCCCCCCTCAGCCTCCTCTGCTCCAAGGAAAACAAACCCAATCTGCCCAGTCTCTCTTCATAGCTGAAGCACTCCAGCCCAGGTAACATTCTAGTGAATCTCCTCTGCACCCTCTCCAAAGCGATCACATCCTTCCTGTAGTGTGGCGACCAGAACTGCACACAGTATTCCAGATGTGGCCTAACCAGTGTTTTATACAGCTCCATCATAACCTCCTTGCTCTTGCATTCATTAGCTGAGGCATAGCATATAAGTATCCCATATGCCTTTTTTACCACCTTATCCACCTGTTCCGCCGCCTTCAGGGATCTGTGTACTTGTACACCAAGATCCCCCTGACCCTCCGTCTTGCCTAGGGGCTTACCATTCATTGTGTATTCCCTTGCCTTGTTAGTCCCTCCAAAATGCATCACCTCGCACTTTTCTGGATTAAATTCCATTTGCCATTGTTCCGCCCATCTGACCAACCCATCTATATCGTCCTGCAGACTGAGGCTACCCTCCTCGCTATTTACCACCCTACCAATTTTTGTATCATCCGTGAACTTACTGATCATACCTTTTACATTCATATCCAAGTCGTTAATGTAGACCACAAACAGCAAGGGACCCAGTACCGATCCCTGTGGTACCCCACTGGCCACAGGCTTCCAGTCACAAAAACAACCTTCGACCATCACCCTCTGCCTTCTGCCACTGAGCCAGTTTTGTATCCAATGTGCCAAGGCACCCTGGATTCCATGGGCTCTTACCTTCTTGACCAGTCTCCTGTGCGGGACTTTATCGAAGGCCTTACTGAAATCCATGTATACCACATCCACTGCGTTACCCTCATCCACACACCTAGTCACCCCCTCAAAAAATTCAATCAAATTAGTCAGACATGATCTTCCCTTGACAAAGCCATGTTGGCTAACCCTGATTAATCCTTGCCTCTCCAAGTGGAGACTGATTTTGTCCCTCAGAATTTTTTCCAATAATTTTCCTACCACTGATGTTAGGCTCGCAGGCCTGTAGTTCCCCAGTTTTTCCCTACTCCCTTTCTTGAATAATGGTACTACATTAGCGGTTCTCCAGTCCTCTGGCACATCCCCTGTGGCCAGAGAGGTTCTGAATATATGTGTTAGAGCCCCCGCAATCTCCTCCTTTGCCTCACACAGCAGCCTGGGATACATTTCGTCTGGACCTGGGGATTTATCCATTTTTAGACCTGCTAAAACCGCCAATACCTCCTCCCTCTCGATGTTAAAATGTTCGAGTATATCACAGTCCCCCTGCCCTAATTTTATGTCTGCATCATCCTTCTCCATAGTGAAAAAAGATGCAAAAAATTCATTTAGAACCCCACCTACATCTTCCGGCTCCACACACAGATTGCCACTTTTGTCCCTAATGGGCCCTATTTTTTCCCTAGTTATCCTCTTACCCTTAATATACTTATAAAACATCTTAGGATTTTCCTTTATTTTGCTCGCCAGTGTTATTTCATGGCCCCTCTTTGATCTCCTAATTTCTTTTTTAAGTATCCCCCTGCACTTTTTGTACTCCTCTAGTGCTTCCTCCGTCTTTAGCATTTTGTATCTGCCAAAAGCCCTCCTTTTTTTCCTGATCCATTCTCGTATATCCCCTGACATCCAAGGTTCCCTGCGGTTTTTGGAACCACCCTTGACCTTTACGGGAACATGCTGCCATTGTGTGATCTCAATCTCCCTTCTGAAAGAATCCCATTGCTCCGATGCGGATTTTCCTACAAGCAGCTGATCCCAGTCCCTTTTGGCCAGATCCTGCCTTATCCTATTAAAATCGGCCTTCCCCCAATTTAGAACCTTTATTTCCGGCCCATCCCTGTCCTTTTCCATGACCACCTTAAATTTCACCGTATTATGGTCACTGTCACCAAAGTGCTCACCTACTAGCACTTCTTCCACTTGGCCGGCCACATTCCCTAGAATCTGTGGTAGAGAATTCCACAGGTTCACCACGCTCTGGGTGAAGAAATTCTTCCTCATTTCTGTCCTAAATGGCTTACCCGTTATCCTTAGATTATGACCCCTGGTTCTGGACTCTCCGACCATCGGGAACATTCTTCCTGCATCTAGTTTGTCCAGACCTGTCAGAATTTTATGTTTCGATGAGATCCCCTCTCATTCTTCTATACTCCAGCGAGTATAAGCCCAATCGACCCAATCTCTCCTCATATGTCATTCCTGCCAGCCCAGGTATCAGCCTTGTGAATCTTCGCTGAATTCCTTCCATGGCAAGAACATCCTTCCTCAGATAAGGCGCCCAAAACTGCACACAGTACTCAAGGTGTGGTCTCACCAAGGCCCTGTACAACTGCAGCAGGACATCCCTGTTCCTATACTCAAACCCTTTCGCTATGAAGGCCAACATACCATTTGCCTTCTTCACCGCCAGCTGCACCTGCATGCTTACTTTCAGCGACTGGTGCACAAGGACACCCAGGTCTTGTTGCACTTCCCCTTCTCCCAATCTATTGCCATTATTTTATACACCTCAATAAGGTCTCCCCTCAGCCTCCTCTGTTCCAAGGTAAACAGACCCAGCCTATCCAGTCTTTCCTCATAGCTAAGATTCTATACTCCCGGCAACATCCTTGTAAGTCTCCTCTGTACCCTCTCTAGTGCAATCACATCTTCCTGTAATGTGGTGACCAGAACTGCACGCGGTACTCTAGCTGAGGCCTAACTAGTGTTTTATACAGTTGAAGCATAACCCCCCTGCTCTTGTATTCTATGCCACGGCTAATAAAGGCAAGCATTCTGTATGCCTTCTTAACCACCTTATCTACTTGGCGTGCTACCTTCAGGGATCTGTGGACATGCACTCCAAGGTCCCTTTGTTCCTCTACACTACTCCGTGTCCTACCATTTAATGTGTATTCCCTTTCTTTGTTTGCCCTCCCCAAATGCATTACCTCACACTTCTCTGGATTGAATTCCATTTGCCACTGTTCTGCCCACCTGACCAATTTATTGATATCTTCCTGCAGTCTACAGCTTCCTTCTTCAGTATCAACCACACAGCCGATTTTAGTATCATCTGCAAACTTCTTAATCATACCCCCTATATTCAAGTCAAGATCGTTGCTATATACCACAAAAAGCAAGGGACCCAGTACTGAGCCCTGCGGAACCCCACTGGAAACAGCCTTCCAGTCACAAAAACACCCATCAACCATTACCCTCTGCTTCCTGTCTCCGAGACAGTTTTGAATCCAACTTGACACTTTGCCCTGGGCTTATTATAAGAAGTATTTTTTAGTGACCACTCGGCTTTGACTCTTAGAATTAGGAACAGCAGAGTTAAGATCAGTCCAGGGTGTGGATTTTAAACAATCAATACCTGAAAGAAATTGCTTATAAAGAAGAGATTTTAAATATAATAAAGAATGCTCGGAAGGAACCTTTGTTCTTGAAAGAAAGAAGAGTTTGGTGGGACAATTTCAAATATGAGGTAAAAGTTTTTTCGGTACGTTATGGGAGAGAGAGAGCGGCAGCTAACCGGTGTTGAGAAGAGAATATAAACAAAAGGTTTACGGATGTCTGTAAAGCAGTTGACGGAGGGGATAAGGGAGCTGAGACTAAGTTCCGGGTTTTAAAGGAAGATTGGAAATTATTGCAAGCTGAAAAATGCAAGGGGGCCATTCTCCGTGCAAAGGCTAAAGATGCATTGGAGGGCGAAAGATGCACTAGATATTTTCTAGAGCAAGAGAAGCTGCGACAGAGATTATCATTAATTGGAGAGTTGAAGGTTGGGGAGAAGATCATTAATGAAAGTGGGGAGATTTTAGAGGTGGCTTGCAGCTTTTATCAAGAGTTATATACAAAAGAAGACATTTCCAATTTGATGATGGAGACGGTTAGTGCTTTTATTGAAGATGGTTTAAAGCAGGATGAGAGAAGCATGTGTGACAAAGAAGTAGGATTAGCGAAAATAAAAGTAGCAATAAGTGAATGAAGCGGGGCGGGGGGGGGGGAAGCCCAGGGTCCGATGGACGAAGTGCAGAATTTTATAAAGAATTTTTTGTGATTTTAAGTTCATTGCTCTTAGAGGTTTTTAAGGAGATTAAAATTGAGGGAAGCCTGGCCCCATCTATGAGGAGAGGTGTCATAAGCTTAGCTTATAAAAATAAAGGTGATAGAAGGGATCTGAAGAATTGGAGGCCCATCACATTATTAAATGTGGATTATAAGATCTTGGCGAGGGTTATGGCAAATCGTATGAAGGAGGTGTTGCCGCAGATAGTTTTGCCCTCTCAGGTCCTATGGCGTCATATGCCGGGACATCGCAGACTCTGTGGTCTCAATCCGAGATGCGATAGAGCTCATGGAAGAGAGTGGGAGGGAAGCTTATGTATTAAAGATAGATCAAGAGAAAGCCTTTGATATGTCTCTCATGAGTTTTTATTGATGCTTTTGGAAGCATTTGGTTTCAGGGAAAATTTAATTGAGTGGATAAGGATTTTTTATTCAAACATATTTAGCTGCGTTAAATGTAATGGTTTTTTATCCAAGTATTTTCCGAAACAGAGGTCAGTGAGACAGGGTTGTCCCCTGTCTCCATTGTTGTACACATTGGTAGCAGAACCATAGGTTACATGCTGCGAAAGAAACAAGGGGAGCGATTTTCTGATGTCCGAGGAGGCAGAAAAGGTGGAAAAATCACAAACAATGAGGGCGGGTTCAGAACCCGCCTCCATCCCGCCTCCGCGGGATTTTGCCGGAGCCGGTTTTGGAGGGCGGGAAACGATCCCGTCTCCAGCTGGCCATAGTGCTTGTTAAGATGGTTAAATTCTCGTTAAGGGCCTCTCTAAGCCTATTTTGAGAGGCCCTCGTGATTTTTCGAGCATTTTGGCGTGTTCCACGACACTCCTAAATCACGCCAGCTAAACCTGGCGGGTTGACTCGTGGGTGGTCTCCTCACAGCTGCAGGTCCAACAATAAATCGTTTATTTCAGCAGGGATTAGTTGCAGGTGCCAGAACTTTGCTTTAAAAGGTTTTTGAGCACTTTTTAGAAGGCCTTCCGAAGTCGGAGGTGCTGCAGCTTGAATCTATCAACTGTGGGACCTCCTTGGAAGACCCTCTCCCCGCTTGCAATGAGCGCTTCCCCAACTGAGGCATCTGCAAGCAGCATGGGAACCATTCATTTTCTTTCTCCATGGACCTCAGATTCGGATGAAGAGCATCCACGGCAGCAGCAGAACCAGGCAGCTCAGGAGCAACAACAGCAGGAGCCCCAACCTCCTGCTCAGCCACCTGATGCTGCACAGGGCAGGAGGCACCAGCACATCGAGGCACCTCACCGCAGGAGATACCCCCGACAGAGGGTTTACAGACAGAAGATGAGCTACCTCAACATGAGTGAGCATCAGTGCCAAAGGAGGCTGAGACTTTCGCGAGAGGTTGTCTGAGAGATCTGCGGACTGCTGCAGCAAGACCTGGTGCCCAAAGGAACGAGTGGACGCCCCTTACCAGTGGCTGTCAAAGTCACTACTGCACTCAACTTCTTTGCCTCAGGCTCCTTACAGGGATCATCAGCGGCATCTCCCAGGTGGCAGCCCACAGTTGCATCACGCAGGTTACCGATGTCCTTTTCGCTAAGGCCCACAATTACATCCATTTCTCAAGGGATCAAGCATGTATAACCGCCCGTTCGGTTGGCTTTGCAAATATGGCAGGCATGTCAATGGTGCAGGGTATCATAGACTGCACACATGTGGCCCTTAGGGCACCTCATCACAACCCAGCTATCTTTGTCAACCGAAAGGGCTTCCACTCCCTCAACGTACAGCTGGTGTGTAACCACAAGAAGGAGTTCGTGCATGTTTGTGCCAAGTTCTGTGGAAGTTGCCATGACTCTTTCATCCTGCGGCACTCTAGTATTCCTCCGCTTTTCAATCTGTCAAACTAACTTAACGGATGGCTCCTTGGTGACAAAGGCTGAAGAAGTGGCTAATGATGCTGATCAGGAGGCCAGTTAACGAGGCTGAAGAGCGCTACAACACCAGCCACACTTCGACCAGGTCCAACATCGAGCAAACCATTGGGTTGTTGAAGATGCGCTTCTGTTACCTTGACCGATCAGGTGGAGCCCTGCAGTATACACCATACAGGGTCTCCAGAATGGACGTGGTCT
The DNA here is from genome assembly GCA_030390025.1 of Squalus acanthias. NCBI lineage: Eukaryota > Metazoa > Chordata > Chondrichthyes > Squaliformes > Squalidae > Squalus > Squalus acanthias. The sequence continues at coordinate 49,536,567 of CM059428.1, read as the reverse complement.
GCTGTACACTGCACAACATCGCACAACGTCGTGGCTTGCAGCTTCCTGATGAGCAAGTGGATCAGTTTCAGCCCTCCTCAGATGAGGAGGAGCAGGAGGAGGAGGAGGAGCAGGTGGAGGTCAGAGCGCCGGTGTATCGACCAGCAGCAGCGGCAGCACGCGAGCACATGGCTGCCCGGGATGCAAGGGATGAACTTATCATGGCCAGATTTGCAAAGGTTGCCCAAGTTGGCACATGTCCTTGGCTCCATCCCAAGACATCATTGACAATGGACATGACTCTCTGGCCTCCTTTCACTCAGGCCACCAACTTGACAATGCAAGTGTGGCGGAGCCCGCAATGTGGAGCTACCTAAGGTGAAAGAACAGATGCCATAACGCCAACATTTTGGCATCAAGTCATTTTAATGCTTTCCAACAGGGATGGCATTTCATCAAACACAGAAACATTCTCCCAATCTGCACACAGATCTGGAGGTTATATCCCTTGCCAGCTGTACCCACACAGCCTTGGTTTCTTTGGGAGGCCTCTTCCTCCCAGATGAGTGGAAGAGCACCTCCCTGCTAGCTGTCACCATCTCAAACAACATTTGCAGTGCCCCATCCGAGAGCCTTGGGGAGGCCCTTGCCTTGGAATTGGACATAGTGGTTTCTCAGAATATGTTGCAGGTAGTGCAGCATAGGCAGAAATCCTGTAGAATGAGCCAAGGCAGCAAGAAGCCATAAAATCAGACTGGAAAAGTGATGTCAGCAGAGGCGAGTTTCAGTCCCAAAACACTAATTGACCAAGGGCATCCCACACCTCTGAAATCAAGTGGCCAATCATGGGAAAATTGCCAATTTTTGAAAACTATCAGTGGAGGCTGATTTCAAACCCGCCCAAACTGAAACCTGCCTCCATCTCGCCTCCAGTGAGAAAATTGCCCCCATTGTGTAGTTGGGATTGCAGTTCCCAGTTCCGGGCTGGTGTCGGTGATACACCAATATGCAGATGACACAACCTTAACATTGAGAAATGGGGAATCAATGAGGAAAGCTATGGACATTGTGGAGGAATATCGTAGAGCTTCAGGAGCCAGAGTGAATTATAGTAAGTCCCAATGCCTGGTTGTAGGAAGGGGTAGGGGGGAATGGTTGGAGGAAAGTCCCTTTAAGGTGGTGGAGGTTTTGGAAGTTCTGGGGGTGCATATGGGGTGCAAGAAAGACAGGGATGAAGTGGATCGATTAAATTGGGAACCAAAGGTTATGAAAATGAAAAAGATTTTGGGAAGATGGGAAAGAGGGTGGTTGAAAGTGCAAGGAAGAGCGACAGTGGTGCCCGCTCTCCTGCTATCTAAGCTATGGTACTTATTGATGGTGGAGGATATTCCTGAGTGGGCGGAAAAGTCCATTCTTGAGGCTTGTGTGAGGTTTTTATAGGAAGGGAAACCGACCTTGGTTGCTTACAATACCATCATTGGGCGGAGAAATCAGGGAGGACTCAATTTCCCAGATATTGATTTGAAGAAAAAATCCTTTAGAATCAAATGGGTGAAGAGATTTCTTCAGAAGTCAAATACAAGTTTTTGGAAGAGTTGTTTTGAGCATTTTTTTAAACAAAGTGGGATAGGAGGGCAGGGGATATTGTATATGGAATACAATAATATGTTTTTGAAATCGATGAAACCTCTCCCTAGGTTTTATAAGGGGGTTGTAGAGACTTGGGCCCAATTTTTAAAAAGTGTGCAGTTTATGCCTAAGGGTGCTGAGGAATTTTTAGAACAGCCCTTATTTTTGAACAGGTGGGTCAACATTGAAGGAGAGATATTATTTAATCAAGCTTTTATAAAAGCTGGTATTATATGTGTGAAAGATATATTGAGGTAATTCCAGGTTGGTTGCCGGAAGCGATAGTGAGGGACATGGTGTGGGAGGAGGATCAGAAGGTAGAGGAAAAAGCAATTATGATCATGTATGAGAAGATTGTGAGGGCAATGCCACAGGATTGGATGGAAGAAATAAATGCAGAAATCTCCAAAGGAAGTAAAATGCGTCCCGCTTTTCCAAGCTTTCTGCTGGAGAAAGGGGGAGAGTTGGTTCAATTTGACAACTGTAATACTCGAGATTTCTATGAGGTATTTAGAGAATGGAGATTCAAGACACCTGCTGGTCAGGAGTTTTGACAGAGTATATACCCACAGCTGGACTTCAACAGGATTTGGAAGGGAGTGTGGGCGAATTTTAAATGTCCAGAGTGGATTGAACTGGATTTCAAATTGGTTCATAACCGGATTTTTACCATGACGGTCTTGTGTAAGATTGGGCGAGTGGAGGGGGCAACTTGCCCAGTGTGTGGGACACGGGATGAGACTCTGTCCCATTTACTGGTGTTATGTTCGCAGTTAAATGATTTTAAGTACTATGTTAGACAGTTGTGAGAGGTTTTTTTGCTGGGTGGGGACTGAAGAGCGAGAATGGGAATCCCGTGGGACTCAATTTTGAGTTGGGGATTGCTAGAGAGTCTGCCTGAGTCTAGCGGAGCGGCAATTAATTTAATGTTCAGTTTGGCTAGATTCGTGATTGTGCAAAGAAGGAATGCTCTGTTTTTTAAGGGAGGAGAATCAATCTAAAAGAGTATTTTAAATATAAGCTGAAAGATCATTATAAGGCTCTGTGGATGTTTTATTCAGAAAGGAATTTAAAGATAGTATTTTATGATCAATTTTTAAAGTACAATTGATTAATATATGTTACGGGAGACAAATTAAATTTCAGGTTTCGATGTTAATATGTGGTGGAGGAATGGCTGTGCAGAGTGGCGAAATGGATTTGAATGATACAATGGAATGATCACGATGTTGTAAATGTTCTTAATATTCAATAAATGATATAATTTTTAAAAAGTTGGTAGCGCACTCGCCTCTGCGTCAGAAGGTTGTGGGTTCAAGTCCCACTCCAGGAACTTGAGCACATAATGCTAGGTTGACACTCCAGTGCAGTGCTGAGGGAGTGCTGCACTGTCGGAGGTGCCGTCTTTTGGATGAGACGTTAAACTGAGGCTCTGTCTGCTCTCTCAGGTGGACGTAAAATATCCCATGGCACTATTTTGAAGAAGAGCAGGGGAGTTATCCCCAGTGTCCTGGCCAATATTTATCCCTCAACCAACAGAACAAAAAAAAACAGATTATCTGGTCATTAGCACATTGCTGTTTGTGGGACCTTGCTGTGCGCAAATTGGCTGCCGCATTTCCCACATTACAACAGTGACTCCACTTCAAAAGTACTTCATTGGCTGTAAAGCGCTTTGCGATGTCCAGTGGTCGTGAAAGGTGCTATATAAATGCAAGACTTTCTTTCTTTAATATTTCTGCCATCTCTCTATTGCTGCCTGTGGTATTATCCTATCCATCCCTTAGTGGCCCTATTCCCATTCCGACCTTCCTATTTTAATTTATGTGTCTGTAAAATATTTTACTATTTTGTTTTATGTTCCTTGATTTACTTTCATAGCTGCTCTTTGCCTTCCTAATTTTTTTTTGACTTCTCTCCTAATTTCTTCGTATTCTCCTTTATCATGCTCTCCCCTGCTGTCCATGTACTTAATGTACGCCTCTTTCCTTACCCTCATTTTTCCCTTATGGCTTTATTCATCCATAGTGTCCCATTAGTGTTTAGTTTTTTTTTTAGCGGAATATATTTTTCCTGGACTCTGTTGAACACCGTTTTAAATGTTTCCCATTGCTGTTCTACATCATTGTTTGCTAATATTGTTGTCCATTTTATTTTCCCAAGTCCTATTCTAAGCCCCGCAAAATCAGCTTTTCTCCAATCTATTACCCTGATCTTCATCATACTTATGTCCTTATTTGGGGGTCCTTGTACATGAATCACAGAAAGTTAACAAGCAGGTACAGCAAGCAATTAGGAAGGCAATTAGAAAGGCCTTTATTGCAAGGGGGTTGGAGTATAAGAGTAACAAAGACTTTCCAGAAGGTCATCTTGGTTCACTCCTCACCTGCCAAGGAATCTGTATGTAAAAAGGTGTTGCTAACTGAGCATCAACATTTTATGCAGTCATTTGAGAGTATGTCAAACACCTTGCAAGATCTGGTGGTGACTGTGGAGGAGTCCGCTCCTCACATGTGTACTCAATCATGCACTACTCTCCATCAAGGAGCATGTGGCAACTCCAGTGTCCGAGCCTGTGGAGTCCCCCTGTGACAGATGTCCTAAACCCAGTTGCAGTATCAATTGTGAATGCTTAGATTGCAGCTATAGAAGTCTTGGGCTTGATTTGCAGCATTCTATCTTGTTCAGCTTCAACATGCTGGGGGATTAGATTGAGAACCATGAGTCAAAGACTCACAGAACACACTGCTGTGCAGTGGTCTACACCTACGCAAACCACAGAATATATTAAGAGACTCCCCAGCAACAGGTGCATGGCAAGAGTAGGCACAGAAGAAGGAACTCTCTCCAAGGGCAACATCATCACATTTAATCCACCCATGCCCAAATGACACAAGATGTGACAGAATGTTGAGCGGGATCAGGCAGCTACCACAGCATCAGATGTGGTTTAAACAATTGCAAAGGGGTACAGGGCCAACTCAATCGCAGAAAACATTGGGCACATTAGTCACTGAGCTGAATGTGTAGCCTATTAGGTCCTGTTGAATGATTTCTGTGCAAATGGAGTTCAGTAAGGATACTTTCAGGTTTGGTCTCAATGTCTACTCTGCCAATGGCTGTGGCTGGACCTCCTCATTCACCTACTCCATGGTATGGTGAAGTTGTGTAATGTGTAACACATTACAATGATCTTTATTATTTTGGTGGGGCTATACTGCAGAACCCAGCTTGATCTGTACAAGAATCTGAGGGCTGGATTTTCATTGACTCGTGGAGGCGGGTTTGGAGGTGTGTGGGGGTTTAAATTGCGAAAACTGGCAGGCGGGCAGAAGCCCGCCTCCATGCAATTTTCATTAAATCGTGTCTGCTGGTCCCGACTCCATCCCACCTCTAAGAGGCGGGATAGGCTGTTAAGGCCCTTAACAAGCACTAAATTAGCTGTGTAATGCCATTTTGAAAGGCCTTTGTGATTTTAACCCTTTTTCTACGTGAAGCACGCCTGTTCTGAACCACGAATGTGAAACCTGGCGGGAGCACATTTGGGGCTGGCTGACTGGTTGGGAGTGGTGGTGTAAAAATATCTGGGAACAGACTTAGGGCTGCTGCTGCTGATTTTGCATCCAGGTCCTCTCACAGCAAAGGCCAGGCAGTCTCTGAAGACCTTCAATGCAGCAGCAATGATGACATCATCAGAGGTGACTTTCAGACTGAAAACACTAATTGGTTCATGGGTTCCCACATGCTGGAACTCAATTGCCCAATTAGGTGAAAATTGCATCAATCTCCCACATCCAATTGCAGTCGGGTGGATGACACGACCCCAACCTGCCCCAGTATCAAAATCCAGCCCTGAATCTCTGTTTCAACAATTCTACCACAATCCTGGTGCCACATTTCCCTCATTATTTCATCTTTCAGCTCGTTTGTGGCTGCCTCAATAGGTCATGGCAGAAGACGGTAAACCTGGCTACCTAGGAGCCACCTGTCCATTCTTCCTCCCCCTTCAAGTAATGCAGGAACACTAGATTGCCATAAAATAAAGGTGTCATGACTGTTACCACAGTACCGGGTATTCGCTTGATGGAGGTTAATCTCTACGCGTATTCCACTAGCAGAAGTTGTCATGCCGGTTTTCTTTAAATGCAGAGATAGCACAACAATCATTAATAAATCTGTGAAAAATAAATGACATGGGCAGTGATATGAAGAAAGATTTTCTGAATAAGCCGTATAGACAGTGGGTATGAAGAACTGATGTTCCTGAACAGTGTTATTGTATTATTTATAAACGGTATCTGAATGTGCTTGAATAGTGTGATGTCACATCCGTAGTGTATATGTGCAACTGTTAAAATATAGGCTGCTAAAAAAATTTGCCTCTTTCTTTCGTTCTTGCTTTCTTTCCAGAAAAATCAAAGTGCACTCTTGTGTTGCTGGCAGCTTTCCAAGGAGAAAATGATGAGAGAGTTTGCCCTGGTAAAAGAGATATTTGTCACTTGCTGCACGTATCAGTGCACAGCTGATTGATTTGGCATATATCCCCCAAGGTGGCTTGAAATGATCTAGTACCAGCAAAAGTTCAACACTGTGGTCACTTTCACAGGCACTGGCAGAGCCATCCCTGTCATTGATCTTGTCTGAAGGTCATGCTGGATAACTCTGTGGCTGGCTGCAGGTGAAGTGGAGTCAGCAGATGTCCTATCTCCTCAGACATACCGAGGTAGCTTGTGTTTTAATCTACAAACACAATTCTTAGGTAAGGATGAATAAGAACAGTTCTTCCCTGGTGCTATTGGACCTACCTCTCATAGCTTCTCAGGATTTCCTCTACCTCCTCCAGATCAATGAAAAAGAAAAGGAACACCCACTGGAATTTAGGTTACAACAACAGAAATTGTGATTCTTCGAAATCTAGAGATAGAAAATGCAGGAACCTTCCCCCCTGCACAGAAAGTGCAAAAAGTAATACAGAAAGCACAAATCCAAGAAGCAAAATTGCAGTTACAAATACACCAGCACACCTTTAAGATCATAAACTCTCAAAGGCTAGGTCAGGCTTTCATTTTACACAAGCTCAGTCATCACATAGTGCATTCCTATTGAGAAACCCAGGAAATTGCACCTTCAGGCTGTTTATGTTCATTAACATGTTTTTGGAATGCAGAAATTTCTCCTGGTCAGAAAATCATTCTTTGAATACATTGGGGCTAAGAAATAAGCCTAAGGCCTTCTCACCTGATTTCCCAGCCTCTGATAACTCGATGCAAACTAGTGGCACAGCTACTGTTTTAAGGTAATGATTAGCTATGTTAAAACATGAACCCATTAAGCATTTGCCCTATCAGGAATTTCCAGGCTACAGTTATTCAAGCCTGTCAGTGATCATTTAAAAGTTTTTAAGAACTAGTTGGTATTTATTTTTATTTGTAATTTATCCTTAAGTTATCGATTGTGATCCTAGATGCCCAAATCTTTATAAGGAAACATATCAGAGTGTCAGTTAATGAGTAAAAACTGTAGTTCTGAGGGAAAGAGTGGCTGCCAGAAGAATCCACAGCAAGGAACAAAACTGCAGGAGTGACCGTAGGCTTAAATTGCAATGTTACTTGGAATGCTCCAGTGATTGTGAGGACTGAGGTCCTTCTGTAATGTTTCATTTCAAGCCAACAAGCATTCGTAGAAAGTATACGCCTCAAATAAGTTGCCATTTTGTGAGCAGAAGCATTCTAAGGGTCTGTGGTCTTGAGGTAGGGTGCAGGTGTTTGGTGACAACAGCATTAGCTTTCAGAGAGGCTGCAAGCCTTTAAACTCCTACACACATCTCATAGAACGCAGAGGCCTTCTGACACATAAATGTATGGATATATTGAGGAATGAAGCTTTAGATCCTGGTGGCTGGGTATCAACAGGAGAGTTTAGATCTCCTGTGCTGCTGCCTTATGAATCTGATTTCTCAGGTTGCCTGTTATGCCTATGCACATTCTCCTCCAAGAAATAAATCATAGAGGGAAGTCCCCATGGAGAAAAACATTTTGCAGCCTTCTCTTTCATTTGAAGGAAATTCCACAAATAAGAAATAGTCTTAAGTGGGGCTGACAGGAGGCAAACTGTCCGGGGACCTGGACCTCACCCCCCCCATCACCATTTGCTTGCGGCAGGTGGGGAAGCAGTGGCCGCAGGTGGGGAAGCAGTGGCCAGAGGTGGTCCTGGCAGGGGTTCACTGGTGGGAGAGAAATCCCGGTGAGGCGACACCAGGTCTCATCACCTAAAATTTCCTTCATTCTCTGGCGTGAGCCCACACTTTGACTTTCCACAAATCTGGTCGATTTTTATGGAAATTCTGTGTTAACTTTCTACATTTGTTACCTTTCCTTTCTCTACGGTCTCTATCTCTTGAGCATCCCTGATTATAATCGCTCAACCATCGGTGGCCGTGCCTTCAGCTGTCTAGGCCTGAAGCTCTGGAACTTCCTCCCTAAACCTCTCCGCCTCTCTACCTCTCTTTCCTCCTTTAAGGCGCTCCTTAAAACCTACCTCTTTGACCAAGCTTTTGGTCATCTGCCCTAATTTCTTATATGGCTCGGTGTCAATTATTTGTCTTTTAATACTCCTGTGAAGCGCCTTGGGATATTTTACTACGTTAAAGGCGCTATATAAATACAAGTTGTTGTTGTTGTAAAGAGCTTTTGGTTATACTCCACATCTATATTCAGGACTTTCCGTCCAGACCTCCCCATGTTATTCGAATGGTAATACAGTTCTTCCAGAATTTCCCTCCTTTAGGTTAACCCATTGTCTACTGTTCTTGCTTTTGTGTTCTCTCTCAGATACACATAAATAAAAGAGATTCAGCTGCCCCCAGCCACTTAGAAAAAGCGAATGAGAGGAATTAGCAGAGGAATTCCTATTTACACTTTTGGTTGTTAGGAGTTGAAAAAACTTGGCCTAAAACAAAAAGCTCCACTTTCCTACTGCAAACACCCAATCAAGCAATCCCAGATCAGATATAGCACATTCAGATGCTTCTGCTGTGGCCCAATAATGTTAATATTTCATGCCATATACCAGTGCGACGTTTTTCCATTTACCCACCAGCACTCGTGTGATTTGTATGAGTGAGATTACACCAAATTATAGGAGTTTTTTTTAATTCATTCCGGGATGTGCATGTTGCTGGCAAGGCCAGCATTTATTGCCCATCCCTAATTGCCTTTGAGAAGGTGATGGTGAGCCGCCGCCTTGAACTGCTGCAGTCCGTGTGGTGAAGGTACTCCCATAGTGCTGTTAGGGAGGGAGTTCCAGGATTTTGACCCAGCGACTATGAAGGAACGGTGATATATTTCCAAGTCAGGATGGTGTGTGACTTGGAGGGGAACTTGGAGGTGATGGTAATCCCATTCGTCTGCTGCCCTTGTCCTTCTAGGTGGCAGAGGTCACGGGTTTGGGAGGTGGTGCCGAAAAAGCCTTGACAAGTTGCTGCAGTGCATCTTGTAGATGGTACACACTGCAGCCATGGTACGCTGGTGGTGGAGGGAGTGAATATTTAAGGTGGTGGATCGAATGCCAATCAAGCGGGCTGCTTTGTCCTGGATGGTGTTGAGCTTCTTGAGTGTTGTTGGAGCTGCACTCATCCAGACAAGTGGAGAGTATTCCATCACATTCCTGACTTGTGCCTTGTAGATGGTGGAAAGGCTTTGGGGAATCAGGACGTGAGACACTCGCTGCAGAATACCCAGCCTCTGACCTGCTCTTGTTGCCACAGTATTTATGTGGCTGGTCCAGTTAAATTTCTGGTCAATGGTGACCCCCAGGATGTTGATGGTGGGGCATTCGGTGATGGTAATGCCGTTGAATGTCAAGGGGATGTGGTTAGACTCTCTCTTGTTGGAGATAGTCATTGCCTGGTACTTGTGTGGCGCGAATGTTACTTGCCACTTATCAGCCCAAGCCTGAATGTCGTCCAGGTCTTGCTGCATGTGGGCATGGACTGCTTCATTTTCTGAGGAGTTGCAAAGGGAACTGAACATTGTGCAATCATCAGCAAACATCCCCACTTCTGACCTTATGATGGAGGGAAGGTCATTGATGAAACAGCTGAAGATGGTTGGGTCTAGGACACTGCCCTGAGGAACTCCTGCAACGATGTCCTGGGGCTGAGATGATTGACCTCCAACAACCACAACCATCTTCCTTTGTGCTCAGTATTACTCCAGCCAGTGGAAAGTTTTCCTCCTGATTCCCATTGACTTCAATTTTACTAGGGCTCCTTGATGCCACACTCGGTCAAATTCTGCCTTGATGTCTTGGGCAGTCACTCACTCCTCACCTCTGGAATTCAGCTCTTTTATCCATGTTTGGACCAAGGCTGTAATGAGGTCTGGAGTGGAGTGGTCCTGCTGGAACCTGAACTGAGCATCGGTGAGCAGGTTATTGGTGAGTAAGTGCTGCTTGATAGCACTGTCGACGACCCCTTCCATCAATTTGCTGATGATTGAGAGTAGACTGATGGGGCGGTAATTGGCTGGATTGGATTTGTCCTGCTTTTTGTGGACAGAACATACCTGGGCAGTTTTCCACATTGTCAGGTAGATGCCAGTGTTGTAGCTGTACTGGAACAGCTTGGCTAGAGGCGCGGCTAGTTCTGGAGCACAAGTCTTCAGCACGAAAGTCGGGATGTTGTCGAGGCCCATAGCCTTTGCAGTGTTTTGTGCAGTGGGTCCATGTTTGATGAATGAGTTGAAACTGCCAAACTGATTTCACGCACGACCCATACATTCAGTCGAGAAAACATTCAACCCATCAATCAGGGCTGATTTGAGCCCATATCCCAGAGGTCAACGGCCATTGCCTAATCTATTACCCATCACCATCCAGGGAGAAAATGGGCTTTGAGTTTCTCATGCGCCCTATGAAGCCATTTCCTCATGATAATAAAAGCCTGATGTGATTTCATGAAAATCACATTGGAAATGACTGTTCAATATTGAGTAACATGGCACTGCACTTTGAGATGCTTAAATAAAACAAGGCATGGTGGCACCATGAAATTTAGCCTTGGCTCAGTTGGTAGCACTCTTGCCTCTGAGTCTCACTGAAGGATTGCAGCTCTGTCAGAAGTGCCATCTTTCAGATGAAACAATAAACCGAGGCCCATCTGGATGTAAAAAATCTCATGGCACTATTCGAAAATGAGTAAGCAAGTTCTCCTGGGCAATATTTATCCCTCAACTAACATCACTAAAACAGATTATCTAGTTAAGTATCTCATTGCTGTATGTGGGACCTTGCTGTGAGCAATTTAGCTAGGGTGTTTCCTACATTACAACTGTGACTACATTAAAAAGCATTTCATTGGCTGTAAAGCACTTTGGGATGTCCTGAGGTCATGAAAGCTGCTTTATAAATTCTAGTTCTTTCCTTTTCCTTTCATTTTGCTCCAACACAAGACCAAACATCTTCAGTTACACTATTTTCCATAGAAACTGGAAACTCATAGGTCAATGAAGAAAAGTGCTGTTGTAGACTTTAACTCTTGGTCAGCACAAACTAATGAATATGAATCAAACGCCTTTGGCTGGGTTTGTACTGGTACATTCCTTTCTGGCGCAATCAGCCACACACCTCATGCATTTGGCATTCTACAAATGAAGGTTTTGGGAATGAGCCATAGTTCAACAATGACTTGAATACACTGATTAAAAAACAAAGTTAGTGACACGCCAAGCAAATCCCAATGCTAAACACAGCCAGCACAACATAGGACATGACTTTCAAAGCCTATATGACCCCACAGAGCTATTAAAGGAACTTGTTTTCTCAACTGGTTTTGTGTATAAACTCTGAGGCTTCAGTGCTACAAGAGACTATGGGATAAATTTTACAATCCAGTAGGAGAGCATAATGAGAATGCAGGCCTGGAGATGAGTTCACAGGATTTTCTGGTAATTAATTTTTAAATGGAAAATCGTGTGGGCCATGAATCAGACTCAGCTACATCCGTGCCTGAATTCTCAAATTGCCTGCCTGTCACGCAAAGCTCTGCGTTGGGAGCGCTAAATGTTAAAATTTACCCTTATGGATTTTTTTAAATCATAGGGAGCAGAGGATGCAAGTCAACATAATAAAACTGTGCACCTGTGGCATTTTCCTGTCGCACAATTAATCCAGGGTAAAGCTTTAATCCCAAACCTCAGAAAAGCACCCCAGCCTGTTGCACCAATGTGACATTTTCTATTTTGCACAGCAACTGTCCAGTGCCCTTTGGACTGAGATTGGCAATGAGTGACAAAATGAGGCTAGTTTAATGCTGTAAACCCTTAATTTGCAAAGGATAGTGTTGAAGAACAAAATAGAAGCTCTTAATGGGAACACAGATTTAAACTTATTAATGTGTTCCCTGACTGAACGCAATTGCTCATAGGATTCTATGAATTGGCCTACGAAGACAAAAAACTTGGAGACCTTTGCCTTATACCATAAATGTAATCAGAGAAAGACCACACCCTTTGATGTGATAAATCAGTGTGCTACTGATCTGTCTGCTACTATTGCTGTATTATTTTAATCTCAGTGTTAATAAATCTTAGGATAAAAAGTAGAACACCTTAGGAGTTGCGGCGCTTACAGCAACATAAACTATTCCTAGCAGCAGACACTGCGACATGGCAGAGTAGTTTTCAAGGCTGCCTGTTCCATGACATTCCAGGAACTGACTCTGTCCAAAAACTCCCCAAACACTTTAAATCGCTTACTAAGTTTGTGACTAGATGGGTGTTAAAGACATTAATAGTAAGAGGTGATCTACATTCCCAGGTAAAGTTATTAATCACAAAAACCACAGGCTGAGTTGACAGAAGCTCTGTGAAGCCTTACTTTGTTTCAGTGACTGCACGTACTGTGCTGATGACCTCAAATGTACTGCTAATTCTGGCATCACAGGTCCCCTGGAAAGCCTCCCCTGAGAATGCTACCACCATGGGTGTAGACTATTAGCTCATATGAAATGAATTCAGTTTGCAGTCACAAATGTGAATAATATTGCCAATAGTCTAGAAAAATGTAAGTGGAAGAACAAGGTAGAATCATAGAATCACAGAAACTTACAGCACAGAAGGAGGCCATTCAGCCCATCGTGTCTGACCTGGCTCTTTTGAAAGAGCAGTCGTGCTTAGTCCCACATCCCCGCTTTTTGTCCATAACCCTGTAAGTTCCTCATCCTCACGTACCTGTCCAACTCGCTTTTAAAATTATTTATGGAATCAGCTTCCACCACCTTTTCAGGTAGAGCGCTCCAGATCCCGACAACTCCCTGAGTGAAAACATTTTTCCTCATCTCCCCTCTAAATCTTTTGCCAATGATTTTAAAACTATAACCTCTGGTTATTGACCGACTCGCCAGAGGGAATAGTTTTTCTTTATCTACTCTATCAAAACCTCTTGTCATCTTGAAAATCTCTATTAGTTCACCTCTTAACCTTCTCCGTTCCAAGGAGAACAGTCCTAACTTTTCCAACCTCTCCTCATAACTGAAGTCCCTCATCCCTGGTAATCCTCCTCTGTACCCTTTCTAAGGCCTTTGCATCTTTCCTGAAGTGCGGTGCCCAGAATTGTCCACAATACTCCAGCTGAGTCCTAACCAGTGATTTATAAAGTTCTAGCATGACCTCTTTGCTTTTATATTTTATTCCTCTAGTTATAAACCCAAGTAACCCATATGCTTTTTTAACCTCCTTATCAACTTGCTCTGCCACTTCATCTACATTTTTCAAAATCATGCCATTTATAGTATACTGTCTTTCCAAAGTGTATCACTTCCCACTTCTCCACATTGAACTCCATCTGCCATGCTTCTGCCCATTTCACCATCCTGTCTATGTCACCTTGAAGTTTATAACTATCCTCATCACTATCTACTACTTTGCCAAGTTTTGTATCATCTGTAAACTTTATAATGTTGCTTTCTACACCTGAGTCTAGGTCATTTATAAAAATTGAAAAGAGTAATGGACCCAAAACTGACCCTTGGGGAACACCACTGAAAACCACCTCCCAGTCTTAAAAACATTCATCCCCCACCACCCTTTGCTTCCTGCCACTGAGCCAAATTCATATCTATACCGCCACTTTCCCCTCAATTCCATGGGCTTCTATCTTCTTAATAAGGCTCCTGTGTGGCACTTTGTCGAATGCCTTCCGAAAGTCCACATATACAACATCTCTGCACTACCTTGATCAACCTTCTCTGTTACCTCATCAAAGAATTCAATCAAGTTAGTCAGACTCTTTATGGATTTAACAAATCCATGTTGGTTGTCCTTGATCAACCCACACCTTTCCAATGACAGTTTATTTTGTCCCTGATAATGGTTTCCAATAACTTCCCCACCACCAATGTTAGGCTGACAGCCTGTAGTTTCCTGGTTTATCCATCTCCCCTTTCTTGAATAGTGGTATAAGATTAGTAACCTTCCAGTCCTCCGGCACTACTCCTGTATCCAATGAGGATTGAAAGATTGTGACCTATGCCTCTGCTATTTGTACCTTTGCTTCTATCAGCAACCGAGGATGCATTCCATCTGGACCAGACCAGGTACATAATGAAACGAATCTATATGGGTTGTACAGAGTACCATATCATTCACTGAAGGCACCGTGGGCTAACTAAGTACAACCCATATAGAGTCAGGCTCAATTTGCACCAACCTACTGGTGAAGGATCAATGAATTACTAACCTGCTAGCCAGTTTCCTTTTCTTAAACAGTGCTGAAGATTGATCTACAACCAGCACCATTGATGAAAAAAAGGCCTGTGATATGGCTAGGAGTCTCAGCTGCAGTGGGACATTGAAAAGGTGTTTGGGCGAAAGATATCTCAGTGCGAGTGCAGTGATCCCACTTATTGCTCGACTCTCCTTGCTCCCAGCAGCAGCCAAAAAAAATGCCCACTCTAGGCAGACCTTACACATTCTAATCTGTCAGTTACCGGCAGTAACGAAAGGGGTGATTCTGCAATCCTGTGCTTCGAATAGAGAGCTCTGCTGACAGGGTGTCCAATCTCCAACTTTCCCACTGGGATCACCATAAAAATCCAGAAAATTCCCCTGGATGCTATTTTTTGCACATTGGTTAATATGTTTGAGTCAAATTCATGTGTGTGCCAGTTTAATGAATAAACAACAGCTATTTATATAGTACTTTTAATATGGAAAACATTGCAAGATACTTTATAGAGGGGAAAAACAATAATAAATAGGAATAGATAAGGGACTGGACACCAAGCCATGAAGGACAAGATTAGGAGGCGTGTCTGAAAGCTTGGTAGCAAGAAAAGTAGGAAGGTGGAGAGAGATGAAGAGAGGTCGGAGGGGCTTAGGGAGGGTGTTCTAAAGAATTGGTCCAAGGTGACTGAAGGCTTTGGCACCAGTGGTAGAGTGAAGGGAGGGGAGATGGAGAAAACACAGGAGTCAGTGCTGGTATTTCACACAGGAATTTCAACCAATTCCCATCTGTTAGATTTGGGTGAATTCTTGTTGAGAATGAGGTAACTAACCTTTCAATTTAATAAGATTGCTTGACACAACTTCAACATGAAGCATATTTCATTGTATTGCCATGGATCGAACTGTGTCAAAACATGCGATCTCATTGCGAAGCCTTCCTTATCTCTAATCCATAGCTATAATGGAGAATCAAAAACTAGAGATTAGACAGCTTGTATAAAAGGCAGATCTAACTTATAAATAACACTTTTGATCTGGAGATGACCGCCTGATTTGAGATGGAAATTTTGGAATGAATTTTTAATTCTCTGTGTTTATTTTCAGATGTATTATCATTCAGACATTCTTATCCTAGTTTAAAATACTGCCATAAAGTTAAGGCCAATTGACATTTCTGGAAAGGAAATTCATGTAAATGGTAGCCAGTTGTCTCAGAGGTATTATTCAGTTCCACATCCTAACTACTCATTGATGTTTGCTTTCAGCACCATGTCAATCTTCTCACCCCACTGGTAGTTACATCACTGCTAATTTTTAAGTTTTGATAAAAATATAAGAACATAAGAAATAGGAGCAGGAGTAGGCCATACGGCCCCTCAAGCCTGCTCTGCCATTCAATATGATCATGTCTTTCTAAATGAAGATTTATCCTGTCCTTCAGAATTCTTTCCAATAAGTATATATGGACTTTAGCAAGGCTTTTGATAAGGTTCCACATGGCAGACTGGTCACTAAGTTAAAAGCCCATGGGATCCAGGTCAAAGTGTCAAGTTGGATTCAAAACTGACTCGGAGGCAGGAAGCAGAGAGTAATAGTTGATGGGTGTTTTTGTGACTGGAAGGCTGTTTCCAGTGGGGTTCCGCAGGGCTCAGTACTAGGTCCCTTGCTTTTTGTGGTATATATCAATGATCTTGACTTGAATATAGGGGGTATGATTAAGAAGTTTGCAGATGATACTAAAATCGGCTGTGATACTGAAGAAGGAAGCTGTAGACTGCAGGAAGATATCAATAAATTGGTCAGGTGGGCAGAACAGTGGCAAATGGAATTCAACCTGGAGAAGTGTGAGGTAATGCATTTGGGGAGGGCTAACAAGGAAAGGGAATACACATTAAATGGTAGGACACTGAGTAGTGTAGAGGAACAAAGGGACCTTGGAGTGCATGTCCACAGATCCCTGAAGGTAGCAGGCCAAGTAGATAAGGTGGTTAAGAAGGCATACGGAATGCTTACCTTTATTAGCCGTGGCATAGAGTACAAGAGCAGGGGGGTTATGCTTCAACTGTATAAAACACTAGTTAGGCCTCAGCTAGAGTACTGCGTGCAGTTCTGGTCACCACATTACAGGAAAGATGTGATTGCACTAGAGAGGGTACAGAGGAGATTTACAAGGATGTTGCTGGGAGTAGAGAATCTGAGCTCTGAGGAAAGACTGGATAGGCTGGGTCTGTTTTCCTTGGAACAGAGGAGGCTGAGGGGAGACCTTATTGAGGTGTATAAAATTATGAGGGGCATAGATAAAGTGGATACAGAGGACCTAGTTCTCTTAGCAGAGGGGTCAAAAACCAGGGGGCACAGATTTAAAGTAACTGGTGGAATGTTTAGAGGGGATTTGAGGGGAAATTTCTTCACCCAGAGGGTTGTGGGGGTCTGGAACTCACAGCCTGAAAGGGTGGTAGAGGCAGGAACCCTAACCACATTTAAAAAGTACTTGGATGTGCACTTGGGATGCTCTAACCTGCAGGGCTATGGACCAAGAGCTGGGAAGTGAGATTAGGCTGGATAGCTCTTTGTTGGCCGGCGCAGACACGATGGGCCGAAATGGCCTCCTTCCGTGCTGTAACTTTCTATGATTCTATGATCTTCTATCTGAACTCCACATTCCTGCACCATCACCATATCCCTTGATACCCTTAGTATCCAAAAATCTATCGATTTCTGTCTTGAATATGCACGTTGACTAAGCATCCACAGCCCCCTGGGGTAGAGAATTCCAAAGATTCACAACCCTTTAAGTGTTGAAAATAAAGATTTTTATGTTTGACACTACATTAACAGAATATAAACATTGAAGAAAACACCCATGTGGCTACCCTTGTGTGTTGTTAGTTGGTATGATTGCACTAGGATGAGGGTGAGTGTGAGGGGTGGCTAGTGAGATGGGGTTGTGATAATGTAGATAGCGAGAGAGGGAAGTGTAGACGTGCAAGGTAAGTTGGTGTGAGTAAGGATGTGCAGGAGTAGGGTAGGGAAGGCAGAGTGATGTGGATGTGATGAGAGCCACAGCAGGATGCAGTTGAGTGTGGCTTTGTACTAACGTTTCCTGATCTAATGAGATCATTGAAACGTTTGCGGCACTGCACCCAGGTCCTCCTGACCACATCCCTGCTTGTGCCCTCCTCTGCAATCTGAAACCAGGCTGTCTTGGTCTCCTGGGGAGGTCTCTTCCGCCCATCGGAAGGGAAGAGGACCTCCCTGCATGTTGTGACTTCCTCCATAAGCATATGGAGGGAGTCATGGGAGAACCTGGGTGCAGCCCTCTGCCTCTGTGCAGTCATTGGCAGTGTTTGCAGCACTCCAATGTTGTAGTGCACTGACAGCACTGTGTTCGATGAAACTTTAAATGTAATGTGGCCATGGTCCCTTTAAAGATCCTGGCTGAAAACACGTTATGAATGACGTCACCAGACCCGCTCCATCTCATTGGGCCGGGTAACGCGCTGGCGGGCTTAATAGGCCCCATTAAGGTAAGTTCAGTTTCAGCAGCGGGATGGAGCCAGCAGCGGGGTCGTGACCCGACATGGCCACCGCCCGCACCGAACCCGCCCAGGTAAAGAAAATTCCGGCCTATATGTTTCAATGAGATCACCTCTCATTCTTCTAAACTCTAGAGAATATAGGCCTAGTCGACTAAATCTCTCCTCATAGGACAATGCCCTCATCCCTGGAATCAGTCTTGTAAACCCATGTTGCACTTCCTCTCAGGCAAGTATATCCTTCCTTAGGTAAGGAGACCAAAACTGTACACAATACTCCAGGTGTGGTCTCACCAGGGCCCTACATAATTACAGTAAAGACATCTTTACTTTTATACTCAAATCCTCTTGTAATAAAGGCCAACATACCATTTGCTATCCTAATTGCTTGGTTAACTTTCAGTGATTTGTGTACAAGGACACCCTCTGAATACCAACATTTCCCATTCTCTCACTATTTAAAAAATATTCAGCTTTTCTATTGTTCCTACCAAAGTAGATAACTTCACATTTCTCCACATTATAATTCATCTGCCATGTTCTTGCCCAATCACTTAACCTGTCTAAATCCTTTTGCAGCCTCCTTACTTCCTCCTCACAGCTTACTTTCTTACCTAACTTTGTATCGTCAGCAAACTTGGATACATTACACAGTCCCCTCATCTAAGTCATTGATATAGATTGTAAATAGCTGAGGCCCAAGCACTGCTCCTTGAGGTACCCCACTAGTTACAGTTTGCCAACCCGAAAATTACCCATTTATTCCTACTCTCTGTTTTCTGTCCATTAACCAATCCTCAATCCATGCTCGTATATTACCCCCAACCCTATGAGCCTTAATTTTGTGCAATAACCTCTTGTGTGTCACCTTATCGAATGCCTTCTGAAAATCCAAATACACTGCATCCACTAGTTCCCCCTTATGTACCCTGCTAGTTGCAACCTCAAAAAACTCTAACAGATTAGTCAAACATGATTTTCCTTTCATAAATCTGTCCATTCCGAAGTTCTTACATTGCATGTTCTTTGGTATATAGCAATAATTCTGCAGCCCACAGCGGGTGATTTTAACCCTACTCACCCATGGAAAACTGGCTGGACGGCAGTTAAAATGCCCCAGGTTACTTACCCGCCGGAAAATTGCCCAGATCCCACCAATCATGATTTTTACTACGGCTTCTGAACTCCCAAAGCCGCCTGCCCAATATCCTTCTTTAAATATGCAGATCAGGATCCCACTGTGATTTGAACTCAGGCCTGAGTGGGGAAGCAGCTGAATAGAGTTGGGACCTGCTAGAAAGGTGAAGAGGCCCAAAGAGGTAAATTTGTTACTTCTCTTTCTGGAGCCAGGAGGAGAAGAAATGTTCCTCTGCTCTGCACAAGGAAAGTCACAGCCTCTCCTGCCCCAGACTCCCCTCTTTCCTTCCTGTGAGACCATTCCAGAACCCCCTTGCCCACGCCCACCTTCATTCCAGTGGGCAGGGGTGGAGTAGTGGCATGTTAATGACGCCCAAGATTTAAAATATTCAGGGTCAATTTTTGCTGCAGTGGGTAAGTTTCTAACTCACCCCGCCACCAAACCACCCAAAACCCACCTGGAGTTAAAATCAGGGCCAATACTGCAGCCTGCAGTATTTTTGGTATATGGTACTGATACTGCATCAGTGTCTTTGGTATGTGCCTCTAAGACTGCAGCCTGTAGTGATTTTGCTGTACAACATTAATATTGCACCCTGGAGTGTCTGGTATATAGCATTAATACAGCAGTCCATAATCATGATGCGGAGATGCTGGTGTTGGACTGGGGTGGACAAAAATGAGAAGCCGCACAACACCAGGTTATAGTCCAACAGTTTTATTTGAAATTATGAGCTTTCGGAGCGCTGCTCCTTCGTCAGGTAAAGTGAGGGAATACAAATCAGTTACAAAGCATATATAGACAGAGAACCGCACCCATGAAGACGGCCTCAACCGGTATCTCGGTTTCATGTCACGCTACAGGACGTGACTAGAGTCCAGACTAGAGTTGTCGTTATCTTGTTCACAGATGTGATTTCCAGTTTTAAAAAAAAAAGTAAAAAGCTTAACTGCAGACTGCAGCATTTGACACGTTGGACCCCCTGTGACCCCCACCTCATTGTCTTAGCTATATTCTGCTCTGTCTTTGATGTAATGCCTCCCTGACGGATTGTATCTCTGCAGACATATTGTTCTGTCTATATATGCTTTGTAACTGATTTGTATTCCCTCACTGTACCTGACGAAGGAGCAGCGCTCCGAAAGCTCGTAATTTCAAATAAAACTGTTGGACTATAACCTGGTGTTGTGCGACTTCTCATTTTTGTCCATAATCATGAAACAGTTCATGATTCTTCTGCATCCTTCCGAATTTGATAATGATTCCAAGATGCGTTTGTGCAGCTAATAATTCAGGATTCCAGCATTCTGTTAGTTTAATTCCAGCAGGAAAAATCCATCTAGGAAAATAAAATCTGGCATCTGTTGCTTGCTGTGAGGCGACAGTGTCTTTGGTACACAGCACTAATATTGCAAAACGCAGTGTCTTTGGTAGGTGATACAAATACTGCACCTTGTACTCTGATAGCAGAAACTTTGCTGTAGGTTGATAATGTGATGAACACTCATCTAAATGATCCAACTCTTAAACTGTACAAGAAAGTTGCAGCCGCTAACATCAGCTAACACTCCTGGTACTAGGCACAGTACCTGTAAAATCAACCAATCAAGTTGCTGGGTTGTGCCAGATATTTACCGGGAGGGTGCGGGGGAGGCCGAAAACGGCCGATGAACCCAGCAAGGCTGGTGAAGCGGAGGTCCTGCTGAACTTAACAGCAGGGCCCTATTAATATTTTTTGGTTCAGTTTCCGGCCGGGCAGCTGGCCAAAATAGACAGCTTGTCTGGCGGCCAAAGGGAACACTAGCGGCAAGAGGCCGCAACCGCGGACCCTTGGGGACGGTCCGAGGCGCTAGAGTGGCCGTGATCGGGAGGGGGGAGGTCGGTGGGGGGAAAGCGGCAAGCTATCGGGAAAGGAGGAGAGTGTTCGGCAAGCGACCGGAAAAGAGGAGAGAGTTTGTCAAGCGATCAGGAGGGCTGAGGGGATGGAGTCTGCGATCAGGGCTGGGTGGGGTTCTTGAGGGGCCGGGGGTAGCACTCCTGGTGGGACAATGGGATAAACAGTGTCCTTAACCAATGAGATTTAAGGACTGAGAAATAAACAGTGGAAGGAAAGAAAAAGAGGGTGAATTAGAGTGGGTGAATTCAATGTCAAATCAGGTACAGAAAGAGAAATAAAGAGAGGGAAAGAAAGATTGGATTAAGAGAGAGAAAAAAATGAAATTTTGAACCTGAATAAATGAGGACACAGAATTGTTTACTTTCTGAGCAAGAGAGGCTGATTGGCAGTCATTAACAGTTATCATGTTGTTAAGAGGGTATTTATGCTATTAATTTCTGGACTTAACTTTCTGTGGCGAGATTAATGAACAATTAATGTGCAAATGCAGCAACTTCATGAAATTCACGGGCAGGTTAAGGGTGAGATGCTGTTTTCGTAAAGCTAACGGCGGAACACGCAAACTGGCCAGCAACTTTTGGCAATTTACATTGTATCTCTTTCTCGCTACAAGTTGCTGGCCGATAATGGCGTGCGTCATTCAGATACCGTTATTTTTTCAGCAAAATCTGGCACTTGCATCTACAGCAAAAAAGTGCCAATCCCATGGAAGGTACAGCAAAAAGTGCAATTAACTGTGAATAAGAGGTTTTGAGGAGGGATGAACAAAGTTACTTGTTCAATTTCAGATCATAACCTCTGCTCCCATGTTTTGGATGGCAGCTGTTGATGATCCTGCTATTCCCATTTACACCTCTTCTAGACTCATCTTTTGTTTCTTTACTTGCCCCATTACCATCTCCCTTTGCCTCGCACCATCATCCCTTTTGTCATTTAATCTCTCCTGCCTTCCATCCTATCACAGACCTTCCCTTTTGTTCTTTCCTCCCCTCCCCCCTTTCCCTGCCCCTGCACTTGATTAAAACCTGTTATATCACTAACTTTTTCCAATTCTGACGAAAGGTCATCGACATGAAACATTAACTCTGTTTCTCTCTGCACAGATGCTACCTGACGATGAGTATTTCTGGCATTTTCCCTTTTTATTATTTTTTTGTTTGATCACGCCTCTGTGAAGCGCCTTGGGACATTTTACCACGTTAAGCACAATAAATGCAAGTTGTTGTTGTATCTTAAGCATGTTTTGTAAAGTAGTAGATAAATAATATAACAAATATTATAGGGCTGATTTTCCTGAGTAGACACTGCCAGTGCACCGCACCACTCAGCAAGAGAGTTGGTTAGGAAATCATAGGCCTGCAATGTCTGATTTTCCATCCATGAAATGAATATAGATCACATGGCTGACACCATTCATTTAAATGTATAAAACATCAGGCACTGCAGGCCTGCAATTTCCTGACCTGAGCTCCCTCCCGGAAGTGCCTGATAGGGGTATCTGGCCTTAACTTCCAGTATTATTAAGCTGTGCTATATTGTTGCTTTGTGTCAGTCATGCTATACATTGCTTCAGTAAATTTGCTGTATTAGAGTGATGGGTGAATCAAAGGCTAAACATCAGAATTTGCACTTTATGTCCAGGACTACCCTCTTAAAAATCTATAAATAAATAAATACAACAATTTTCATTTGTATAGCTCCTTTAACATAGAAAAAACATCCGAAGGCACTTCACAGAGGTGTAATCAGGCAAAAAAAATTAAATGCAGCACAAAAGTCCTATTATTATCATGACGGTTTAGGCAAGCTCCTAAACTTCCAATAGAGATTTGGGCAGATTTTCCTCTTAATGCAGTTGGGTGTATTGGATCGCCTGGGCGCAGCGCACAGAGGAAAAATCGGACGGGGAGCATAGCACTCTATTTCCAGACAGGTACATTAATTGACAGAAACTTGAGAGAGCTCCATTACAGGAGTGTGCTCCTCTGGCCAATTCTCCACTATGTGCCGGTGCCGGGCCCGGGTGATATTTTATGCCCAAGCACAGTGACAGCAAAATCTGCCCTATTGTCTTTTGGGAACTTTCAGT
Source organism: Squalus acanthias (assembly GCA_030390025.1). Classification (NCBI taxonomy): domain Eukaryota; kingdom Metazoa; phylum Chordata; class Chondrichthyes; order Squaliformes; family Squalidae; genus Squalus; species Squalus acanthias. The sequence goes on along the minus strand of CM059428.1, from coordinate 49,513,577 downwards.
AAACTGGCTGTGTGTCTGAAACTTTGCGCAGCCTGTACCTTCATCCCAGATCACAACACATAAATCCACAAAAATGGTATCTCAGCATTATAAAGGTGTGTATTTTAGAAATATGATTTTCATAAATAATTATGATTAAAACTCTGCTACGTATATGACACAATGCAATGTCTGTTTGATATGGTACACAGTGCTAATGAAACACATTGTTACTGCAGCACCAGCATAGAGCCCGAGTATGCACTTTTAATTGTGAAGACCTGCATTCCTTCTGCAATGTTTCTGTAGTAACAAGACATAACTTGACCTTACGGGTTGCAGACATCTAACGGGCCACAAGGCCACTTTAAAGTGCAAAAACTTCCTAGAATTCTTGGGTTAGTTAGGCCGGAGCCATCCAAATCCTGTTTTCTTCTCGTTGTTTCCTGTATGTGAGTATAAACAGTCTGCTATTGTAACCATGGTAGAATTTCAACAGCAGCTCGCAGTGGCCAAACAGGGACAAGAACGTACCGAGCTATTGCATGTTCTGATAAAACAGATTTCAACTACCTGCAAATGTTCATACTTTGATCTACTAATCATTATTGCAAACAACAGATTAAAGTGTGGGGTTTCAGGGGACAAATTGTTTCCTTCAGGAGTCCATGGAAGAGATAACATTGCCTTTCATTTGGACCACTACCAAAACATTTGTGCCAAAATTTGCGCTGCTATTGAGGTCACTGAGCCGTCTATATGGCCGATTATTTCACAGCTTTTGTTTGAGTGCCAGTAGTTAACTACAAAGTTTCTGAAGCTCAGAGTATATTTGCCAAAGTTAAACACAAAATAAGTGAATAGAAAGTTTGCTTTGCACCTGATTGACTGTTCGCTGTATTATTAGACTGTGGGCCAGGTTTCTGAATTCTGTGGTGAATGCAGGAGTTTGCCTGGCCTCAGATTGGCACCTTGCACCAGTTTGTATTTTGTGTGGTGTGCTGTATGTGTATTTCATCCATCAGTGTGTTATATGTGACGATTTACATCTGTACTTTGTGTGGTGACATTGTGCCTGTGTATTTCGTGTGACAGTGTTGTACGGGTGTATATACAGAAACCACTCTGGCATGTTGCATGAAAAACTGCAGTGTCTTTACAAAATTGGAAGTCCTGAAATGGAATTTATTTGCAGCAACATTTGCACTGCACTGAAGCAATATGAAGAACAGTACGGAATGTAAAATGTTAACACTTTAGTCATTTTCAGCGTGGCTAAGTGTTTGTAATGCTGTTAAAGGTGCTCTGCAACATAAGTAGGCATCCCATAGAATTGAGACATCACTCTTGTTTTATTTGTGGCTCTGTCAGGCACTGTTTTCATCTATTTAGATGAATGGGTAAATGTTGCATGACAGGAGTTTGGAGTGTCAGGCTCCCACAATTAACGTGCTACAGTGAAGGTGACACTACACTCACCTTGTATGTTACTCACACTGGCAAACTCACGCTAGAGCAACTATGACCATCAGTAATGTCCATGGTCATTAGCTTAGGGCAACACAAGGTATATCAACTTCTCCTTGCTCTCTTAGCAGTGACAGGGAACTAAAAGGCTACGGGATGAATTTCCTTGGAGCTGCTCTGCAACTTCACTGGATCAATGGGGATTCTGCCGAAGTTATGGTGGTGGAGTGGAGGAAGCTTTGAGGAAATGCACCCCAATGTTTTCCATTGCTGCATTCTCCAGTGCTCTGGTGGGCAATCAAATGTAGATAGCATGTTGTTCCATGAATACCACCACAAGTATTGTGCCAGTTAGCTACACAGTACCCACAACTCTTTTATGTTGGCTGATCCTGCAGGAGGCAGGCGATTTAAGTAGCGGATTCAAGAGATTGTTTACGGGCTATCTGGGTGACTGAGTGGTTACTTGGCTAACGGGTTGTTTAGCTGGCTGCTTGTGTGGCCGGCTAGTTGGGTGAGTGGCTGGTTAGCTGGGTGACTGGCTAGCTTTTTGATGGCTGTTTGGGTGATGAAGTCTACTGTGAATGTGAGCTGTTCCTGGATGTGAATGTGTACTGCACTTTGAATATGTGATTAATATGATAAATCAATAAATTAATTAATAAATCAAATGTTTCTTGCGTGATGTAAAACTGCTCAATGTAAAAATTGTATTTGGGGTTTTCTAAAATTGGGGCACAGTAGAGAAGAACAGGGATTGGGATGGGATTGGGGAATCCTGGAGTGTCCAGTGTGGCAGAAGGAAACTGTGCTGCTGCTCAATTCTAAATGCAGTTCAGATTGTGTTCTGAAAAACCGTTTCACAATGTTGGGGAGCACCACGGAATATTCTTCACTTTCAACAGCACATGGCATAATTGCTGCAGTGCCTCACAAACCTGTTTGACTCTATTGCCTCTTGTACCAAACTGTTCCACCTGATAAACAGGTTCGGGAGACAAAGAATTATTCCAGAGCTGGAAAACGACCCAGTATGTGCAATTAATTGGAAAGTAAAAGCAAAACATTAAGAACTGATAGCAAGCAGGTGATTGTTGTCCAGCAGACCCAGATTGTGTAGCAACAGACTTTAAGGAGTGGGACAGTTCTGATGCTGATGGAAACAAAGAATGAATTCATCCGTGTGCTGTTTATAGTTTTCCATCAATTTATGGATGGAAATCATAGGCATCACACTCCCAATTTCTAATATGCACAGTCACTGTATATGAGCTCAGAAAATCACCCCCATTAGATACTGAATTTTGTCTAACAATGCAGTTGTAATCTGCACCAGTACATGGTGAACTTCTACAGCTGCAGTCTGTGTTTTGTTCCTGAAACCTCTAACAAACAGGCTAGAAATGACTGATGTTGATATTGGCCTAATATATCCTTATAACTTTCCTCTGTCGTCTATTTTAATGGTCATGTTAACTCATTTAAAATAAACCTAACACCTTTGGTAACAGGAAAAGGAATGTCCTATCAATGCATTAAGTGTTCGGCCAGTAATACAATCTACAATAACTTCTCGCTTTATGCATCTGTCCCTCTCTCTCTATTCCTTTCTCTGAATGTCTAAATACCCTACTGTTAAAACATTGTTGGCCAATAGAGGGACTCTAACTCTTAGGCAAAATAACAGGTGTGGATATGAGCTACATTAACATTAAACCATAAACTATAAAGCCTTACTTATAAAGCGTTGCTAATATAATTATGCTTGGCACAGTATTCCATTAGCTTTTTTTTCAGTGGATGAAATCACATTTATTCCCTTGCAGAGGTTTCTTCAGGCTATGCATCTTCTGGAGCCAAGGGAATGGGTGGGTGACCTGTTGCTAGGCTTATGCCAATGTTTGCCTTCAGACCAACATGAGGAGGTGCCTGACTAACTTTCTTGTGGGGAGGCATCTGGCTTTTGCTTGGTGCCTGCCTACAGCAGTAAAGCTAAGCTTGGGAACTCAGTGAAGTGAGGGATGGAAACTGTCTCCCGCCCCGTGCCATCGTACGTTGGTGCTCCAGCGCGTCGCAACACCTCTCTGCCTTAAAATATTACTAAAGTTCATAATATAGCATGTATAATCACATAGAAATAAGTATATTAGACATAGGAATGTGTGAGTATATGATAGCACTGATTGAGTTTACAACACAGTCACATGATTGTTTTTGTATCTTCTCGTTCTTCCCTTGGAGAACAGTGTGGAGTAGTGGAAGGATTAACAGTCTGACAGGCTGCGACGTGAACACTCCTTCCATGGCTGTAACCATCTTTATACCAGCCGATAGGGTGGTTAGTCCTATACGGCGGGAGGGTTTTATGCCACCTACACCCACCAGACTCAAAGAAGAAAGACTTGCATTTATATAGCGCCTTTCACGACCACCAGATGTCTCAAAGCACTTTACAGCCAATGAAGTACTTTTTGAAGTGTAGTCACTGTTGTAATGTAGGAAATGCGGCAGCCAATTTGTGCACAGCAAGCTCCCACAAACAGCAATGTGATGATGACCAGATAACCTGTTTTTGTTATGTTGGTTGAGTGATAAGTATTGGCCAGGACACCAGGGATAACTCCCCTGCTCTTCTTCGAAATAGTGCCATAGGATCTTTTACGTCCACCTGAGAGAGCAGACAGGGCCTCGGTTTGACGTCTCATCCGAAAGACGGCACCTCCGACAGTGCAGCACTCCCTCAGCACTGCACTGGAGTGTCAGCCTAGCTTTATGTGCTCAAGTCCCTGGAGTGGGACTTCAACCCACAACCTTCTGACTCAGAGGTAAGAGTGCTACCCACTGAGCCACAGCTGACACTGAAGTATCCTGTTGGATGTCAACCCAGAATTCAGAGCCGGGGCTCCCGTCTCCATGTGTTGGGACTATCTTCAGTGGGGTTTGAACCTTGAACCTTCTGACATCAGAGGTGGGAATGCTACCACTAAGCCAAAGGCTCTATTAGGCATGGTATATGGCAGGAACTTCAGGCTGTGTCAGCCAATAGATGGTATTACACAATTAAATAGAGAACTGGAGGCAGCCATGTTGTTGGGAGACGATGATGTAGTATATATTCTGCATCAGGCACTTTACAACTTGAAAAAATAAATGATTACTGAACCAGAATGGAACTCCTAAACAGTTGTAACTGGTGTAACTTATACTGTCAATAGTCAGAGCCATCTCTGAGCTGAAATCTAATGGTGAACTGTGTCAATCACAGTTAAACTGTGTGTCCTGTACCATGATATCAATCCTTGAAGCTCTAGTCTGATACAGACATGACTTCCCCATGTGCCCTCACAATTGTGATTCCCTGACTTTTCTGAGGTTGTGACATCCCAAGTGGACGATGGAAAATCTACAACACATTGTATCTTGATTTTCATAAAGCATTTGGCAAAATGTAATGAAGTAAAAGCAGTGGGAATTCAGGGTAAAATTTGGGAAGTGTAAGAAATTGGTTGAAGGACAGGAAGCAGATGAGTATACTGGGATGGTGGTGGGAAGTGCTGAGTGGGGTGCTCCGGGGAATAAGTGTTTGGGGTCCCCACTATTTCTAATTTATACTAACATTTTGGATAAATTTGTAGGTGATACCAAAGTAGGAGAGTCATTTTGATGTAAGGAGGCAGCTCAGAAAATAGAAAATGAGCTAGTCCATGACAGTTGGACTAGGAGACACAGTTAGGACTAATGTCAAGAAGTTCTTCACATCCAGATTGATCCATACATGGAATGCACTTCAGATGGAATAGTGGAGGCAAAAATCCTGAAATCATTGAAGAAATGGTTGGATGTTGTGATGCCCTTTCCATATTTTATGACCATGTGATGAACACTTACTTTCCCGTTGATTATTGCTCATAATGCATAGACAAAACTCACTGAAGTTAAATGTATCTGAAGCTTCCACCAGTCCATATAAACCTGAAACTGAACTTCAGTGCAACCCAATGAATAAAGCTACGGAAAACAGGTGTATTGAAGTAATGAGGCAAACACAGGCAGACTTCCAGCATAACCTCACGTGGTTGCAAGAATCAAACAGTGTTGTTTAAGAGTTCATCAATAAAGACACAATAGCAGAGCATAGGTGTTGCCCGTGCTGACGTCTGTGGCAGGCAGCTTGTTTGTTACTTGGCAGTGAACTTGGTTCTTTTGTGGCCTTGAGGTAAGAAGTGTGAGATGCCTTTGTCTCTTTGACTTGACTCCACGCCCCAGGGGAGGAATTTCTTCTCAAACTAATTTTCAGACATGTCAGCTGCAAACCCTTTTGCTTCTCATCAGTAAACAGGAGAGAAGAAGGTTCAATAAGATGCTCTGCATTATATAACTGTCCCCTAAAGGCTAATATAATTGGTTGAACTAAATGTTCTAAGTATTACGGAAAACACCGCAAAATGTATGATGTTTAGTTCATATCTTGGAGCTAGCTCAATTTTCGAGTCTGCCTTCAGATTTTTATTTCAGTATCAGATTGCTGTGGTTACTTTCCCCTTGCTGTTGTAACATTGCAGGTTATTTACAGCCTCACAAAATTTATGTTACCTCCTAAAATCATAGCATCATAGAATGGTTACAGCACAGAAGGAGGCCATTCAGCCCGTCGAGCCCGTGCCGGCTCTCTACAAGAGCACTTCAGCTAGTCCAACTCGCCTGCCCTATCCCCATAACCCTGCAATTTTTTTCCCCTTAGGTACTTATCCAATTCCCTTTTGAAAGCCACGATTGAGTCTGCCTCCAGCACCCTTTCAGGCAGTGCATTCCAGATCATAACCACTTGCTGCGTAAAAAAGTTTTTCCTCATGTCGCCTTTGGTTCTTTTGCCAATTACCTTGAATCTGTGTCCTCTGGTTCTCGACCCTTCCGCCAATGGGAACAGTTTCTCTCTATCTACTCTGTCTGGACCCCTCATGATGTTCAATACCTCTATCAAATCTCCTCTCAACTTTCTCTGCTCTAAGGAGAACTACCCCAGCTTCTCTAGTCTATCCACGTAACTGAAGTCCCTCATCCCTGGAATCATTCTCATAAATCTTTTCTGCACCCTCTCTAAGGCCTTCACATCCTTCCTAAAGTGCGGTGCCCAGAATTGGACACAATACTCCAGTTGAGGCTGAACCAGTGTTTTATAAAGCTTCATCATAACTTCCTTGCTTTTGTACTCTATGCCTCTACTTATGAAGCCCAGTATCCCGTATGCTTTCTTAACCGCTTTCTTAACCTTCCCTGCCACCTTCAACAATTTGTGCACATATACCCCCAGGCCTTTAGGATTGTACCCTTTAGTTTATATTGCCTCTCCTCGTTCTTCCTACCAAAATGTATCACTTCACACTTTTCTGCGTTAAATTTCATCTGCCACGTGTCCGTCCATTTCACTAGCCTGTCTATGTCGTCTTGAAGTCTATCGCTATCCTCCTCACTGTTCACTATACCCCCAAGTTTTGTGTCATCTGCAGATTTTGAAATTGTGCCCTGTACTCCCAAGTCCAAGTCATTAATATATATCAAGAAAAGCAGTGGTCCTAGTACCGATCCCTGGGCAACAGAACTGTATACCTTCCGCCAGTCTGAAAAACAACTGTTCACCACTACTCTCTGTTTCCTGTCACTTAGCCAATTTCGTATCCATTCTGCCACTGTCCCTTTTATTCCATGGGCTTCAACTTTGCTGGCAAGCCTATTATGTGGCACTTTATCAAACGCCTTTTGGAAGTCCATATACACCACGTCAACCGCATTGCCCTCATCAACCCTCTCTGTTACATCATCAAAAAACTCAATCAAGTTAGTTAAGCACAATTTGCCTTTAACAAATCCGTGCTGGCTTTCCTTAATTAATCCACACTTGTCCAAGGAACTGTTAATTTTATTCCTGATTATCGTTTCCAAAAGCTTCCCCACTACCGAGGTTAAACTGACTGACCTGTAGTTGCTGGGTTTATCCTTACATGCTTTTTTGAACAAGGGTGTAACATTTGCAATTCTCCAGTCCTCTGGCACCCCCGTATCTAAGGAGGATTGGAAGATTATGGCGAGTACTTCTGCAATTTCCACCTTTACTTCCCTCAGCATCCTAGGATGCATTCCATTTGGTCCAGGTGACTTATCAACTTTTAGTACAGCCAGCCTTTCTAGTACCTCCTCTTTATCAATTTTTATCTCATCCAGTATCTCCACTACCTCCTCTTTAACTATGACTTTGGCAGCACCTTCTTCTTTGGTGAAGACAGATGCAAAGTACTCATTTAGTACCTTAGCCATGCCCTCTGCCTCCATATATAGGTCATAGAGTCAGAGGGCTGGATTTTGATACTGGGGCGGGTTGGGGTCGTGTTATCCACCCGACTGCAATTGGATGTGGGAGATTGATGCAATTTTCACCTAATTGGGCAATTGAGTTCCAGCATGTGGGAACCCATTAGTGTTTTCAGTCTGAAAGTCGCCTCTGAAGATGTCATCATTGCTGCTGCATTAAAGGTCTTCAGAGACTTCCTGGCCTTTGCTGTGAGAGGACCTGGATGCAAAATGAAGAGAGAGAGAGAGAGAGAGAGAGACTACTACTAATAATATTACCTTCATCACCTCTCCGTTGTAATAGTGGACCTGCAGCTATCCAAATGTGCTCCCGCCAGGTTTCACAAACGTGGTTCAGAACAGGCATGCTTCACATAGAACAAGGGTTAAAATCACAAAGGCCTTTCAAAATGGCATTATACAGCCAATTTAGTGCTTGTTAAGGGCCTTAACAGCCTATCCCGTCTCTTAGAGGTGGGACGGAGTCGGAACCAGCAGACACGATTTAATGAAAATTGCATGGAGGCGGAATTGTGCCCGCCCGCCAGTTTTTGCAATTTTAACCCATCAAGTCCGTGCCAGTTCTCTGTGGAGCAATCCAGTCAGTCCCATTCCCCTGCTCTATCCCTGTAGCCCTGCAAGATTATTTCCCTCAAGCGCCTATCCAGTCTCCCCTTGAAAACATTGAGTGTCTCCTCTTCCACCACTTCCATCGGCAGCGAGTTCCAGGTCCTCACCACTCGCTATGTAAAAAAGTTTTTCCTCACATCCCCCCTGTATCTATTGCCCAAAACCTTAAAACTGTGTCCCACTAGTCCTTGTACCATCAACTAGTGGGAACAGCCTTTCCCCGTCTAGCCTATCCAAACCCGTCATAATCTTGTACACCTAGAGTCATAGGGCTAAAACTTGAGTCGCGCCCCATTTGAGGCGCTAACCTCGCCGAGGCGCTAAACGTAGCGCCCCGAAAAAATTAGCGCCCCCACGCCGGAACTTCAGTGGTTGCGCCCCAAGAGGGAAGCAGGGCGCTACTGGAAGCACCCCGCATCCCTCTTGGGGCGCTGCGAGGGAATATCCTGGCGCTACGTGCCGCGGTATTGCAGGCCTTCCTCCCCTTCTTAAAGGGGAGGGGCCCTGCGCAGCGCGAACCGGGGCCCAGCTGGGCCCCCAGGGATCGGGAGTGCCGGCAAAAGAGCCCGGCACTCAAGAGAAGTGCTGGGCTCTTGGAGCGCAGCCGGCACTTCACGGTGGGGGGGCTTCACGGGGGCCGGGGACAGCAACGGGGGCAGGTGCTGGCAGACGGCCAGCAACAAAAATGGCCGCCTGCCACGTCCCCTTTAAATATCGCCGCCCCGGCCGCACGTACGCCCCCCTGAACCCGTCGGACATAGCGTCTGGCGGTAAGTCAGGGGGCGCGACTGAAGATCGCGGCTGGAGCGCGAGCGGGGTGCTGCGCACGGCGATGACGTCATCGCCGGCGGCGCAGCGCCACAGGGCGCTACCGGCTGGCGCCGCCGCTAACCTCCCGCTGAATTTTGCGGGAGGCGTGGGCGGCGCTGCGCCCGGGCGTTAGCTGCTTTGCGCCCCATTAGCGCCCTCTTAAGGTGCTAACGGGAGGCGCAAGCAGCTGAATTTTTCCCCCATAGAGTCATAGAGTTATACAGCACGGATAGAGGCCCTTCGGCCCATTGTTTCCGCGCCGGCCATCAAGCCCTGTCTAATCTAATCCCATATTCCAGCATTTGGTCCATAGCCTTGTATGCTATGGCATTTCAAGTGCTCATCCAAATGCTTCTTGAATGTTGTGAGGGTTCCTGCCTCCACAACCCATTCAGGCAGTGAGTTCCAGAATCCAACCACCCTCTGGGTGAAAAAGTTCTTTCTCAAATCCCTTCTAAACCTCCCGCCCTTTACCTTGAATCTATGCCCCCTTGTTATAGACCCCTCTACTAAGGGAAAAAGCTCCTTAGTATCCATCCTATCTATGCCCCATATAATTTTGTACACCTCAATCAGGACCCCCCTCAGCCTTCTCTGCTCTAATGAAAACAACCCCAGCCTGTCCCGTCTCTCTTCATAGCTGAAGCACTCCAGCCCGGGTAACATTCTGGTGAATCTCCTCTGCACCCTCTCCAAAGCGATCACATCCTTCCTGTAGTGTGGCAACCAGAACTGCACACAGTATTCCAGATGTGGTCTAACCAGTGTTTTATACAGCTCCATCATAACCTCCTTGCTCTTATATTCTATGCCTCGGCTAATGAATGCAAGTATCCCATATGCCTTTTTTACCACCTTATCCACCTGTTCCGCCGCCTTCAGGGATCTGTGTACTTGCACACCAAGATCCCTCTGACCCTCCGTCTTGCCTAGTGTCTTACCATTCATTGTGTATTCCCTTGCCTTGTTAGTCCCTCCAAAGTGCATCACCTCGCACTTTTCCGGATTAAATTCCATTTGCCATTGTTCCGCCCATCTGACCAATCCATCTATATCGTCCTGCAGACTGAGGCTACCCTCCTCGCTATTTACCACCCTACCAATTTTTGTATCATCCGCGAACTTACTGATCATACCTTTTACATTCATATCCAAGTCGTTAATGTAGACCACAAACAGCAAGGGACCCAGCACCGATCCCTGTGGTACCCCACTAGCCACAGGCTTCCAGTCACAAAAACAACCTTCGACCATCACCCTCTGCCTTCTGCCACTGAGCCAGTTTTGTATCCAATGTGCCAAGGCACCCTGGATTCCATGGGCTCTTACCTTCTTGACCAGTCTCCTGTGCGGGACTTTATCGAAGGCCTTACTGAAATCCATGTATACCACATCCACTGCGTTACCCTCATCCACACACCTAGTCACCCCCTCAAAAAATTCAATCAAATTAGTCAGACATGATCTTCCCTTGAAAAAGCCATGTTGGCTAACCCTGATTAATCCTTGCCTCTCCAAGTGGAGACTAATTTTGTCCCTCAGAATTTTTTCCAATAATTTTCCTACCACTGATGTTAGGCTCACTGGCCTGTAGTTCCCCGGTTTTTCCCTACTCCCTTTCTTGAATAATGGTACTACATTAGCGGTTCTCCAGTCCTCTGGCACATCCCCTGTGGCCAGAGAGGTTCTGAATATATGTGTTAGAGCCCCCGCAATCTCCTCCTTTGCCTCACACAGCAACCTGGGATACATTTCGTCCGGACCTGGGGATTTATCCATTTTTAGACCTGCTAAAACCGCCAATACCTCCTCCCTCTCGATGTTAAAATGTTCGAGTATATCACAGTCCCCCTGCCCTAATTGCGTGTTGTTGAAGCTGCACTCATCCAAGCAAGTGGATAGTATTCCATCACACTCCTAACTTGTACCTTGTAGATAGTAGAAAGGTTTCGGGGAGTCAGGAGGTGAGACACTCGCCGCAGATTACCCAGACTCTGAACTGCTCTTATTGCCCCAGTATCTATGTGGCTGGTCCAGTTACGTTTCTGGCCAATGGTGACCCCCAGGATATTGATGGTGGGGGATTCGGCGATGGTAATGCTGTTGAATGTCAAAGGGCGGTGGTTAGATGCTCGCTTTTTGGAGGTAGTCATTGCCTGGCACTTTTTTAGCGCGAATGTTACCTGCCACTTATCAGCCCAAGCCTGAATGTCGTCCCGGACTTGCTGCGTGTGGGCATGGACTGCTTCATTAACTGAGGAGTTGCGAATGGCATTGAACACTGCAATCATCAGCGAACATCCCCACTTCTGACCTTATGATGGAGGGAAGGTCATTGATGAAGCAATTGAAGATAATTGGGCCTAGGACACTGCCCTGAGGGACTCCTGCAGCGATGACCTGGAGCTGTGATGATTGACCTCCAACCATCACAACCATCTTCCTTTGTGCTAGGTATGACTTCAGCCAGTGGAGAGTTTTCCCCCCAATTCCCATTGACTTCAGTATTATTAGGGCTCCTGGATGCCACACTCGGTCAAATGCTGCCATGATGTCAAGGGCAGTCACTTTCACCTCATCTCTGGAATTCAGCTCTTTTGTCCATGTTTGGACCAAGGCTGTAATGAGGTCTGGAGCCGAGTGGTCCTGGCAGAACCCAAACTGGGCATCAGTGAGCAGGTTATTGGTGAGTAAGTGCTGCTTGATAGCACTGTCGACGACACCTTCCATCACTTTGCTGATGATTGAGAGTAGACTGATGGGGCGGTAATTGGCTGGATTGGATTTGTCCTGCTTTTTGTGGACAGGACATACCTGGGCAGTTTTCCACATTGTCGGATAGATGCCAGTGTTGTAGCTGTACTGAAGCAGCTTGGCTAGAGATGCAGCTAGTTCTGGACACAAGCTTTCAGCACGACAGCTGGGATGTTGTCGGGGCCCGCAGACTTTGCTGTATCCAGTGCGCTCAGCCGTTTCTTGATATCACGTGGAGTGAATCGAATTGGCTGAAGACTGGCTTCTGTGATGGTGGGGACCTCAGGAGGAGGCCGATATGGATCATCCACTCGGCACTTCTGGCTGAAGATGGTTGCAAACGCTTCAGCTTTGTCTTTTGCACTCACGTACTGGGCTCCACCATCATTGAGGATGGGGATATTCATGGCGCCTCCTCCTCCCGTTAGTTGTTTAATAGTCCACCACCATTCACGACTGGATGTGGCAGGACTGCAGAGCTTTGATCTGATCCATTGATTGTGGGATCGCTTAGCTCTGTCTATAGCATGCTGCTTCCGCATGCGTTACGTGGAGAGATTCGGTAAACTGGGATTGTTCTCCTTAGAACAGTGAAGTTTAAGGGGAGATTTAATAGGTGTTCAAAATTATAAAGGGTTTTGATGGAGTAAATAAGGAGAAACTTTCTACTGGCAAGAGGCTCGGTAACCAAAGGATACAGATTTAGGATAATTGGCAAAAGAAGGGAAGATGAGGAGAATGCTTCTAAGAAACGAGTTGTTGTAATCCGGAATGCATTGCCTGAAAGGGTGATTGAAGCAGATTCAATAGTAACTTTCAAAAGGGAATTGGATAAATACTTGTAAAGGAAAAAATTGTAGGGCTATGGAGAAAGAGCAGGCGAGTGGGAATAATTGGATAGCTCTTATAAAAAGCTGGCACAGGCACAATGGGCCAAATGGCCTCCTTCTGTCCGGTATGATTCTATAAGAGCAAGGGAGTTATCCTGGTGTCCCTCAATCAACACTATTAAAACAGATTAACTGGTCATTTAGCTCATTGCTGTTTGTGGGGCTTTGCTTTATGCAAATTGTCTTCCACATTTTCCTACAAAACAACAGTGATTCTATTTCAAAGGCAATTCATTGGCTGTAAAACACTTTGGAACATCCTGAAGCCATGAAAGGTACTGTATAAATACAAGTTCGTTCTTCTGCATGGGAGTGAATTGTAAAAGATATCATCCAGTGGGGGATATCTTATTTTAAATAGTTCTTTAATTATCACTTACCTTGGCATATTGTAAACAGGAAAGAAGGAATTACCTTTATACAACAGGCCACATGTAATCAGTCGAGTCGCCTGCAGCTACTCATCAATGTCCTTCCCTCCATCATAAGGTCATGAACGGGGTTGTTTGTGGTTGATGCCACAATCTTCAGTTCCATTCACAAGTCCTCCGATAATGAAGCAGCCCATGCAAGCCTACAGCAGGACCTAAATAACATCCAAGCTTGATTTTCATACCACATAAGTGTCAAGTAATGATTGTCTTGAACAAGAGAAAGCCCACCCATCTCCCCTTTCCCTTCAATGACACCACCATGAACATCCTGAAGCTCACCATTGTCTGGAAGCTTAATTGGGCAGCAAATTATCACTAACTACAAGAGTAGAGGAAGTTGGGTACTCTGCGATGAGTAGCTCACCTCAACCCCCTCAAAGTATGTCCAGCATCTACTTGGCTCAAGTCAGGATTATGATGTAATGCTTACCATCACCTGGATAGATGCAGCCACCACAACACTCAAGAAGCTCAAAGCCATCCAGGACAGAGCAGTTGGCTTGTTTGGCAAACCTGTTACTAGGCTCAGTATCTATCCGCTCCATCACTGATGCACCATGGCTGCAATATGTACAGGATGCACTGCAGCAAGTCACCAAGGTTACTTCAACAGCACCTTCCAACCTAATGACCTCTACCACTGAGAAAAACAAGAGTAACAGGATAATGGGATAATCATCACCTCCAACATCCCCTCCAAGACAAATACTGTCATGACTTGTGCATATATTTCTGTTCCCTCATCATTGCTGTGTAAAAATCCTCGAATTCCCTAACTAACATTGTTGTGGGAGATCCATGACCACAAGGATTGTAGCGGTTCAAGAAGGCCCACTACCACTTTCTCAGGACAGCTAGGGATAGACAATGGGCTAAAAATTCGGCTGCTTGCGCCTCCCGTTAGCGCCTTAAGAGGGCGCTAATGGGGCGCAAAGCAGCTAACGCCCGGGCGCAGCGCCGCCCACGCCTCCCGCAAAATTCAGCGGGAGGTTAGCGGCGGCGCCAGCCGGTAGCGCCCTGTGGCGCTGCGCCGCCGGCGATGACGTCATCGCCGTGCGCAGCACCCCGCTCGCGCTCCAGCCGCGATCTTCAGTCGCGCCCCCTGACTTACCGCCAGACGCTATGTCCGACGGGTTCAGGGGGGCGTACGTGCGGCCGGGGCGGCGATATTTAAAGGGGACGTGGCAGGCGGCCATTTTTGTTGCTGGCCGTCTGCCAGCACCTGCCCCCGTTGCTGTCCCCGGCCCCCGTGAAGGCCCCCCACCGTGAAGTGCCGGCTGCGCTCCAAGAGCCCGGCACTTCTCTTGAGTGCCGGGCTCTTTTGCCGGCACTCCCGATCCCTGGGGGCCCAGCTGGGCCCCGGTTCGCGCTGCGCAGGGCCCCTCCCCTTTAAGAAGGGGAGGAAGGCCTGCAATACCGCGGCACGTAGCGCCAGGATATTCCCTCGCAGCGCCCCAAGAGGGATGCGGGGTGCTTCCAGTAGCGCCCCGCTTCCCTCTTGGGGCGCAACCACTGAAGTTCCGGCGCGGGGGCGCTAATTTTTTCGGGGCGCTAAACGTAGCACCCCGGCGAGGTTAGCGCCCCAAATGGGGCGCGACTCAATTTTTAGCCCAATAAGTGCAGCCTTATCAGTGTTATCCAGAATCTGAGAACAAATATCCTCAGTATATCCCAACACATTTGACAGCCAATGAATTACTTTTGAACTGTAGTCACTGTTATTAGGTAAGCAAACATGGTAACCAATTTGTACAAACAGCAAATGAGGTGAATAACCAGTTAATCTCTTTTTGGTGGTGTTGGTTGAAAGAGGAATGTTGGCAGGATACCAGGAAAACTCGAAGCTCTGCTCTGAAATGACATGGGGGCCCAGAAATTCGTTAGCCCCTGAAAACAGGTGCAGGGATCGCGATGCGCTAGCAACCCGCATCCATTCAGAGGACTGCAGGCCGCATGCAAACTTTGTGCTGCCTGCTGATTAGCATGATTGTAGCATTCAGCCCAGCACTGAACGCGCTGCTGAGAGGCTGAATGCTCAGCAGGGGGCCGACATTCGTGCGAGGCTGGCTCCAATTAAAGCTAGCCTGCACTACTTAAAGGCAGTCTGCGCCTCTTAAAGGGGAGGTGCCGTCTGCCTGCAACAGGTGATTGAAGTGGCTGGGAAGACAGTGGACAAGAAAGTTATAATGATGGCACAACAGCAGAGAGAGCGTGCACCAAGGTTCCCCGATGCAGCAGTGGAGGCCTTGGTCCAGGAGTTCAACTCCAGGAGAGAGACCTTCCACGCAACAAACCAGAGTGCAGGGGGAGCAGATAGCCACTGTGGTCAATGCCAGCAGTGTAGCCCTGAGGACCTGGATGTAGTGCAGGAAGAAGTTTAATGACCTCACATG
The DNA here is from genome assembly GCA_030390025.1 of Squalus acanthias. Lineage (NCBI taxonomy): Eukaryota > Metazoa > Chordata > Chondrichthyes > Squaliformes > Squalidae > Squalus > Squalus acanthias. Next base: position 49,497,875 of record CM059428.1, on the reverse strand, counting down.
AGTGGTCAAGGTCACTGAATTTGTATACAAAGGCCATATCCCACCATCTGCACCACTAGCCTCACACAGTGCTCAATTCACCACACCCCCCATCACTCACCTACCAACAATCTCTACCAAACATGACTCATACCTCACATTCATAGCTTCACCTCACCCTCACACACTTACCACTGCAGCAAGCCTCACACCCACATCTCATAGCTTGAACACACTGTTAACTATTCAACCACGATGGCCACATCACTCAAACACATTGTATCACACTCACCGACACACTTCCCTTTCTCTTGCATGGCGGCACATACCCAGTGCCAGCAGAACTTAACCAACAGGGGACAGACTCGCCTGCATGACCTCAACCCCATGGAGGAGAAGGTGCTGGCCATTCTTGGCCGGGGCATGGGTGAACCCATGGCCAACGGCGGGGCTGAAAGAATACAAGTTGCCGGTATCCTCACACGTTATCCTCCTTCTCACATCCCACTTCCCCCCCTCATCCCACCATGTTGTTTGATTTACAATCTGCACACGGTGTAAGCATGCACCTCTTGCTTTCTCCCCTCCCCTCACCGCAATCCTACCCATGTGCCTTTCTCATTTCAGACACCAAAGAAATCCAGCCTGCCCAGCCAGTGCTTCAACAAGAAGAGGGAGAGGAGAGTGAAGAAGAAGAAGGATAAGAATTTCACACTCCCAGCCACCAGCTCAAATACTGACACTCCACGTACTTTATAGGATAAGTTAGATGCGGGATCTGCACATGGTGAAACTCCAAGTACGAGTGGGCTGCAGCCAGGCCAGGGGCAAAGGGTAGTGCAGGTGCCAGTTCTCCGGAGGGCGAGGTCGCACGCGAGTTCTGCTGCACAGGACTCAGATGAAGTCTTTGATGGGGCGGCCTACAGAAGAACGCTGATGGGTATGCATAATGAAATGCTTGGTGCATTGGCTGGCCTGTCAGAAAGCCTGAATGCAATGTCAAGGAGCATGGAGGATTCCAGCTCCAGCCATGCTTTGGGCAGAGCTTGGAGCCCATCTTTTCCAGCATGGAAGGGGTGGACAGATCCATTAATGCACTTGTGGAGCCATACAGTGTCTGAAGTCTCAGCTCAGACTGAAGTCATGCAGGCTCACTTTGCTGCCATGCAAGTTCAGACTGCTGCCGTCATGGTTGGGTTTACCAGTGTGGAAAGGGGCTTGCAGGGTGTCAAAGCAGTCCAGCAGACTGTACTCCAGCAGATTGCTAGGATTGCTGAGGCGCTGTCCCGGGGGAGGCCGAACCTGCTGTCCTCTCTCAGGGTGACAGCGTTCGTACTCCCACCAGTGCCACTCCACCAGTGTCCTTGCTGTTGCCTGTCAGCCAGCCAGCCCAGACTGCTGCCATCCATGCCGAGGTGGTGTAGTCCAAAGCCAGGCTTACTAGGCCTAGAGCTCCTCGAGGTCATCCAGCAAGGCCATCTGCAGTCTCCCCACTGAAAGTCAGCAGCCTTCCACCAGCCATGCTGCACTAGGACAGGCGAAGGCACACACAAGACAGTCATTAAAGGAATGCACAGGGTGATACGTTGATTTTTTGATGTAATATTGGAAGGATCGATGTATAAAGTTGGATTGGAATGTTTACTTTGTGGTGGCTTTTATTTCAGTATTGTGGCCAAGAGGACGCTGTGATGGTCAGTAACAGAGGGAAGGTAAGGTGTGGCACTAATGTTGAATAGGGAATTGGGATTGCATTCACTGGTACTGCAGGCGGATAATTTGATCCCGGATATCCGGCCAGAAAGGGGCTCTCTGGGTTGCCTCCTTCCTTCCGCTTCCTTCTCCTCGTCTTCTGCTTCCTCCTCTTCCTCCTTCTCCTGTTTCGCCTCATCCTGCTCCTGCTCCTGAGGTGGTGGCCGTAACCTTGGTGGCAAGGGCTATGTCGACATGATGGCCAGGTTGTGGAGGATACAGCACACTACCATGAATCGGGACACACACTCCAGTGCGTATTTTAAGGCTCCTCCAGAGTGGTCCAGGCAGCGGAACCATTGCTTCAGCACCCCAATGGTCTGCTCAATGATGTTTTGTAAGGCAGCATGACTCCTGTTGTATGCTTGCTGGTCACGTATGGTTGGGTTGCGGAGTGGAGCCATGAGCCAGGTGGTCAAGGGATAGCCCTTGTCGCTCAGTAGCCACCCTCAGGATTGTCTTGGTGGCTCAAAGACTGAGGGAACAGCGGATTGGCACAGATTAAAAGCATCATGACTGCTGCCAGGATATCGGGCATTCACCATCAAGATATGCTGAGCATGGTCGCACACCAACTGCACATTCAGTGAGTGGTAACCTTTGCAGTTGCGGTACATCTCAGCATTTAGATACGGTGCCTGCAAAGCCACCTGTGTGCAGTCGATGGTGCACTGCACCATGGTGAAGCCCGTTATCCTGGCAAAGCCTGCTTCTCTCTGAATGAAGTCCCCTCTCCTGGCATAATGAGTGTCTGTCACCTCTCTTATGCAGCAGTGGCTGGTGAACTGCAAGATGTTACAGATGTCGCCTGCTCCAGCCTGGAAGGACCCCGATGCGAGAAATTCAGGGCCACGGTCACCTTTACAGCTACTGGCAGTGCTGTCCTTGCCCTGGTGTTAGGCTTCAGGTCTGGTTGCAAGAGGTGGCAGAGCTCTGAGAATCTCCTTCATAAAGTGCAGACGCCTCACACACTGCTCCTGGCTCAAGTTGAGGTAAGAGAATCGCTCTCGGAAGACCCATGGTGGGTAAGGCCTCCTGCTGAGAGCCCTTCTCCCCCTCCCCCTCTGTGAGCAGTTTGTCCTCTTCTTTGCTGCCTCTGCTCCATCTCCCTGTCATGCTGCAGGCCAACGGGGATGACAACTCGAGCACACATGACTGACTGCAAGTGGTCTGACCAGAGCGGGATTAAAACGGAGCGTACTTAAACAGAGTGTTTTATTTGGGAATTTGGAAAGAGTGGGAATTCGGAGAAGAGGGGGAAGGAGTTGCTGCTTTTTGCCTACACTACTTGTATCGGGCATGCGGACGATGCCACGAGACTCCCAAAACAAGTGCTCTACTCGGAGCTCCGACGCGGCAAGAGAGCCCCAGGTGGGCAGAGGAAACACTTCAAGGACACCCTCAAAGCCTCCTTGGAAAAAGTGCAACATCCCCACCGACACCTGGGAATCCCTGGCCCAAGACCGCACAAAGTGGAGGAGAAGCATCCGGGAAGACGCCGAACACCTCGAGTCTCTTCGCCGGGAGTAAGCGGAAGCCAAGCGCAAGCAGCGCAAGGCACGCACGCCAACACAAGCACCCCACCCACCTGCCCCTTCAACCGTCGTCTGCCCCACCTGTGACAGAGACTGTAGGTCCCGCATTGGGCTCATCAGTCACCTGAGAACTCATTTTTAGTGTGGAAGCAAGTCATCCTCGGTTCCGAGGGACTGCCTAAGAAGAAGAAGACACTACTTGTAGTGCTTTGTGTTACAGGTAGATATTTAATTTGAGTACCCATAACTTAATCAAGACCAAGTAAGTAGTCAAGAAACTACACTGAAAACTAAGTTACCTAATTACAAATTTAATTAAATTTAATTAAATAAAACAAGGTCATATAGGGATGGCAGTGCAGGTGGGGTGCTGCAACTGCAGCATGTGGGAGTTTGTGGAGAGCATTGTGATCCCTGAAAACCACGTTTGCAGTAAGTGCCTGCATCTTGAGGAAGTTCAGCTCAGTGTTTTTGAGTTGAAGTCTGAAGTGCAGGCATTGCAGGGCATCAGGGATGGGGAAAGTTACCTGGACACTTTGATCCAGGAGGCAGTCACAACCCTTAGGTTTGGTAAGTGGTCAGGGACAGGAGGGTGTGACTGCAACTCAGGCAGATAAGGGGACCCCAGGTGAAGTGCTGGAGGAGCCTCAGCCTTTGCGATTGTCTAACAGGTATGAGGTTCTTGCTGCCTGTGTGGATGAGGGAAAAGTCTGCAGGATGGATGAGCAAGCTGACCATGGCATCATGGTGCAGGAGGCCATTCAAGTGGGAGGGAGTGAAAGGGAATGTAGTTGTGGTGGGGGACAGTATAATGAGGGGGATAGATACTGTTCTCTGCTGCCGCGACCGGGAGTTCCGAAGGTTGTGTTGCCTGCCTGGTGCCAGGGTTAAAGACATCTCCTCGCGGCTGGAGAAGAACTTGGAGTGGGAGGGGGAGGATCCAGTTGCCATGGTTCACGTAGGAACCAACAACATAGGTAGAACTAGGAATGAGGTTCTGCTGAGAGAGTTTGAGGAGCTAGGATCCACATTAAAAAGCAGAACCTCAAAGGTAATAACCTCTGGATTGTTACAACAACAACAACTTGTATTTATATAGCGCCTTTAACATAGTAAAATGTCCCAAGGCGCTTCACAGGAGTATTTTAATTCAAAAAATTTGACACCGATCCACATAAGGTTAAATTAGGGCAGGTGACCAAAAGCTTGGTCAAAGAGGTAGGTTTTAAGGAGCGTCTTAAAGGAGGAAAGAGGTAGTGAGGCGGATAGGTTTAGGCAGGGTATTCCAGAGCTTAGGGCCTAGGCAACAGAAGGCACGGCCACCAAAGGTTGAGCGATTATAATCAGGGATCCACAAGAGGACAGAATTACAGGAGCGCAGATATCTCGGGGGGTTGGGGGGCTGAAGGAGATTACAGAGATAGGAAGGGGCGAGGCCATGGAGGGATTTGAAAACAAGCATGAGAATTTTGAAATCGAGGTGCTGCTTAACTGGGAGCCAATGTAGGTCAGCGAGCACAGGGGTGATGGGTGAACGGGACTTGGTGCGAGTTAGGACACGGGCAGCCAAGTTTTGGATGACCTCAAGTTTACATAGGGTGGAATGTGGGAGGCCAGCCAGGAGTGCGTTGGAATAGTTAAGTCTAGAGGTAACAAAGGCATGGATGAGGGTTTCAGCAGTGGATGAGCTGAGGCAAGGGAGGAGACGGGCGATGTTACGGAGTTGGTATTCAGCAGTCTTTGTTATGCTGCGGATATGTGGTCGGAAGCTCATTTCAGGGTCATGATGTGGAGATGCCAGTGTTGGACTGGGGTGGACAAAAGTGAGAAGTCGCACAACACCAGGTTATAGTCCAACAGTTTTATTTGAAATCCGATTTGTATTCCTTCACTTCACCTGACGAAGGAGCAGCAACTCCGAAAGCTTGTGATTTCAAATAAAACTGTTGGACTATAACCTGGTGTTGTGCGACTTCTCATTTCAGGGTCAAATATGACACCAACGTTGCGAACAGTGTGGTTCAGCCTCAGACAGATGTTAGGGAGAGGGGTGGAGTCAGTGGCTAGGGAACGGAGTTTGTGGCGGGAACCGAAAACAATCCTTCGGTTTTCCCAATATTTAATTGGAGAAAATTTTTGCTCATTGAGAACTGGATGTCGGACAAGCAGTCTGGCAATTTAGACACCGTGGAGGGGTCGAGAGAAGAGGTAGTGAGGTAGAGCTGGGTGTTGTCAGCGTACATGTGGAAACTGACGCTGTGTTTTTGGATGATGTCGCCAAGGGGCAACATGTAGATGAGAAATAGGAGGGGGCCAAGGATAGATCCTTGGGGGACACCAGAGGGAACGATGCAGGAGCGGGAAGAGAAGCCGTTGCAGGTGATTCTTTGGTTACAATTACACAGATAATTAGCTGAGCCACGTGCAAACAGATAAGAGGTTTAAATGCGTGGCTCAAAGAGTGGTGTGGGAGGAAGGGGTTTCAGTTCATGGGGCACTGGCACCAGTACTGGGGAAAGAGGGAGCTGTTCCATTGGGACGGGCTCCTCTTAAACTGGGCTGGGACCAGTGTCCTGGTGAACCGAATAACAAAGGCAGTAGACAGGGCATTAAAACGAATGAAGTGGGGGGTGGGAGGATTCAGGAAAGAATAAATTTAAAAGCAGCGAGAGAAATGTCAAGGCTCTAGAGCAGAGTAGAGTTTGGGGTAAAAATAAGCAGAGTGGGTCAGGAAGGGACAGAGAGAGTAACAAAGGTAATAAGGCATCAGTGACAAAGGTGCCATCAGGGAAAAATAGAAATAAGTCAATGCTAAAGGCACTATATCTGAATGTGTGAAGCATTCACAACAAAATAGATGAATTAATAGCACAGATAGAAATTAATAGGTTTGATCTAATAGCCATTATGGAGTTGTGGTTGCAATATGGCCAAGGTTAGGAACGAAATATTCCAAGGGTACTTAACTTTTAAAAGAGATAGGCAAAATGGAAAAGGAGGAGGGGTAGTCCTGATAATAAAGGATGGGATAAAGACAGTAGAGAGTGTAAGAGTTAAAAACTTTAATTGTAATAATGTAAGGGCAAATCAGTTGTAATGTTTAAGATTAGTTGAACTGCTTAAAGGACTATAGTAAAGGTCAACGTGTCTCCCGAAGGTATGGAGACAGGGGTATAATTAGATAAAGACCAACTTGCTTAGGCTGCAGTATAGATAGGTGTAAGAATGAAACCAATGCAGCACAGATGGCTGATGAAAGCAGAAGTAAAAGAATAAGTTTCGCTAACAGTGTAAATTCTGATCGAGTTGTTTTTAGACAACCTAAGAGTCGCTTATGATGTAACCCTAACACTAACTGTGCTGATGTTTGTATTTTTTGGCTTTTGGAAGTGTATAAAGAAGCGTGGCTGCCATTGTTAGATTGAGAGGCGGGTCATGAGACCGCAGGCTGTGACGCTTCTCCCAGAGCGCTCTGAATTCTCCCGGAGCGCTCTGAATAATAATCTGTGATCTTTTGCTTTTAAGACAGACTCGAGTGAATTAATTTTTCACCAACAAGAGAAAGGATCTTAGCTCCAAAAATCAAGAAGTAGAATTAGTTTGGGTGGAGCTAAGAAACAGCAAGGGGCAGAAAACATTGGTGGGAGTTGTTTATAGGCCCCCAAACAATGGTTGTAATGTAGGGCAGAGTATAAATCAGGAAATTAGAGGAGCATGTAACTAGGGTAATACAATAATCATTTGCGACTTTAATCTACATATAGAGTGGGCAAACCAAATTTGCAGTAATAGTGTGGAAGACGAATTCATGGAATGTATGCAAGATATTTTTCTAGATCAGTATGTTGAAGAACCAACTAGGGAACAGGCTATTTTAGATCTAGTATTGTGCTATTTTAGATCTAGTATTGTGCAACAAGAAATTATTAATTAATAATGTTGCAGTAAAGGGGCCTTTAGGGAAGAGTGACTATAATGGGCCAGAAATTCGGCTCTCCGGCTTCCTGCGGGTGCAAGAATCGCGCACATACTTACATAGCGCGCCTGCCGTTGTGCTTTGGGCCCGCGTGGAATTTGGGTCCTGGGCCTCCTCCAGCTGCCGGCGCGCAGTGCTTGCGTATCCCAGGGGCGCAGTTAGTTCGAAGCGTCCCCTGGGATCACGTGGGCCATGGAGAGCCAATCGGAGCAGGGAATCTTCATTCATAGATTTGACAGGAAGACCTGTCAAATCTATGAATAGAGATCGGCCCCAAAACCTCACTAAAACTTCAAATACATTTTTTTAAAAATCACATTTTTAAAATAACTATAAATTACATAAATTAATTACTTTAAACAAAAATTTTAATTTTTGAAAAAATGAATTACACTTTTTAAAGGTGCTAAAAATAAACTTACCTTTCTTTAAAGTATGTAAAAAAGATAAACCTGTTGAAATTTTTTTTTAATTTTACTTAATTCACCACTTACCTTGTTAAAAGCAGGCCTTGCGCCTCCTTTTTCCCCGCGCAGCTTCTCTGTACTTACCCTCACGGAGAAACCTGAAAAAAAAAAACGAAGTTCGAGGTCTACGCGCTGCCTCTCCGGCGCACGCGTTCGACCTCTGAACCCCTTCCTTCAGGGGAACGGAAGTTCCGGTTTCCAGTGCATGCGTGAAACCGGCACTTTCGTTGGATCTACGGGTGAGTACCCAGCGCATACTCACCCGTGGAGATCCGAATTTCTGGCCCATATGATAGAAATTATGTTGCGTTTCAGTGGGATTTAGTTAAGTCCAAAGCTAGGGTCTTAAATCTAAATAAAGCAAACTACTAGGTATGAGAGAAGATAGGGAAACTAGATTAAAAGGTTTAAAGAAACATTTAAAGAATTAATACATAATTTACAACAAATATACATTCCTTTAAGGCACAAAGACCCCACAGGAGAAGTGGCCCAACCGTGGCTAACAAGAGAAGTTAAAGATAGTATTAGATCAAAGGACGAGGCTTATAATGTTGCCGAAAAGAGTAGTAAGCCTGAGGATTGGGAGCATTTTAGAATTCAGCAAAAGAGGACCAAGAAATTGATAAAGAAAGGGAACATCGAATACGAGAGTAAACTAGCGAGAGACATAAAAACAGATTGTAAAAGCTTCTGTAGGTATGTAAAACGGAAAAGATTAGCGAAAGTAAATGTGGGTCCCTTACAGACTGAGACAGGAGAAATTATAATGGGGAATAAGGAAATGGCAGTGAAATTAAACAAATAGTTTGCGCCTGTCTTCAAGGAAGAAGATGCAAAAAACTTCCCAGAAATAATGGAGAACCAAGGGTCCAGTGAGAATGAGGAACTGAAAGAAATTAGTATTAATAAAAAAATAGTACTGGAGAAATTAATGGGACTGAAAGCCAATAAATCCCCATGGACCTGATGGCCTACATCCTAGGGTTTTGAAAGAGGTTGCTATAGAGATATGCTATATAGTGGATGCTTTGGTTGTCATTTTCCAAAATTCCATAGATTCTACAATGGTTCCCATGGATTGGAAGGTAGCAAATGTAACCTCACTATTTAAGAAAGGAAAAATGGGGAACTACAGATCAGTTAGCCTGACATCAGTAGCAGGGAAAATGCTAGAATCTATTATTAAAGACGTGGTAACAGGGCACTTAGAAAATAATAATAGGATTGGGCAGAGTCAACACGGATTTATGAAAGGGAATTCGTGTTTGATGAATCTGTTAAGAGTTTTTTGAGGCTGTAACTAGCAGAACAGATAAGGGGGAACCAGTGGATGTGCTGTATTTGGATTTTCAGAAGGCATTCGATAAGGTGCCACACAAGGTTATTAAACAAAATTAGGGCTCATGGAATTGGGGGTATTATACTAGCATGGATAACGGACAGAAAACAGATAGTAGAAATAAACGGGTCATTTTTGGGTTGGCAGGCTGTAATTTGTGGGGTACCGCAAGGATCAGTGCTTGGGCCTCAGCTATTCACAATCTACATCAATGATTTGGATGAGGGGACCAAATGTAATATATCCAAATTTGCTGATGATACAAAGCTGTAAGTTGTGAGAAGGATGCAAAAAGGCTTCAAGGTGATATAGACAAGCTAAGTGAGTGGGCAAGAACATGACAAATGGAATATAATGTGGAGAAATGTGAAGTTATCCACTTTGGTAGGAAAAACAGAAAAGCAGAGTATTTTTTAAATGGTGAGAGATTGGGAAATGTTGGTGTTGAGAGGGTCCTGGGTGTCCTTGTACATGAAAAACTGAAAGTTCACATGCAGGTACAGCAAGCAATTAGGAAAGCAAATGGTATGTTGGCCTTTATTACAAGAGGATTTGAGTGGAAGAGTAAAGATGTCTTACTGCACTTATATAGGGCCCTGGTGAGACTACACCTGGAGTATTGTGTACAGTTTTGGTCCCTTACTTAAGGAAGGATATAGTTGCAATAGAGGTCGTGCAACAAAGGTTCACCAGACTGGTTCCTGCGATGGGGGGATTGTGCGATGGGGGGATTGTCCTATGAGGAGAGATTGAGTAGACTAGGCCTATATTCTCTAGAGTTTAGAAGAATGAGAGGTGATCTCATTGAAACATACAAAATTCTTACAGGGCTTGACAGGGTAGATGCAGGGAGGATGTTTCCCCTGGCTGGGGAGTCTAGAACCAGGAGTCACAGTCTCAGAATAAGGGATCGGCCATTTAGGACTGAGATGAGGAGAAATGTCTTCACTCAGAGGGTGGTGAATCTTTGGAATTCTCTACCCCAGAGGGCTGTGGAGGCTCAGTTGTTGAGTATAATCAAGACAGAGATCGATAGATTTTTGGATATTAAGGGAATCAAGGGATATGGGGATAGTGCAGGAAAGTGGAGTTGAGGTAGACGATCAGCCATGATCTTATTGGATGGCAGAGCAGGCTCGAAGGGCCAAATGACCTACTCCTGCTCCTAGTTCTTATGTTCTTATGTTATGTTCTTATGTCTGAACAGAACCCTTGAAGTCAGAAGCAAGGGCTTTTTGACTTGCAGCACCAGTCCCTGTCACCTGACCAACTTTAAACAACTCTAGAAAGCTCCAAACACTTCCACAAACTTACACTGAGCCAGAGAAATTAATCAGCAACTGACCAGAGAGTGGTTGATGATCCCTTTAAGTAACGCTGGTAGGGGCTCCTTACAGCTGCTGAACTCATGTTCAGCTGTGCGAGGTTAACACAGGGCGTTACTTCCAGTATTGAGGACGAAAATGGCAGCGCTGGCATCAAATCAGCATTGCACTCTGATTGACGCCATGATCTGCCTGCTCTACATACTTCTGGTGCATACTTCTGATGCACGCACCCAGCGCCGCGCTACCGCCGTCAACAAGAGGGGGTCCGGCGTGGCCCACACCAGATTTGTGTGCTCGCTGTTCGGATGCCACTTTCGAACCAAAACGGCACCCATAGCCCCCAAATAACGGGTGCTACACAATCGAATTTGTAGTCCAGGATCTTTTAACTTCCACCTGGAGAGGCAGTTGAATCTTTGGTTTAATGCCAACTGAATGATGGAACTAAATACTACAGGTCACACCAGATAATGGCTTGGATTTTCTGTGTATTTACTGCCTGCTTTACGGCAGTTTCTGGGTGAGAAATGGAAATGCAGTGTGGAGCCGTTCCGCTGGCTCTCCAGCCTCTGCCGCCACTTCTTGGATTTTCTGTTGGAAGTGACGGCAATCTCATACCTCACCAGACATATTCAAATGAAATGCTAATGTTAGGAACACATCATCTGATGTATTTTCTGTCATTAGGGCCTCAGCAACAGTGGGTGAGATTAAAAAAATTAAAGCTTTGCATTGCTTCCCTGACTTCTGTTCTTCAGGCAGCACTGCCAGCCTTGCCACACTGCAGCAGGTGCCACACAGCCACTTCCCTCCCCTCCCCATCCAAGGCAGGCAACCTGGCAGGATCAGAAATAGGGCCAGGACCCTGCTACAAAAATTAAATTGGGCCTGATCTCAGCGAGGCTATTGGGCATAAAGGTTGCACCACTACCGATCCTGCTGGATTCCTGCCGGATCGGAAAATCCAAGCCGTTATCCCCATGTGTAGCTGAAAGAGACGCACAAAGCAAAGGACTGCTAAAGGCTTGAACTTTGGCGAAGTTGCACGAGTCAGCAAGTCTGACTTTTTCAAAATGACTTAAAAATGTGAACTTTCATGGGAAAGTCAATTTAAACTGATACCAAGGAACCTTAATTCTAAGTTTTTTTTTGTTGAAAGTCCTCTTTTAAGAGGTGATTGCATGTTCACATCCTTATGGTGGGGCTGTCCTCATAGGGAGAATCGGAGAATCAATGTTGTGTCCCACTGGGAACATGGGTTAATCCTGACAGTGAGTACGCTATGAGGCAAAATGATGCTGAGATGGGAAATATAGTTGAATGCAACAAGTTCCATTTGACTTTAACTCTTCACTTGCACCAAGTTGACTGGCACATTCCTTCTTAAATAAGTGTTTTGTATTTTTAAATGAATTGCACAATGTTATCTCTCTTTGTGCCCTATGTAATATGTTTGGAATTCTGAATACTTTTCCTTCCTGTCCTGGGATTCAGTGCATTCATTCACCACATCAGCTGTTTGTGACATGAAGGTATTGTGCTCTGGACATAAACCGGATGCATGTTTCTATGAGGTCACTGATGTCTACATCTCCGACTGATAACTCACATTCAATGCCATAGAAGGAAGGGATTGAGCCTGGTAGTCTTAATGGTTTCCTGTACAGCAGCAGCAGAGATAGTATGACCCTCAAAAAACATATTTTTTCATTAAAGCTTCCTTCTTAACAATCAGACGTGCTTGGATATTTTTCTATAAGCTGTCTGTGTTTTTGTGAAACTCTTGTATAGATGCTATCCTCAGCACACAATACAAAGGAGGAAATTTCTATGCAGGAATGTCAGCTGCAGACAATTACCAGGAAGTCCCAGTTATGCCGTGGTAAATTCAAACAAAATTCAAACAAAACCCCTTCTTTCAGAAAGTGAAATCAGATATTATATTATTTGTCTGAAAACTGCTGGTTTTCCAGTTTAGCGACATCGCTGAGGAACCAGTTACACAACAGGTACTGGCCAGTCCTCAGGCTGCTGCCCGCATCAAGTGACATGGAGACAGCAGACCCAAGTTACACTGCTCTTCCCATGTTGTTCTCTGTCCAGGAATAGCAAAATTCTGTTAAAGTCCATCTGGCCAAATGCTGCAGTTAATAGTACAAGTCAGCTATATTTTAATGTTAGGAGGGAACCAATAGAAACAACATGCATGTTTTGTTTGTCCAAAAGCCAAATAAAGCATGTGCAGTGCACAGCAATAGACAAATGGGATGGCAAATAGCAGTTCATGATTGTAAGTATGGAAAAGAAAATAACACTGTCGGTCACAAAGATGGGCAATCAGATCCCCACGTGCCTTTCTGATGAGGATAATTTTGTGTCTTTAGCTCCCCCAACAGAGGGCTTTGTGTGTCAGGAGCTCACATGGAGAATTCACAGCCTCCGTGATTTTCTGTGCAGTACTTTTAATTAAAAAATGTGGGACTTCAAATTGGGCAGACACCTGAATATGGGGCAGAAGAAGTGTGATTAATTGATTGCACACCCTTTGTGGCATTTAAAATTCAAATCCTCCCCCTCACGTACCATAGCAACGCTATATGGCAAGAATGCATGTCGTTCCTCGTGTCCAGCATTGCGACAGTTCAAATGATGGGAACATATTGTATACTGTCTCCGTGGCATTTGGATGTCATTATAATATGCAATCCCATATCTGGGTTGACATAATTGAACACACAATTTCTGGTGGGAAATTCCAGAAATGGCGGCAAGTGGAGGGGTCCCCGACAATATAGCTCCCTGCCTGATTTTCCACCCCTACATGTTGGAGTTATGCCAGGGAGCCAGTGTAACTGCAGAGGAAAATCTTCCCCTCGTGCCTAACTTGCTGCACCACTAGGACTTCCTCTGCGAAAGGGTTTAAATGGTATTATTCTTTATTATTTTCATACTGGTCATTGCTGAGCTGTGGCACTGTAATGTATAAGGCCATGTGCAGTCAGAGGGAGTGCTGGTATCATCAATAATCTATGTGGAAGGTCCCAGCGCAGAGCTTAGCATGCTGGAAGCATATAACAGGAAATGGAATGCACCCAATTCAATTAAAATTTATGGATGGAAAATCATGGGTGGGTGTGGTCATGTACCTGAATTCCCAATATGTGGTGCTAGCATGCCAAGCTCTGTGTCAGGATCCTAAAGACAAGACTTAAACTAAAGACCTCAGAGCAGTTATTTCCTCCAAATAAATGTGTATGTACTTCCATTTGTAATGTGTGCATTCAGATTAGTGCACTGCACTATTGCAATGAGAAGAGAGTTATTTGCACATAATGGAATGCAGACATATGGGTGGTTCATAGATACATAGATACATAGAAGATAGGAGCAGGAGTAGGCCATCCGGCCCTTCGAGCCTGCTCCGCCATTTAATGAGATCATGGCTGATCCTCCAATTCAGTATCCCGTCCCCGCCTTCTCTCCGTAACCCTTAACCCCTTTTGCCTGTAGAAATATATCTAATTCCCTCTTAAATATATTTAATGAGCTGGCGTACACTGCCCTCTGTGGCAATGAGTTCCACAGGTTCACCACCCTCTGAGTGAAGAAATTCCCCCTCATTTCTGTCCTAATTGGTTTAGCCCTTATCCTTAAATTATGTCCTCTAGTTCTGTTCTCACCCGCCAAGGGAAACATTCCTTCTGCATCTAGTCTGTCTAGACCTGTCAGAATTTTATACACTTCTATGAGGTCCCCTCTCAATCTTCTAAACTCCAGTGTGTACATCCCTAAACTACATAGTCTCTCCTCATAGGTCAATCCCGCCATTCCTGGTATCAGCCTGGTGAATCGCTGCTGCACCCCCTCCATGGCAAGAACATCTTTCCTCAGATGAGGCGACCAAAACTGTACACAGTACTCGAGGTGTGGTCTCACCAGTGCCCTGTACAGCTGCAGCAAGGTATCCCTGTTCCTGTATTCCAACCCTTTTGCTATGAAGGCCAGCATACCGTTTGCCTTCTTGACCGCCTGTTGCACCTGCATGCTCGCCTTCAGTGACTGGTGTACAAGAACACCCAGGTCTCTCTGTACTTCCCCCTCTCCCAATTTATTGCCATTTAAATAATAATTTGCCCTCCCGTTCCTGCACCCAAGGTGGATAACTTCGCACTTGTCCACATTATAGTGCATCTGCCATTTATCTGCCCAATCACCCAGTCTGTCCAAATCGCTCTGGAGCTTCCTGGTCTCCTCCTCTGAGCCCACCCCCCCTCCTAGTTTAGTGTCGTCTGCAAATTTGGAAATGCTGCATCCGACTCCCTGATCCAGGTCATTAATGTAAATTGTGAACAGCTGGGGACCCAGGACAGATCCCTGTGGTACCCCACTTGTTACTGCCTGCCATTCAGAAAATGAGCCGTTTATTCCAACTCTCTGTTTTCTATCTGACAGCCAGTTCTCTATCCACGTCAATACTTTCCCCTTTATCCCATGAGCTTCAATTTTCCATGCTAATCTTTTATGTGGGACCTTGTCGAAGGCCTTTTGGAAGTCCAGGTACACCACATCTACTGGCTCTCCCCCATCTATTTTACCAGTTACTCCCTCAAAAAATTCCAATAGATTAGTCAAGCACGATTTACCCTTTGTAAATCCATGTTGACTCTGTCCTATCCTGTCCCCATTTGCTAAGTGCTCCGCTATTTCATCCTTAATGATGGACTCCAGCATTTTGCCCACAACTGATGTAAGGCTTACAGGTCTGTAATTACCTGCTTTTTCCCTACCCCCCTTTTTGAATAGTGGGGTAACGTTAGCTACCCTCCAATCCATGGGCACTGTTCCCGAGTCTAATGAATTCTGAAAAATCATACTTAGTGCATCCGCTATCTCTAGGGCCACCTCCTTCAGTACCCTAGGATGCATGTTATCAGGCCCTGGGGATTTGTCTGCCTTCAATCCCTTTAGCTTCCTTAACACCATATCCTTAGAGATATTGATTTGCTTCAGTTCCTCCTTTGCCAATGTCCCTATTTTTCCCGATATCCCAGGGAGGTTTTTTGTCAGCATTAGTACATGGCGCTTCCATACGCATCAATACCACATGCAGACTTATTTTATCTTACAAATTCTGCATGATAGTAAATAATTAACTTTATTGTACCACATAAACTGAGTTGAGGGCTGGTTTGAGAGTAGCTTACACCACAAGATTGCAGCACAACTCAGCAACTGGATGTACTTCTCTATAATCGATTATATTGCTCTTTGCCCATACGAATCAAAAGATTTACCTCCCTATGTTGGAAAATGTGAACTAGTAGAAAAACTGCCCAATTGAGACTGAACTCATTGAATTAAATCTTATGATGTAATGTTCCCAGCGCAAAGCTTCCGACGATGAAAGTGAATGACAGGAATTCACCACATCTGATTCGGAGCTACAAATTTCCATCCATAAAATTTCATCTCACAAAATGTGTGAGAGCAGTAAGTTGTAAAATTTGCCCCTTAGCATAATTTCTTACAGGGAGCATTTCTTCTGTGCAGTAGGTGAATCGTGAATCGGTTTATAAAGAATTGGTTTACCATTTCAATTCACCGAGCACACAGAGAAAATTGGCCCCTCATTGGCGGTAAGTCAGTATAAAGCTATCATTCCCCACGTTCTCTACAAAAACACCGAACAGCAGCAGGTTTTAATAATATTAAGAACATGAGTTGCCATCTCTCTTTAAGTGGTGCTTCTTTTGTGTGGGAATATTCAATGTTTGCTGCTGAGTCACCAGACCCAGTTCTGAGAGTGTGGGTTGAGGTTGCAGATTGTCACATTCCCATAACAAGAAAACTGTAGAGCAGCCAAACGCCCAGCAGCAACACTAAAATCGAATATAATTCTCAAAATGAAATTGCCAAAGCATTTATATAGCATCTTATCATATCCTGAAGAACTTCATACCTATTGATTACATTTGTAGTGCAATCACTGCTGTAATATAGGCAAATGCAACAGCCAATTCACACACAGCAAGGCTGCACAAACAGCAAATTAATGAATTACCGTGTAATCTTTTATGGTGGTTTTGGTTAAGGGAGGAATATTGGCCAGGACACCACTTGAACATGCAGAAAGCGCCTCAGTTTAGCATCTCATCCAAATGACAGCACCACCAAAGTACAGCACTCCCTCTGTAATGCACCAGAGTGTCAGGCTAAATGATGTGCTCAAGTACTGCAGTGGGGCTCAACAACTGTCTGATTTAGAGGTGAGAGTGAATAAGTCAGGCTGACAATGGCATTGATGATTCATCTGGACTGCATTGAAATGAGTATTGGGCAATGCTGTTGAAAGAGAAGATCACCAAAATGAGACATAACCGGTTGTCTGTTTGGCAGTCTGTTCTTAGAATTTGTAAATATTAGGGACTAGATATTCGGGCACAGGGTACAACCCCTGTGCCTGAATAGTGAGGCCCAAGGAACCCCCAATATTGGGCCTCAGGTCTCATTTCCATGAAATGGGCGAGCTGCAGAGAGTAAGAAACAGTTCGACCGACATGGCGTGCTTGAAGTTCGGGCCAATGCAACGCGAACATCCGCCCTCGGATAAGTAAGGAAAGGTGGATGACTGGGTCAGGAGGTAGCGGTGGTTGGGGAAGGGTGGCTGGGAGTGGGGGTAAATCAGTACCCGGGGGTGGGGGCAATTGGTGACCGGGGAGTTGATCGGGACCCGAAAAACTGCATTCATTTAAACCTTGTTTTTTAATTATTTTGTTAAGTGTAGCTTTTAAAAATTCCATTTCTTTCACAAGATCCAGTTGGCTGGAGTTAAAATGTTGACGCCCCTGGCCATCCCCACAGGACTGTTCTTGTTTCTCTTCTACATTGCTCTTGTATTCAGGCCTCTCACAAGACTACTCTGCTTGCTCACTCGAAGTCTTGCATTATGAAAGATCTTCCTTACAGGCTGCAGCTAGGTATCAACCACATACTGGATTAGTACTTTACATTCAATGCAAACCATGTCACTAGATGGTCTTCTTTTCAAACTGCTGATTCATACAATACGTTCAGCCTGTGGTATAGCAAACACATTTAGGGTTAGTCACTTCTTTCAGTTTGCTCATTATTTGTTAGACTTTTGAAGAAATTGTTCAGTTTCCACCACCTCTTGGGCAGAAGTCTGGCATAGTGGTAGCAGGGAAATGGAATTTGGGGTCTCCGCCAATTGAAAACAACCCTGACAAATTTCGATTGGTGGGGGGTGGGGGAGGGGGGGTGGGGTGCGGTGGGCATGGAGGGCACTTCTTCTGCCTATCCCCTCCATTTGTTGATTTCAGTTTGGGGTGTTTCTGGGGTGCAGGGGAGGTTCCTGGCTCCCCAGGAAATCATGACAAGTATAATATTTTTACAGCTAGTGAGGTTTACGCCTGCCGGAAACAGGCACACATGCCTTACAGGACTGAATGCACAAAAGAGAAGTCATATGGCAATCGATCCCAGAGGTAGTAAAGAAGAATGATGGTAGCAAAGCACTCAGCCTGCGGCCCAAATGGCCTTTAGATTCCTTCAATGGCGTGTCAAAGTGCCGCTCCAAAATAACGGCAGCTCCGCTAGGTGGGCACATCTGTAGTGTCACTACTGGCATGGGCGCCAGCCTCTACTTTGCTAACGACCCTGTCCCAGGGGTTTGGAACGGTGTTATGGCAGGCGCAAAGTGATCGGTGGAACTTCAGCCCCACTGCACTTCTAACAATGCAATGGTGTCACCGGAATTTCAACCCTCTCTTAGTTTGCCTGGTGCTGTTTTCTAGTTAAGCAATTGTAGGTCATTTTCAGTGTATCCATGTTTTCCAATATTTATTTGTCACAAGACTGAATGTAAATAACATTATTTGTGATTATCCCAAAGGTGCCCAATGCTTATTTCCAATATCTATAAATAATGCTGACTGTTTTCATCTGCATGCATATTATTAGCTCTTTTTAAAAGTTACTGAAGTTATTTTTAACCTAGAGGTTGCTAAATTTACACTATTTTTAATTCCAGCAAAGTAATGGCATTCTGCCAGTTTCAATGAAACAATGAACAATCTCTCTGCACTTTTCTGAAGACTGCACATATTTTCAACCTTACAAATGGCTGGGGGTGAAATTCGTGCCGCTTTACAAACTGGTACGAAATGGACGTCGCGACTGCAATACACGCCTGAAGATATCAGCCCAAGGCTTGGTGGAATTTTTGAGCCTTGTGCCTTATCTTTAGAAAACTGATAAGCTACAGATGCAGCTCGCTGGTCGGGACCTCAGGAAATTTGGCCAGCACCTGATGCTGAGCCAGCCTGCAGCTAAGTCCTAGGGTGGGGGAGGGGAAGAGATTCGAACCAGAGGGGGGGGCAAGGCAGGGCCTGCAGTATTTTTGTGGAGTCAGAAAGTGCTCCCCCTGGCTCCACAGAAACCAAAGAATAAAAAAGTTACTTAACTTTTTGTGGGCAGTCTCCAGCGATCCCTTTTGAACTGCTGGTTAGGCCACTGTAGACCTGGAAAAACTGTGAATGCTCTGCCCAGCAGATGACCAATTTGGAGCTGGGTCCTAAAACAAGCATGAGGACACTGATTTTCATATTCAAGACACCTAACGCCTGTTTCAGCTGGGAACCCTGGACACTTGGAAATCATTGCTTTTCAATTTGGCAGCTGGCGCACTTCCGGGGAAACGACCCGAAATTGCTCTCCCCAGCGTAAAACTTCTCACCCACAAAACTGTTACAATGAGGACCAATTGCCCCCATTATATTTTCCTCGGTGGGGCGCAGAGTATAGTCTATCCAAAGTGCATGATTGATGCTTTAACTATACTATATTAAACAGAGCCAGAACTGGTTAATTAGAATATAAGCAAGATGTTAGGCTGCAGGGAAGGGGCTTGATTCAAAACCCCTGTTTGTTTTTCAGATGCTGACAGACCTGCTTTGTACTTTCAGCATTTTCTGTTTTGATATTCCTTTAATTGAGGATTTTCTTTCAAATAACACTGCCCTTTTTCAGCACGTATTTCTTTCAAAACATAGTTGTTTAGAAATTCGAGTGTGCCCCAAAATGGGCAGGCAGGGGGCATGGGGATCAATCCCTGCACCTGAACAGTAAGGCCTGAGGCGCACGTGATATAGGGCCTCAGGCCTCATTATCATTGAGCTGTGGATACCTAATAGGCGTCCCGAGGCAGCTCGCTCATAGCGTCCCTCAGGTAAGTGGTGAAAGGGGACCGGGAAGGGGGGACCAGGAATGGAAATCGAGTCGAGAGGGTAGGCTATTGGGTCGAGAGGGTAGTATATCGGGGAATGTAGAGACCAGGATCAGGGAAAGCAGAGGTTGGGCTGGGGGGATATTGGTGGTGATCGGGGTGGCGGGGGTGGGGGGGGGGGGTTAGTGTTGGCAATGGCAATCAGGGAGGGGGGAGTGGTGGCTGGCAGTGGCCCACAACCTTTTAATGTGGGAGGAGCACTCCATTTAAGGATCAACTGTTAGACCTGGTTTTCCTGAATGCAGCCGGCGCTGGCTGCCTCAGGGCAATCCAATATGCAGAGAGGGCCTCAAACAGGCGTTAAGCCTGTTGTAGGCATATGCTTGCATCTCCCTGTCTCTAACTTCTACCAGCCCCACACCCCTTGGAGAGGGAGACATCCACCTTGGAGAGATTGATAGAGCAAATGGATTGGGGCATCACTCATCCTTTGCTGTCTACGGTCCCATAGATCAGTGGCCGTGGCGCAGTGGGAGGGGCACGTGTTTCCCTCTCTCAGGATGTCAGCACATCTGCTTCCTCGCCACCTGCTCAACTAATACCAAACACGGTGCTAGAAAACCAGTTGGGCCAGACTGCCCCAGCAGCATCGAACATGCTGCAGTCTGTAACTAGGCCCTCAGAAGCTCGAGCTCCCGGGAGTTGCCAGCCATGAGCATCTCAAGTGTCCCCACACGAGCAACAGTAGCTTTCCCCCAGCTCTGCTGAATCCCACTGGAGGAGTACATCGTAGGGTAACAGAATTAGTAAACCTTCTTTTAATAGCACTACGGGTTGGTCACTTGCGTGACAAAAGAATTCACCACAATATTGTGTTTAGAATTAAAATCAACGACCTAGAAATTCGGTAGCATCTATTTTTGGGTGCCTTACCTGCAGAATAAATGGGGAGGTCCGAGGAGCCCAGGATTTTGGGCCTTAGACTTCATTATCATGTAGATGGCGCAGTGGTAGGAGCCCACACAGGTTAGTGCGCCAATTTTCAGGTAAGTGATTGGATTGGATCGCGGGGGTCTGGAGGAGGAACGTCTGGGCCTCCGAGTCTGATCGGAGGGCTGTCGGGGACGGGTAGGAAGATCGCGACAGTCTGGAGTATTGTTGCGGGGTCGGGAGTACTGTCGGGTGGGAGGGGTGGCTAGGAGGTCGGGGCGGTAGCGAGGGGGGGCGGGTGGTGCAGATCGGGAGGGCCTGAAAGTCAGAGTCGGGAGTGAGGTCGGCGATCTCGGGACCGGGAGCGACGGTGATTATGGTAAGTACTTACCTTTTTTTTAATTCTGTGCTGTTTAGCGTTAGTTTTCCTGGAGTCAATCAGCACTGGTGCTGGCTGCCTCAGGCGCAAACTAAAGTTGCAAGAGGGAGCAGAAACAGGCATTAGGCCCCTTATTTGTGTATCTTAATGGCCTAATGCCTGCTTCATACATGGGTAAAGGAAGCCTTTTGTTTGGCCTTTACCAAGATGGTGTCGGTGTGGCCCGCACCAAAAGTGCGCGCGTGGCACGGACACCATTTTGGACATGAATTTCTAGCCCGGTATCTTTACTGCATTTGGGACTTTGATATACAATTTCTTTTCATTGCAGCTTGTTAGACTGCATTTTCAGAATGTAATTGATTTAGAGGTTGGATAAACGGTTTCAATGTTCTTTAATACAGATTGAAGGGAATGTTGAAGGGATAACAAAGTGTGTTAATACTGAGGGGCATTTTATCACTTTTCAGGTAAGGGGAGTGAGCATGTCACTGAAAGCACTGCGCTATCAATTGCTCCCTGGCCTCTTTAGCTACAATGCATTGTGCTGCAGGATAAAGGGGTCGTGGCAGCTACCAACGAAACTGGCATTGAATAGGTATTTATGTCAGATCTGGATTTGTAACAGGTACTGTTGCCTTTTAGAATTTTCAATTTTATAATTCAGCTTATGTGGAGTGCTGTGAGTGACCTTTACAAATGGTATTATTCCATTAAAACTTGGGCTATCTTAATCATTTTAAGAGAAACACATTTCTTAAATCTTGTTTAAATTATAGTTTTCACAAACATCACAAAAGTAAGTACAGATAGGAGAAGCCATTCACCCTATCTAACTCATCTTTCTATGAAAACCTATGGTCCCCCATCACAGCATCTAACTGCCTCTTGAGCCTGAATTTGCGGTCGGAGGCTTCCTGCGGGCGGATGCCTCCGAACGGCAATAAATCTACGCACCTACCTGATGGCCCTGGATCCACGGAGACTCGCGCTCCTGGGCCTCTATACATAGACATGCGCAGAGACCCACGTATCCCAGGAGCACAGGCCGTTCTCAAGCGCCCCTGCGATCACGTGGGCCGACCCAACCAATGAAAGAAGGGGGATCCCCATTCATGCTTATGGAGATTCTGTACATATGGAATCCCCATAAGCATGAATGGGGATCACATAAAAAAACACATTTACATACAAATAAATTTTTAAAAATTACATATTTAAAATTAATTAAAATACAATTTAATTAAACATTCAAAACCAAAAAATAATTTTTTGAAAAATAAATTTAAATGTTTTAAAGGGGCTAAAAATAACTTTAACTTATTTTACAGGTGTTTTAATGTTTAAATAATTGAAAGAAATTTATTTTTATATTCATTTAAACACTTACGCTGGTAAAAGCAGGCTTTACCCCTACTTTTACCAGGCGTAGGAATTTCACGGGCATTCGCTGGGCAGTAGTTGAGCAAATAGCCCAACTCTCCGCCTGTGGATGTCCATTTCCTGGGGATTCCCGAAGATTCTTGACAGATCGCAAGTTCCGGGTTTTCGTGCGTGGTTTGTAGAACAGGTGCCGAATTTGCAACAATGGATTTACATTGCAGTCGTAAGATGAAAATTACCCCCCACACCGCCTCCTACATATTTAAAGTTTAGTGGAAAATGACGTTCATGGCCGAGTTCCCATCCTTGTGTAAGGTGTAAGTAAAGCTGTGTAATTTTCTAATGACACTGTCTCGTCTGTTTGCAGTGCCACTGAACCAAAAGCTCTTACAATAGGGAAACAGGCCAACAAGAAAAACAATCATGCTTATTCTTTCCTGTTTTTGTAACATGAAGATTAGAGCGCAGTCAACAACACGGAAAAGTGTTCTATCTTCCTGGTTAAATGTGTTGATCATCCGTTCCGTTGTCTCTGCCACTGACCATCCGTTCAGCTGCCTCTGCTACTTCCCTTCCTTCCCCTAGCCCACCGGGCCAAACTTCCTCTAAGGTTCCCCCCTGCCCTAGCCCTGAACTCGCATCTTTTTCCAGTTTCTCTCCGATCTCCCCTCATGGCCTCTCTGCGCTCATCTTGTCCATGAGACCCACTTCCTGCTCCCTCGATCCTATTCCCACTAAACTGCTGACCACCCAACTTCCTTTTCTGGCTCCCATGTTAGTTGACATTGTTAACGGTTCACTCTCCTCAAGTACTGTTCCCCTCTCCCTCAAATCTGCCGTCATCAACCTTCGCCTTCAAAAAACAATCCTTGACCCCTCCGTCCTTGCAAACTACCGCCCTATCTCGAACCTCCCTTTCCTCTCCAAAGTCCTTGAACGTGTTGTTGCCTCCCAAATCCATGCCCATCTTTCCCAGAACTCCATGTCTGAATCCCTCCAATCGGGTTTCCGCCCCTGCCACAGTACTGAAACGGCTCTCATCAAAGTCACAAATGACATCCTTTTTACATGTCCATTATCCTTACTCTCTGTCTACCTCCTAACCAATTCCCTACCCATGTCAATATGTTGCCTCCAATTCCATGCACTGTCATTTTTGTTAACAGTCCCTTATGTGGAACCTTGGTGAATGCCTTCTAGAAGTCCATATAAATAATATCCACCATGTTAGTTCCCTCCTCAAAAAATCAAACTAGGTTTGTTAGACATAACTTACCCTTTACAAATCCATGCTTACTCTCTCTGATCAGTTCACATTTGTCCAAGTGGTTAGTCACTCTGTTCCTAATAACGGATTCTAGTAACTTTCCCACAACAGAAGTTAGACTAATTTCCTAGTTTATCTCTCCTACCATTCTTAAATAATGGAGTGATGTTGTCAATTTTCCAATCCAAAGTGACAATTCCTGAATCAAGAGAGTTTTGGAAGATCATGACTAGAGCATCTACAATTTCCTGGACATTTGTCTATCTTTAGTCTTATTATTTTCTCCATTATCATTTGTTTACTTATATTAAATCTAGTAATTTCCTCCCGTTAATTTATTTTCATTTTCCTCGTATCTCTGGTACTTTATCCTCATCCTCTACTGTGAAGACCGATACAAAGCAAGTCTGCTATTTGCTGAGTTTCAATTACAGTACCAACTGCGTCTGCCTTTAAGGGCCCACATTACTTGTAGCTACCCTCATTCTCTTAATATACTTGTAAAAACATTTAGTGTTGTCCTTGATATCCCTTGCAATTTTTTATCATATTCCCTTTTTGCAGCTGTTATTACTTTCTTTGTATCCCTTTGCTGTTCTTTATATCTCTCCCAGTCTACTGGTCTTTACATTCATATAAGCCCTTTCTTTTAGTTTTATACTATTTCTCACTTCTCTTGTTGAACAAGGTTGTTTAATTACACAAGTAGAGCTCTTGCCCTTTAGGAATATGTACAGGTGCAAATAATGGGACTATTGTCTGTCTGCAGCCTTCACAGCAAGTTTGGTTTGCCCTGAGGCAGCCAGCACAGGGCTACATGTGGCCTAACATGCATTCCTTAAAGGGAACTGTTTGTTACGCCGCAAACAACAAGGTAAGATTTTAAAATATACTTACCTGAATGTGGAGCCGGAAGGAGCAAGGTATCCTTGCTGCAAATGGCAAGGCTCACCAATGGGTTCCTTGCTGGCCTACAACCTCTGGAGCCAGTTTCTGTGGCCATTGCCAGATAGGTGTATGAGGACCAACAGTCTTAGTTGGTTAAATCAGCCAATTTGCTGTGGTGCCTTCCAATCATGCCTTTATTCATCTTGTAAACTTGAGCTCATCCAAAACTCTGTTGCTCATATCCTAACTCACACATTCCCCCATCACCCCTGTGCTCACTGACCTACACTGGCACCAAGTCCCGTTCACCCCTGACCCCTGTGCTCACTGACCTACACTGGCACCAAGTCCCGTTCACCCCTGACCCCTGTGCTCTCTGACCTACACTGGCACCAAGTCCCGTTCACCCCTGACCCCTGTGCTCACTGACCTACACTGGCACCAAGTCCAGCAAAGCCTCAATTTTAAAATTCTCATCCGTGTTTTCAAACCCCTCCATGGCCCCGCCCCTCTTTATCTCTGTAACCTCCTCCAGCCCTACAACCCTTTCAGATCTCTGCACTTCTCCAATTCTGGCCTCTTACGCATCCCCAGTTTTTGTTGCTCCACCATTGGCGGCTGTGGCTTCAGCTGCCTAGGACCCAAGTTCTGGAATTCCCCACCTAAACCTCTCCACCTCTCTCTCCTCCTTTAAGACTCTCCTTTAAACCTACCTCTTTGACCAAGCCTGTCCTAAAATTACTTATGTGGCTTGGTGCCAAATTTTGTTTGATAACGCTCCTGTGAAGCGCCTTGGGACATTTTACTACATTAAAGGCACGATATAAATGCAAATTGTTATTGTACCTCTTAATGCATAAAAGACTGTCACTGGGGTGCTTTCAAAACAGCAGAAGTGAGGTAACAATGACTTGCTAAAGAGCATTGTACTTGCTGTAACTTCCAGTTACATGCTGTGGACAGCCTGAGGCAGCATGAATATTCGGATTGTGGGACACTTTACCGATTCGATTTTCTTTAAGGAAATTCCTGTTCTACATAAATCTTGGAAAGAGTGTTTGTATAGTCCACTGTGAGGAACTTACAGGGCTAGAAATTGCTTTGCGCCCCATTTGGGGCGATAACTTTTGCAGGAGCGCAAAAGTATCGCCAGGCGCTACACAATTGATTCCGACGGGAACTTCCGGTTTAGCGCTCCAAGAGGGAAGTGGAGCGCTAAATCAAGCGCTACCACTTTCCTTAGAGCGCTAAAGGGAGCGAGAGGGGCAGTAGCGGCAGAGCGCTGCACAATGTTCCATGCAGCGCTGTCGGTTTTACAGGCTCATTCCCTCTCTTAAAAGGGAAGGGCCAATGCTGCGGTCATTGAAGGCTAAGGCTGGGAATGGTCGTCGACGGCACATGCGATACACACATAGCAGCTCGAAACACTTGAAGATAGTGCAGGGCTAATTAATCACGGGCTGGTAAAAAATCAAAATACAGCACACTGGGGACATTATTAAATTTTGGCCTACCTGACCACCACTGCCTTTAATTAGCTCTCCCCAAGTGGCCAGCCGAGGTGACAACACCTCCTGCAGCTGCCGTTGTTAATGCCCGGCGATGCTGTAGGGGATGGAAGCGAATTTTACATCCGGGGCAATAACGGGGTGCTGCGCACCAGATGACGTTACGATCTCCAGGGCGCAGGAGATCAAGGTGGTAAGTTTTAGCGCCAGCGCTAACCGGCCATGGAAGTTCGCAGGCGTTGGTAATTTCGCCGTGCCCTGTTGGTAAGCCCTTAGCGCCCAGTTATCGCCCCCCGGAGGTGCTAACAGGAGGTGCAAAGGAGGCCAATTTCTCCCCCAAAGTAATTAATATCAGTAGAGAAAAAGTACTTGAGAAACTAATGGGACTAAAATCTGACAAATTCCCTGGACTTCACGGCCTACATTTTAGGTTTGATTGATCAGCCCTGCACTCTCTTAGAGTGCTTCGAGCTGCTATGCGTGTATCGCATGTGCCGTCGACGACCATTCCCAGCCTTAGCCTTCAATGACTGCAGCATTGGCCCTTCCCTTTTAAGAGAGGGAATGAGCCTGTAAAACCGGCAGCGCTGCAGGGCATATAAATTGGCCAGAAAAAGCGGTAACCCTGAGGATTGGGAGCAGTTTAGGATTCAACTAAGGAGGAAAAAGGGATTAATTAAGAAGGGGAAAATAGAATATGAAAGTAAGCTTGCAGGGAACATAAAAACTGACTGTTAGAGTTTTTATAGATATGTGAAGAGAAAAAAGATTAGTGAAATCAAGTGTAGGTCCCTTGCAGTCAGAAGCGGGGGAAGTTATAACGGGCAACAAAGAAATGGCAGACCAATTAAATGCATATTTTGGTTCTGTCTTCACAAAGGAGGACACAAATAACCTCCCAGAGATGTTGGAGAACATAGAGTCTGATGAAAGGGAGGAACTGAAAGAAATCAGTATTTGCAGGGAAACGGTGTTAGGGAAATTGACGGGATTGAAGGCCGATAAATCCCCAGGGCCTGATAATCTACATCCTAGGGTACTTAAGGAAGTGGCCCTAGAAATAGTAGATGCATTGCTGATCATCTTCCAACATTCGATGGAATCTGGAACAGTACCCATGGATTGGAGGGTAGCTAATGTTACCCCACTATTCAAAAAGGGTGGTAGAGAGAAAGCGGTGACATCGGTAGTGGGGAAAATGCTAGAGTCCATTAAAAAGGATGTAATAGCTGAGCACTTGAAAAACAGTGACAGGATCGGACAAAGTCAACATGGATTTACAAAAGGTAAATCGTGCTTGACTAATCTACTGGAATTTTTTGAGGATGTAACTGGGAAAATAGATAAGGGAGAACCAGTAGATGTGGTGTATTTGGACTTTCAAAAGGCTTTCGATAAGGTCCCGCATAAGAGATTAGCGTGTAAAGTTAAGGCACATGGGATTGGGGGCAAGGTATTGACTTGGATAGAGAACTGGTTGGTGGACAGAAAGCAAAGAGTAGGAATTAATTGGTCTTTTTCCGAGTGGCAAGCAGTGACTAGTGGGGTACCGCAGGGATTGGTCCTTGGACCCCAGCTATTCACAATATACATTAATGATCTAGATAAGGGAACTAAATGTAATATCTCCAAGTTTGCAGATCACACAAAGCTGGGTGGGAGTGTGCTATGGTCGGAGAGTCCAGAACCAGGGGTCATAATTTAAGGATAAGGGGTAAGCCATTTAGGACAGAAATGAGGAGGAATTTCTTCACCCAGAGAGTGGTGAACCTGTGGAATTCTCTACCACAGAAGGTAGTTGAGGCCAAGTCATTAAATATATTCAAGAATGAGTTAGATATATTTCTTAAAGCTAAAGGTATCAAGGGATATGGGGAGAAGGCAGGTACAGGGTACTGAGTTTGGATGATCAGCCATGATCTCATCGAATGGCGGAGCAGGCTCGAGGGGCCGAATGGCCTACTGCTGCTCCTATCTTCTATGTTTCTATGTAAAGGAGGTGACTGCAGAGATAGTGGATGCATTGGTTGTGATCTTCCAAAATTCCCTAGATTCTAGAATGGTCCCAGCAGATTGGAAGGTCGCAAATGTAACCCCGCTATTTAAGAAAGGGGGAGAGAGAAAACAGAGAACTTCAGGCCAGTTAGCCTGACACCAGTTGTCAGGAAAATGCTGGAATCCATTATTAAGGAAGTGGTACTTAGTGGCACTTAGAAAATCATAATACGACTAGGCAGAGTCTACATGGTTTTATGAAAGGGAAATCGTGTTTAGCAAATTTATTAGAGACTTTTGAGGATGTAACTAGCAGAGTAGATAAAATGGAACCATTGGATGTAGTGTATTTGGATTTCCAAAAGGCATTCGATAAGGTGTCACATAAGGTTGTTAAGCAAGATAAGGGCTCATGGGGTTGGGGGTAACATATTAGCATGGATAGAGGTTTGGTTAATGGACAGAAAACAGACAGTAGGGATAAATGGGTCATTTTATGGTTGGCAGGTTGTAACTAGTGGGGTGCTGCAAGGATCAGTGCTTGGGCCTCAGCTATTTACAATCTATATTAATGACTTAGATGAAGGGACTGAGTGCAATGTATCCAAGTTTGCTGATGATACAAAGCTAGGTGGGAAAGTAAACTGTGAGGAGGACACAGAGCCTGCAAAGCAATATAGATAGACTAAGTGAGTGGGCAATAAGGTGGCAGATGGAGTATAATGTGAGGAAATGTGAGGTTATTCACTTTGGTAGGAAGAATCGAAAAACAGAATATTTTTTAAAAGGTGAGAAACTATTAACTGTTGGTGTTCAGAGAGATTTAGGTGTCCTCATACAGGAAACATAGAGGGCTGGATTTTGTGGGGTGTCAGCAGGCGCAATCGGTGGCGGGTCAGGTGAGAAAGTGTTTTTTTTCCCCAAGCAGGTCGGGACCCTGCTGTGAACCCACCGCCACGCACCTTTACCAAATGTCGGGTCTGTCAGCGCTGAGCAGACCCAACATGCAGCGGCGGGGGAGGCAATTAAAATCATCAGTGGCTTGTTTACAGCCACATATCAATGGTTTTGTCTCCAGATTTTTGGATTTGACAGGTCGTCCACCGGTTTCCCGCTGTGCCTAGACCTCGTCTGTAAAGCTGAGGTGGGAGGTCAGTGGCCATTGAATCAGCTGATGAGTTGACAGCTTCAAATGTCAAGTCAAAGCTCCCAGCTGATTGAGAAATGTTCCCTTAACCATTAGCTTCTCTAAACTGCATTTCCACTACAGATTCAGGATGCTGCAAATCTTCACACAAGTCTCCATCCAGTCTAACCTCATTACCTCTCCCACCACTGACAGATCGCTTCTGTCATCTCTACTTCACCTGCCATCTATTCCATCAGCATGGGTGCCTTGAAACACTTTCACTTTGGTCCTCAGAATCCCACCACGAACAGCCCCAATACCAGAAGCACCAGGCACACCAGCAGCATTAAAAACAACACCAACATTCTCAGCAATCAACTGATGCTGCACAGGACAGAAGGCATCAGCACCCGACCACATTGCTGCCCGGGAGGCCAGGGACTCCTCACCATTGTGGGGGGTACTGTTATGTCTCATCATTCACAGCAACTCACTAAGCCACTTCCAAAGGTGCACACAAATCTGTCCAAGAACACAAAGTTTTGAAAATAAACGTTTCAATGTTTGACACCACATTAACAGAAACTTTACATGAACATTGCATAAAACACCCAAGTGCCTACCCTTGTGTGTTGTTAGTTGGTATGATTGCACTAGGATGAGGGTGAGTGTGAGGGGTGGCTAGTGACATGGGGATGTGATGATGTAGATAGAGGGGGATGGGTTGAGGTGCAAGGTAAGTTGGTGTGAGTAAGGATGTGCAGGAGTAGGGTAGGGAAGGCAGAGTGATGGGGATATGATGAGAGACACAGCAGGATGCGGTTGAGTGTGGCTTTGTACTAACATTTCGTGATCTACTGAGATCATTGAAATGTTTGCAGCACTGCACCCAGGTCCTCCCGACCACATCCTTGCTGTGCAATGTGCAACCAGGCTGTGTTGATCTCCTGGAGAGGTCTCTTCCACCCATGGGAAGTGAAAAGGACCTCCCTGTGTGTTGTGACTCCCTCCATAAGCATATGGAGGGAGTCATGGGAGAGCCTGAGTGCAGCCCTGCACCTCTGTGCAGTGATTGTCAGTGTTTGCAGCACCTCAATGCTGTAGAACACTGACAGCACGTCTGTCAAAAGAAAGTTGGCCATGGTCCCTTTAAGGAAACCGGCTGATGACACGTCATCAAATGACGTCACCAGACCCGCTTCCTCTAATTGGCTGGGCAACACGGCCGGAGGGGCTGAACAAGGCCGATCAAGGGAAATTCATTTCAGAGGCCGGAATGGATCCAGCAGCGGGACCGGGACCCGCCACCAACGTCGCCCGCCACGGACCTGCCGAGGTAGGTAAAATCCAGCCCAGAAAGTTAGCATGCAGGTACAGCAAGCAATTAGGAAGACAAATGGCATGTTGGCTTTATTGCAAGGGAGTTGGAGTACAAGAGTAAGGAAGTCTTACCACAGTTGTACAGGGCTTTGGTGAGACCACACCTGGAGTACTGTGCACAGTTTTGGTCTCCTTATCTGAGAAAGGACATACATGCCTTAGAGGCCTCGTCCTCACCAATCTACCTGTCGCAGATGCATCTGTCCATGACAGTATTGGTAGCAGTGACCACCGCACAGTCATTGTGGAGTCGAAGTCCCGTCTTCACACTGAGAACACCCTCCATCGTGTTGTGTGGCACTACCACCGTGCTAAATGGCTTAGATTCAGAACAGATCTAGCAGTTCAAAACTGGGCATCCATGAGGCGCTGTGGGCCATCAGCAGCAGCAGAATTGTATTACACCACAATCTGTAACCTCAAGGCCCGGCATAACCCTCACTCTCCCATTACCACCAAGCCAGGGGACCAACCCTGGATCAATAAGAAGTGTAGAAGAGCATGCCAGGAGCAGCACCAGGCGTACCTAAAAATGAGGTCCCAACCTGGGGAAGCTGCATCACAGGACTACATGCATGCTAAAAAGCGGAAGCAGTACGCTATAGACAGGGCTAAGCGATTCCACAATCAACAGATCAGATCATAGCGCTGCAGTCCTGCCACATCCAGTCGTGAATAGTGGTGGACCATTAAACAACTAACGGGAGGAGTATCCATGAATATCCCCATCCTCAATAATGGTGGGGCCCAGCACGTGAGTGCAAAAGACAAGGCTGATGCGTTTGCAACATTCTTCAGTCAGAAGTGCCAAGTGGATGATCCATATTGGCCTACTCCCGAGGACCCCACTATCAGAGAAGCCAATCTTCAGCCAATTTGATTCACTCCACGTGATATCAAGAAACGGCTGAGCGCACTGGATACAGCAAAGGCTATGGGCCCAAACAACATCCCGGTTATCGTGCTGAAGACTTGTGCTCCAGAACTAGCTGCGCCTCTTGCCAAGCTGCTCAAGTACAGCTACAACACTGGCATCTATTCGACAATGTGGAAAATGGCCCAGGTACGTCCTGTCCACAAAAAGCAGGACAAATCCAATCCAGCCAATTACCGCCCCATCAGTCTATTCTCAATCATCAGCAAAGTGATGGAAGGTGTCATCGATAGTGCTATCAAGCGGCACTTGCTCACCAATAACCTGCTCACTGATGCCCAGTTTGGGTTCCGCCAAGACCACTCAGCTCCCAACCTCATTACAGCCTTGGTCCAAACATGGACAAAGGAGCTGAATTCCAGAGGTGAGGTGAGAGTAACTGCCCTTGACATCAAGGTAGCATTTGACCGAGTGTGGCATCAAGGAGCCCAATAAAACTGAAGTCAATGGGAATCAGGGGGAAAGCACTTCACTGGCTGGAGTCATACCTAGCACAAAGGAAGATGGTTGTGGTGATTGAAGGTCAATCATCACAGCCCCAGGACATCGCTGCAGGAGTTCCTCAGGGCAGTGTCCTAGACCCAACCATCTTCAGCTGCTTCATCAATGACCTTCCCTCCAACATAAGGTCAGAAATGGGGATGTTCACTGATGACTGTACAATGTTCAGCGCCATTCGCAACTCCTCAGATAATGAAGCAGTCCATGCCCGCATTCAACAAGACCTGGACGACATTCAGACTTGGGCTGATGAGTGGCAGGTAAATTTCGCGCCACAGAAGTGCCAGGCAATGACTATCTCCAACAAGCGAGAGTCTAACCACCTCCCCTTGACATTCAATGGCATTACCATCGCCGAATCCCCCACCAACATCATCCTGGGGGGTCACCATTGACCAGAAACCTAACTGGACCAGCAACAAGAGCAGGTCAGCGGCTAGGTATTCTGCGGCGAGTGTCTCACCTCCTACAAGGCACAAGTAAGGAGTGTGATGGAATACTCTCCACTTGCCTGGATGAGTGCCGCTGCAACAACACTCAAGAAGCTCGACACCATCCAGGACAAAGCAGCCCACTTGATTGGCACCCCATCCACCACCTTAAACATTCACTCCCTCCACCACTGGCATACCGTGGCTGCAGTGTGTGCCATCTACAAGATGCACTGCAGCAACTCGCCAAGGCTTCTTCGGCAGCACGTTCCAAACCCGCGACCTCTTCATCCTAGAAGGACAAGGGCAGCAGGCACATGGGAACACCACCACCTCCAAGTTCCCCTCCAAGTCACACACCATCCTGACTTAGAAGTATACCGCCGATCCTTCATCGTCGCTGGGTCAAAATCCTGGAACTCCCTCTCTAACAGCACTGTGGGAGTACCTTCACCATACGGACTGCAGCGGTTCAAGAAGGCGGCTCACCACCACCTTCTCAAGGGCAACTAGGGATGGGCAATAAATGCTGGCCTTGTCAAGCGACGCCCACATCCCATAAATGAATAAATATAAAGAGGCGGTGCAACGAAGGTTGACTAGATTGATCCCTGGGATGAAAGGGTTGTCCTATGAGGAGAGATCGAGCAGATTGGGCCTACACTCTCTGGAGTTTAGAAGAATGAGAGGTGATTTCCTTGAAACATGAGTGGTATTGACAGGGTAGATGCTGAGAGGTTGTTTCCCCTGACTGGAGAGTCTAGAATTAGGGGGCATAGTCTCAGGATAAGAGGTCGGTCATTTAAGACTGAGATGAGGAGGAATTTCTTCACTCAGAGGGATGTGAAACTTTGGAATTCTCTGCCGCAAAGGGCTGTGGATACTGAGTCATTGAGTATATTCAAGGCTGAGATAGATAGATATTTGGACTCTCGGGGAATCGAGGGAAATGGGGATTGGGCGGGAAAGTGGAGTTGAGGTCGAAGATCAACCATGATCTTATTGAATGTTGGAGCTGGCTCGAAGGGCTGTATGGCCTACTCCTGCTCCTAATTCTTATGTTCTTAGATTTCATTCATTAGCATAAGAACATATCTCCCCACCACTATCACCAACATAAACTTATGGATTTAGATTTGTAGGACAGAGGTCAGATACAGCAAGTGATGTCTGACCTCTACTTAAAGCTAAGACAATACTAAGGATTATAAATCTCTTTCTGGAGGCCTAAGCAACTGAATATACTTCATGAACTTCACAACAGATGCTGCAGAGGCAGGAAAAGGCTGATACAAGAGATAAGATGGGAATGGACCCTCACCAACTCCATGAGCAGTAGAAATGGATTCAACCAAACATCACAGTCTCATGCATCCCTGCCAGCTACCCAGTCACACAGTAACTGGCAAGAAAACACCCTGGGTTAGATTTTAATCTTAATCAGTGAGGCATTAAACATTGTCTGGGCAGAGTGCTGAAAGGAAAACATTTTCTAATCACTCTCGGGATGTGGGCATTGGTCTCTGGTAAGACCGGCATTTATTGCTTATCCCTAGTTACCCTGGGAAGGTGGTGGACTTTCTTTTTCAACAGAGGTTTATTACAACTGAATGGCTTGCTAGGCATTTCTCAAACTGCCATGGTGGGATTTAAACTCACGTTCTCTGGGTTATTAGTCCAGGCCTCTGGATTACTGGTCCAGAAACATAGGCTGAGATTTTGCGGTGGGTCAGCCGATGCGATTGGTGGTGGGTCGGGTGGGAAAGTTTTTTTTTTCTCCAGCGGTTCGGGACCCCGATGTGAGCCCGCTTCCATGCACCTTTCCCGATGTTGGGTCTGTCAGCGCTGAGCAGACCCGACACGCAGTGGTGGGGGACCCAATTCAGGTAATTATGACCTTGTTTAGAGATCATTAAGAATACATTTGAGCTCACCTTTTAATTTTTATGTGCTCGCCCACTGGGTCCACGCTGGTCGGGGACCATGCCTGTGAAGCTGAGGCGGGAGGTCAGTGGCCATTGAATCAGCTGTTGAGTTGACAGTTTTAAATGTACAGTAAAAGCTCCCACCTTACAGAGATATCTTCCCTCAGCCACAAGCTGTTCCTCACTGCATTTCCACAACAGATTCAACATGCTGCAAGTCTTTACACAAGTCTCCATCCAGTCTGACCTCATTACCTCTCTCACCATTGACAGATCACTTCTGTCATCTCTACTTCACCTGCCATCTATTCCATCAGCATGGGTGCCCTTTAAACTCACCTGCCATCTATTCCATCAGGATGGGTGCCCTTTAAACTCTCTCACCTTGGTCCTCCACAATCAGCCCCAACACCAGCAGCACCGGGCACACCAGCAGCACCAACAACAACACCAACCTTCTCCGCAATCACTTGATGCTGCACAGGACACCGGGCATCAGCACCCGACCACATTGCTTCCTGGGAAGCCAGGGATGGCCTCACCATGGCCAGATTTACTTCACTTGACGCTGTACACCCTGGCTGCCACATGCGGCGCCAGGTTGGCACCACCCTATACTAACACCTTAAAGCATCCCTACAATGCCCAAGCCATTCCTTTCACACTCATCACCATTGTGGGGAGGTGTGGGGGGTGGGGGAGGTACCGTTATGTCTCACCATTCACTGCAACTCACTAAGCCACTTCCAAATCTGTCGAAGAAGGCAAAGTGTTGAAAATAAAGGTTTAAATGTTTGACACCACATTAACAGAAACTTTACATGAACATTGCATAAAACACCCAAGTGCCTACCCTTGTGTGTTGTTAGTTGGTATGATTGCACTAGGATGAGGGTGAGTGTGAGGGGTGGCTTATGAGATGGGGATGTGATAATGTAGGTAGAGAGGGATGGGTGGAGGTGCAAGGTAAGTTGGTGTGAGTAAGGATGTGCAGAAGTAGGGTAGGGAAGGCAGTGTGATGGAGATGTGATGAGAGACACAGCAGGATGAGGTTGAGTGTGGCTTTGTACTAACGTTTCGTGATCAACTAAGATCATTGAAATGTTTGCAGCACTGCACCCAGGTCGTCCTGACCACATCCCTGCTTGTGCCCTCCTGTGCAATGTGCAGCCAGGCTGTTTTTATCTCCTGGGGAGGTGTCTTCCACCCATGGGAAGGGACGAGGACCTCCCTGTGTGCTGTGATGAGTCATGGGAGAGCCTGGGTGCAGCCCTCTGCCTTTGTGCAGTCATTGTCAGTGTTTGCAGCACTTCAATGCTGTAGAACACTAACAGCACAAATGTCAAAATAAATTTGGGCATGGTCCCTTGAAGGAAACCGGCTAATGACGCATCATCAAATGACGTCACCAGACCCGCTTCCTCTAATTGGCCGGGAAATGCGCTGGGCGGGCTTAAAAGCCCCATCAAGAGAAATTCATTTCACAGAGCAGGATGGAGCCAGCAGCGGGGTCGACACCCGCCACCGACATCACCCGCCACGGACCCGCCGAGGTTAGTAAAATCCCGGCCATAACCACTAAACTACCATATATGTTAATCGGGTATGGAGGTTCATACGCCAGTAACAGAACTCACCTGTTTTTCCTTCAACTGAAATGAATAGAAGGAAAATGTTACAAAGGCTCTAATTGGGGTGTGAAAACATTTGTGCCAGATTTTCATTTCTGAGCTCTGCCCAGACAATGCTTATCACCCAAATGGTAAAGAGGAAAATCTACCTCCATGACTCTGAATGTGTATCACTGCAAATCCAATATATACAACTCTTCTAACGGACTCATTACATAGATGTAAATATCCTGCAAGCAGAATATATAACTGCCCCGGTATCTAAACCAATGTCAAATTCTGAAAAGAAAAAAGACCAAAAATAAACAATGTGAAGAATAATAAGCCACGGTCAAGCAATCTAAAGTTTTAGGGAGTTAATTATTTGCGCTAACTTCAGAGCCAGAGCAATGCAACTGTTTTTCATCCAGCACAAAGCTTCGGTCAATTCGAAGGAAAAAGTGATGGAAATGTAGAATCATAAGCTGTATTGAGACACGTACACTGAAACTTATCAACAACTGGTAGCAACAAAACTGAATCGAGCAACAAAAGCATGTCCCTTCAGGACAGATTTCAATTTGTATTCCTCTAGAAAATTGTTTTATCAAGATGGTGATAAGGAAAGTGTATTGCTTTTTTATCATACCAAGTGGAAGGAGCTGTTATCGCTGCCACTGCAGGAGCATAGACTACAATACCATAGGTCCATAAAGTTCACCAATGCACTCAGAAAATAACACTTCCTGGAGCACAGACTGGCCAATGAACTTGATACAATTCTTTCAAACTGTATTAATTATTACAGCTCTGTAATGAGAGCGAGCGACTTATCCTGAATTTCAAACTTGATTCGCTCTAACTCAAAAAAAATCACCATCTTTTAATTTTATAATACCACATTTTAAGCATTATAATAATTTCATTAAACTTATACATAGATTTTTAAAAAAGCTCAAAAAAGCAATGAATTTTTTTACAAGACTTGTTCTTTCCAATATTCCTGCGCTAAATTTATTACATAGTATTTACAGCACAGAAACAGACCACTCAGACCAACCATGCCATGTTTATGCTCCTTCTTCATCTAACCTCATCAGCATATCCTCCTATTCCTTTCTCCTTCATGTGTTTATCTAGCTTCCCCTTAAATGCATCTATGCTATTCGCCTCAACTACTACAAGTGGTAGCGAATTCCACATTCTCATCACTCTCTGAGTAAAGAAGTTTCTCCTGAATTCCCTGTTGGATTTATTAGCGACTATCTTACAAAGTTCTGGTCTCCCCCGCAAGTGGAAACATTTTCTCTATGTCGAACCCTTCAAACCCTTTCAAAATCTTAAAGACCTCTATTAGGTCACCCCTCAGTCTTCTCTTTTATAGCCTGTTCAATCTTTCCTGATACGTATAACCTCTAAGTTCTGGTATCATCCTAGTAAATCTTTTTTGCACATTCTCTAGTGCCTCTATATCCTTTTCCAAGGAGTATGTGGCTTCCTTATTCTTCCGCCCAAAATGTAGCACGTCACACTTATCAATATTGAAGTTTATTTGCCAATTACACACCTATTCTGCAAGTTTATTAATGTCTTCCTGTATTTTTTTGCAGTCCTCCTCAGTATTGACTATTACCCCCAATTTAGTGTTTGCAAATTTTGAAATTGTACTTCCAATTCCCAAGTCCAAATGGTTTATGTAAATGGTGAACAACAGTGGTCCCAGCACTGATCCTTGTGGAACACCACTTCCCACCTTTTGTCAGTCTGAGTAACTACCTTTAACCTGTAACCGATTTTCGATTTGCAGCCATGATTCACAAAAAGTAGAAGTTTCTTTAAGGTGAAGAGTAGCTACAACTTACAACAAACAACAGAACCAAGCAGCTTGGCATATATCAGACAGCTTGGGGTTTGAATTCTAAGAGGACATGTCCTTCGTGAGAGTGATCTCTGTAATGCTGAAGTGAGGAGTTTTAGCCTTCAGGCTGTAGAAAGATTCCTAAAATGTATGGCAACGTGAAATCATACTGCATTGCCCTCTTAAAGATGGCTGCTGAGAAAGACATATATTCACAACAGAACATATCAAATGTCGGAGAGTGTGTAAGTATAGTCAAGGAAGTGACAATGAAGCAAAGTGCAGTGTACTCAGAGATTTATATTGGCCTAGATTTTGCTGTAACAGGGCAGCTAACGGCCTCTGGCATTAGTTAGACTTTCCCTTGCATGTTTAGGTTTTTAAATTTTTTGCGTAGCAAGTTTCTGAGCATGCGAGGGAAACAGAACATCTGTGGCCTAAGTAAACAGAGAAAGCAGCAGTGTATCCCCTTAACCAATCAGATTGATGGACTGAGAAATAAACTGACGAATGACAGAGAAGGAAGTGTAAATTAGAGTGGATGAATTCAATGTCAAATCAGGTACTGAAAAGGATGAAAGATTGGATTAAGTGAGAGAGAGAGAAAAAAAAGAGACATAAAGGAAAAGTAAAACATTTAAAAAAAATTAAATTTTAAATTTTAAAATCTCCAACAATTAATACCTGAAGGAATGAGACTCCACACTTGTAATAGTTATTTTTCAGTGGCAGAGAGATTGATTCGCAGTAATTAACAGTTGTCCTGTCATTAAAAATTAATTTACACTTGCAATGACAAGACTTACATTTCTGTGATGAGTTTAGTTCGTATCTACCATGCAAATAAAACATTTTTACGGCATTCAATGCACTTCAATAGTGAGGCAGACAGCGAAATGACATTTTGCGAAGCTAATGGCGGAGTGACGCAACTTGGACAGCAACTTTTGGGAATGGACATTTAACTGCGCATCTGCCCCTTGCCTGACGTTGCTGTACCATTTACGCTTAAAGAATGGCAAGCGGCATTAACCTCACCGTCATTTTGACAGCAAAATCTGGGCCAATAACTTTGAAATTATTGTATATGATTTTAACATACAAATGCTTAATCATATGATTAAAGAAAGAACTTGCCTTTATATAGTACCTTTCATATCCTCAGGACATCCAAAGCATTTCCCAGCCAATGGATTACTTTTGACGTGAAGCCACTCTTGTTATGTAGGTAAATGTGCAGTTAATTTGCACATAGCAAGGTCCCACCACTAGAAAATGAGATAAATGACCAATTAATCTGTTTTGTTGGTGTTGGTTGATGGATGAATGTCGGCCAGGACACCAGGAGAATTCGTGCTCTTCTTGAAATAGTTCCACAGGATCTTTGATATCCACCTGAAATGATGGACTGGGCCTTGATGTAATGCCCATCCAAAGGACAGCACCTCTGACAGCACATTTCAGAAACGTTAGCAGTATTTCTATAGAACGAATTTCACAACAGGCAGTTTCACTATTGCAGGTGTGATTTGGGCAACTCAGTATCAGTTGGGTCCCACTGAAAATGCACTCTGCACATATTTGCCATTGGGGCTTTGCACCCTTGCCAATCATCCTCGCTCATTCTAAGTGGGAGTCTCATCTCAGAAAGATAAGGAAGGTGAAATCGGGCTCAGTTGTGTCTTTTTTTGGGGCGCTACGAGGCCTCTTAAACTACCAAAATGCGCGCACACTTCCAATGGCGAATGTGCCGGATGCCATATTTGCAAAGGGGTTTTCGCGCGTACACCTAACGAACACCGACAGTATACAGAGCAGGTGGATCATGATTTCAATCAGCGTGTAACACTGATTTGACACCAGCACTGCCATTTTGGAGCTCCACGCTGCAGCCTATGCCCTCTCTTAACCTCGTACAGCTGAACATACGTTCAACGCATGAAGGAACCCCCACCAGCGCCTTTTAAAGTGGTCATCAATTATTTGCAGGTTAGTTGCTGAATTATTTCTTCTGGCTGTTGCTGCAATTCTACATATTTTGGGTGCTTTTGCATAATTGTTTCAAGTTTCAATAGTCTACAGGAAGTAGTCTGGCTGGTACTGATGTACTTTTATGGTGACTTAAAGGCTTGTGCACAAACTAGTTGCTTCCAGGCATAGCTGGCCTAGAAGGGCTTCCTCTTGGCATTGAGCATGTCCGTGAGAATGAGCAGAGGCCACGCAGAGCAGGAGTAGCTGCTAGAAGAGGGAGGAGGAGGAGGGAAGAGAAGGGCTCTCAGCAATGCCCCTTCCCATAATGACCAGATTTGTCTCCTCCATGGGGGTTAAAACATGCAGGTGTGCATCTCCACCTCCCGTTAATTCCTGCTGCCTCCTTTTGTGTGCCACCTTCTCCTGCAAGTTTGGGTGATGTGGCTGTCATGGTTGAATAGCTGGGAGTGTGCAAGATTTGAGATGTGGGTGCGAGGCTTGCAACAGTTCTAAATGTGTGAAGGTGAGGTAAAGCATATGAATGCTAGGTACGAGTCCTGATTGCTAGAGCTTGTTGGTGGATGAGTGATGGGGATGTAGTGAATTGAACAGTGGATGAAGCTAGTGGTGCAGTTGGTAGGATATGGCATTTGAAGATGCATTCACCGACCTTGACAACTCATATGAGATCATTAAACTTCTTCCTACACTGCATCCAGGTCTTCACCTGTCTCAGCCTCTAAGGGAACAATGCTTACTTTTGCTACTCTTTTCCTTTTTACAAACTTGTAGAAGCTATTACAATCTGTTTTTATATTTGTTGCTAGAAAAAATTCTATTTTTTCCCTTTTTATCAATTTTCTGGTCATCCTTTGCTGGTTTCTGAAGCTCTCCCAATCCTCAGGCTTACTGCTATTCTTCGCAACATTATGGCCTAGAAATTCGTGTTCACCACAAAAGTTGCAACTGGAACTAAAGGCCACTGTAAATGGCTGTGGGGCTGGAGATTGGTGGAGCAGCGCTTACCTTCCGTCCTGGTGGCATTACTGGAGGCATCCGACCCGAAGTTTCTCTCCAGGTGCGGCGTTTGAGCTTCGCACAGCCTCTGGGAGCGAGTCTGTGGTGCTCGCAAGGAATTGTGGACAATGAAAAGGGCTATGAGTTAAAGGGGCCATCAGTTAAAGGGGCCATGCACTCAGAACTAATACAAATTAAAATGCAGTGAAAAAGTGCAGTTTTCAGCCCATTCTACCTTTCAAACAAAAATTAACATTAAAAAGAATTCCCAAATGTGAATATTCTGCTCTTAAAACTGAATTCCCTTCCCAACCTCCAAAAATGGGAAAACTGCTTCAGCACTAACACAAATGGCTCAGCAAGCCAGGGAAAGCGCACCCAGGGTCTCGCACGCAGTACTCCAGCTTTGTGCAGGGGGTCAACACTGCAAGAGAGGTCCTCTACCCACAGAGGCCAGGAAGCCCTCCAGAAAAAAGGATGTGGGACCAGGTCACCAAGGCCGTCACTCCCCTCAACCTGGCTCCTGTACCCAAAGAAGCTTCATGACTTCAGACCACTGGTCAAGGTCAGTGAATGCATCTTCAAAAGCCGTCTCCTACCAACTGCATCACTAGCCTCACACATTGCTCAATGCACGACCCTCACCCATAATCACTCACCTACCAACAATCTGCACCAATCATGAGGCACATCTCCCATTCCTAGCCTCACCTCACCTCCTTGGAGGAGACGGTTCAGGTCATTCTTGGCAGGGGCATGGCTGAGTCCTTGGCCAGTGGCGGGGCTGAAAGGATACAAGATGCTGGTATCCTCATATGTTATCCTCCTTCTGGCATGCACCCCTGCTTTCCTGCCCTCCCGTCACTACAACTCCACCATTGTGCCTTCCTGATTTCACACACCCAAGAAATGCAGCCTGCCCAGCCAGTGGGTGACCAAGAAGAGGGAGAGGAGAGTGAAGAAGAACAGAAAAAGATTGATTTGACACTCCCAGACACCTGCTCCTCAAGGTCAACCAGCAAGGCCATTTGCAGTGTCCCCCACTGAAAGTCAGCAGCCTTCCACCAGCCATGCTGCAGCCACTGGGGTAGCACTGCGTGACATCAGTAGGATAGGCAAAGGCTCACACAAAACAGTCATTAAGAGAATGCATAAGGGTGATGAGTTGATTTCTTGATGTCACGTTACACGGAAGGAAAGCGCTGCACCACCAATCTCCAGCCCCACAGCCATTTACAGTGGCCTTTAGCTCCAGTTGCCAGTGTCATATTGGATGGATAGATGTATAAAGTTGGATTGGAATGTTTGCTTTGTGGTGGCTTTCAGCATTGTGGCTAAGAGGACGCTAATGGTCAGTAATAGAGTGAAGGTAAGGTGTGGGACTAGTGTTAAAAGGGGAATTAGGGATGTGGTCACTGGGACCACAGGCTGATGATTCCATCCCGGATATCCTGGCCACATAGGGGCTATCTTGGATGTGTCCTTGCATCTGCTCCTCCTCTTCTGCTTCCTCCTCTCTGCTCCCTTCTCTTCGGCTTCCTCCTCTTCTGTGTCTTCCTCTCTGTGTCTTCCTCTTCCCTCTGCGAGCAGATGCTGTAAATCTGAAATGACAGCATAAAATGCTGGAAATACTCAGCTGCTCAGGCAGCATCTCGACCTGAGATGTGAACTCTGTTTTTCTCTCCACGGATGTTGTCTGACCTGCTGAGTATTTGCAGCATTTTCTGTCTTCTCAAAGGCCTTCATTTACCATCCGAGCCCTTGCAAGCATGCAGCAGCACTCCCTAATGCTTAAAAAACTTTTAACATCTATTGCAGCAACCCACTACTTCAATAAAATCTATAAATCCCAGTCCAAAAGCCCTTTAAGAGGTGCTGACATCACCACTGTCAGCCTGCTTGAACACCAGGTAAAGGTGAAGAATGCCAGGTTGAACTGATGATGGGAAAACATGCCAAACTGCAAGGGTTGGAGGAGAAGCAATTGGACAGGATTATAACTTGGAGGCAGGTAGCGAGTGTGGGGGTGCGGTGCTGGATTGCGGTCGGGAAACCCGGGAGAACGCGTTTCCCTCAGGCCCTGCCAAATTTAACAGCAGGGCCTGATTAATATGTTTTTTCTCTGTTTCTCTGCGGGTAGGCCTGCGGCAGCAGGCAGCAGCCAGGGAGCAGATGGGAGGGAGGTAGGAGTCGGAAGGCCGGGATCAGGGGTGGGATGTCGGAAGGACGAGGTTTGGAGATTGAAGGGGTGGGTCGGAAGCCCGGGCTCAGGGGAGGTTGGAGATCAGCGAGGAGGGTCAGAAGGCCTGGATTGGAGGTGGTTGGTGATCGGGATGGAAGAGTCAGAAAGCCGGGATTGGAGGGGTTTGGAGATTTGGCGGGGGGGAGGATCGGAAGGCTGGGATCAGAGGGGGGGAGGGGTCGGAAAGCTGGGGTTGGAGGGGGTCAGAAATGGGGGGTGGGGTCATAAGGCCTGGATTGGAGGGGGTCATAAGGCCAGGATCGGGGGGGGGGAGGGGTGGTGTCGTAAGGCTGGGATCGGTGGGCTGGAGGGGTGGACGGGGGATGGAGGCTGGAGGCCTCGTGGGGGTGGGAGATCGGAGGCCTCGGGATGGAGGTCGGGGGAGATCAGAAGGATCAGGAGGGTGTCAGTTTTGGGGGTTGGTGAGGCAGGCTCGCTGGATCCAGCAGGTAAGTGGAAAGGCACTTACCCCCTGGATCCAGTAATCTTTACTTCCCTCTAGCTGGCTGGGGAAACCCGGCCACCAAGAGTTAAATTTAAAATGGAGATTCAAAATGAGGCATGCAACCTCATTATAATATTCAAAGTGCCAACCCACCTCCTGGGAATGGGTTACCCTCCCCCACCCCCGTCCCATGTGCGTTAAAGCCGGATGTGGGTGGGTTGGAGGCGGGTTGGGGTTGAGATTCAGATTTATACCACTTTAACCTTCCACCTGACCCAAACCCGTCTGTTTCTTGGGGTTAAAATTTCTCCCAATGTCTCTGTGAAAGTTTAGAAAGTTGGAAGGGGGTCCAATGGCGTAGAAATTCAATCGCGCCCAACAACAGGTGCGTGGGGCACTGATGATAATGAGCAGGCAGCATATAATATTCGTGCAGTCTGCTCATTA
Organism: Squalus acanthias; assembly: GCA_030390025.1. NCBI lineage: Eukaryota > Metazoa > Chordata > Chondrichthyes > Squaliformes > Squalidae > Squalus > Squalus acanthias. The sequence continues at coordinate 49,454,012 of CM059428.1, read as the reverse complement.
TCATGAATCGTTATGCAGCCAAGTGCTATTCATTGGCTGCACGTTTGGGGGGCCGGATATCCAGTGTCTCTGATGTCACTTAAAGGCACCAGCACCTCTTAAAGGGTTGGTACACTCTGGCTGCAGACAACAGTGAGACATTTATATGACTCTGGAAAGTTAAGTTTGACTGCTGAGATGAAGCATTTGCCGATGCAAGCCATTGTTTTTGGTCCCCGCCACAAACTCCGTTTCCTAGCCACTAACTCCATCCCTCTCCCTCACATCTGTCTGATGCTGAACCACACTTTCTGCAACCTTGGTGTCATATTTGACCCTGAAATGATCTTCCAGCCACATATCCAAGGCATAACTAAGACCGTCTATTTCCACCTCCGTAACATCGCCCTCATCAAGGTTCCAGACCTCAACCCCAGCTTGGGCCTCCAGGTGCGCCCCACTTACACCTGTCTTCCCCTGATCTTCCGGTATGACTGGTCTCATGGTCGACCTTCACCGACATTTGCAGGATCCTGACTAAAGGCCAGAGCTCAGGAACTTTGGCCTTCTGATTCCCCATGCCACTGGCTGTGTAAGGGGCAAATAGAGACTTTAAATTCCTTCGCAAGGCTGGGAATTCCCTAGCAGACCCGAGTCACCGTTGAGTTTGTGTCCATTCGGGTGGCAGTCTGCTAGAATGACCGTGAATCTTTCAGCCGTTATTTCTCTGTTGATTGGCAACAGCAGGAAATTCTGGTTTCCTTTATTTTTCTAAGATTGCTAGCATCTACATAAACAAACAACAGAAAGGGCAGTTGCTGTAACATTTAGAATAAATTGCAAAATGTACAGATCCCACTTTGATATAGTTGAAAGTTCCATTTGTCACACACATAAATTAAATAACCCATTGAATATAGTGACTTTTTTTCAGGAAAATTGCCTGAGAAAAGTTAAAGATGTCATCCTTTGGCCTTTTACCAATTTGGCGGGCACTATACGTCCGTCTCACAATGAGCGTGTGTTTATGACCGCCATATTGGAGGCTTGAAGAGGGTGAAGGTGGGGAGGGCACAGGAGGTCCTAACCATGCATGTATTCAGGAAATGGATTTTGCTCCTGAACCTGACTGAGGAGCAGTGTGTGAGGTGCCCCAATTTCACAAGGGAAACTGCCAATGAGCTGTGTCATCTGTTGCAGCACCTACTGGAGCCAGGGTGAGAACAAGCCTGTGGCTGTCTATGTGATGGTAGCCCCTAATTTCTGTTCTACAGGGCCATTCCTGGGTGACGGGTGACGTATGTGATGTCACCCAGTTTGCACTCCCTTGCTGCATCAGGGATGTGAGGGAAGCACTTTACTCCTTTTTTGTCTCTCCCAGGAGATTACATAGCTGGGGGTTGTGTGGGAGGTAGGAAGTGTCTAGTCATGATCCTCCAGCCATCATGCATGTGGGGCAGGCTTGATGGACCAGCAGGTCTTTTTTGTCTGTCATTTTCGTATGTATGCACTCCCAGAGGAACCAATTCATCTCATTCCCTATGGAGGCAGTGAAGCAAGAGCTGTGGGCTTTTCCTGCATAGTAGGCTTCCCATAGATGCAAGGTATCATAGACACAATGGACTTTGCTTTGTGTATTCCATGTGAAGACCCAAGGATATGTGTGAACAGGAACAGAATGCACTCCCTGAATGTCCAGCTTGTGTGCAATGACAGGTAGCATGTTATACAGGTCTGTGCCCGATATCCTGGCAGTAGTCAGAATGCCTTTATACTGCACCAGTCCTCAAACCACACTCTATTCCTCCAGACCATTGGGTCAGAGGCTGGCTGCTTGGGGACAAGGGGTGTCCACTGACTACTGGCTCATGACTCCTATCAGGAACCCGGGCGTAGATGCTGAGAAGCACTACAGTCCAAGCCATACCTTCACCAGAGTGCTCATAGAACAAACTATCGGCCTTCTGAAGTAGAGGTTCCGCTGCCTGGATAGATCTGGAGGCTTCCTGCAATACAGCCGCAACATCGTCTCCAACTTTATCGTTGTCTGGTGCATTCTCCATAAGTTAGCCCATCAAATGCGCTTTAAAATTCGTGCTCTATAGCCATCAGTTTGCTTCTGTAAACTGAGCCCTTGAAGTCTTAATCTGTGCTCTCTGCAGCAGGATTAGGATACAAGCTCTCCTTCCAGCAAGCTGCCTACTGGGCTGTCCTATCCCCCTGCTCTTGCTCCTGTGCACTTGTACAGGGAGAATCACCCAATGCAAACCCCTCTAACTGACCCTCTAACTAACCCTCTAAACTATATGGCATCTGAGCTGATGCTTGCTATGTGATGCTTCATCTTATGAAGGGCTGGCCTCCTCTTCCTCTACTCACACTGGGCCCTTTTCAGCTGTTTGACCTGAAAGGGAAGAGAGGTACATGGGTCAGCTTTCAGTGGCAAGTAGAGCAGAGACAGATGAATGGCTGCTCAAAGTAGAAGCACTTTGTCATGCGTAGTGTGCGAGAGTGAGATTTCAGAAAGGAAAGAGGGTAAGATGGTCAAAAACCATGCAGGACATGTCCTCAAGGCTCGCTAATCATTACGCTCATGATGCGCACCCTGCTTACAATGTTCATGATGTTATCATCAAGTGGGCACAGTATGTGGATGGACACTCATCCTCCTCATGCCAATTTGTCATGCAAGAAAGAAGGCAGTGCATTACTGGTAGCCTAATGAGATGTTTTGAGGATTTGCACGTAAGAGTAGAATAGCGTGAGAGGTGTGTGAAAGATGGCACAGGTGTGAGGAGGAGAGGGAATTAATCGTGAGGATAGTAGCAGGTTTAGGGTGTTGCAGAAGGAGGTGAAGTGAAGTGCGCTGCAGTGATTGGAAGAGAGTGATGGGAAGCGAGGGAATGAAGGGTTGTGAGTGCTGAGGCTACAGATCGTACAGGGCAGAGAGTCATGAGGGATAAGAGTTATGAGTCTTAATTTAGCAGCCCTTGTCAAGTTATTAAACTTTTTTCTTGCATTGCAGCCAGGTCATTGGTGCAAAGCTTCTGACGCTGAGCTGCTGTGCCACCTCTCCCCCACTGGGGCCAGGCAGCTCGCCTGGATATCTTCCTCTTGCTGGCTGGAAAGAGGATGTCCATCCTCTGTCAACCTCCTCCACCAACACCTCCAAAGCAGCGTCAGAAAATCTCTAATTATAGCCGATTGAAGCCAAGGTGTACCTTCACTCCATGAGGTGCAGGCTGCCTTTACATGGTGCGAGGGAAGCCGATATTCTGGCCTTTAATGCCTGCCTGGAGACCACATTGCCATAATTATATGGAGTCAGGTGGGTGTGGCCAATCATACTGCTTCATCTCCCACAACCTCCGCCCCAAACTCAACTCTACTTAATACTGCCATTATATAGGTGGCGGTTTGAGCAGCACAATGATATCCCTGAGACAGGCACCACATTGAGGAGGAGAATTTATTTGATGGAGCTGAAGGTTGTATTGCTTTGTCTGCACATTGATTTTAGTGGCTTCGTGCTCTGGAAGTCAAGACTTTTCCTGCCATATTTAGTTAGCTCTACAGAAAATGCAGCTTTGAATCAGGGACATGGATTTCTCAATGGCAATCCCTGTCCTATGTTTTTGAAGAGGATGAGGATGAGGATATTGAAGAGACTGGATTGGAGACAATTAGAGTGAGCCATCACAAAAGATGTTTATCTCCCACATGTAGATACCCACACAATAGGATTAACAGATCAAGAAGGTGTTACTTAGATTTGTCTGCACGTCATTGCTTCAGAAAGCTGTGCTTCCCCTCAGCCGATTGAGGAGGAATGTGAACTGTTGGCTGAAGACCTGCATCCCACTTCCATCAGGAGAACAGCATTACCTATACCGGTCTAAGGCATCACTGCCCTGAATTTCTTTGCAACTTTATCCTTCCAGACAACATCTGGTGACCTTTGCCACATTAGTCTGGCACCTGCTCACCTTTGCATAAAGAAGCTCGCTGATGCTCTCTTCAGGCAGACATGCACTTCATTTCCTTTCCAATGGAACCCGATAAATAAAGAGAAAACTATTCAGTTTTACAGACTGCCAGGTTTCCCACAGGTGCAAGGAGCAATGAACAGAATGCGTGTGGCATTCAAAGCTCAATATGAGCAGCTCCTCGATTCCATGAACAGAAAAAGCACTGATTCGATTAATGTGCAGCTAGTGAACAATAACAATCATCTTATCCTGAACAATCATGCTTGCTACTCAGGAAGCAATCATGACACTCTCATCATGTACTAATCCACCAGATCTGCCCTGATGACTGAAAGCTGTTTATCAGGATGGTTGAATGGTGATCAGAGCTATACCCTGCAGTCTTGGTTTATGACTCCAGTAAGCCTTCCATGGACAGAATGGGAGAGCAAATATAATAATGCCCATGGTACTATAAGAAGTGTGATAGAGCAGACTATAGCTATTCTGAAGTCTTGTTTTAGGTATCTGTGTAAATCTGGTAAAGGCCTGCAACACAGCCCAGCAAGATTCTTTAGAATCATTGTAACTTTGCATACTGCATAATACAATGAAGAAAGGCTTGCTACAATTGTAGGGGATAATGAAGATGGAGGAGGCAAATGGGGGTATCACCTCCATCCCCACAGCATAAGGAGGGTGCTCTGGAAGGAGAGGATGTGAAATAGAACAACCACCAACCTGAGCCAGAGAAAGAAGGAGACAACGGACTGGATTTTGCCAATGGGGGCGGGCTGGGTACGTGTCAGGTGGTCGGCGGTTACCGACCCCGCCTCCGATGTGATTCGTGACAATTGGCCGATTTTCCCCTAATTGGGTACTTGATTTCCAGCGTGTGGAAACCCCTGGCCCAATGAGTCTTTTCATACAGAAACTCGCCTCCGATGACGTCATCTATGCAGCTGGATTTAAGGCCTGCAAGCAGCCTTGCTTCTTTTTCAGCCTTACAACTTTATGACCATTCTTCTGAGGGATTCCTTCTGCAAGTATGTTCAGCACTAGACCAAAGTGTGCACCCAGATTCGATGAGGACTCCCTCCAAGCTCTGGTGGAGGGAGCAAGAGCAAATGAAGAGGTGCTCTTTCCTTCCTCAGGGAGGAAAAAGCCTCCACAACAGACTAAAGCTGTGTGGCTGTAAGTGGCACAGGAGGTCAATGCTATTTCTATGTGCTGCAGAACCTGGCTGCAGTGCAAAAACAGGTTTCATGACCTTCTCCGCACAGGAAAGGTGAGTATTACATTCCCATCACCCTCAATCTGCTCCCCATCGCCTCTCATCACCAGCACTCTGCTTTGTCAACCTCCTCCTCCACATCCCACTTCACCCTTACATCACTGCACCCTTACCCATTCCCTCTCTCTCTATGTTCACATTCACTTAACTATTCGACTATGCTGCCCTCACACTCCCTATCACTGTGATGCAATGACAACAACTTACAACACACAGAGAGGGCCCTTGGTCTTGGCACCTCACTCCATCTTTGTCTCCTTCTAAGCATCTATGTTATGGATTCTCTACACTCACTCCTTCATTCTCACTCAAACTCCACTTGTGTCCCTCATTGCAGGAAAAGAGAGCCCACAATAAGAGGGAAAGGGCGAGGACAGGAGGAGGGCCACCCTCAATAGCCCAGCTCACCAATGCAGAGGAGGCGGTCCTGATCGTGGGAGTGGAGGAGGATGCGCAAGTGGGGGACGGACAGATGGGCGCATCACAGCAAGCTGATGACAGAATAGTTTTGCATCTCTCTCATTGACATTGCATGAGATAATGATTCTGATGCTCTAACAGATTGACTTATGATCATCTGCATAATTCAATGTGCATGCAATGTTTATCTCACATCTTAAACTCTTTCCTTTACTCCCCCACAGGACCATCGAGAGCCCCCGTCCCCACTGTTCAGGAGGAACAGCCTGAGCCTGAAGACTCCTCAGAGGAAGCTGCAACCTCTGGGGGCGCAGCGTCAGCAGAATTCAGCGCACCCAGCACCAGCGCAGACACTCACACCTCGGTGGGACCTTTGCGAGATGGAATAGTGTTGTCACCTGGTGTATCACAGCTCACAAGTGAGCATCAGCAGATGGTGGAGACAGGGACAGCAGTGGAGAGTCCTCGTCGGAGGGCGCAGGGCGCTCCCAGCTCGGATCAGCTGCATGTCGACCCTGTGCCTCCAGGTCCATCCAGAAGGAGAGCGGTGCTGGAACTCCAGGAACGGGTGCAGGAGTCTCTGTCAGGTTTTGTCTCCAGGGTCGCTGCGAGTGTGGAGTGAATGGAGGAGTCCATTGCAAACATGAGCAGAGCCTTTGTGGAGGCATTGGCGCATGAACACATCAACACGGAAAGGATGGCAACCTCCGTGGAAAGGATGGGTTGAGGAAGCGCTCAGTCAAGGTGGGGAGAGGGGTTTCCCAGGAGGTCACACTGGAGATGGGTGTCAGGCTCCAAACTTCCACAACAATGAGTATGCCTGCTAAAAGTTCCCCCAGACTTGAGACAACAAAGTTCTGCCACCGGCAATTGATCATTGGTGAAAACTCCTTTTTAATGGTGGAGCTGCAGCTGTTACTAAGCAATCCACTTGTGAGGCCGCCAGGATTAACTGGCGTGTTCCAGAGCAGACGTGCAGCAGGGGGGAAATGTGTTAAATTCAGAAAGACCTCTCAAAATGAGATTATAGAGGCAATTAAGGGCCTATCCCGTCTCTTGGAGGTCGGATGGAAACGGGGTCTGAAACCACGAATGTGGGAAAATTGCTCAGAGGTGGGATGGAGGCGGGATCGGATCTGCCCGCCATTTTTTGCGATTTTAACATCTCACACGCCTCCAAACCTGCTTCCTTGGGCCTAGCAAAATCGAGCCCAACTTTTCAACCAGTGCTTTCAATGAATAAAAATTGACACACCAAAAAAAGTCACTTCACATCAGCCTGTTTTACCTTCTACTCCCTCACAAAGTCCTTCAGTGTCAAAGACTTCTGCCTATTTCTTCATTAGATAGAGGTTTACATTTCCCTGACATCATCTGATTCCAAAAAGTTGCAAGTGACAAGAGATCCATTTACCCTATCTACTTCCTAACACCATGGGGGCGATTTTCCCAGCCGCGAGGAGGCGGGTTTGGAGGCGGGACAGTTGGCAAAATGCAAAAAACTGAGGGCGGGTTCGGAACCCGCCTCCAACCCGCCTCCGCGCAATTTTGCCGGAGGCGGGTTTGATGGGTGCGATTCGGTCCTGCCTCCATCAGTCGGGAGAGGTAGTTAAGACCATTAAATAGTAGTTAAGTCCTCTATAATCCTATTTTGACAGGCCTTCATTATTTTACCACATTTTCAGCATGTTGCATGACCCTCCTAAACCACGCCAGCTAATCCTGGCGGGTTGACAAGTGGGTGACCTCCTCACAGTTGCAGCTCCCTGATGAAAGCTCCGTTTTAATGGTGGAGCAGTTGCAGATGGCAGAACTTTTGTTCCAAAAGTCTTTCAGCACTTTTAGCAGGCCTACCAAAGTCGGAGGTGCTGCAGCTTCTATCTCTCAACTGTGGGACCTCCTTAGAAGACCCTCTCCCCGCTTAGACTGAGCGCTTCCCCAATGGAGGTATCTGCCAGCAGCATGGGAACCATTTATTTCCTTTCACCATGGACTTCAGATTCGGATGAGGAGCAGCCACGGCAGCAGCAGAACCAGGCAGCTCAGCAGCAACAGCAGCAGGAGCCCCAACCTCCTGCTCACCCACCTGATGCTGCACAGGGCAGAAGGTGCCAGTGCATGGAAGCACGTCATGCAAGGAATGCGCTCATCCTGGCCAGATTTGCATAGGTTGCCCATTGTGGCACATGTGCTTGGCACTTTCTTAACACATGATAGACAATGGACATGACTCTCTGGCCTCCTTTCACTCTGACCACCAACCTGACCACTCAAGTGTCGCGGAGCCCGCAATGTGGAGCTGCCTAAGCCGAAATAACAGATGCCATCACACCAACAGTTTGCCATCACCTAATTTTAATACATTCCCACAGGGATGGCATTTCATCAATAAACAGAAACAATCACCCAATCTGCACACAGATCTGGAGGTTATATATCTTGCCAGCTGGACACACACAGCCTTGGTTTCTTTGGGAGGCCTCTTCCTCACAGATGAGGGGAAGAGCACCTCCCTGCTAGCTCTTGCCCCCTCAACCAGCATACCCAGCGCCTCATCCGAGAACCTTGGGGAGGCCCTTGCCTTGGAGCTGGTCATTCTTCAAGGAGATAACAGCTTGGAGGTGGTGCAACATTGACCAAAAACCAGTGGAATGAGACAAGGCAGCAAGCAGCCCTTAAATGAAGCTGGATAAGTGACGTCAGCAGAGGCGAGTTTCAGTCCCAAAACACTAATTGGCCCAGGGGAACCCACACCTCTGAAATTAACTGGCCAATTAGGGGAAAATCCCAAATTTTTCCCACCTCTCAGTGCAGGCGGGTTTGGAACCCATCCAAACCGATACCCGCCTCCATTGAGAAAATTGCCCCCCATGTCTACCTTCTGTGCCAGCTAATCTTACTTGCTCGAGCTTCTCATCTGCTACTTCTATGAGATGCTCCCTGAGACAAAATTGAATGGTAGGTAGCTGGGCTGGTTCCCTTGGAGCCTTAGAAACCTGAGGTAACTCTTGTCTCAGTGAACAGCTATCCCAGAGGGGTGAGCTTCTGGCAGCCTTTCTCTTTCAGTGTCAAGGAGTGTTGGGTCCATATCTGAAGCTCCCTCATGTGCAGGCATTAAAGAAAGAAGAAAGAACTTGTACTTCTATAGTGCCTTTCATAACCTCAGGGCATCCTAAAGGGCTTTACAGCCAATGAACCAATGGAGCAAGGTTTCACAAACAGCAAGGTTTGAGAGTGATGTCTGCGACTACTCCTTGTGGAACATTGGTGCAGGGCACAGGCTCAGAGATGCTCCTCATCAGTGTCCATACCGATTAGTCCCAACCAGGTCTTGGAAGCCCTGTGAAAGTGTGATGTTCCGGCTAACCCTCAAACATCTAATGCAGCACTGTTAGCTGCCATTCCAGAAGTCAAGAATGTCCTTAGAATCTGTTCCTGGTGCCTGGACTGTTACTTACTCCATGGTGTTCTGCAGGTCATGGGAAACTTCCTGCAATGTGTTCCAGATGCGGGTTTAAGACTCCTTTAACTTATACTCTATCTGCAACATATGACAAGAGACTGTCTTCACTGCCTGCACATGAGTTTGATGCTCCTTTGTTCTTTTGAAGAGTGGACCCAAGGATCTGAGTCCCTAGGCTCTTCAGCTGAGGGCAATCATTTCTTCACCGTCCATGCAGGAGCAGCATTCTGCCTCTCATCCACTCCCAGGCCCTCATGTTCATTAGTGCTCAGTGCTTCATCTGGTGAAAACTCTCTGACTCACTAACTACTTCCATCCAAGTGGTTTGATCTGGGCTGGTGCTGGATTAAGTGAGATGCCATGACAGAGTTGGCGAGGATGTGGCAGGAGTTGTAGATTTGGATGTGCCTGGGTGGTCATCAGAGTGGCTGTGCTCTTCCTATGAAGTCAGAAACAGGAGTTTTTTTTAGCTATGAATACAGTGACATTTCCCTTTGAGGATATGGTTGCTGAATGTGGGGCCATTGTAGTACTTTTAGAACGCACATGAATCTGACACGATAGGGGGTATTTTATCCCTCTTCCCCCCCCCCCCCAAATCAGTGGGAATGGTAGGGGAGGGGTTAAGATGGCAGGAGTGTTTGCGCCACATTCCTGACACATTCCTGCCCCCACTAATTTAATTAGGCTGAAATCAGGCATGAGGAGGCCACCCACCCCTGAAGAGCAGGGGCCTAATTTAAATGGCCAAGATGCATCCCCATGACATCATCGGGACATGCGTAGGGCCGATTAAGGGCTGCATGGTCTCAAACCTACCAGCAAAAGTTGGTGGCAGGAACGGTGTAGGCCAGAGCAGGGAAGTGTTTTTTCTTCACTTTTTAATGGTTCCTTGTGGGCCAGGAGGCAGAGTAGTGCACCTCCTGGTCCCAGAAGAATACCTTGGGCCTCCCCTGTCCAGTGTTTCCCACCCCACTGATCGTGGACTGTCCCAATTTTCCACCCCACCCCCATTCCTGGCTTACCTTAGCAGGAACTGTTTTTGTAGGTCGCCGGTGGTGACCTGACCCTCAGCTAAATTAGACTGCTGCCCGCCAGCAGCGGCATCATTGCTGCTAGCTTTGAGTGGGTATCAGTGTCAGAGTTAAAATCTCTCAGGCCTCCCCCTCCAGGGGACCTGACGATTTTTCGCCTGCTTTGACCACCGCATTCTCCCACATCCCCCCCCCCCCCGCCACAGCGCCCCCCTCCCGCCTCCGAGTATGAGGAGCCTTGCCCAGCCTTTACCAACCTTCTGCTCCAGTCTTCCACAGCTGTCCTGTCTATCTGCCTATTATCTGCAGAGGTTCTTCTTTGCGTGGATTCAGGGTTTTCAGTTGGGTTATTTCCCCTGCTCCACTTGCAGTTCTCTGGCATTAATTAGGTGCATCCTTTTCCTTTGCAGGTACAGAACACAGGGTTAAAGAAACATCAGTGACATAGACATTTGTTTTCCCCATGACTTGCATCCCATGATGATGATGATCTGCAGGTGCATTGTCCTTTTAAATCAACTGTCCTTCAGAACTCCTTGTGGCAGGCAATGTGAGTCTATAGAATGATTGTGAGTTAACATGCTGCTTCACTGTTTCCTGAGGTTTGCCTTTACATAATAAGTCAGTTTGCCTGACACCCAGGCTAATGACACAGAAAGAGCATGAAAGGTAAGGAGGTGAGTGAAGCCTCTATCATTGGTACAGAATGTGCATTGGGAACAGTGCTTTGACTTACCTTAAGCACCCTTCTGAGATCATTGAATCTTCTTCCCGCATTGTGTGGCAATTCTTGAGGTGTTGGAGCTTACACTGACTGCTTCAGCAATCTCCTTTCATAGATCCTGAACCACCCAATGGTGGGGCTTCCTGCCCTCAGTTCCCAACAACCTTTCCCTTTAACCCTTACTCAGCCAGTAAAACTTCAATGGATGTATTTGAGAATCTGGGAGCCCCTTCTATGGCTTACCTCTCTTCACAAGAGTGCTGCTCTTTCAGTCATTGTTAACATATAAAATACTGCAACAAGACCCAATTTCTCTCTCTCCCAGTGGCAGTAGCCCACTGGCGAGGTGTATTGCTGCTCCTATCCCTCCTTACATATATAATCCGAGCCCTCTAGAGGAAAAAGCAATTGGTTAGTGGGGTGAGTCACGTGGGCTGGCAAAAGTCCCACCCTGTCGTAAGCCCACCAACGGCAGGAGAATCGTGTCTATGGTTTTTTATATTTCATGATTAATAGCTTCATTGTTCTTGCTACCTGCAAACTTGTACATCTCTTACCTGTTCAGTTGTGAGTTCTGGATGTTTTAAGAATTTAAAATTTGAGGCACTCAAGTGTGGCACAGAAATTTGCATATTGATTCGTGCTAGATATATCACTTACAAAAAATAGATTAAAATGAGAAGTCGCACAACACCAGGTTATAGTCCAACAGATTAGCAACTTACCTGACGAAGGAGCGACAGCTCCGAAAGCTTGTAAAATTAAATAAATCTGTTGGACTATAACCTGGTGTTGTGCGACTTCTCATTTTTGTCCACCCCAGTCCAACGCCGGCATCTCCACATCACAAAAAATAGATTAGATAGGGATACATAAATCAATCAAATATGCAAATACCTATCAATCAAGCTTAACTGTTATAAGAACTACACCCACACTTGCAGCCCCTAAATCTCTCTGCAAAACGTTGGCAGATTTGCTTTTTTGTATACTAAATAATCATCTGATCAGAGCACACAGAGAAAAATTGGGTAGGGTGGATGGCACACCCATAATGGGGCCTGGCTGATTTTCCTTCTATTTAAATTGATGGACAGACATCAGGCAGGCTTCATTACAGGCGTGCGATCCTTCTCATCCGATTTTCTTGTGCAGTCTACCCAGGCGATTAATTAACATCCAAATGTAAGGGAGGAAAATCTGCCTCAGTGATTAGCCACCTAGTTCGAGTTCCATGTTTATTGGTCCCTATCAGCCTGGCTCGCAGTCTCTTCTGTTCACTGTTCTACACTCCCTTGATTTGCTGGCTGCTTCCTCGCTGCTTATTTCTATAGCTGGCAGACTGGTTTTCGTGCAAGTTACTGTGTCACCTGGGTGACAGCCAAATTCTCCGACTAACTTTGACCCCCAGACTGGCTGACATTTGGCTGCCACCTAGAACCCTGTGGGTCTTAATTAGTTACTCTCCTATGGTGAACCTGGTGTTAAATTTCAAAGGAAAATAATGATTATAATTTTTATTACAACACAACCACTGAGGTTTAGTTATACGACAGGTGCGGTCTGGAAAATGTGAAAGTACTTTCCCTATTTCTGCGCATATTCAGATAAAGACCATGATACTGTTCGCTAATGTCAGAGGGCAGAGATATGAGGAAAGACTGGAGAAATTTTCAGCCTTGAAAGAAGTGACAGTATAAAGGTACAGATAAGATAATAAACAAAAGAAAAATGTAGCTATGGAGAATTACTTCAAATGGGCCATGGGGACACAGGTTCAATTTGTAAGAGGCAAATTTGGAGCTGATGTCAGGTGGTTCCTCACGCAAACAATGATCAATACCCGGAATTAACTTCTGGTAGGGTAGTGGCAGGGAAAACTCCTGGAATCATGTATGGAATGATTTAATTCTGTTATGGGATGAGTGTAGAGTCTTTCCGGGTGGATGAGCTAAAATAGGCCAAATGGAATTGCTCATCTCGAAGAACATAAGAAATAAAGGGCTAAAAATTGGATATAGCCACGAAATGGACAGTGTTGAGACTAAATGAGGTTAAGCTGCACCACCTGAAAAATGGTCTAGGTAGCACGCAAAATTCGTGTTCATTCTTCATTAACATGATCATAGCCATGATTTTAGCACTAAAACGGATGCTCATTGACTTAACACTCAACAGGTGGACCAATATCGTGGCCAGTATAATTCACAGTCATGTTTGCCACAGGCTTTTTCCATTACTTAAAGGGAAGGTGCATTAATGCTGCAGCTCCTCATTGTCAGGGAGGTTGGGTCTCTGCTGCCCCAACAGCAAACTGAACAAGGTTAAGGACAAGCAAGAGATATTTAGAAATCGTCATGGCAGATCCTAGACCAAGGGAGAGAGCCTGGAGGTTCTCGGATGAAGCTCTACAGGCATTGGTATTCGCGGTGGAGAGGAAGCAGGTGGTACTATACCCACAAACTGGCAGAGGCCCTCGCCATACACATGTGGCGTGAGATTGCAGACCACGTCACAGCCAGTACTTTCCAGTTCTGATGAAAGGTCATCGACCTGAAACGTTAACTCTGTTTGTCTCTTCACAGATGCTGCCTGACCTGCTGAGTATCTCCAGCATTTTCTGTTTTTATTACAGCCAGCACTGTTGTCCCCAGGATCCACACCCAGTGCAGGGAGAAGTTTAACGACCTCACACGGGTCGTCAAGGTGAGTGAAGGCTTCAGCGAATGCCCCATACCACCACCTGCACCACAAGCTTCACATACTGCTCAATGCACCACTCCCCCAGCACTCACCCACCAACAATCTCCACCTCACAATCAGAGCTTCACTTCACCCTCACAACCTTACCACTGCTGCAACACTCACACCCACATCTCACACCTTGCACACACTGACAGTTGTTCAACTATGACTATCACCCAAATACATTGCACTAAACTCACTCAACACTTCTCTTTCTCTTGCAGGCCAAGGTGGCACATAATCACCGCGAGCAGGAGCAGACAGGTGGGGGCCAGACGGACATTCAAGAACTAATCCAGCTCGAGGAGCAAGTACTGCAGATCATTGGCTGCTATGTTGTCGATGCCGTGGCAACTGGTGAGGTTGAATCCCTTGGGGACAACAACGGTATGTTCATTCCTAATCCATCTTCTCACATCCCACTTCCCCCTCAGCCCACAATCTTTTCTCACTTTCAAGATACTCATGCTGTATGCAGGAATTTCTGGCTTCCCCGACCCCCACAACCGCCTCACCATAACCCGACTCTTGTGCCTTTCTGCTTTCAGATAATCAACAAGCACCTGAGCAGCCTGTCCCTGGAGGCACTGCAGAGAGCGAGGGGGGAGAAGAAGAAGAGGAAGAGGACACCGCGTCACTGCTTCTGTCTGTCACAGATACGTGCTCAGAAACTGGCCCTACGCGAACTTTAGATGTTAGTGTAGAAGCGGGATCTACATAGGATAAGGCACCGGGCACGAGTGGGCTGCAGCAAGGCCAGGGGGAAAGGATAGCTCAGTGGCCAGCTCCCCAGATGGCGAGTTCTGCTGCACAGGACTCCGATGAGGACCTCGATGGGGAGGTCTTCAGAAGAAGGGTGATGGGCATGCACACAGAATTGATGGGTGCAATGGCAAGCCTGCCAGAGAGCCTCTCGGCAATGTCAAGGAGTGTGTAATTCATTGATTTGCTGAAGTTTTTTTCCTCTGCTGATTCCTGTTCTTGATTTAAATGTTGATTCCCTCCCAGGATCTACTCGATGCTTTCCTGTCCTTTTCACTCCTTGGAAACCTCCTTCTAACCCCGTAAAGTACCGCTTTAATCCCTCGGTCATGGCTGTGAGACGGTGACTGGGCTGAAATAAGATGCGAATCCCACAGCCTGTTCAGGGCTGATGTTTAGGATTGATTTTACTGTCTGTGATTGAAGTACGAGAAACCCAAAGGGAGCGGGTCAGCCCACAACTCCACAGAGACACTCGATTGCTCTCTGGCAGAGAGCGATGCTGTTATAGTGGTGAGCATAGCTGCCTTCCAAGCAGTTGCCCTGTGTTCAAATTCCCAGCCATCGCAAGTCGACTTTTCTTAATTCCCTTACATCAGAACCTCCGAGATTGGAACCGGATTTGATGCTGCTCAGACGGTAGAATTTATAACGTTAAGTTCTCCAGGATTCGATAATTTTAGCTATGAGGAAAGATTGTATAGACTGGGGTTTGTTTTCTTTGGAACCGAGGAGGCTGAGGGGAGATTTAATTGAGGTGTATAAAATTATGAGGGGCCCAGATAGAGTCGATAGGAAGGACATACTACCCTTAGCAGAAATGTCAATAACCAGGGGCATAGATTTAAAGTAATTGGTGAAAGGATTAGAGGGGAGTTGAGAACTTTTTTCACCCAGAGGGTGTTGGGGGTCTGGAACTCACTGCCTGAAAGGGTGGTAGAGGCAGGAGCCCTCGTCACATTTAAAAAGTACTTGGTTTTTCACTTGAAGTGCCGTAACCTACAGGGCTACGGACCAAGAGCAAAGAAAGTGGGATTAGGCTGGATAGCTCTTTTTCGGCTGGTACAGACACGATGGGCCGAGTGGCCTCCTTCTGTGCCGTAAATTTCTATGATTCTATGGAGGAGTCTGCCTCCAACATTGTACAGGGCTGTGAGCAGAGCATGGAGCCCAGAATTTCCAGCCTGGAAATGATGGTACACTCCCAGAGAGACCTTGGTGACCCAAACGTTATAGTACGCATGATGAGTGATGTCGCAGCTTCCATTGCAGCACAGGTGGAAGCGACCCAACATCTTAGTGCTGCAGAGGAAGATCAGACTGCTCTCATGCAGTCTCTGCTTGGTGCCATCGCAACTCAGACTGCTGTCATATAATCTCAGCTTGAAGCCGCCCAAGCTCTGACTGCTGCCATCGTGGCTGGGTTTACCACCATCGACCGGGGCTTGAAGTGTGTTGCAGCAGGTCAGCAATTTGTGCTCCAACAGATAGCTAGGAATGCTGAGGCACCACCCCAGGGGAGTGGCAGTGGGTCAGTGGAGCAGGATCCTGCTGTCCTCTCTTAGGATGGCAGCATTCCTGTTCCCACCACTGCCACTCCACCATTGCCCTTGCTGCAGCCTGTTAGCCAGCCAGCATAGACTGCTGTCACCTACGTCGAGGTGGTGCAGTCTACAGCCGGGCCTTCTAGGGCCACAGCTGCATGAGGTCGTCCTGCAAGGCCATCTGAAGTCTCCCTCACGGATACTCAGCAGCCTTCCACCAGTCTTGCTGCAGCCTACTGGGGGAGCACTTCATAGGAGCACTAGGTTAGGAAATCCCACATGAAAGACAGACACCATGGGCTGGATTTTCTCAATGGAGATGTGCTGGAGGCGGGACTTCTGGTTTCCGGGTTTCAGTCCCGCCCCCAGCGACGTCTGACCAAGCCACGCTATTTTCCCTTGCCTGGCCTTGTTAAGCCTGCCCTCCGGCCAATTAAGGGAAAGCCGGTGACAGATTACGTCAGTGGATGACGCTTCATCTGTCAAAAATTTTTTGACAGATGAATTGTCAGCGTAAGGTGAGTGCAGCGAGCACAGAGTGAACAACTGGGAGTTTAGTAAGTGTGGGAGTTCGGTGAAGTGGAGGAAGGAGGTGCTTGCTTTTCCTAACTTCTCCCGCAGAGCGGCGGCGGACCCGAGCGGGAGCAGACCGAGGCCCGAGAGCGGGAGCAGACCGAGGCCCGAGAGCGGGAGCGGACCGAAGCCCGAGAGCGGGAGCGGACCGAGGCCCGAGAGCGGGAGCGGACCGAGGCCCAAGAGCAGGAGCGGACCGAGGCCCGAGAGCGGGAGCGGACCGAGGCCCGAGAGCGGGAGCGGACCGAGGCCCGAGAGCGGGAGCGGACCGAGGCCCGAGAGCGGGAGCGGACCGAGGCCCGAGAGCGGGAGCGGACCGAGGCCCGAGAGCGGGAGCGGACCGAGGCCCGAGAGCGGGAATAAAAGCAGCAGCAGACCTGCATCAACTAGAGAAAACAGCAGTGTGACATCACAGGTAAGGCAGGTAAGTGATTGGTAGTGACTGTGGGCTAAGTTTTAAGTTAACATATAACATATAACTAAATTTTAAAATCTAAACTTAATTTAATAAGCTAAACGAGGTAAATAATTTGATAGCAAAATACTGCAGATGCTGGAAATCCGAAATAACAACAGAAAACGCTGGAAAAACTCAGCAGGCAAGGCAGCATCCGTGGAGAGAGAAACAGAGTTAACGTTTCAGGTCGATGACCTTTCGTCAGAACTGGAAAGAGCCGGAAATCAAATAGATTTAAGGCCAGAGTAAAGCTGGGAAAAGGGGGAGGGGATGAAAGAACAAAAGGGGAAATTAAGAGACATTAAGAGACATTAAGAGATATGCAAGGCAAGAGGTGGTGTTAATGTGACAGGTTAAGGCTGAAAGAAGTGTGAAATCCACTGGCAGAATGAAGGACAGCTGCCAGCTTCTAGGAGGAAAAAAAAGTGGGGGGGGGGCAAATAAAAGGGTGGATGAAAAAATAAAATATAAATGTGATTGGAGCTAAGGTTATGATCTAAAATTGTTGAACTCGATTCTGCCAGTGGATTTCACACTTCTTTCAGCCTTAACCTGTCACATTAACACCACCTCTTGCCTTGCATATCTCTTAATGTCTCTTAATGTCTCTTAATCTCCCCTTTTGTTCTTTCATCCCCTCCCCTTTTCCCAGCTTTATCCTGGCCTTAAATCTATTTGATTTCCAGCTCTTTCCAGTTCTGACGAAAGGTCATCGACCTGAAACGTTAACTCTGTTTCTCTCTCCACGGATGCTGCCTCGCCTCCTGAGTTTTTCCAGCGTTTTCTGTTGTTATTGAGGTAAATAATTTGATTAACACTAAACTAATTAATTAAATAAATAAAATAATGGGAGAACAGGAGATGTGTTGCTGCTGCAATATGTGGGAGCTTGTGGACAGTTTTGTCCAGGGTGACTACATCGGTGGTAAGTGTCTGCGGCTCGAGGAACTTCGGTTCCGAGTTGAGGAGCTGGAGTCCGAGCTGCAGATATTGCGAGACATCAGGGAGGGAGAAAGTTACCTGGACCTTTTGCTCCAGGAGGCAGCCACACCCCTTAGATTAAATACTTTAGAATTGACACGTGGTCCAGGACAGGAGGGTGTGACTGCGAGTGAGGCAGGTACGGGGATCCAGGAGGTAGTATTGTAGGAGCCTCAGTCCCTGCACTTGTCCAATAGATTCGAGGTTCTTGCAACCCTTGTGGACAAGTGCGGGGACTGCGGGGATGACGAGCAAACTGACCACGGCACCGTGGTACAGGAAGCTGTTCAAGTGGGGGGAGTAAAAGGGAAGGTGGTTGTAGTAGGCGACAGTATAGTTAGGGGGATAGACACTGTTCTCTGCAGCCGGGCTGGAGAAGAACTTGGAGTGGGAGGGGGAGGATCCAGTTGTCACGGTCCACGTAGGTACCAATGACATAGGTATGACAAAGAAAGAGGTTCTGCTGAGAGAGTTTGAGCAGCTAGGGACTAAATTAAAAAGCAGAACCACAAAGGTCATAATCTCTGGATTATTACCGGAGCCACGAGCAAATTGGCACAGGGTCAATAGGATCAGGGAGATGAATGCGTGGCTCAAAGATTGGTGTGGGAGAAGTGGGTTTCGATTCATGGGGCACTGGCACCAGTACTAGGGAACGAGAGAGCTGTTCCGTTGGGACGGACTACACCTGAACCATGCTGGGACCAGAGTTCTAGCGAATCGGATAACTAGGGAGGTAGATAGGGTTTTAAACTAAATAAGGGGGGCAGGGTCCCAGGTGGAGAGAAATCTAGAATGCTGAAGAGAAAAGGCAAGGAAGCAGTGCAGGAAAAAATGGTAATATGACAAATAGGGCCATAGTAAAAAAAAATATTATGATGTCTAAAAATGTTAAAAAGACAAATCTAAAGGCACTGTATCTGAATGCACGAAGCATTCGTAATAAGGTAGACGCATTAACAGCGCAAATAGATGTAAACAGATAGGATATAATTGCAATTACGGAGACATGGCTGCAGGATGACCAAGGCTGGGAGCAGAATATCCAAGGATATTCGATATTTAGGCAGGACAGGCAAAAAGGACAAGGAGGTGGGGTGGTGTTGTTAGTAAAGGATGAAATCAGAGCAATAGTGAGAAAGGATATTGGCTCAGAAAATCAAGATGTAGAATCAGTCTGGGTGGAGCTAAGAAGCACCATGGGGCAGAAAACATTGGTGAGAGTTGTCTATAGGCCTCCAAACAGTAGTGGTAATGTAGGGGATGGCATCAAACAGGAAATTATTGATGTATGTAACAAGGGTACTACAGTAATCATGGGTGACTTTAATCCACATATAGACTGGCCAAACCAAATTAGCAATAATACTGTGGAGGATGAATTCCTGGAGTGTGTACGATATGGTTTTTTAGACCAGTACATTGAGGAGCCAACTAGGGAACAGGCTATCCTAGATTGGGTATTGTGCAATGAGAAGGGGTTAATTAATAATCTTGTTGTGCGGGGTCCTTTAGGGAAGAGTGACCATAACATGATAGATTTCTTCATTAAGATGGAAAGTGAAGAAGCCCAATCCGAAACTAGGGTCCTGAATCTAAACATAGGAAACTACGAAGGTATGAGGAGTGAGTTGGCTATGACAGATTGGGGAGCTTCATTAAAATGTATGACGGTGGATAGGCAATGGCTAACATTTAAGGAACGGATGCATGAATTGCAACAGTTATACATTCCTTTCTGGCGCAAAAACACAAAAGGAAAAGCAGCCCAACCATGGCTAACAAAAGAAATTAATGATAGTATTAGATCCGAAGAGGAGTCATATAAAGTTGCCAGAAAAAGTAGCAAGCCTGAGGATTGAGAGCAGTTTAGAATTCAGCAAAAAAGGACCAAGAGATTAATTATGAGGGGAAAAATAGAGTATGAGAGTAAACTTGCAAAGAACATAAAAGCGGACTGTAAAAGCTTCTACAAGTATGTAAAAAGAAAAAGATTAGTGAAGACAAATGTAGGTCCCTTACAGTCAGAAACGGGAGAATTTATAATGGGGAACAAGGAAATGTCAGAGCAATTAAACAAATACTTTGGTTCTGTCTTCACAGAAGAGGACACAAATAACTTTCCAGAAATGCGAGGGAACCAAGGGTCTCGTGAGAAGGAGGAATTAAAGGAAATTATTATTAGTAAAAACATAGTGTTGGAGAAATGAATGGGACTGAAAGCTGATAAATCCCCAGGGCCTGATAATCTGCATCCCAGAAACTAAAAGAGGTAGCCATGGAAATAGTGGATGCATTGGTTGTCATCTTCCAAAATTCTATAGATTATGGAACAGTTCCTGCAGATTGAAGGGTGGCAAATGTAACCCCACTATTTAAAAAAGGAGGGAGAGAGAAAACCGGGAACTAGCCTAACATCAGTGGCAGGGAAAATGCGAGAGTCTATTATAAAGGATGTGATAACAGGACACTTGGAAAATATCAACGGCATTAGACAAAGTCAACATGGATTTATGAAAGGGAAATCGTGTTTGACAAACCTATTGGAGTTTTTTGAGGATGTAACTAGTAGAATAGATAAGGGAGAACCAATGGATGTGGTGTATTTGGATTTTCAGAAGGCCTTTGATAAAGTCCCACATAAGAGGTTAGTGTGCAAAATTAAAGCACATGGGATTGGGGGTAATATACTGGCATGGATTGAAAATTAGTTAACAGACAGAAAACAGAGAGTAGGAATAAATGGGCCTTTTTCGGGGTGGCAGGCGGTGACTACTGGGATACCGCAGGGATCAATGCTTGGGCCCCAGCTATTCACAATATATATCAATGATTTGGATGAAGAAACCAAATGTAATATTTCCAAGTTTGCTGACGACACAAAACTAGGAGGGATTGTGAGTTATGAGAAGGATGCAAAGAGGCTTCAAGGCAATTTAGACAAGGTGAATGAGTGGGCAAATACATGGCAGATGCAGTATAATGTGGATAAATGTGAAGTTATCCACTTCGGTAGGAAAAACAGAAAGGCAGAGTATTTAAATGGTGATAGATTGGGAAATGTTGAAGTACAAAGGGACCTGGGTATCCTTGTACACCAGTCACTGAAAGCAAACATGCAGGCAGTTAGGAAGGCAAATGGTATGTTGGCCTTCATTGTAAGAGGATTTGAGTACAGGAGCAACGATGTCTTACTACAGTTATACAGGGCCTTGGTGAGACCACACCTGGAGTACTGCGTGCAGTTTTGGTCTCCTTACCTAAGAAAGGATATACTTGCCATAGAGGGAGTGCAGCAAAGGTTCACCAGACTGATTCCTGGGATGACAGGACTGTCGTATGAGGAGAGATTGGGTCGACTAGGCCTGTATTCACTAGAGTTTAGAAGAATGAGAGGGGATCTCATTGAAACGTATAAAATTCTGACAGGGCTAGACAGACTGGATGCAGGGAGGATGTTTCCCCTGGCTGAGGGGTCTAGAGCGAGGGGTGACAGTCTCAGGATACGGGGTAGGACATTTAGGGCTGAGATGAGGTGAAATTTCTTCACTGAGGGTGGTGAACCTGTGGAATTCTCTACCACAGAAGGCTGTGGAGGCCAAGGCACTGAAAATATTTAAAAAGTTGATAGATAGATTTCTAGACACAAAAGGCATCAAGGGGTATGGGGAGAGAGCGGGAATATGGTATTGAGATAGAGGATCAGCCATGATCATATTGAATGGCGGAGCAGGCTCGAAGGGCCGAATGGCCTACTCCTGCTCCTATTTTTCTATGTTTCTATGAGCCCTTGCACACAGGCTCACCAAGACCTCTCTCCTCAGCATAAAACAGATGGCTGCTGCATCTGAGAATCCAGCAGCCATTCTGTCATCTCTGCCGTTGAGATGAGGCACCTCCGGATCCTCAAAGGTTGAAGCCTGCAGAAAGAAGCAAAGGTAAGGAAACTTTTTCCAACACTTTACACTCACCTCTCATATTTACCTGTCCACACTTGCACCCATCATTCACCTCTACAGCTGACATTTCGACCCCTCTCACCTCCGCAGACCCACTGCTCGCCTCACTGACCCTGGCGAGGTTCGCAGCCGTCGGGAAGCCCGCAATTGCAGGCGTAAAATGGGGAAAAGGCTCAAATTGGCTCTAATCCCCTTCCCACCTTGAGGAGACGGATCCCTGCGCAACTCGGGGATCCACCTCCCGGGAAGATGGCACGGAGGCAGGTTGGGAGCAGTGTCGGTACACACTCCCAGTTTCTGCCATTTTCCCTGTAGTCCCGCCTCCATACCCGCCTCCCCAGGGCTGGGAAAATTCCCCCCAAGGGATTGCACAAGGGTGATTAGTTAATAGTATTATTGTAAATATGTGTGATGTGATTATTGAGAAATATATTAATTTTGTTTGGAACCTTTTATGGTGTCTCTCATTTCAGCTTTGTGCCCAGGAGGACGTTGTGATATTCTGAGAGACAGGGATGGTATGATGGGGATGTGGTGAGCAACGGTGATCTGGGGTTTCATTCATTGGAATCGGAGTCTGCTGAGCCGTTCACAGACAGCCCGTCTGGATGGACAATTGGCTGTCTCCCTGCTCCCTCACTGACATAAGAAAAATCTTTTTTACGCAGCGAGTGGTTAGGATCTGGAATGCCCTGCCTGAAAGGGTGGTGGAGGCAGACTCAATCATGGCTTTCAAAAGGGAGTTGGCTAAGTAGCTGAAAGAAAAACATTTGCAGGGCTACGGGGAAAGGATGGGGGAGTGGGACTAGCTGAGGTGCTCTTGCAGAGAGCCGGCACGGGCTTGATGGGCTGAATGGCCTTCTTCCATGCTGTAACCATTCTATGATTCTATGATTCTTCCTCTTGCTCCTCCTCCTCGTCCTCCTCCTGAGGTGGTGGTGCAATCCCTGCTGGAAGGGCTGTGCCCTCATGATGGTCAAGTTTTGAAGCGTGCAGCAGACCACCACGAAATGGGACACCTGCTCCACAGAGTACTGGAGGGCTCCTTCCGAGCGGTCAAGGCAGTGGAACCGTTGCTTCAGTAGCCCGAAGGTCTATTCGATGATGTTCCTGGTGGAAGCATGGCTCTCATATGAGTGCTGGGCACAAGTGGTGGGGTGGCGGAGAGGAGTCATGAGCCAGGTCAAGAGCGGATAGCCCTTGTCTCCGAGCAGCCACCCTCGAGTTTGCTGTGGTGGCTGGAAGATTGCTGGCACACCGGACTGGCACAGGATGAAGGCATCATGACTGCTGCCAGGATAGCGGGCATTGACCATCAGGAAGCGCTGGACGTGATCGCACACCAACTGCACATTAAGTGAGTGGTAGCCTTTGCGGTTACAGATCTCAGGATTGTTATACAGTGCTCGCAAAGCCACGTGTGTGCAGTCAATGGCACCCTGCACCATGGAGAATTGGATAAGACCTGAAAATGGGCACGGACTTAAAGTAGTGAAGGCAGCACGCAAAATTCGTGCTGCCTGCTCATTATCATGATTGCAGCTCTGAGCCCAGCGCTAAACGCACTGCTGGTTAGCTCAGCGTTCAACAGGGGGACCAATATCGTTTGGGATCTACTCTCTATTTAAAGGATGCCTGCAGAGTGAAAGGCTGTCTGCACTTTTTAAAGGAGAGGTGCTTTGTGAGAGAAGTACCTCATTGTGACTGCAGCTGCAACTTAGCAATGTCTCAACAGGGCAGAGAAAGGGCACCTCGGTTCTCCGATGCAGCACAGGTAGCCTTGGTGCAGGGGGTCTACAGGAGGAGACAGGTCCTCTACCCGTAGAGGGCAGGAGGCCCTCCAGACACACTGTTCGTAGGCAGTGGGAGGAGATTGCTGAAACCATCAATGCCACCAGTCTGTCCCCCAGGACATGGATCCAGTGCCGGAAGAAGTTTACTGACCTTACACGAGTGGGCAAGGTCAGTGAATGCATCTTCAAATGCAATATCCCACCAACTGTACCACTAGCCTCACACACTGCTCAATGCACCACACCCCCATCACTCACCTACCAACAAACTCTAGCAATCACAACTCATACCTCACAATCATAGCTTCACCTCCCCCTCACACACTTGCCACTGCTGCAAGCCTCACACTCATACCTCACACCTTGCGCACAATGCCAGCTATTCAACCATGACAGATCGAGTGATGGTGTCTCTTCTCCTCTACTTCTTCCTGCACAGTCTGGGCTTGTGGCATCACCCAAACACATTGCTCCACACTCACTGACACACTTCACTTTGTCTTGCAGGCCAAGGTGGCTCACAACCGGCGTGAGCAGGAGCAAACAGGTGGGGGGCAAGCACGGCTGCAGAAACTGACCCAGCTGGAGGAGATAGTTCTGGAGATAATTGGATGGTCCGTCACTGAGGCAGTGGCGATTGGTGAGGCCGAAAGCTTTGCTGATGATGATGGTATGCACATTCCTAATCCTTCTTCTCACATTCCATTTCCCCCTCATCCCACAATCTCTTCTCACTTTCAAGCTGCTGATGGTGTAAGCATGCAAATATTGCTTTCACCCTTCCCCTCACCACAACCCGATCCTTGTGCCTTTCCCTTTTCAGATAACCAAGAACTGCCTCAAGCCCAGCCTGTGCAGGAAGAAGTAGAGGAGAAGAGACACCATCACACGATCTGACACTCCCAGACAACAGCTCAGAAAATGGCAGTGCGCGGACTTTAGAGGGTAGTATAGAGGTGGGATCTGCACGTGGTGAGTCACCAGGCATGAGTGGCCTGCAGCCAGGGAAGGAGGAAAGGGTAGCGCGGGTGGCAGCTCCCCGGAGGATGAGGTCGCTTACGAGTTCTGCTGCACATGACTTAGATGAGGATTTTGATGGGGCGGCCTTCAGAAGAAGGGTGATGGGCATGCACACAGAAATGCTTGGTGCAATGGCAGGCCTGCCACAGAACCTCTTGTCACTGTCAAGGAGCATGGAGGAGTCCGGCTTCACCATAATTCTGGGTGTGATGGGTGATGTCGCAGCTTCCATTGCAGCACAAGCGGAAGTGACCCAGTGTCTGAGTGCTGCAGTGGAAGCTCAAACTTCTGTCATGCAGGCTCAGCTTGCTGCCACGCAAGATCAGACTGTTGCCATTGTAGCTGGGTTTACGAGTGTGGAAAAGGGCTTGCAGGGACTCACAACAGTCCAGCAGTCTGTTCTCCAACAGATGGCTAGGGATGCTGAGGCGCCTGCCCCAGGGGAGTGACAGTGGCTCCGTGGAGCAAGAACCTGCTGTCCTCTCTCAGGATGACAGCGGATGTACTTGCAACACTGCCATTTCGACAGTGCCATTGCAGTTGCCTGTCAGTCAGCCAGCCCAGACTATTGCCGCCCAATCTGAGGTGTTGCAGTCTAATGCAGAGCTGCTTGAGGTCGTTCTGAAAGGCCATTTGCAATCTCCCCCACTGAAAGTCAGCAGCCTTCCACCAGCCATGCTGCAGCCACTGGGGTAGCACTCCGTAGCAGCACTAGAATAGGCAAAGAAATACGAAAGACAGACACTAAGGGAATGCACAAAGGTGATTAGTTGACTTTGTAATGTAATATTGGAATTAATTATTTACAAATTATGTTTGGAATGTTTGTTTTGTGGTGGCTTTCATTTCAGCATTGTGCCCAAGAGGATGCTGTGATGTTCTGTGACAGAGGGATGGTAAGGTGGGGAAGTGTTGAGCAACGGGGATCTGGGGTTTCATTCAGGGGAACCGGAGTCTGTTGATGCACTCATGGACGACTCATCTGAAACTGGAATTTGCAGGCTGCCTCCTCGATTCTTCTTCCTCCTCCACCTCCTTCTCTTCCTCCTTCTCTTCATCCTTCTCCTCTTCCTCATCCTCTTACTCCTCTTCCTCCTCCGGAATAAATAGGGTAGATAGAAATAAACTATTTCCGCTGGTTGGGGAGTCTAGGACTAGGGGGCATAGTCTAAAAATTAGAGCCAGACCTTGTAAGAAAGGGGAAAATCTTCATTTCAGAATCTCCCTACTAACTAACCTGAACTAAATCAATTGGCATCTACCACCTAGAAGGACAAGGGCAGCAGGCGCATGGGAACACCATCACCTGCATGTTCCCCTCCAAGTCACACACCATCCTGATTTGGAAGTATATCACCGTTCTTTCATCGTCACTGGGTCAAAATCCTGGAACTCCCTCCCTAATAGCACTGTGGAAGTACCTTCACCACATGGACTGCAGCGGTTCAAGAAGGCAGCTCACCTCACCACTAAATGATACCAGTGATGCAATAAATGATATCAGTGATGCCCACATCCCATAAACGAATAAAAAAAATTGTAGTTTAAAGATTTCATTATGTTTTTGCTGCACTTATAATCTATTGTAAACCCTGTTGTAATATGCCCTGGGTAGAAGCGGTTAGATTTTAAATTCAGGCTTTGGGCCTCCCTTGACTAAGATTTTAAAAGTGAAAAGCAGACAGCTTGTCTATGGGAACACAATTAACAA
This sequence comes from Squalus acanthias, assembly GCA_030390025.1. Taxonomy (NCBI): domain Eukaryota; kingdom Metazoa; phylum Chordata; class Chondrichthyes; order Squaliformes; family Squalidae; genus Squalus; species Squalus acanthias. The sequence goes on along the minus strand of CM059428.1, from coordinate 49,427,585 downwards.
GGTCATATGTGGCTGCCACTGTGTGGAATGTTATAACATCTGCAGGGAATTAAAAACATAGGCAAATGGCAAGGACACCATGGAGGAAAAATTGGGTCGCACCCCCTTTGGGGCACTAACTTCGCCGGGGCGCTATTTTTAGCGTCCCGAAAAAGTTAGCACCCTTGTGCCCGAAATTGAATGGTAGCTCCCCAATCAGGAGGCGGGGTGCTACTGGAAGCGCTCCCCCTCCCTCTTGGGGCGCTCCCATTCAATATCGCGGCACTACGTGCAGCAGTGCCACACGATTCGGCACATTGCGCCGCAGTACTGCAGGTCTCCCTCCCCTGATTAAAGGGGAGGGGCCTAGCGCAGCGTGCACCAGGGCCCTGCTGGACCACCGGGGAGCGGGGTGCCGGCAAAAGAGTCCAGCACTCGAGGAGTGCCGGGCTGACCAATCGCGGCCGGCACCCCACAGGAGGAGGCGAGAGGGGGCAGGTGCTGGCAGGCGGCCCAAAAAAAATGGCCGCCTGGCACCTGCCCTTTAATTTACGCCGGCCCAGCTACAAAAACGCCACCCTGACCCTGTCGAACATAGCATCTGGTGGTAGGTCAGCGGGCGCGAGCTAAATATGTGGCCAGGGCGCGAGCGGGGTGCTGTGCACTGCGATGACGTCAGCTGAATTTCGCGGGAGGCATTAGCGGGAGGCACAAAGCAAACAAATTTTTCCCCCCATATCTCTACCAATGGAGACATGTTCTGTTTGTGTTGCCATAACTACCCCAGATATGAGTCTTGATGGTCCAAAACAGATGATATCAGGGTGTCATGAGATAAAGACCTGACAGGGGTTGGCAGGATCATCAGGTACGTGGCATCCCTGTCATTGGATGGGGGGTGGGATGGTCTCAGGTGTAAGTCAATGATTGGGTTAACTTATCCCCATAGGCTTTTCTGGGAAGAAGAAGCATAAGAAGGGGTCTCTCAAATGCTTAGGTTGTAGAGGCATTCGGTAAGAAGTTTGGGAACACCCACCAGACGAGCCGAGGAGGGTTTCGGGTTGGCGGAGGCCCCACACGCGTCACACCAGGCGGACGAGCAGCCTAGAGGCCAGGGCCGACGGGGGTTGACGCGTGGAGATCACTTCTTCTACCCAGGGCCCAACGGGTAATATAAACCTTGATTGCGCCTTGTTTAACTACGCTCAGATGCTGTAATGTATCAAGTCTCACTTTCACTGAATAAAATATAATTACTGTCACCAATATGGGTCAAGTCGAATCTTTCAGAACTTAGGAGTGAAAGGGTTAATTGGCACGGACCCAGAAACTCAACATCTTTCAGGAGTGAAGTTAGGAAACACTTCTACACATGAAGAGTGGTAGAAGTTTGGAACGCTCTTCTGCAAACTGCAATTGATGCCAGATCAATTGTTAATTTTAAATCTGAGATTGATAGATTTTTGTTAACCAAAGGTATTAAGGGATAAGGGGCAAAGGAGTTAGGTCGCAGATCAGCCATGATCTCATTGAATGGTGGAACAGGATCGAGGGGCTAAATGGCCTACTCCTGTTCCTATGTTCCTTGAGGTGGTTGCAGAACCCATGGTGGCAAGGACTGCGCCCTCATGATGGCCAAGTTGTGGAGGATGCAGCAGACCACCACAAATTGGGACATTCGCTCCGGTGAGTACTGGAGAGCACCTTCCCAGCGGTCTAGTGGAACTGTTGCTTGAGCACCCCGATGGTCTGCTCGATGAGTTTCCTTGTGGCAGCATAGCTGTGATTATATGGCCATGAGTGGTGGGATTGTGGAGAGGGACGTGATGGCTGGAAGATTGCTGGCAAAGTGGACTGACGCAGGATGAATGCATCATGAGTGCTGTCAGGATACTGGGCATTCACCATCATGATGTGCTGGGCGTGGTTGCAAACCAACTGCACATTAAGTGAGTGGTAGCCTTTGGGGTTATGGTACATCTCACCACTGATATGCGGCGCTTGTAAAGCCACGTGTGTGCTGTCGATAGCGCCCTGTCCCATGGGGAAGCCTGATATCCTGGCAAAGCCACGTGTGCACTCCTGCTTCTCTCTGTTTAGAGAGGAGACAATGAAGTCCCTTCTCCTGGCGTACTCCTGGAATCTCTGTGACCTCCCAGATACAGCAATGGATGGCGAACTGTGAGATATTTGCTACGTTGCCTGTTCCAGCCTGGAAGGATCCGCTGCTGAAAAAATTTAGTCACCACGTCGTTGCCCTGCTCTGAGGTCTGGTTCCAAAAGTTCTGTGGCCACCTCCTTGATGAAACGGAGCCTCCGAATACAGTACTCATGGTTTAGGTGCAGGTAAGAGAAGTTCTCCCTGAAGACCCTAGGTGGGTAAGGCTTCCTACTGAGAGCCCTCTCCCCCTCCTCCTTCTCCCTCTGTGGGAAGTTTGTCTTTGCTGCCTCTGCTCCATCTCCCTGTCATGCTGCAGTGCGAGGGGGACTGCAAGTAGAGCCCCCATGACTGGGAGCAAGTGGTGTAGTCAGAGGTATTTCAGTTGCAGCCAACACCTTCCCAACATCCATCAGCACTCCCTGCACACTTTAACAACGTTATAAATGTCTTCCAACAAGCCAGTATTGATATAAACTCTGTTCGAGCCAGTACTAGAGAAATAATCAACTTATATGCAAGTTGGATGTTTCCCTTTAAATAATGCTGTTGGGGTGGTCCCTGGTGCAGCTGAACGCACATTCAGCTCTGCCTGTTTAGGAGAGGGTGTTGTTTGGAACGGCGATGTCCAAAATGGCAGGTCATGTGTCAAATCAGCATTACACACTGACTGACGTCACAATCTGTCTAATCTGCATACTGCCACCGGACACACGTCCCACCCGCACTATCGCCCTCATCAAGATGGCGACCAGCGTGGGCCACGCTGGAAGTGGGCGGAAGCAAGGCGACCACCATTTTTATTCCGAAACTGGCCTTAATGCCAGCGCTAAGGTGCCAAATTTCACGCCCTATATGTTTCATTGAGATCACCTCTCATTCTTCTAAATTCTAGGGAATCTAGGCCTAGTCTCCTCAATCTCTCCTTATAGGACAATCCCCCTATCCCAGGAATCAGTCTGGTGAACCTTAATTGCACTCCCTCTATGGCAAGTTTATCCTTCCTTAGGTAAGGAGACCAAAACTGTACACAGTATTCCAGGTGTGGTCTCACCAAGACCCTAAGTAATTGCAGTAAGATGTCTTTACAGTAAGATATTCCAATCCTTTTGTAATAAAGGCCAACATACCATTTGCTTTCCTAATTGCTTGCTGTACCTGCATGTTAACTTTCTTTGATTTATGGACAAGGACACACAGGTCCATATGCATAACAACATTTCCCAATCTCTCAACATTTAAAAAATACTCTGCTTTACTATTTTTCCTACCACAGTAACTTCACATTTCTCCACATTATATGCCATATGCCATGTTCGTGCCCACTCACTTAAAATCCCTTGGCAGCCTCTTTGCTTCCTCCTCACAACTTACATTCCCACCCAGCTTTGTATCGTCAGCAAACTTGGATACATTACGCTCGGTCTCCTCATCTAAGTCATTGATATAGATTATGAATAGCTGAGGCCCAAGCAATGATCATTGCGGTACCCCACTAGTTATAGCCTGCCAACCCGAAAATGACTCGTTTATTCCTACTCTCTGTTTTTTGTCCATTAACCAATCCTCAATCCATGTTAATATATTACCCCCAATCCCATGAGCCCTAAGTTTGTGTAATAACCTCTTGTGTGGCACCTTATTGAATGCTTTCTGAAAATCCAAATACACTACATCCACTGGTTCCCCTGATCTATTCTACTAGTTACAACCTCAAAAAACTCTAACAGATTTATCAAACATGATTTTCTTTTCATAAATTCTTGTTGACTGTGCCCTATCATATTATGGTTTTCTAAGTGTCCCGTTACCACGTCCCTAATAATAGATTCTAGCATTCTCCCTACTACTGATGTCAGGTTAACTGGTCTACAGTTCCCTGTTTACTCTCTCCCTCCTTTCTTGAATAGCGGGATGTATATTTGTTATGAATTATGAATTATTTCTTTAAATGTTTGCCATTGCTTATCTACCATCATACCTTTTAATCTAGTTTCCCAATCTTCTCTCATACCTACGTAGTTTGCTTTGTTCAGATTTAAGACCCTAGCTTTGGACTTAACTAAATCACGCTGAAATGTAACATAAATTCTATCATATTATGATCACTGCTCCTCAGAGGCTCCTTTACTACAAGGTTATTAATTAACCCTGTCTCATTGCACAATACTAGATCTAAAATAGCCTGTTACCTATTTGGTTCCTCAACATACTGATCTAGAAACTATCTTGAATGCATTCTATGCACTATTACTGCAAATTTGGTTTGCCCAGTATATATGAAAATTAAAGTCCCCCATGATTACTGTATTAGCCTTGATACACGCATCTCAAATTTCCTGATTTATACTCTGCCCAACACTACAACTACTGTTTGGGGGCCTGCAATCTACTCCCATCAGTATTTTCTGCCCCTTGTTCATTCTTAGCCCCACCCAAATTGATTCTACATCTTGTTTTTCCAAGCTACGATCCTTTCTCTTTGCTATCTTTATCCCATCCTTTATTATCAGGGCTACCCCTCAACTCTCTTCCATTCTGCCTATCCCTTCTAAAAGTCAAGTATCCTGGAATATTTAGTTCCCAACCTTGGTCACTCTGCAGCCATGTCTCTGTAATGGCTATTAGATCAAACCCATTTATTTTTATCTGTGCTATTAATTTATCTATTTTGTTACAAATGCTTCGCACATTCAGCTATAATGCCTTTAACTTTAACTGTTTTCTATTTTTTCCTGATGTCACTGATGCCCTATTACCTTTGTTAAGTTCTTTGTCCCTTTCTGACCCACTCTGCTTATTTTTACCGAAATCACTACTCTGCTCTACAGCCTTGACATTTCTCTTACTGCTTTTGAATTTACCCTTTCCTGAATCCTCCCCGCCACACCGCCCCCGCCCGCCCCCCCTCCCCCCCCCAACCCCTCATTAGTTTAAAGCCCTGTCTACTGGCTAGTTATTCGATTCGCCAGGACATTGATCCCAGCCCGGTATAAGTGGAGCCCGTCCCAACAGAACAGCTCCCTCTTTCCCCAGTACTGGTGCTAGTGCCCCTATCTCCCACGCTACTCTTTCAGCCATGCATTTAACCTTCTAATCTGCTTGTCCCTATTCCAATTTGCACGTGGTTCAGGTAACAGTCCAGAGATTATTACCTTTGACGTTCTGCTTTTTAATTTGGATCCTAGCTCTTCAAGCTCTCTCAGCAGAACCTCATTCCTAGTTCTACCTATGTCGTTGGTTCCTACATGGACCAGGACAACTGGATCCTTCTCCTCTCACTCCAAAGCCTTCTCCAGCTGCGAGGAGATATCCTTAACCCTGGCACTGGGCAGGCAACACAGCCTCATGAACTCCCGGTCGCAGCTGCAGAGAACAGTATCTATCCCCCTAACTATACTGTCCCCTACCACTACAAAATTCCTTTTCACTAAATAACAACAGAAAACGCTGGAAAAACTCAGCAGGCCAGGCAGCATCCATGGAGAGAGAAACAGAGTTAACGTTTCAGGTTGAAGACCTTTCGTCAGAACTGGAAAAAAGCAGGAAATGAAATAGATTTGAAGCAAGTATAATGCTGGGAAAAGGGGGAGGGGATGAAAGAACAAAAGGGAAGGTCAGTAATAGGATAGAAAGCAGGAGAGATTAAGAGACATTGAGAGACATTAAGAGATATTCAAGGCATGAGGAGGTGGTAATGTGACAGGTTGAGGGACAAAGGATGGCTCTAGATGAAGTGTGAATTGTGCTGGCAGAATGAAGGACAGCTGCCAGCTTCTGGGAGGAAGAAAAAAAGGCCAAACAAAAGGGTGGATGAAAAAATAAAATAAAAATATATATATATATATGTGATAGGGGCCGGGGTTATGATCTGAAATTATTGAACTCGATGTTGAGTCCAGAGGGCTGTAGAGTGCCTAAACGAAAGATGAGGTGCTGTTCCTCGAGCTTACGCTGAGCTTCCGTGGAACAATGCAAGAGGCCGAGGACAGTGAGGTCTGAGTGGGAATGGAGCGGTGAATTAAAGTGACAGGCGACCGGGAGCTCGGGGTCCCCCTTACGGACTGAACGGAGGTGTTCCGCAAAGCGGTCACCCAATCTGCGTTTGGTCTCCCCAATGTAGAGGAGACCACATCGTGAGCAGCGAATACAGTATACTAAATTGCAGGAAGTACAAGTAAATCGCTAGGTTGAAATTAATTTCATATCCATGGCACGCTCACGATAGGGCTCCCACCACCAAGAGGGAGCCCGTCATATCAAGGCGAAAAGACCCGGCAATGCTGAAGTGGGGACATAGCTGTAAAACCAGAAGATGCAATGAGGGACTTAAAGGTGCAGAAGTATCTGAAGTTCAGTTCAAGGCTCCCACAAAGGCCTTGGCTGAGACCTTCCACATGGTAGCCTCGGAAAGTGGTGGTAAGTCGAGCGAGCAAGAGAGAAATTCCCTAGGACCTGCAGGACCCCTCCCCGCCCCCACCATCATTTGCATGAGGCAGGCAGAGAATGAGCAGCCGGCAACGATCCTGTCTGGGGCAAGGGGAGAAAATACACAGTCAGGGCAATGAGGCAGTGATCGGCCTTGATGGCCAAATTTCCCCACATTCTCCACCACGATCTCACCCCAATTTCAGATGGGATCACAGAAGAGAGTTTCCACAGTTGTCCTCTGGTAACAATTCTTCACATTGGAGCCTCAACAGTGAATATCAGCAGGGTACGAGGAGAAACCATGGCTGGTAAACATTTCACTAGCTTGATTGTTCTGAGGCCAATTGTAGCTCTCCTATTGTCACCTTGACTAAGACCAATTATCTGAGCATAGAATTATGACTCACGGATACATTTGCTGATTCATTCAAGGAACCACATATTGAAACAACAACAAGCCATGTAAAAGTTCATAATAAGCACATAAGGCAAGATTAAGTTGTTCAGCAGAATTACCATATAAACTAAAGCAAGTGGTACTATTGATATGGGTTTCAACTAAGCCAAGGAGAAACAAAACAGATTTTTGTATTGGCAGGGATGGTTGGGACCAGGACAGCAAGTCTTGCAGTTCATGCAAGATAAGGACCTAGGCACAATTAGCAGGGCTGCAAAGGATCAATAACAAGAAGAAATGAGCATTTTGGGCAGTGGACAGATTTTAATTATCAGGCAGACATCTTTACAACGCGGCCTCAGTACCACGCTGCCGGCAGGCGGCATGCAACCCACTGCAGCTCCCGGCTCCAGGCCAATGAAGTATCAGGTAGTCGAAAGGCCAACCCAGTTGGCAACAAGGTAGGTCTGGTGGGGTGATTGGGGTGGTGGGGGAGGGGGGTGGAGCCCAGGGTGGCAGCAGCCCATATTATTTTTGTGGAATCTGGAGGATCCCTGCATGGTGCATGACTGCTGGTATGGAAAGGAAGTGAAGGATCTGGAGATATATAAAAAGATCACCACATTTAAGAGGTTTGCTTTGTAGTAAATTTAAAAATTAGATCAAGGCACCCTCATCCACAAGACAGTGGAAGAGCCATGAAAGGCCCAAATCACATCACATATGGAAACTCCTTAGCACCAAAAGCGTAATATCCAAGTTGTCCCAAAGAGGTAATTACGCAGAAAGACCTTGGTGAATATGAAAATGGTGATAAATGTCAATGAAATGAGTAAAATTTTCCCAACCAACGAGATTGAAAGCTTAGCCCAGTTATAGCCTTTGGTTTGGCATAATTGATCTTGTGGTCTGACAGAGAATCATGGTGTGGAATACATGGGAGAGACAACTAGGCACAGAGATACATAAAAGAACATTGCTTAAATAGAGAGATATTTTATGATCTTTGCCTACCACAAGAATCCCTTGAATGGCCAGACTGACAAGGATGCTAGCAGGCAGTGGTTGATAGCCAAAGCCAAAAGTAAGGACAACTGAAGCCATTCCTGCTGAGTTCTTTATAACAATTCAAATAAAGATAATGGAATCTCATTGTAGACAACTGATTAGCAGGGTGAATTGGAGGTAACTTTGTTACATGGGTTGGTAATTGGTTGAGAGGTAAGAGACAGCGGGGTTGATTTTCATTGCCTTTGCCTGGCGTTAATTGGGCAGTAACAGCCTTTAAATGGGGTTGGTAGCCTTACCACCTGCTCCTCAGGGGCCCACAAAAATAATAATCTGGCCTGATGCCACCCTGGGACCCCCATCCTCCCCAATAATGACCGCCCAGGCAACTTACTCTGTGACAGCCACCCCGGCCTGATCTTGAGGCTTCAATCTGGCGAGCTGCATTGTCTGTTTGGCACCCACAGTGTCTGCCAAGCTTAAATGAGGCTGTTGCCGGGGCCTCTTCGCTGCCAGATTTTTATTACATAAGGGTATCAAGGGACATGGAGTAAAGGTGGGTAAATGGAATTGAGGTGCAGATCAGCCATGATCTAATGGAATGCCGGAAAAGGCTTGAGGCTGAATGGCCTACTCCTATTCCTATGTAATACAGAAGCTGCAGAAAAAGAGCGAGATAGAAGCAGGAATAGAAACAGACACAGAGAAAGAGAGTGAGAAAGCAATACAGAAACTGTAGAGAAAGACAGGGAGGGCAAGAGAAAACAGCATAGAAAATGCAGAGAGAGGGAGAAACTAATGCATGAAGATTTTCTCGGGTTTTACCGATCAGCCACCGTCACTTCGACGAATATCAGCGGAGACCCTGTATAAACCATATAAACAGGGTTTTTGCCGATCTTCCGCTCAAGTTACCATGGTGATTGGAAGAACCCCTGAGGAAATTCCCAGTGAAGGATAGAAACAGACACTCAAAGAACAACACAGAAAATGTTACAGAAACTGTAGAGCGATGGCGAGGAAATATGGAAACCATAGATAGGACATGGGAATCAGAGAAAATATAGAAATCCTTTCATGTTAAATGATTGGAACAATGTTAGATAAATTTGTGTTGCACAAAATGCACATACATTGATGTCATATTTTCTACTTTGATTGACAAATGAAAATTTGGGCTGATATTGGGCTGGGAATCCCGAGAGATGGAGAGAAACGTACAATGTTGGGGGCGGGGGGAGAAGGAAAGAGAAGTAAGACGCTTATGAAGAAATGGAAAGGTGAGAGAAACAGTAAAATGGCTAAAAATGACTTGAAATCGACTAGTAATTACTTAACAATTAAATATAGAGACACGGTACAAAACATTGAGCAAAATGTTAATACAAAACTTAAATACAATGAAAAAAGTCCATAATGGGTTCATTGCTTTTCGTAGAAACTCTTTCTGAAGAACTAAAACAGCTGTTTTTAAAGACAATGGGGGTCATTTTCTGAGTATGCACTGTTGGGGAACCTCAGTCACTGCCTATGTATATCGAAAACAATCTGCTATTTTCAGATATGTGCTAGCACTGGGTGTGATTCGCCACTGTCACTGCATACTTGGAAATTGCCACTAAAGTTCTTGCAACTGGGAAAACAAATACAGCCATTTTTCCTTCTCTTACTACTTATGGCAATGGTGAAAGCCTGTTTAACGTGGCTGCCAGGGACGCCTGAAATATCACCCAATCCAACATGAGGCTGGACATCTGGCATTGCCCCAAGAAATTGGTACATTTTGCACCCGGTTTCCACCCAGAAAACGAGCGCAATGAGAAACCAATTTCTGGTCCAGACAACCTGAACCTGTGAGTCTTAAATGATATGAGGACTGAAAATAATGAAACTTGTATGCTTGTTAAATTTAGGAGAGAGTTTGTGGATTGGAAAGTGGCTAAAGTAACCTCATTATTTGCAAAAGAGTCAAATAGAAACTAGGGACCAGTAAGTTTAATATTTGTGGTAGGGAAAGTCTTTGAAATGATCTTGAGAAATGTAGTGAGCGAACACTTGGAAAAGCATATCTTCTAAAGGAGTTCCGGCATAGATTCAGGAAAGGGAGGTCATGCTTAACTAACCTGCTGGAGTCTTTGAAGATATTACAGACATGGTGGACTGGGGGATGGTTACAGTGATACATAGCTAGATTTTCAAAAGGCTTTTGATGTGGTTTTACATTGGCAATTAATGGCCAGGTTAAGAATGGCAGGATTGCATTTCATAGCCTTATCGCATCTCGCAGAAACATTTCAAAACGCTTCACAAACATTTGAGCTCAGTCATTGTTTGTAGGCAAATATAGCAGCTATTTTTCACATAGCTAGATTCCCGAAGTTTTAATCAGATGTTTTTGGTAGCATTTGTAAAGGAAATAATTTCGGTAGGGTATCAGTAGAACTCTGCTCTTCTTCAAATAGTATTATGGGATCTCTAACACCCACTTGAAGCACCACAACAGATCTGATCCGATCTGAAGAGGAGTTCTGACAATGCAGCAGTCCCTCAGTATTGCTCTCAGGTATTAGTCTACATTATGTGCTAATGTCTGGGAGTGGGACTTGTACCCACAAAATTCTGACCCAGAGCTGAAATACAAACAAGTTTTGAGCAGATAATCCCAAGCCTCTGGTCTCGGGAACCTTGCTTTTTTAAATTTGCTATTGACTTGGATGAAGGATTGTAAGCAAAATCTCCCAATTTGCACAAGATACCAAAATAGGAAGCACGTACCAAATAGATTATAGAAAAGAAAGAACTTGCATTTAAGTAGAACCTTTTGGGGTCAATTTTGGCTTTTGGAGCAGAGTGGCTGGCCACCCATTCTGGCAGTGGAGGCCCCCGTGATTTTGAGGCCCCAACCTCATTTAAATCTGGCAGGTGAGTTGCGGGGCGCCAAATAGGTGTTCCGATGCAACTCGCTGGATTGAGGCCTCAATATCAGGGTGGCCCCCAGCAACATAAATTGCGGAAGGGGAGAGCAGGCGTTATTAAAAATAATTCAACACTTACATTTGGCGGGCCTCTTCAGTTCCATCACCCAAACAACTGCTGCACAGCACAGGCTCCGACAAGTTCTGACTAAAATTGGCAATCGGGGTACTAATTATGTCATAGGACCCTGATTTCCATATTAAAAGGGGCCTATTGCCTGAAGCAGGGATTAGGAATGGGCAATAAATGCTGGCCTTGCCAGCGACGCCCACATCTCAGGAACAAATAAAACAAAAGGCAGGTGCTTTGGACACCCAACGGTAGGCCCTTTTCAAAATGGAGCCAGCCACATTGCCGGTGTTAATGGAGCGGTAAGGCTACCAACCCCATTTTGAAGCTGTTAATGCCAGGCAAAGGCAATGAAAATCAACCTCTTCATGTCCTCAGAACAGCCCAAGGCAGTTCACAGCTAATGAATTATTTGAAAAGCCTAGTCACAGTTGTTATATAGGCAGCTACCAATCTGTGCACAGTAAGGTCATATAAACAACAAATGAGATAAATTACCATTTAATTTGATTTATTGATAGTTTTTGAGGGAGAAATGTTGGCCAGGAGAGAACTCCCTGCTCTTCTTCAATTAGTGGTACGAGATATTTTACTTCCTGAAAAAGGTGGTTTAACATCTCTTCTGAAAGACAGCATCTTTGGTAGTGCAGCATTCCCTCAGTACTGTTCTGAAATGTCAGCTTAGATTAGAATCATACAGCACAAAGAATGCCATTCAGCCCATCGTGCCTATGCTGTCTCTTTGAAAGATCCAATTAGTCCCACATTCCTGCTCTTTCCCCAGTAGCCCTGCAATTTTTTCCTTTTCAAGTATATATCCAATTCCCTTTGGGAGTTACTATTGAATCTGCTTTCACTACCCTTTCGGGCAGTGCATTCCATATCATAAAAACTCGCTGCATAAAAATATTTCTCCTCATCTCCCCTCTGGTTCTTTTGCCAATTACCTTAAATCTGTGTCCAATGGTTACCAACCCTCTTGCCACTGGAAATAGTTTCTCCTTATGTTATCAAAACGTCTCAAAATTTTGAACACCTCTATTAAATCTCCCCTTAACATTCTCTGCTCTAAAGAGAACAATCCCAGCTTCTCCAGTCTCTCCACATAACTGAAGTCCCTCATCACTGGTAGCATTCTAATGAATCTCCTCTGCACCCTCACCAAGGCCTTGATATCCTTCCTAAAGTGTGGTGCGCAGAATTGAACACAGTTCTCTAGCTGAGGCCTAACCAGTTATTTGATTTTGTACTCTATGGGGGGAGTTTTAACCTGAAGGAGTGCTTGGGTTTGGGTGCAAGTGGGGGTTAAAGCTGGCAAAATGTGAGCGCGTTGGAAGCTGGCTCCGACCCGCCTACTTCCGCGTTTAACTCGAGTGCCTTAGGCTGTTTGTGCGCAACCCCCTCGGGAGAGGCGGGTTGTCTATTAACATCTGCATTTTCTCAATTGGAGTGATATTTCAGCTGAGTTTTAAATTTAACAGTGCATGCACGGGTTTCTCCGGCTTCCTGAAATTCGCCAGTGAAAGCAAGACGAGAACACGACGGCAATTGATGGGGCTGAATCAAACTCATGGAAATACTGCAATGAATACGCAATACTCACAGCTGCTTTCTTACCTACTAGTGGGAAAGAGTTTGTTCACAGTACTTTTGCTGAGAGTTGACTTTCTGCACTTCGGGGATTTTCTAAATCATAGCAGGATGGGTGGCGTTTTGCTGCCTTAAATTGGATCATGGACAAGGACCGATATGACCAGCTGTAGCACCAGCAAAGCAGCAGCCTGCTGTTCAGAGACCTGTAGCGGGACAGCAGATGGGGACAGCAGAGAGGGGACAGCAGAGAGGGGAGCAGCAGAGAGGGGAGCAGGAGAGAGGGGACAGCAGAGAGGGGAGCAGGAGAGAGGGAGCAGCAGAGAGGGGACAGCAGAGAGGGGAGCAGGAGAGAGGGGAGCAGGAGAGAGGGGAGCAGGAGAGAGGGGAGCAGGAGAGAGGGGAGCAGGAGAGAGGGGAGCAGGAGAGAGGGGAGCAGCAGAGAGGGGAGCAGGAGAGAGGGGAGCAGGAGAGAGGGAGCAGCAGAGAGGGGACAGCAGAGAGGGGAGCAGGAGAGAGGGGAGCAGCAGAGAGGGGAGCAGCAGAGAGGGGAGCAGCAGAGAGGGGAGCAGGAGAGAGGGGAGCAGGAGAGAGGGGAGCAGGAGAGAGGGGAGCAGCAGAGAGGGGAGCAGGAGAGAGGGGAGCAGGAGAGAGGGAGCAGCAGAGAGGGGACAGCAGAGAGGGGAGCAGGAGAGAGGGGAGCAGCAGAGAGGGGAGCAGCAGAGAGGGGAGCAGCAGAGAGGGGAGCAGGAGAGAGGGGAGCAGGAGAGAGGGGAGCAGGAGAGAGGGGAGCAGCAGAGAGGGGAGCAGGAGAGAGGGGAGCAGGAGAGAGGGGAGCAGGAGAGAGGGGAGCAGGAGAGAGGGAGCAGCAGAGAGGGGACAGCAGAGAGGGGAGCAGGAGAGAGGGGAGCAGCAGAGAGGGGAGCAGCAGAGAGGGGAGCAGCAGAGAGGGGAGCAGGAGAGAGGGGAGCAGGAGAGAGGGGAGCAGGAGAGAGGGGAGCAGCAGAGAGGGGAGCAGCAGAGAGGGGAGCAGCAGAGAGGGGAGCAGGAGAGAGGGGAGCAGGAGAGAGGGGAGCAGGAGAGAGGGGAGCAGGAGAGAGGGGAGCAGGAGAGAGGGGAGCAGGAGAGAGGGGAGCAGGAGAGAGGGGAGCAGGAGAGAGGGGAGCAGCAGAGAGGGGAGCAGCAGAGAGGGGAGCAGGAGAGAGGGGAGCAGCAGAGAGGGGAGCAGCAGAGAGGGGAGCAGCAGAGAGGGGAGCAACAGAGAGGGGAGCAGCAGAGAGGGGAGCAGCAGAGAGGGGAGCAGCAGAGAGGGGAGCAGGAGAGAGGGGAGCAGGAGAGAGGGGAGCAGGAGAGAGGGGAGCAGGAGAGAGGGGAGCAGGAGAGAGGGGAGCAGGAGAGAGGAGAGCAGGAGAGAGGGGAGCAGGAGAGAGGGGAGCAGGAGAGAGGGGAGCAGGAGAGAGGGGAGCAGCAGAGAGGGCAGCAGCAGAGAGGGCAGCAGGAGAGAGGGGAGCAGGAGAGAGGGGAGCAGTAGACAGGGGAGCAGCAGAGAGGGGAGCAGCAGAGAGGGGAGCAGCAGAGAGGGGAGCAGGAAAGAGGGGAGCAGGAAAGAGGGGAGCAGGAGAGAGGGGACAGCAGAGAGGGCAGCAGGAGAGAGGGGAGCAGCAGAGAGGGGAGCAGGAGAGAGGGGAGCAGCAGAGAGGGGAGCAGGAGAGAGGGGAGCAGCAGAGAGGGGAGCAGGAGAGAGGGGAGCAGGAGAGAGGGGAGCAGGAGAGAGGGGAGCAGGAGAGAGGGGAGCAGGAGAGAGGGGAGCAGCAGAGAGGGGACAGCAGAGAGGGGAGCAGCAGAGAGGGGAGCAGCAGAGAGGGGAGCAGGAGAGAGGGGAGCAGGAGAGAGGGGAGCAGGAGAGAGGGGAGCAGGAGAGAGGGGAGCAGGAGAGAGGGGAGCAGGAGAGAGGGGAGCAGGAGAGAGGGGAGCAGGAGAGAGGGGAGCAGGAGAGAGGGGAGCAGCAGAGAGGGGAGCAGCAGAGAGGGGAGAGCAGAGAGGGCAGCAGGAGAGAGGGGAGCAGGTGAGAGGGGAGCAGTAGACAGGGGAGCAGCAGAGAGGGGAGCAGCAGAGAGGGGAGCAGGAAAGAGGGGAGCAGGAAAGAGGGGAGCAGGAGAGAGGGGACAGCAGAGAGGGGACAGCAGAGAGGGGACAGCAGAGAGGGGAGCAGGAGAGAGGGGAGCAGGAGAGAGGGGAGCAGGAGAGAGGGGAGCAGCAGAGAGGGGAGCAGCAGAGAGGGGAGCAGCAGAGAGGGGAGCAGCAGAGAGGGGACAGCAGAGAGGGGACAGCAGAGAGGGGAGCAGGAGAGAGGGGAGTAGCAGAGAGGGGAGCAGGAGAGAGGGGAGTAGCAAAGAGGTGTAGCTCGCAGGAGGCACTACCCGCAAAATAGGGTGTACAGGCAGTGGCTGAGTTTCTGTGACATGTCCAAACAGCAGTGTTTCAGAAGGCTCAGGTTGTCGCGTCAGGTGGTGGCAGACATCTGCAGCCTCCTAGAAGACATGCTGCCTGCTGGACCTGGTTACCAATGCTGTCAAAATCACCACCGCCCTTAACTTTTTAGCCTCCTGATCCTTCCAGGGCTCTCCCGGAGAGATATCAAGGATCTCGCAGTCGGCAGCCCACAAATGTATAAAACAAGTGACTGATGGCTTGTTTTCCAGGGCCGGCAATTATGTGAACTTCACCTGCGATGACGCCAGTCAGAATGAGCGGGTGCTCGGGTTTGCATCTCTGGTTGGCTTCCCACCTGTGCAGGGTGTCATTGACTGCACACACATGGCAATCCACGCACCTCCAGATCAACCAGGAGTATTCGTCAACCGCAGGGGCTTCCACTCCATCAATGTGCAGCTGGTGTGCAACCACAAAAAAATATTTCTGCACATGTGTGCAAGATTCCTGGAGAGCTGCCATGATGCTTTGGTACTGCAGCAGTCCAAGCTCCCTGACATCTTTGGACCTGCAAGCAGACTTAAGAGATGGCTGCTAGGAGACAAGGGATAGCCACTTCCAACGTGGCTGATGAAACCCATCAGATACCTGACCAATGAAGCCCAACAGCACTCCAATGAATGGCATATGACCACCAGATGTGTGATCAAATAAGTCATCGGCATGCTGAAGATGCGCTTCAGGTGCCTGGACAGATCTGGAGGCATCCTTCAGTACGCACCAGCCAGGGTTTCCAGAATGGTGTGCTGAGCTCTACACAACATTGTGCAGCAGTGAGGTTTGGACCTGCAGCAGGAACAAGGCTCAGAGCTCAGATCCTCCTCGGATGATTCTGAGGAGGAAGACGAGGAGGAGGAAAGTGATGAGAATGCAGCACCACCAGCTCACATTGCTGCCCGGAATGTCCTTGTTACTGCAAGGTTCACTTTGGTGTCACCAGTGGACCAATGTCAGAAGCACATGCAACAGCCGCTGTACCCACCAGCCCCCTTCCCCCACCCCCCCCGCAAAATGCCACTGACACAAAGCAGTCCTGCAAACAACCAACCACCCATTGGTCCCCGTCAATTCATGTCTTCCCGACTTGCCACCCAACACCAGAGTGACAGGGAGTGTGATAGCTTGATCTTGGTCTCGGACAATGCTCGGCACAACATCGAGGGCCGAAGGGCCTGTATTGTGCTGTACTGTTCTATGTTCTATGTTCTAACCAAGAATGGGTAAGAAGGGAAAGTGATACATAGATACATAGATACATAGAAGATAGGAGCAGGAGTAGGCCATCCGGCCCTTCGAGCCTGCTCCGCCATTTAATGAGATCATGGCTGATCCTTCAATTCAGTATCCCGTCCCCGCCTTCTCTCCGTAACCCTTAACCCCTTTTGCCTGTAGAAATATATCTAATTCCCTCTTAAATATATTTAATGAGCTGGCGTACACTGCCCTCTGTGGCAATGAGTTCCACAGGTTCACCACTCTCTGAGTGAAGAAATTCCCCCTCATTTCTGTCCTAAATGGTTTAGCCCTTATCCTTAAATTATGTCCTCTAGTTCTGTTCTCACCCGCCAAGGGAAACATTCCTTCTGCATCTAATCTGTCTAGACCTGTCAGAATTTTATACACTTCTATGAGGTCCCCTCTCAATCTTCTAAACTCCAGTGTGTACATCCCTAAACTACATAGTCTCTCCTCATAGGTCAATCCCGCCATTCCTGGTATCAGCCTGGTGAATCGCCGCTGCACCCCCTCCATGGCAAGAACATCTTTCCTCAGATGAGGCGACCAAAACTGTACACAGTACTCGAGGTGTGGTCTCACCAGTGCCCTGTACAGCTGCAGCAAGGTATCCCTGTTCCTGTATTCCAACCCTTTTGCTATGAAGGCCAGCATACCGTTTGCCTTCTTGACCGCCTGTTGCACCTGCATGCTCGCCTTCAGTGACTGGTGTACAAGAACACCCAGGTCTCTCTGTACTTCCCCCTCTCCCAATTTATTGCCATTTAAATAATAATTTGCCCTCCCGTTCCTGCACCCAAGGTGGATAACTTCGCACTTGTC
Source organism: Squalus acanthias (assembly GCA_030390025.1). Taxonomy (NCBI): domain Eukaryota; kingdom Metazoa; phylum Chordata; class Chondrichthyes; order Squaliformes; family Squalidae; genus Squalus; species Squalus acanthias. The sequence continues at coordinate 49,410,426 of CM059428.1, read as the reverse complement.
CACATTATAGTGCATCTGCCATTTATCCGCCCAATCACCCAGTCTGTCCAAATCGCTCTGGAGCTTCCTGGTCTCCTCCTCTGAGCCCACCCCCCCTCCTAGTTTAGTGTCGTCTGCAAATTTGGAAATGCTGCATTCGACTCCCTGATCCAGGTCATTAATATAAATTGTGAACAGCTGGGGACCCAGGACAGATCCCTGTGGTACCCCACTTGTTACTGCCTGCCATTCAGAAAATGAGCCGTTTATTCCAACTCTCTGTTTTCTATCTGACAGCCAGTTCTCTATCCACGTCAATACTTTCCCCTTTATCCCATGAGCTTCAATTTTCCATGCTAATCTTTTATGTGGGACCTTATCGAAGGCCTTTTGGAAGTCCAGGTACACCACATCTACTGGCTCTCCCCCATCTATTTTACCAGTTACTCCCTCAAAAAATTCCAATAGATTAGTCAAGCACGATTTACCCTTTGTAAATCCATGTTGACTCTGTCCTATCCTGTCCCCATTTGCTAAGTGCTCGGCTATTTCATCCTTAATGATGGACTCCAGCATTTTGCCCACAACTGATGTAAGGCTTACAGGTCTGTAATTACCTGCTTTTTCCCTACCCCCCTTTTTGAATAGTGGGGTAACGTTAGCTACCCTCCAATCCATGGGCACTGTTCCCGAGTCTAATGAATTCTGAAAAATCATGCTTAGTGCATCCGCTATCTCTAGGGCCACCTCCTTCAGTACCCTAGGATGCATGTTATCAGGCCCTGGGGATTTGTCCGCCTTCAATCCCTTTAGCTTCCTTAACACCATATCCTTAGAGATATTGATTTGCGTCAGTTCCTCCTTTGCCAATGTCCCTATTTTTCCCGATATCCCAGGGAGGTTTTTTGTGTCTTCCTTCGTAAAGACTGACCCAAAGTATGCATTTAGTTGGTCTGCCATTTCCTTATTTCCCATTATATATTCCCCCGTATCTGACTGCAATGGACCAACTTTGGTTTTCACCAGTCTTTTCCTCTTGATATACTTATAAAAGCTTTTGGAGTTAGTTTTTATATTTTCCGCCAGCTTGCTTTCGTAAGCTATTTTGCCCTTCTTGATTAAGCCCTTTGCCCTCCTTTGCTCTATCTTAAACTGTTCCCAATCTTCCGCTCTGGCGCGTTTTTTGGCTATTTTATACGCCCTATCTTTGGATTTTATGCTGTCTCTAATTTCCCCTGTTATCCACGGTTGAGTCACCTTTTTAGATTTCCTTTTATGCCAGATTGGTATAAACAATTTTTGCAATTTTGTCATTCTATCTTTAAATGCTTGCCATTGTTTATCTACCTCCAGTCCTCCCAGGAACGTTGTCCAATCAGACCTACTCAGTTCCCGTCTAATGGCATCATAATTCCCCTTGTTTAAATTCAGGACCTGAGTCTCTGAGTCAATTTCTTCGCTCTCCATTTCGAGTGAGAAATCGATCATGTTATGATCGCTCTGACCCAAGGGTCCCCGTACAACAAGATTACTAATTAGTCCCTTCTCATTGCACAGTACCCAGTCCAATATAGCCTGTTCCCGAGTTGGTTCCTCGACATATTGATCCAGATAACCATCCCTTAAACACTCAAGGAATTCCTCCTCCTCATTATTTTTACTGATTAGGCTAGTCCAATCTATATGTAAGTTAAAGTCACCTATGATGACAGCTGTGCTCTTATTGCACGCTTCTCTAATTTCCCTCGTGATGCCCTCCCCAACCTCTATTTTACTATTTGGAGGCCTATATACCACTCCTATTAATGTTTTTCGCCCCTCGCTATTTCTTAGCTCCACCCATATAGATTCTGTATTAACTGAGTTAATATCCTTCCTTTCAATTGCATTTATCCCCTCTTTTACCAGCAATGCTACCCCTCCTCCCTTTCTTTTTTGTCGATCCTTCCTAAATACTGAATACCCCTGTATGTTAAGCTCCCAGCCCTGCTCACCCTGCAACCATGTTTCCGTAATCCCAATTAGATCATAATTATTAACCTCTATTTCCACAGCTAATTCATCTACCTTGTTCCTGATGCTTCTCGCATTAAGGTATAAAACCCTGAGGCTTTTTTTATGCTCACATTTTTTATGAATTAGTTTGGCCCTTTGTTTTTTGTTCCTCTCCTTTTTACCATTTATTTCTGTCTGCCTTTCACTTTCCTCTATTTCACTACATGGGTTTCTAGCCCCCTGCCATACTAGTTTAAATGCTCCCGAACTGCTTTATCAAAATTTACCCCGAGAACCTCAGTTCCATCTTTGCACAGGTGTAGACCGTCCCTTTTGTATAGGTCACACCTACCACAAAACTGGTCCCAATGCCTCAAAAATTTAAAACCCTCCCTCTTACACCACTGCTCAAGCCACGTATTTAGCCTAACTATCCTGTTCTCTGTACTCTTACTAGCACGTGGCACTGGTAGTAATCCAGAGATTACTACCTTCGAGGTCCTACTTTTTAGCTTGGCTCCTAACTCCCTAAATTCTACTTGTAGGACCTCTTCCCTTTTTTTAGCTACGTCGTTGGTACCAACATGTATCACGACAACTGGCTGTTCCCCCTCCCCCTCCAGAATGTTCTGCACCCGCGCCGAGACATCCTTGACCCTTGCACCAGGGAGGCAAATTACCATCCTGGAGTCTCGGTCGCGACCACAGAAACTCCTATCTATTCCCCTTACAATCGAATCCCCTATTACTATAGCCCTGCCACTCTTTTTCCCTCCCTTCTTTGCAACAGAGCCAGTCATGGTGCCATGAGCCTGGCTGCTGGTGCCTTCCCCCGATGAGTCATCCCCCCCGACAACAGCACCTAGAATATGCAAAAGAATAAAATTTATGTTGTAAACTAAACAACAGAAACTTAACAACATTACATTTTATCATACACCCATGTGCATCCCCTTGTGCAACTACACTGCTTTCCTTTTCCTTCCGCTTCTACGTGGTGCAACCCCTGTGGCTTGAGCAGAGGTAGAGGCAGGCTGCTCAGATCCCTGGTCTGACTGCTGAGAAGCTCTTGGCTGAAAACCTAAGGGTTTTGGAGCCCATGAGGGCCCCACCAAAGACTGCATCACCTGCACCTGTGCAGGAGCAGACTCGCCCACCAGGAGACGAGGCAGCATGTCGGCTACTGACTGAGGGGAGGGCAACAGGTGAGAAGTAGAAACACTTTGAATGGACTCCCCACTTCCATGTCCCCTTTCACAATAATCCCTCTCATAGCCCAGCTGCATTTCACTGCTACCACTGCGGTGGTGAGCACTTTGCTGCAGATCAGTGCGGCACTGTAAGACCAAGGCTAAGGTATCTGTCATCCTATTTAAGGTGGCAGACATGACATCATCCAGAGTGTGCATGGCCATGGTCAAGGCGGGCATGGCCTCATTTGAGTGCAACGTTTGATGTTCCACAGAACTGGCCACTCTATCCATGAAAGAACACATCATTGCAATGCTCTGCATCATCAATCCACTCATGCTTGAGGCGACCTCCTCCATTCTCTCTGCAATCATGGTCATTGTGCGTGGAAGGCCTGTCAGTGCATCGCACATTCTCTGTTGCTGCTCAATGATTCTCCTTTTCATCGATGACCCCCATGGTCTGCATCTGTTTCTAGCTGAGCTGAGCTTGGCGAGGGCTGTGCCCTCTGACACGGACTCTCCACTGCTCTGTCTGCCACCACCATCTGCTCTTGCTCACTTGTGAAGTGTGAAACCAAACTATCTGTCTAACTGGTCCCACCAAAGTGTGAGTATCTGATCTGGTGCACGGTATGCATGGGTCCTGTGATGGTGCACCCTCAGAACGAATCAGCTCCTCTGAGAAATCGTTGTCCGCGACCTCCAGCAACATCTGCTGCATGCGTGTAGGCCCTGTCAGGGGTAAAAAATTGAATGAGTACTGGCAAGGTAAGAATGTTCCAAGTTATCATTATGAAGATGATCATATTTCACTCGCTGTAGAAATCAAGTCAACGTGATTGAGTGTCGTATGACATGTTGGTCATTGATATTAGTTGTGCCACCAGGTAGCTGGGAGCTCCCCATCTTCCGATCTCCAATGGCCAGGGCAACCGAAACTTCACTTATCTCCAGCGCCTTCTCCTCAGCACTTGTGAGCTGCAAAATGTGTGGAAGCCCAACTCCGGTTCTCTCCCTCTCCCTCGCGTTGTGTGCTCTCTTCTGCAACAAGTGAAAGAACAGACCTATGAGTGAGTGTCATGGCATGTGTTCACCCGATGGATGCAGTGCATTTGGTGAGGGTGACAATCAGGGAGAGGCATGAAATTGCATAAGATTGAGGGTGAGTGGAAGTTGTGCATGGATAGATGGGATGTGAGGAAGTACATAGAAAGAGAAGGATGGGTGGGTGTGCAACGTAAGTGGCTGTGCTGTAACCATTCTAAGTGACAAGCCAGAGTGAGGAATAGGGTGATGCGCATAGCAGAATGTAGGTGAATGTGCAACTGTACTCACCTTTCCTGACCTGGTTAGGTCATTAAAACGCATCCTGCAATGAATCCATGTACGTGGCACCATACTCCTGCTGCTCATCTCCTGGGCCACCTCCAGCTGCGCCTTCTTGGTGTCAGCAGCAGGTTTCTTCCTCCCATTGCCGCTCCTCACAGCCCCCAGTAGCACATCAAGGAGGTGCCAGTGAACCGTGATGCAGCCTTTGCCCGTCTGGAATCTATTGTCACACCTTGTCTTGTTGTGTTTCAAACTCCAACTCCTCCAAATTCCAACTTTGGATTGGCCCTTTAAAGACTGGAGTTGACATTGCATCACACGGGTCCTCATCACGCCTGCTGCTGCGCATTGGATGGCAAACCTGGAAGTAAAATGTTATTGAGCTGGCTGAGTTAAAAGGCCACTGACAGACGAACTGAACTTTCTTCCGGGTTTCCCATGCGATATTGGACCTCCCCCGCTCCCAATGCGTCTCTGAGTTACTATTGGGAATTATGGCCTAGAAATTGGACAAGGCCCGAAAACAGGCGCGGGTTTCGCAATGCGCAGTTAACCTGCGCCCGTTCTTTCCGATGCCGGCAGCATGCAAACTTTGTGTTGCCTTCTAATTTAAGTAGCGTGCAGCCCAACACTGAATGCGCCGTTGAGTGTCAGGGGGCCCAAGTTTGTGCAAGGCTAGCACCACTTAAAGCTAGCCTGCAGTGCACCTCTTAAAGGGGAAGTGCATTCTGGCTGGAGCATGTGCTGAAAGTGGCTGGGGAAGATATTCTGAGTAGGAAGAACACTGACTAATGGTACAGCAGGGCAGAGAACGTGCTCCAAGTTACTCAGACACAGCAGTGGAGGCCTTGGTGCAGGAGGTAGACAGGAGGAGAGAAGTCCTCAATCCACAGGGGGCCAGGAGGCCCTCCAGACAAACTGTAAGAAGGTAATGGGAGCAGATATCCGTTGCGGTAAATGCCAGCAGTGTAGCCCTGAGGACCTGGATGCAGTGCCGTAAGAAGTTTAATGACCTCGCACGAGTGGTCAAGGTCAGTGAATTCATCTTCAAATGCCATATCCTTACAACTGAACCACTAGGCTCAGACACTGCTCAATTGACCACACCCCCTTCACTCACCTACCAACAATCTCTAGCAATCACGACTCATACCTCACATTCATAGCTTCACCTCACCCTCACACACTTAGCACTGCTGCAAGCCTCACACCCCAGTCACAGCTTGCACACACTGCCAGCTATTCAACCACGACAGTCACATCATCCAAACATATTGCACCACACTCACTGTCACACTTCACTCTCTCTTGCAGCACAAGGTGGGTCATAACCAGAGGCAGCAGGGGCTACCTGTAGGGAGGCAGGCGTGCCTGCATGATGTAACCCCCATGGAGGAGATAGTGCTGGAGGTTATTGGAGCGGCCATCGCTGAGCCCATGGCCAGCAGCGGAGCTGAAAGCATTGTTGATGATGGTATCCTTATACCTAATCCTTTTTCTCATATCCCACTTTCTCCTCATCCCACAATCTCTTCTGATATACAAGCTACAGATGGTGTAAGCATGCACCTCTTGCTTTCCCCTCTTCCCCTCACCGCAACCCTACCCTTGTGCCTTTCTCCTTTCAGATACCCAAGAACTGCAACCAGGCCAGGTAGTGATGGAGGAGCAAGAACTGGAGGAGGAAGAATGCAATGATAATTTAGAGGATAGCTTAGACGCGGGATCTGCATGTGGCGAGATACCAGGCAAGAGTGGCCTGCAGCCAGGGCAGGGGCAAGGGTAGCACAGGTACCAGCTCCCTGGAGGGTGAGGTCGCACATGAGCTCTGCTGCAGTGGACTCAGATGTGGACTTCGATGGGGTGGCCTACAGAAGAAGGCTGATGGTTATGCTCAATTAAATGCTTGGTGCATTGGCAGGCCTGCCAGAAAGCCTGCATGCAATGTCAAGGAGAATGGAGGAGTCTGGCACCAACCTTGCACAGGGCTTTGCACAGAGCTTGGAGCCCATGCTTTCGAGCATTTAAGTAATGGCCAACTCCATTAGCGCACTTGTGGACCCAACCATGATGCAGCATCTGATGGCTGATGTCTCAGCTTCCGTTGCAGCACAAATAGAAGCCACACAACGTCTGGGTGCTGCATGGAAGCTCAGACAACAACAACAACAACTTATATCACCTTTAACGTAATAAAATGTGCCAAGGCGTTCCACAGGAGCCTCATCAAAAAAAAACTTTTCACACCAAGCTATATAAGGAGATGTTAGGGCAGATGACCAAAAGCTTGGTCAAAGAGGTAGGTCTTTAAGGAGCGTCTTAAAGGAGGAAAGAGAAGTGAGAAGCGGAGAGATTTAGGGAGGGCATTCCAGAGCTTAAGACCTAGGCTGAAGGCAGGACTGCCAATGGTGGAGTATTTAAAATTGGGGATGTTCAAAAGGCCAGAATAGGTGGAGCGCAGAGGTCTAGGGGTTTATAGGGCTGGAGGAGATTACAGAGATAAGAAGAGCGAGGCCGTGGAGGGATTTTGAAAACAAGGATAAGAATTTTAAAATCGAGCTATTGCTTAACTGCGATCCAATGTAGGTCAGCAAGCATAGGGTGAGTGGGACTTTGTACAAGTTAGGATATGAGCAACAGAGTTTTAGATGGCCTCAGGTTTATGGAGGGTATAATTGGGAGGCCGGCCAGAAGTGCGTTAGAATAGTCAAGTCTAGAGGTGACAAAGGCATGGATGAGAGTTTCAGCAGCGGATAAGTTGAGGTAAGGGCGGAGACGGGCGATATTACGAAGGTGGAAATGGGTAGTCTTAGTGATAGCACGGATATGAGGTAGGAAGCTCAATTTGTTATCAAATATGACACCAAGGTTGCGAACAGACTTGGTCAGCCTTAGCCAGTTGCCGGGGAGAGAGATCGAATCAGTGGAAAGAGAATGGAGTTTGTGGCGTGAACCGACGCCTATGGCTTCGGAATTCCCGATATTTAATTGGAGGAAATTTCTACTCATCAAGGCTGGATGTCGGACAAGCAGTCTGATAGTATAGAGACGGTGGAGGGTTCGAGAGGTGGAGGAGAGGTAGAGCTGGGTATCATCAGCGTACATGTGTAAACTCACATTATGTTGCCGGATGATGTCACCGACGGGGAAGCATGTAGATGAGAAATAGAAGGGGGCCAAGGATAGATCCTTGGGGGACACCAGTGGTGACAGTGCGGGATCGGGAAGAGAACCCACTACAGGTGATTCTATGGTTATGGCTGGAAAGATAGGAATGAAACCAGGCAAGTGCAGTCCCATCCAGCTGGACGACGGTGGAGAGGTGTTGGAGCAGAATTTTGTGGTCAGCCGTGTTAAAGGCTGCAGACAGGTCCAGAATGACGAGAAGGGATAGATTGTCCTTTCTTGCAGTCAATTAGGATGTCATTTGTGACCAGCTTCGGTACTGTGGCAGGCGCGGAGGCCTGACTGGAGGGATTCAAACAAGGAGTTCTGGGAAAGATGGGCACGGATTTGGGAGGCGACAACACGTTCAAGACCTTTGGAGAGGAAAGGGAGGTTGGAGATGGGGCCGTAGTTTGCACGGACGGAGGGCTCATGTGGTTTTTTTTGAGGAGAGGTGTGATGACGGCAAATTTGAAGGAAAGGGGGACAATACTGAGGAGAGAGAACTGTTAATAATATCGACTAACATGGGAGCCAGGACGGGAAGGTGGGTGGTTAGCAATTTAATAGGAACAGGGTCGATAGAGCAGGAGATCGGTCTCATTGACAAGATGAGCTTTTGAAATTGCAAGAGGGGAGATTGGAGAGAAATTGGAGAAATATGCAAAATTAAGGTTAGGGAAAGGGGAAAACGGAGAGGAAGTAGGTCCAGTGGGTGAGGGGAAGGGAGGGAATTGAAAGCAGAAGCAGTTGAAAGGATGTTGTCAATATTTGTAACAAAGAAATCCATGAGCTCTTCACATTTATTGTTGGAGGTAAGGGAGGTGTAGAATTCGCAATTATCGCGATTTCATTAATGAGGAGAAAACACAAAGTTTCGTTCAAACAGCTTTTTATTTCAGCAGAATGCTGTCAGGTTTAAATTGGACACAAGCAGCCTGTAAAATGGCCGCCGCACCGCGTGACAGAACATTCTAGACTTTTCAACAGGCAGACAAGATGGCGTTCCAATAAACATTTTTGCAGGATCGATAACGATTCAGCACAGTGAAGACAATACACAGGACATTATGGGTTTACAGTATAAACATCGATACTGGAATCGGTCTCCCAGGTACAAAGGAAAGCCATCAAGGGCCCATCCAAAGGACATTAATATGTAAACTCCCAACGGCTCTACGATGAGAGAGCCGTTAGCAGGTAGTTATACAGGACACTTGGAAGCCCCAAACCCCTCCAGGGGGAACACCGACCGATTTAACAATGGGAGAAATATTAACAGGTACTCAAACATTCATGAGTAGCCCCGAAACCCATTAAGGACGGAGATCACCCATACAGGACATTTTGGGCGCCAAACCTTAAACAAAAGAATGGACATTGTAGTTGGGCGGGAAACGGAAGAACTGTGCACTATAATTGCAGGCCCAAACCGTCCATTCGCTCTCTTGCTCTTGACTCTTGCCGCTCTTGCTCGCTTGCTGCTGTTATCATCGTGGCTGCTCCTGTGTTTTATCCGGTCGATTCGTAACCTCGTGGCTGCTCCTGTGTAAAAGACTGTTGCAAGGACCTATGTTGGTAGCTGGCAGCGGAACCAAAGGCCCGAGATGAGATGAGATGAGATGAGAGGAGAAGAGAAGAAGACCTTATCCATCGCCACGGTCAGTAAATCCCGACCGCGCCTGTAGGTCGATCAGCCAAGTCTTCTTGACAACGGTGCTCCACCATACCTTGTATCCAACCAACAGAGGTCTTCACTACAGCGGACGGTCCAGCCGACTGACCGAGCAGCAGAAGCAGTAAACAAGTGGGACCAGGAGATCTCCTGACCAACACGTGGGTGCTGCGGTGAAAAACATCCGATCAGCTATTCGGGATTTCTCCGAGTTATTACGAGTGGTGAGCATGAGTCTCGAGATCCTACGAAGCTAGTTTAGGATAGACATTGATAGGGGAGGGTTTAAAGATTAAGGATATTTGTAATGTGTGCCCTATTTACGTTGTGCCGTTCGTTCCTCGTTTCCCTAAGAGTGATTATAACTGTTTGTAAGATTGTACTGTCATTAATCTGTGCATATGACATGTATTTCATAATTTTAAGTATCATGCAATAAAGATTTTCCATTTCGTACCGTTCAAACCAAGTCTACATGAGTTTTATCTCCATTACTGCTCTCGCATCTAAGTCCAGTGTCTAGAACCGTAAGGGAGAGTGATTCGAACCACTCACAGGGGTGTCTAGTGTTCCCAGACTGGCTGGAGACCAGGCCTAGACCCGCACTGACATACAGGCTGCACAGAGCCGCGTGAATCTCACAGGCTACGAGACACGCAGGGTCAGGAGAGAATCCCTTACAGAAAATGGCGACCGCGGCAGGACACTGGCAGCGAGAGGGTAGTGTGTTAGATTATGGAATGACTGTACGAAATGTGATGCAGGAAAAGATAGCGGATTACGTATTTGGAAAGGTTAATCTAACGAAAAAGTGGATAAGCGAATTGTTAGCGGATAAGAGCCCACTAGAGGCAGCTGAAAGGTGGACTGATAGTAAGGAGCATAAAAAGGCAGTTGAGAAAGCAGTCTGGCTTATGTGCTACAAAAGGCAGGTTCAGATTTCAAACCAGACCAATACAGCGCTAACCGCTCGAATCAAGCAGTTAGAGGAGGAAATGGAGGAGAAGGTTTCTGGAGGGGAGGCGCTCATTAAGAGTTTAAATGAGTTACGCCAGGAAAGCCAGGAAGTCTCCAGTTACCTTAAAACAAGGGTAGAGTATCTCGAGTGCCAGATCACTGAAGCAAAATTAAACGAGAGTAGGATGAAGGAAAGATGTAACCGTCAAGCTGCCCAGATAAGAACTCAAGAAGAGAGCTTAATGGGGGTTAGGTCGGCGTATAAGTTGGCCCTTGAGGATAAGTTTCAGGGAGCCGACCATAGCGCCTGCGAAAAAGAGATAGAGAGCCTCAAAAAGGCCGTGAATAATGCGAACGGCATGGTGTGCCTTATTAATCCGTCGGCACGCCAGCCGCTAGTAAATGAGAGATTTAGAAATTCCCCACCAAGTAAAGCAGAAGAAGTAGTAGCCACTGCGCCCTCCGCGCCACCCAGCTATTCAGAAACCTGGGTTAGGGAGGAAGCAACGGAAGAAACAAAAGAGCCCGTTGAAAAGGAGGTAGAAAAGGGATCGTTGTATCCAGTAACGGGTATTAAAAGGGGCCCAAGCAGGAACGGTGGGGAAGAACCGGGGGATCTCCTCGGACAGCTGGTGTTGCCTCACAGTTCACATCAGCTGAGGGCCATGATAAACCACGTAAGGAAGCTGACCGAGATAGACGACCCTTCCGTACATTTTAGGGAAGTTGAGCAAGCCGCAGCCATCAACGGCTGCGATGATGGGGAGACAGCAAAAATGCTGCTGTTCTCGTTAGATAGCTCGGTCCTTCAGTGTCTCTCAGGCGATAGCAAGAGGGGAAATAAAAGTTATGAGGAATTGAAAAATGAGGTCCTAGAAGTAGTGGGAGCGAACGACGGAGGTCCGTTTGCTAGAGTGGGACAGACAGTGCAGATGGAGGGAGAACCCCCGAAGGTTTTTGCCGACAGGCTGTGGCCAGTATATGAGCGCAGCTGTCTAGGTGCGCCCGAGCGCGAAGATGTGGAAGGCGCCGCTTTAATTCATTGGCTTAGGTGCATAATAGCCAACAGTTTACCAGCCGTTAGAGAGCAGGCAAAAGCCTGGTTCGATCCCAATGACCTCAACCTTACGGAAGAGTCGGTCTTGAATCGACTTACGTTAGGTTATCGTAACATAAGGGGTATGACGACACGTCCCTTTAAGGGAAGAGTACATGAGGTACGACCCGCAGCCCCGGCTCAAAGAGAGTGGCATCAGGAGGGTAATCGCGCCCCACAGGCAAGTAATGCCTGTTACGGGTGTGGGAAGACAGGGCACTGGCGCAAGCACTGCAGGAACCCTTGGAAGGATTCCAAGGATAAAAATCCCGCGGTCCGAGCCCAGGCGCCTGTCCCGCCTAAGGAAGCAAAGGCACCCACCCCTCCCGACGACCTCGAAGCAGTGTTAGGAGCCATGCGCAAGATGGTTTTGAATGCGCGTGGACAGGTGGCGGTCGCAACCGGCCCCGTAGGTGCCGCAGGACCGTCTAATAGTACCCAATGACTAGAGCCCACGCAGCCTGCCTACCTGTGTCCTTTTAAAAGACACGCACAGGAGGGGGTCTGCGGTGAGGAGGCCAGGTTAAAAGAGCAGGCCTTGCGGGAGGAGAACGCCCGCTTAATAGGGAAAATAGATGGGCTGGAAGGGCAGCTTAGAGAGCAGGCCCTGCGGGAGGAGAATGCCCGAGCAATGGGAAAGTTAGACGTGCTCAGGCTAGAAGGGCAGCTTAGAGAGATAAAAGCAGCCTACAGGGTAGCCAAAAGCCGGGAGTATGAGGATGTAAACCAATGCAAACTGTACCAGCCAGGTGCGCAGGGGAAAACTACAGGGGTAAATCCCGCCAATGGGAAAACACAGCCCCAGGTAGGACCACAAGGCACACAGGCAGGCGTAGCAGCTTGCATCAGGGGAAGGGACATCCCGGACGATCATGCAGCGTTTTTCTGGAGTTGGGGGTTAGATGACGAGGACCCCAGGGTACCCTGGTCAGATGAGGATAGTGCAGATGAGCATAGTGATGATGACGGGTGGTTCCTGAGGAACGGTCTGGGAGGATTGGGGCCGCTAGGTAGAGATCCATACGGGGTGGACACACAAGCTGCAGGTCCCGACAACAGGAGGGAGGAGCTAGAGGAGGCCGGGCCAGCCGCTATGTGGTTCCCAGAGGTGTGGCCGCCCGCTTTGAACGTCCAGTCCTCAGGGGAGGCAGAGTTCACGAGTGAAGGGCCGCCTGCTGGGCCGAGCAGGGCGGAGCCACGAAATGCCAGCCCCGAAGTTAGGGAGGCGGAGTCAGCGGAGGCGGAGCTGGCGACTGTGATGGAACCCCAGGTCATCCCGTTGGAGGTCTCGGAACCCGGTCCGTCCGTCACGGAGCCCCCGCCCATAGCAACTCCCCGTAGGTCAAGCAGAGTACCCCAGCCCAGGAGGATGTGGTCAGGCCCACAGACTGCCCCAAGGCGTAAGTTTCAGGTTAAGATAACTCGGGTAGAGACAGGCCACATCGAAGCAGTAACAGGCTGCGGCAGATCAGAGGAAAGGGTCAGCGCAGCAACAGGCTGCGGCAGATCAGAGGAAAGGGTCAGCGCAGCAACAGGCTGCGGCAGATCAGAGGGAAGGGTCAGTGCCCTCCCACCGTCGGGAAGAGCTCGCAGCAGCCTTCTCAGGATTTAAAGGGGCCGCCCTGAGAACGGGCGGCACTGTAAAGTTATTAGTTTAAGGTTTTAAGTTTATAGTTCAAGGTTAAGTTTTAAGTTATAGTTCAAGGTTAAGTTTTAAGTTTTAATAAGGTTAAGTTTGTAGTGTTTTTAACAGATAACGACAAAATGATGGGAGTTTTAAGGCTAGGTTTAGAGGAAGTCTATTTAGCAAACGTTGAAGTTTACGTGAGGCGAGGTCAGGGGACCCGCTCACCCTTCACAAAAGCCAGAGACTTTTTGCGAGGCTGGCTACCTCATTCTATCTGATCACAGGAACCAAGGAAGGATGGAACGACTTATAGTATTGCTCGTGGCAATCGGATGTGGATTGGCCTATCGAGGCCACACCAAGGATGTCGTGGTGTTTGGATGTTCCGGGGACACGGCCCCCATCGCGGTGGATGGGACCGGGAGACGGAAGGCAGAGGGGACCAGCACCTATTTCCACAAGGGAAGGTGGCCAGGATGGCTGGGAACGAACTCAACGGAGTATTCCAGCACATCGGGGTTCGCCTACAAAGAGACTTCTTTAATGTGCCCCAAAGTACGGATCATCGCACCCAGGATCAGCGTCACCGTCGGCAAACGGATTTGTTTGACCTGCAGTGGGGATGTCCCATTGAGCCGATGGTGGTGGCTGCGAAAGCTGAGCAAAACTATGAGGAACTCTTCGGTTGAGTGGGAGCGACTGGGTAATAATACCCATCGGACAATTACGGGGACAGATGGACAAGTGAAAGTCTGTTGGGACAAATGGTGGGAACCGGATGAGGGGATTTATGTTTGTATGTGGGGGTCAAAGTACGTTTGCCCCAAAGGCATCTCCATATTCTTTATTAACCAGTGGCAGGATAACGGACAGGGGATGAGGTGGGATGCGAGCACCAGGGGGTGCGGAGCCCCATACTCTCCGATCCCAGTAAATGCCACTGAGCTCATTACGCGCCCACGCAAAGCCCCGCCCACGATTCCGGTAGTTCTAACTGAGGAAGAAGGGTGCCCTAAAACTAGTAAGGGACCCGGGAACGGTTTGGTACTGGTCCCCACAGACCAGATACTATTTCAGGGGGTACATTACGCGGTGGCCTCGGTGATTTTAAATCTCACTGAGGTACGGTTACCAGAGTGGTGCCCCAAAAAGACGGAACAGTTGTACCAGGTCCTGTTGACCAAGATGTTCAGGCAATTTTACGAGTTTGATTTTGCAGAAATTGATAAGACAAGTTTATACACCGCACCGCAGGAAGTTTTGGACCAAGTAGGGAGGCAAAGAAGGGGTTTGGTGAACGATGCGTTCACTGCTTTTAACACAGGGACATCTGTGGTCAACGCTCTAGACAGTGTGGAGCTGCAGACCCAGATCAATGGTTTAAAAACACAGTTAAAAGACATTCTAACAGATGAGAATAAAGTGGTAGGGTCAGGTCTACACGAGGACCAAGCCATGACTCTCCATTTAAAGGAAATTATAGCAGAGCTGGAGAAACATGCGCGTACGGTAAATGCCCTGATTAGGGAAGATCGGAATGCATCCGATCAAGCTGCGCAGAACGAGGTGTGCGTGCTTTATGGGGCGTGGTTACTGGGCGAGGGCCGCAGTAATTTGGAGGATTTAAAACAAGGTTTGGTTCCGTCCTGGATAAGTAACAAACACCTGCGGGCGCTCCACCCTTTTCAGAACGCATTAAGTCCGTGCCAGCTCAGGCTAGCTTCAGAAGCTTACCCAGTCCCCGTGGACTGCGGACGTTCAAACCATACTATTATGGGAATAGTATTACGCATGCCGGTTTTGGGCAACACAGCAAAGCCCGCCCCGGTGTATCGGGTAGAGAACATTGGTGTCATTCAGGGGGGAGCCCACATTCGTTATGCAGCGGTTCCACCTTACGTCATCCGCTGGGAGCAAACGATGACAGGTACAGATCTCTCTGGTTGTCGTGGCAGGGGAGCACACATAATACTGTGCCCCCAGCACTTGAATGCCTTTTTAACACCACAGTGCGGGTTCAGAACGGCTGGCGCCAAGTCCATGAATTGCACCATGGAGGCAATGGCACAAGATCATGTGCCTCCGCAGGTAGCATACATCGGGGGTGGAACATATTGTGTTACCACTGCAGCGCAACACTACCAGCATGGAAACCGCAGCCGGTGTCCGGTGAGTGACAGCAGTTTCTGTTTTAAACCCAGGGCTGAAGTTCAAGTAGCACAACAACGAATCATCCCAATCCCTGAACCATCCACTGTTCATCTCACAGTAAAAGAGAATTTCACCGACTTGCAGCGATTTGTCGCGCATTTTGGATACCTCATTCCCCCTCTCCCCGAGCATTTAACCAAACTTCTGAAAGCCGTCGCGGTGTCACAAAAGCATTTTTATACATTAGAACAGAAAACCGTCGAAATTGGAACAGACATTTTGGACATAGTGGTTCCACCGTGGTGGAACCTGTTCACTAATATTGAAGTGCCCTCATGGGTCAGAATAGCCTCCCACATTTTAGTCGTCTGTCAAGTGTTTATTGTAGTATACCTATTGTTCATACATTGTAAAAGAGACAAGCGCCTCACCAAGCATGAGAACACGGGAGAGTGGCGAGAACGTTACGTGCGCGTGCACGATGAGAGCGCAGTGTAATGGGAAAATGGCGTCACTCCCGCTCGCCACGTGCGCCGCGGAAGTTTGTACTCATTGTAAATACGTTGGAAACTCGATATGTTTAAGAGTTGGGATTTGTTTATTTTGGTAATGGTGTTGATTGTTTGGTTTTGGGTTTTGTTTTTTCCTTCCCCTGAATAAAAGACAAATATACAGGTGATGCGTGAGGTATCGGCCTGGTTACGCCGGGAAGGAAAACAAGTGGTGTAAGTTTAAGGGCAAATGATGCCTACGGTGATATAAAATGTGATTTTCTTGGGAAATAAGGACGACACAGAGACCCTAGTTAAGTTAAAATTTATGGGATTAATTTACTGGATTCGGAGTGAAATCGAGATAAGATTGCTCACCACTGAATTTTTTTGATACGATAAGCGGAGTTATTCGCATCAACAGGAGGGACTGTAGAATTCGCAATTATCGCGATTTCATTAATGAGGAGAAAACACAAAGTTTCGTTCAAACAGCTTTTTATTTCAGCAGAATGCTGTCAGGTTTAAATTGGACACAAGCAGCCTGTAAAATGGCCGCCGCACCGCGTGACAGAACATTCTAGACTTTTCAACAGGCAGACAAGATGGCGTTCCAATAAACATTTTTGCAGGATCGATAACGATTCAGCACAGTGAAGACAATACACAGGACATTATGGGTTTACAGTATAAACATCGATACTGGAATCGGTCTCCCAGGTACAAAGGAAAGCCATCAAGGGCCCATCCAAAGGACATTAATATGTAAACTCCCAACGGCTCTACGATGAGAGAGCCGTTAGCAGGTAGTTATACAGGACACTTGGAAGCCCCAAACCCCTCCAGGGGGAACACCGACCGATTTAACAATGGGAGAAATATTAACAGGTACTCAAACATTCATGAGTAGCCCCGAAACCCATTAAGGACGGAGATCACCCATACAGGACATTTTGGGCGCCAAACCTTAAACAAAAGAATGGACATTGTAGTTGGGCGGGAAACGGAAGAACTGTGCACTATAATTGCAGGCCCAAACCGTCCATTCGCTCTCTTGCTCTTGACTCTTGCCGCTCTTGCTCGCTTGCTGCTGTTATCATCGTGGCTGCTCCTGTGTTTTATCCGGTCGATTCGTAACCTCGTGGCTGCTCCTGTGTAAAAGACTGTTGCAAGGACCTATGTTGGTAGCTGGCAGCGGAACCAAAGGCCCGAGATGAGATGAGATGAGATGAGAGGAGAAGAGAAGAAGACCTTATCCATCGCCACGGTCAGTAAATCCCGACCGCGCCTGTAGGTCGATCAGCCAAGTCTTCTTGACAACGGTGCTCCACCATACCTTGTATCCAACCAACAGAGGTCTTCACTACAGCGGACGGTCCAGCCGACTGACCGAGCAGCAGAAGCAGTAAACAAGTGGGACCAGGAGATCTCCTGACCAACACGTGGGTGCTGCGGTGAAAAACATCCGATCAGCTATTCGGGATTTCTCCGAGTTATTACGAGTGGTGAGCATGAGTCTCGAGATCCTACGAAGCTAGTTTAGGATAGACATTGATAGGGGAGGGTTTAAAGATTAAGGATATTTGTAATGTGTGCCCTATTTACGTTGTGCCGTTCGTTCCTCGTTTCCCTAAGAGTGATTATAACTGTTTGTAAGATTGTACTGTCATTAATCTGTGCATATGACATGTATTTCATAATTTTAAGTATCATGCAATAAAGATTTTCCATTTCGTACCGTTCAAACCAAGTCTACATGAGTTTTATCTCCATTACTGCTCTCGCATCTAAGTCCAGTGTCTAGAACCGTAAGGGAGAGTGATTCGAACCACTCACAGGGGTGTCTAGTGTTCCCAGACTGGCTGGAGACCAGGCCTAGACCCGCACTGACATACAGGCTGCACAGAGCCGCGTGAATCTCACAGGCTACGAGACACGCAGGGTCAGGAGAGAATCCCTTACAGAGGAGGCAGGGGAGGGTGGTTTGAGAATTTGTTTAATGGAGGAGAAGAGAAGCCTGTTGTAATTTTTGCCATCCTGGATGATCTTAGAATAGTGGACAGTTTTAGTGATGGAGAGCGGGACCCGGTAGTGCTTTATATGATCTAGCCAAATCTGGTGATGGATCATAAGACCAGTTGTCCGCCAAAGACGCTTGGACTAAAGGGAGCGGAGATTAGGGGTATACCAGGGGGAACGACTAGGGTGAGCGAGTGTAATAATTTTAGTGGGGACAAGGGCATCAAAGGTGATGGAGAGGGTGCGATTTAATAAGTCAGTAGCTGCAGAGATGTCATGAAGAATTGTAGGCCAAAGGCTCGGTAGTTGCCACGCAAGCTCAGACTGCTGCCATTGTGGCTGCGGTTGCCAGTAATGAAAGGGGCTTGCAGGGTGTCACAGCAGTCCAGCAATCTCTCCTCCAACAGATGACAAGGCGGCGCCAAGGAGCAGTGGCAGTGACTCCATGGAGCACGAACCTGCTGTCCTCTCTCAGGATGACAGCATTCGTCCTCCCACCACTGCCACTCTGCCAGTGCCCTTGCTTTTGCCTGTCAGCCAACCAGCCCAGACAGCTGCCGCCCATGCCGAGATGGTGCAGTCTGAAGCCGGGCCTTCTAGGCCCAGAGCTGCTCGAGGTCTTCCTCCAAGGCCATCTGCAGTCTCCCCCACTGAAAGTCAGCAACCTTCCACCAGCCATGCTGCAGCCACTGGGTAGCACTTTGTAGGAGCACTAGGACAGGCAAACGCACACAGAAGACAGGCACGAAAGGAATGCACAAGGGTGATTAGTTGACTTTGGAATGTAATATTGGATGGTTTGATTTATAAATTTGGTTTGGAATGTTTGTTTTGTGGTGGCTTTTATTGTAGCATTGTGGCCAAGATGTGATGGTCAGTGACAGGGGGAAGGTAAGGTTGGGACTATTGGTGAATGGGGAACTGGGGTTGTGTTCACAGGTACCACAGTCAGTTGAGTCGATCACTGACAGCCTGGCCAGAAAGGGGCTGTGTTGGTTTCCTCCTCTCTTCCTCCTCCACCTGCTCTTCCTCCTCTTCTTCCTCCTCAGCTCTTCGCCATATACCTGGTGGCAAGGGCTGTGCACTCATGATGGCGAGGTTGTGCAGCATGCAGCAGACCACGACGATTCTCGAGACATGCTCTGGCGAGTACTGCAGGGCTCCTCCGGAGTGGTCGTGGCAGCGGAAACGTTGTTTAAGTACCCCAATGGTCTGCTTGCTCACATTCCGTGTGGCAGCATGGCTTCCGTTATATGCATGCTGCCCACTTGTGCTTGGGTTGTGCACCGGAGTCATGAGCCAGGTGTTCAGTAGAAAGCCCGTGTTGCCCAGTAGCCACCCTCTGGTTTGTCGTGGTGGCTCAAATGTAGATGGTACAGCGGACTGCTGCAGAATAAGGGCATCATGACTGCAGCCAGGATACCGAGCATTGACCTGCATGATTCGCTGCATATGGTCACACACCAGCTGGACATTGAGGACATGGAATCCCTTCCAGTTGCAGTACATCTCCAAATTCACATGCAGCACCCGCAAAGCGACGTGCGTGCAGTCAATGCAACCCTGCACCATGGGGAAGTCTGCTATCTTGGTGAAGCCACCTGCTCACTCCACCTCCTTCTCTCTGGCAACAGAGAATGAAATTTGTTCACCTCTCTTTGCATATAGAGCCTCAGTGACCTTCCTTATGCAACAGTGCATGGCAAACTGGGAGATGTTGGAAATATCACCTGCTCCAGCCTGGAAGGAGCCTGACGCATAAAAGTTCATGGCCACGCTCACCTTCACAGCCACTGGCAATGTCATTGTTGTCCTGCTCTGAGGCTGCAGTTCTGCCTGCAACAGGTGGCAGATTTCAGTGAGCAGCTCCTTAGTGAAGCTGAGACGTCACATACACTGTTCCTCGATGAGCTTGAGGTAGGAGAATTGCTCCCTGAAGACCCTGGGTGGATATGACCTCCTGCTGAGAGCCCTTCTCCTCCTCCGCTCCTCCCTCTTTGAGTAGCTTGTCCTCCTCTGTGTTACCTCTGCTCAAGGGGGCCAAGGGGGATACAAACTACTGCACTCATGTCTGGGAGCAACTGCTCTGAGCAGAGGCCTTGAAGTAACCTGCCACACCACTCCCTGGAGACTTCAGCAACTTCAAATCAGATAACAAACTACCAAACACTGCTACAAACTCACCAAGAGCCAGTAGAAATCAATCAGCAATTAACCTGAAAGCTGTTGATGATCCATTTAAATAGTGCTAGTGTGTGATCCTTCCTGCCGCTGAACGCATGTTCAGCTGTGCATGTTTAAGAGAGGGCGTTAGCTGGAGTGTTGAGGTCGAAAATGGCAGCGCTGGTGTCAAATCAGCATTAAAAACTGATTGACCTTACGATCTGCCTACTCATTATACCTCCAGCGCCCGCGCTAACGACCTCACCAAAATGGCGTCTGGCACGACCCGCACTAGAAGCGTGCGCGTGTGGCGCAGACGCTATTTTGGACCCAAAACGGCACCCATAGCACCGAAAAACGGGCACTACGGAGCCAAATTTTGCAGCCGAAGTCTATTTATAAAGCCAAGGATCCCATATGTTTTTTCACAATGTTATCAACTAGTCCTGCCACCTTCAAAGATTTATGTGCGTACACCGCCAGATCTCTCTGTTCTTGCATCCCCTTTAATTTATATTGCCTCTCATCATTCTTCCTGCCAAAATGCATCACTTCACACTTTCATCTGCCATGTGTCTGACAATTTCATCAGTCTATCTATGTCTGAACGTTGTATTGGAAACCTGACTATTTATTTTTGGGAGGAGCTTTGTCTGAAGGCTGCTACTATCCTCCTCCCTGTTTACTACATTGCCGAGTTTTATGTCATCTGAAAACTTAGAAATTATGTCCTGTATGTCCAAGTCCAGGTCATATATATCAAAAAGAGCAGTGGTCCCAGTACTGACTCCTGTACACTTCCCTCAAGTCTGAAAATCAACCGTTCACCTTTACTCTCTGCTTTCTATCTCTTAGCCAATTTCATATCCATGCTTCCACTGCCCTTTTAATCCCCTGGTGTGCTCAACCCCTGGAGTGGGGCTTAAACCCATCACCTTCTGAGTTAAGTGCTATCATTGACCCAAGCTGACACTTAAACAACAATATGACCTCTTTTGGTTTGTACCCTGTTGCTCGGTTAATACAGCTCTTTACCTTATCTGTCTTTATTTTAACTGCTGATGGTTTCATGGATTTACCCACTATAACCTCTGGACCTCTTTGACTATTAAAGTATACTATTGCTCCGATTTGGAGAGATGTAAAATGGGCACTGATTCGATATCGGTCATATTACACTAGCGTCCAAAGTCACAATTAGCCCCATACACTTATTTGTTTCTCTGCATCTATATTCATTATTTTTATCTACACTGAACTATAATAGGGTGAATTTTAATTCTCCCCGATTGGTGGGAAAGGAGTGGTGGAGCTGTTAAAATGCAGTGGATCCATTTCCCACTCTATTCCTGCTAATTCTCCACTTTTTTATTCGTTCCTGGGATGTGGGCGTCACTGGCAAGGCCAGCATTTATTGGCCATCTGTAATTGCCCTTGAGAAAGTGGTGGTGAGCCAATTAAGAGTCACATTGCTGTGGACTTGGAGTCACAGAAAGGCCAGACCAGGTAAGGACAGCGGATTTCCTTCCCTAAAGGACATTAGTGAACCAGATGGGTTTTTATAACAATCTGGTAGTTTCATGGTCACCAATACTGATACTAGCTTTTTAATTCCAGATTTATTTAACTGAATTTAAATTCTCCAGCTGCCGGGTGGGACTTTGAACTCATGTCCCTGGATTACTAGTCCAGTAACATAACCACTATGCTACCGTACCCTAACTTCAATGAGTTGAAAAGGGACCTGCCCAGGTCGATTGGAATCAAAAATTGGTAGGCAAAACAGTAATTGAACAGTGGGAGGCCTTCAAAGAGGAGATGGTTCAGGTACAGAGTAGACACATTCCCATTAGGGAGGAAGGAGGCTTATGACAATTGTAAGGTTCATAATACAGTAGAGAACCAAGATGAATATAGAAAGTACAGAGGAGATCTAAAAAAGGAAGTAAGAGTGGGAAAGAGGGAGTAAGGAAGGTAGCAAAAGTAAACCCACTTTCAAGAAAGGAGGGAGAGAGAAAACAGGGAACTACAGGCCAGTTAGCCTGATATCAGTCATCGGGAAAATGCTGGAATCCATTATTAAGGAAGTGGTAACTGGGCACTTGGAAAACCATAGTATGATTTGGCAGAGTCAACATGGTTTTATGAAAAGGAAATCGTGCTTAACAAATTTATTAGAGTTTTTTTGAGGATGTAACTAGTAGGGTAGATAAAGGGGAACCAATGGATGTAGTATATTTGGATTTCCATAAGCTATTTGATAAGTTGCCACATAAAAGATTGCTACGCAAGATAAGGGCTCATGGAGTTGGGGGTAATATAGTAGCATGGATAGAGGATTGGTTAATGGACAGTAAACAGTGAGTAGGGATAAACGGGTCATTTTCAGGTTGGCAGGCTGTAACTAGTGGGGTGCCGCAAGGATCAGTGCTTGGGCCTCAGCTATTTACAATCTATATTAATGACCTAGATGAAGGGACCGAGAGCAATGTATCCAAGTTTGCTGATGATACAAAGCTAGGTGGGAAGGTTAGCTGTGAGGAGGATACAAAGAGCCTGCAAAGGGATATAGACAGGTTAAGTGAGTGGGCAATAAGGTGGTAGATGGAGTATAATGTGAGGAAATGTGAGGTTATTCACTTTGGTAGGAAGAATCGAAAAACAGAATATTTTTTAAATGGTGAGAAACTATTAAATGTTGGTGTTCAAAGCGATTTAGGTATCCTCGCACAGGAAACACAAAAAGTTTGCATGCAGGCACAGCAAACATTTAGAAAGGCAAATGGCATGTTGTCCTTTATTACAAGCGGGTTGGAGTACAAGAGTGAGGAAGTCGTACTACAATTGTACAGGGCTTTGGTGAGACCACACCTGGAGTACTGGGCACAGTTTTGATCTCCTTATCTGAGGAGGACGTACTTGCCTTGGAGGCGGTACAACAAAGGTTCACTAAATTGATCCCTGGGACGAGAGGGTTGTCCCTTTGTTTCTGGCAGCCTTTACTTGGTGCTGTTAGGCAGCCCTTGGGCTGCCCGATCTTTGTCCCCCCACTAGCCAGTTGCCTGTTTCTGCCGAAAACAGGTTAGCAGCATTTAAATGAGGCCCAGCTGTTAAATTCTGCCGATCCTCCGACTAAGATTCCCATGTAGGATTGCTGCTCATTCCCACCAGCTTTGCACTGGGAGTTACAATCAGCCTTAATATTTTAATGAGGCTGCATGCCTCAGATTTTATCTGTCTTCCAGCTTTAACGCTGGTAGGCGGGGTCTCCCGGGCCTTGGGAAACCCTACAGCTAAAGGGAGGTGAAGACTGCTGCTTGGAAGAGGCTAATGTTTTTCCAGCGCTGCTTGTGGGCCAGGAGGAGCAGCGGTGTTTCCCCCCAGCCCCCCAAGTTAACCTGCTTCCCACTTCACGATCGGACATCCCTCCCTCCTCCGATTGGACCCCCCCAAGTGATCGGACCCCCTCCCGTGACCACTAAACCACCCTGACAATCTGAACCCCCCCCTACGCATGATCTGACCCTCCCATGATCAGACCCCCCGTGATCAAATCCCTCCATGATCACCAACCTCCCTCGCGTGACCACCGACAGCCCCACGATCACCGACAGCCCCACGATCACCGACAGCCCCACGATCACTGACCCCCCCCATCGATCACCGACCCCCTCCACGATCACCGACCCCCCTACGATCACCGACCCCCCCACCGATCACCGACACCCTCACGATCACCGACCCCCCCCCACGATCACTGACCCCCCCACGATCACTGACATCCCCACGATCACCGACCCCCCCCACGATCACCGACCCCCCCACGATCACCGACCCCCCCACGATCACTGACCCCCCCCACGATCACTGACCCCCCCCACGATCACTGAACCACCCCCCCACGATCACTGAACCCCCCCAAGATCACTGAACCCCCCCACGATCACCGACCCCCCCCACGATCACTGACCCCCCCCACGATCACTGACCCCCCCCA
Organism: Squalus acanthias; assembly: GCA_030390025.1. Classification (NCBI taxonomy): domain Eukaryota; kingdom Metazoa; phylum Chordata; class Chondrichthyes; order Squaliformes; family Squalidae; genus Squalus; species Squalus acanthias. The sequence continues at coordinate 49,386,589 of CM059428.1, read as the reverse complement.
CGATCACCGACACCCCCCACGATCACCGACACCCCCCACGATCACCGACACCCCCCACGATCACTGACACCCCCCACGATCACCGACAGCCCCACGATCACTGAAACCCCCCCACGATCACTGACCCCCCTACGATCACTGAACCCCTCCACGATCACTGACCCCCCCACGATCACTGACCCCCCCCACGATCACTGACCCCCCCCCACGATCACTGAACCACCCCCCCACGATCACTGACCCCCCCCACGATCACTGACCCCCCCCACGATCACCGACACCCCCCACGATCACCGACACCCCCCACGATCACCGACACCCCCCACGATCACCGACACCCCCCACGATCACTGACCCCCCCCACGATCACTGAACCACCCCCCCCACGATCACCGACCCCCCTCCACGATCACCGACACCCCCACGATCACCGACAGCCCCACGATCACTGAACCACCCCCCCACGATCACCGACCCCCCCCAACGATCACCGAACCCCCCCACGATCACCGACCACCCCCCACGATCACTGACACCCCCACGATCACTGAACCCCCCCCCCCACGATCACTGACCCCCCTACGATCACTGAACCCCCCCATGATCACTGACCCCCCCACGATCGCTGATCCCCCCCACAATCACTGACCCCCCCCCACGATCACTGACCCCCCCCACGATCACCGACACCCCCACGATCACTGACCCCCCCCACGATCACCGACACCCCCACGATCACTGACCCCCCACGATCACTGAACCCCCCACGATCACCGACAGCCCCACGATCACTGACCCCCCCCAGGATCACCGACACCCCCCACGATCACCGACCCCCCACGATCACCGACCCCCCCAGGATCACTGACACCCCCCACGATCACCGACCCCCCCACGATCACCGACCCCCCCACGATCACCGACCCCCTCCACGATCACCGACCCCCCCACGATCACCGACCCCCTCCACGATCACCGACGCCCCCACGATCACCGACGCCCCCCACGATCACCGACCCCCTCCACGATCACCGACCCCCCCACGATCACCGACCCCACTCGAGCTCACCGACCCCCCCACGATCACCGACCCCACTCGCGATCACTGACCCCCCCCACGATCACCGACCCCACTCGCGATCACCAACCCAACTCGCGATCACCGACCCCACTCGCGATCACCGACCCCACTCGCGATCACCGACCCCCCCCGCGATCACCGACCCCACTCGCGATCACCGACCCCACTCGCGATCACCGACCCCACTCGCGATCACCGACCCCACTCGCGATCACCGACCCCACTCGCGATCACCGACCCCACTCGCGATCATCGACCCCACTCGCGATCACCGACCCCCCTCGTGATCACCGACCCCACTCGCGATCACCGACCCCCCCGCGATCACCGACCCCACTCGCGATCACCGACCCCACTCGCGATCACCGACCCCACTCGCGATCACCGACCCCACTCGCGATCACCGACCCCACTCGCGATCACCGACCCCACTCGCGATCACTGACCGCCCCCCCCGCTCCATGATCACCGACCCCCCATCTCTGCCCCCCAATCTCTCTTCAACGCCCCGGGGATCACCCACTAACCCTCCAAATCATGTTGTACTCACCCCCACCCCCTCACAATCTCTACCACAAGGAGCAGGAAACCAACCTGCTCCTGGGCTGCGGCCTCTTATGCAGCGTTCCCTGCCTTACAGGGAGCCAAGCCTGTCGATCAGGCACGGAACCTGTTAAAAAAGAAACACGTACACTGACAGCATTCCGGGGAACCTGGACTTCCGGGTTTCCCGACCAGAATTAATTCCCCTAATTGGAAGTCCACCCCTGTAAATATTGGGGCCGTAGATTCTGAGGATAGGTTAAGGATGTTTGATGTATAACTGATCTAATTGAAGTGTTCAAATGTATGAAGGAAATTCCCTGTGATGATAAGTATTGATGCGGAGATGCCGGTGTTGGACTGGGGTGGACAAAATTGAGAGGTCGCACAACACCAGGTTATAGTCCAACAGTTTTATTTGAAATCACAAGCTTTCGGAACTATCGCTCCTTCCTCAGGTGAAGTAAATTGGATACAGAATCTGTATCCAATTTACTTCACCTGAGGAAGGAGCGATAGTTCCGAAAGCTTGTGATTTCAAATAAAACTGTTGGACTATAACCTGGTGTTGTGCGACCTCTCAATGATAAGTATTACCAGGGACACTAAATGTATCAAATGGTAGAAGTTAAAAACTAGAAAGTTAGGAGTCGAGCAGAAACCTTCTCACTTCACCCAAGGGATAAAAGAATTGTGGGGGGTGATTTTGCCAATGGGGAGCTTTTGGAGGCGGGATTAGGCTTATATTAACTAGAGTTTCGAAGAATGAGAGGGGATCTCATTGAAACTTATAAAATTCTAACAGGACTAGACAGACTAGATGCAGGAAGGATGTTCCCGATGGCGGGGGAGTCCAGAACCAGGGGTCACAGTCGAAGGATAAGGGGTAAGCCATTTAGGACTGAGATGAGCAGGAATTTCTTCACCCAGAGAGTGGTGAACCTGTGGATTTCTCTACCACAGAAGGCAGTTGAGGCCAATTCATTAAATATATTCAAGAAGAGTTAGATATATTTCTTAAGGCTAAAGGGATCAAGGGATATGGGGAGAAAGCAGGGACAGGGTACTGAATTTGGATGATCAGCCATGATCTCATTGAATGGCGGAATAGGCTCGAGGGGCCGAATGGCCTACTCCTGCTCCTATCTTCTATGTTTCTATGTTTCTATGACTCCCACTTGTCGGGTTTCAGTACCGCCTCCATCAAATTCTGGCCAACCCACGCTATTTTCCCTTGATTGACCTTGTTAAGCCCGCCCATTGGGCTTAGCAGGCCAATTAAGGGAAAGCTGGTTGCAGAGAACGTCAACGTAAGACGTTTCATCTGTCAAATATTTTTGACAGATGAATTGTCATCGTTTGACAGCTCTGTGAAGCTGTCAAACACTGACATTCTCTGTAGTTTGATGAGGTCTTTCAAGACCTCATCAAACCTCTTTCTTTTACAGAAATTAGATGATTGTTGCATCTGAGAATGCAACGGCCATCTGTCATCTCCAACACGGAGGTGCGAGACTCTCCGCATACCCACCGACTGAAGCCTGCAGGAAGAAACAAAGGTAAGTACACTTTTACTAACACTTTGCACTTACCTCAGATACTCACCTCTCCACACTTACGCCCATCACTTACCTTCACAGCACACTTTTGCACCCTCCGACCCCCGCAAACCCAGTACTCGCCTCGCTGACCTGGCGGGTTTCGGAGCCTTCGGGAAGCCCGCACTTGCAGTTAATAGGCTTTAATTCCTTCCCGTCTCCAAGGAGACGGGACCCGGCACGGGACGGCGACCCGCCTCCTGGTAAAATGGCATGGAGGTGGGTTGGGAGCGGGTTGGACACCCGCCCCCAAATTCTGCCATTTTCCCAGCAGTCCCGCCTCCATACCCGCCTCCCCAGGGCTGGCAAAATCGCCCCCGTGGAATAAGTTACTGGGGGACTATTGACGCAGGCATTAGAAATAAGTCAAATAGATAGTTGGATGTGTTTCTGGAGAGAGAAAGGATTAAGGGATATGGTTAGAAGGTGGATAACTGGGGTTCATCTCTGAAAAGGGACAGTCTTGATTGAGCCTAATGATGCTTTTCTGTTCCTGACAATTTCTATGTTTTTATGAAAATGAGCCTAACCAGGAGCCTAGTAAACCTGAAGAGAACTTATAGCTGGAAGTACCTGATGCATAGCAATGGGTGCATCCAAAGCCACACCATTTATTTCACCTCGATGTTTTGAGGGGTGGAACCCCTACAGTTATAGGCTATAGACTTTATAGGGCCAATCTTGTGAGTTTGCGCTGTAAGCAGAAGCCTTGTCCATCAGCCTTGCATATTGGGGAATCGTGGGTGCATTGACATCAGTTTCTGTCCTTTAATCATCCCCCAAATTTTCCAATATGTGCAGCTGGCAGGTGAGGCTCCCACTGGCAGTAGAAACTTAGTTTAGTCGAACTCTTGGGAAAGGGGGAGGGAGGACAAGTAATTTCAAAGGGTTGAAACTAAATTAATGAATTTAGGCACTGAAGAATATAACTTACTTGAGGAGAGAGAGACAGAAAGGAGTCGATGGGACATTGCATTTGGTGTGTTTCTTTTCCCTTTTTTTGGTGTTGATCGCTGCCTTGCTGTCTGAACTTTGATTGCTGTGGGGGCCGGGGTGAGGGCAGGGCACACAAAAGTACAAATGTGGAGGTGAGAAAGAATAGATTTTTTTTAATGGATGTTATCCTGAACTTTTGCAGTTCAGTGGAGGGAACCTCCTGCTGATTACCACCTACCACCCACACTCAGTTGATGAATCAGTACTCCTCCATGTTAAACACCACTTGGAAGAAGCACTGAGGGCACAGAATGTACTCTGGGTGGGGGACTTCAATGTCTTTCGAAGGGCTCGGTAGCAACACTACTAACCGAGCTGGCCGAGTCCTGAAGGAAATAGCTGCCAGACTAGGACTGCGGCAGGTGGTGAGGGAAAAACCTACTTGACCTCGTCCTCACTAATCTACCTGTCGCAGATGCCTCTGTCCATGACAGTATTGGTTGCAGTGACCACCGCACAGTCCTTGTGGAGACTAAATCTCATCTTCACACTGAGGACACCCTCCATCATGTTGTGTGGCACTACCATTGTGCTAAATGGGATAGATTCAGAACAGATCTGGCAGCTCAAACCTAGGCATCCATGAGGCGCTGTGGGCCATCAGCAGCAGCAGAATTGGATACCACCACAATCTGTAAACTCATGGCTCAGCTCACTCTACCATTACCATCAAGCCATGGGACCAACCTTGGTTCAATGAGAGTGCAGAAGAGCATGCCAGGAGCAGCACCAGGCGTACCTAAAAATATAGTACCAACCTGGGGAAGCTGCAACACAGGACTACATGCATGCTACACAGCGGAAGCAGCATGCTATAGACAGAGCTAAGCAATCCCACAATCAATGGATCAGATCAAAGCTCTGTAGTCCTGCCACATCCAGTCGTGAATGGTGGTGGGCAATTAAACCACTAACGGGAGGAGGAGGCTCAAGGGATATCCCCATCCTCAATGATGACAGAGCCCAGCACGCAAGTGCAAAAGATAAGGCTGAAGTGTTTGCAACCATCTTCAGCCAGAAGTGCCAAGTGGATGATCCATATCGGCCTCCTCCTGAGGTACCCATCATCACAGAAGCCAATTCGATTCACTCTACGTGATATCAATAAACGGCTGAGCGCACTGGATACAGCAAAGGCTGTGGGCCCCAACAACATCCCAGCTATCGTGCTGAAGACTTGTGCTCCAGAACTAGCCGTGCCTCTGGCCAAGCTGTTCCAGTACAGCTACAACACTGGCATCTATCCAACAATGTGGAAAACTTCCCAGGTATGTCCTGTCCACAAAAAGCAGGACAAATCCAATCCGGCCAATTACCGCCTCGTCAGTCTACTCTCAATCATCAGAAAAGTGATGGAAGGTGTCAACGACTGTGCTATCAAGCGGCACTTACTCACCAATAACCTGCTCACCGATGCTCAGTTTCAGTTTTACCAGGACCACTTGGCTCCAGACCTCATTACAGCCTTGGTCCAAACATGGACAAAAGAGCTGAATTCCAGAGGTGAGGTGAGAGTGACTGCCCTTGATATCAAGGCAGAATTTGACCAAGTGTGGCATCCAGGAGCTCTAGTAAAATTGAAGTCAATGGGAATCAGGGGGAAAACTCTCCACTGGCTGGAGTCATACCTAGCACAAAGGAAGATGGTTGTGGTTGTTGGAGGACAATCATCTCAGCCCCAGGACATCGCTGTAGGAGTTCCTCAGGGCATTGTCCTAGGCCCAACCATCTTCAGCTGCTTCATCAATGACCTTCCCTCCATCATAACGTCAGAAATGGGGATGTTCGCTGATGACTGCATAGTGTTCAGTTCCATTCGCAACTCCCCAGATAATGAAGCAGTCCATGCCCGAATGCAGAAAGAACCGGACGACGTTCAGGCTTGGGCTATTAAGTGTCAAGCGAGAGTCTGATCACCGCCCCTTGACATTCAATGGCATTACCATCGCCGAATCCCCCACCATCAACATCCTGGGGGTCACCATTGACCAGAAACTTAAATACTGTGGCTACAAGAGTAGGTCAGAGGCTGGGTATTCTGTGGCGAGTGTCTCACCTCCTGACTCCCCAAAGCCTTTCCACCATCTACAAGGCACAAGTCAGGAGTGTGATGGAATACTCTCCACTTGCCTGGATGAGTGCAGCTCCAACAACACTCAAGACGCTCAACACCATCTAGGACAATGCTGCCCGCTTGGTTGGTATACCATCCACCACCTTAAACATTCACTCCCTGCACCACCGGCGCACCGTGGCTGCAGTGAGTACCATCTACAAGATGCACTGCAGCAACTCGCCAAGGCATCTTCAGCAGCACCTCCCAAACCCACGACCTCTACCACCTAAAAGGACAAGGACAGCAGGCGCATGGGAACACCATCACCTGCAAGTTCCCCTCCAAGTTACACACCATCCTGACTTGGAAATATATCACCGATCCTTCATCGTCGCTGGGTCAAAATCTTGGAACTCCCTCCCTAACAGCACTGTGTGAGTACCTTCATCACTTGGACTGCAGCGGTTCAAGATGGCAGCTCACCACCAGCTTCTCAAGGGCAATTAGGGATGGACAATAAATGCTGGCCTTGCAAGCAATGCCCAAATCCCAGGAACGAATATTTAAAACAAGTATTTTTAAGCTGTGTGCTATGATCACTCCCAGCACTAGTTTTAAGTAACACAATAGCTTTTACAGACTATATTATGACTCACAACTCACTTTCACCTGAAAACCCCTAAGATATAAAAACTAACTCCAAAAGCTTTTATAAGTATATCAAGAGGAAAAGACTGGTGAAAACCAAAGTTGGCCCATTGCAGTCAGATACGGGGGAATATATAATGGGAAATAAGGAAATGGCAGACCAACTAAATGCATACTTTGGGTCAGTCTTTACGAAGGAAGACACAAAAAACCTCCCTGGGATATCGGGAAAAATAGGGACATTTGCAAAGGAGGAACTGACGCAAGTCAATATCTCTAAGGATATGGTGTTAAGGAAGCTAAAGGGATTGAAGGCGGACAAATCCCCAGGGCCTGATAACATGCATCCTAGGGTGCTGAAGGAGGTGGCCCTAGAGATAGCGGATGCACTAAGTATGATTTTTCAGAATTCATTAGACTCGGGAACAGTGCCCATGGATTGGAGGGTAGCTAACGTTACCCCACTATTCAAAAAGGGGGGTAGGGAAAAAGCAGGTAATTACAGACCTGTAAGCCTTACATCAGTTGTGGGCAAAATGCTGGAGTCCATCATTAAGGATGAAATAGCGGAGCACTTAGCAAATGGGGACAGGATAGGACAGAGTCAACATGGATTTACAAAGGGTAAATCGTGCTTGACTAATCTATTGGAATTTTTTGAGGGAGTAACTGGTAAAATAGATGGGGGAGAGCCAGTAGATGTGGTGTACCTGGACTTCCAAAAGGCCTTCGATAAGGTCCCACATAAAAGATTAGCAGGGAAAATTGAAGCTCATGGGATAAAGGGGAAAGTATTGACGTGGATAGAGAACTGGCTGTCAGATAGAAAACAGAGAGTTGGAATAAACGGCTCATTTTCTGAATGGCAGGCAGTAACAAGTGGGGTACCACAGGGATCTGTCCTGGGTCCCCAGCTGTTCACAATTTACATTAATGACCTGGATCAAGGAGTCGGATGCAGCATTTCCAAATTTGCAGACGACACTAAACTAGGAGGGGGGGTGGGCTCAGAGGAGGAGACCAGGAAGCTCCAGAGCGATTTGGACAGACTGGGTGATTGGGCGGATAAATGGCAGATGCACTATAATGTAGACAAGTGCGAAGTTATCCACCTTGGGTGCAGGAACGGGAGGGCAAATTATTATTTAAATGGCAATAAATTGGGAGAGGGGGAAGTACAGAGAGACCTGGGTGTTCTTGTACACCAGTCACTGAAGGCGAGCATGCAGGTGCAACAGGCGGTCAAGAAGGCAAACGGTATGCTGGCCTTCATAGCAAAAGGGTTGGAATACAGGAACAGGGATACCTTGCTGCAGCTGTACAGGGCACTGGTGAGACCACACCTCGAGTACTGTGTACAGTTTTGGTCGCCTCATCTGAGGAAAGATGTTCTTGCCATGGAGGGGGTGCAGCGGCGATTCACCAGGCTGATACCAGGAATGGCGGGATTGACCTATGAGGAGAGACTATGTAGTTTAGGGATGTACACACTGGAGTTTAGAAGATTGAGAGGGGACCTCATAGAAGTGTATAAAATTCTGACAGGTCTAGACAGACTAGATGCAGAAGGAATGTTTCCCTTGGCGGGTGAGAACAGAACTAGAGGACATAATTTAAGGATAAGGGCTAAACCATTTAGGACAGAAATGAGGGGGAATTTCTTCACTCAGAGGGTGGTGAACCTGTGGAACTCATTGCCACAGAGGGCAGTGTACGCCAGCTCATTAAATATATTTAAGAGGGAATTAGATATATTTCTACAGGCAAAAGGGGTTAAGGGTTACGGAGAGAAGGCGGGGACGGGATACTGAATTGGAGGATCAGCCATGATCTCATTAAATGGCGGAGCAGGCTCGAAGGGCCGGATGGCCTACTCCTGCTCCTATCTTCTATGTATCTATGTATCTATGTAACCTTCAATCTCCCTCTCTTGCCATCTTTGAGGGGCAGTGAGGCATCTCATAAAATGCATACCTATAATTAGACAGTAATAAAAATGAGAAGTCGCACAACACCAGGTTATAGTCCAACAGTTTTATTTGAAATTACGAGCTTTCAGTGAGGGAATACAAATCGATTACAAAGTATATATAGACAGAGAACAATGTGTCTGCAGAGATACAATCCGTCAGGGAGGCATTACATCAAAGACACAGCAGAGTACTGCTAAGACAATGAGGTGGGTCACAGGAGGTCAAACGTGTCAAATGCTGCAGTCTGCAGTTAAGCTTTTAACTTTTTTTTAAAAACTGGAAGTCACACCTGTGAACCAGACAATGATGTCGAGTCACGTTCTGTAGCGTGACATGAAACCGAGATCCCGGTTGAGGCCGTCCTCATGGGTGCGGAATTTGGCTATCAGTTTCTGCTCGATGATTTTGCGTTGTCGTGTGTCTCGAAGGCCGCCTTGGAGAACGCTAACCCACAGATCCGAGGCTGAATGTCCTTGACTGCTGAAGTGTTCCCCGACTGGGAGGTAGCAATCCTGCCTGGCGATTGTTGCGCGGTGTCCGTTCATACGTTGTCTCAGTGTCTGCATGGTCTCGCCGATGTACGATGCCGTGGTGCATTCTTTCCTGCAACATATGAGGTAGACAACGTTGGCCGAGTCACATGAGTATGTACCATGTACCTGGTGGGTAGTGTCCTCACGTGTGATGATGGTATCTGTGTTGATGATCTGGCATGTCTTGCAGAGGTTGCCGTGGCAGGGTTGTGTGGTGTCGTGGTCGCTGTTCTCCTGACAGCTGGGTAATTTGCTGCGAACGATGGTACTTTTGAGGTTAGGCGGCTGCTTGAAGGCGAGTAGTGGAGGCGTGGGGATGGCCTTAGCAAGGTGTTCGTCGTCATCGATGACATGTTGAAGGCTGCGAAGAACATGGCGTAGTTTCTCTGCTCCAGGGAAGTACTGGACGACGTAGGGTACTCTGTTGGTTGTGTCCTGTGTTCGCCTTCTGAGAAGGTCTATGCGATTTTTCGCTGTGGCCCGTCGGAACTGTCGATCGACGAGTCGAGCGTCATATCCCGTTCTTACGAGGGCGTCTTTCAGTGTCCGTACGTGTCCATCGCGTTCCTCCTCGTCTGAGCAGATCCTGTGTATTCGCAGGGCTTGTCCAGAGGGGATGGCTTCTTTAACATGGTTAGGGTGGAAGCTGGAGAAGTGGAGCATCGTGAGGTTGTCTGTGGGCTTGCGGTAGAGTGAAGTGCTGAGGTGTCCGTCTTTGATGGAGATTCGTGTGTCCAAGAATGAAACCGATTCTGAGGAGTAGTCCATGGTGAGTTTGATGGTGGGATGGAACCTGTTGATGTTATCGTGTAGTCCTTTCAGTGATCCTTCGTCGTGGGTCCAAAGGAAGAAGATGTCGTCGATGTATCTGGTGTACAGTGTTGGTTGGAGGTCCTGTGCAGCGAAGAAGTCTTGCTCAAACTTGTGCATGAAGATGTTGGCGTATTGGGGTGCTCGACTCGACTCGACGCTCGACTCATCGATCGACAGTTCCGACGGGCCACCGTGAAAAATCGCATAGACCTCCTCAGAAGGCGAACACAACCAACAGAGTACCCTACATCGTCCAGTACTTCCCCGGAGCGGAGAAACTACGCCATGTTCTTCGCAGCCTTCAACATGTCATCGATGACGACGAACACCTTGCTAAGGCCATCCCCACGCCTCCACTACTCGCCTTCAAGCAGCCGCCTAACCTCAAAAGTACCATCGTTCGCAGCAAATTACCCAGCTGTCAGGAGAACAGCGACCACGACACCACACAACCCTGCCACGGCAACCTCTGCAAGACATGCCAGATCATCAACACAGATACCATCATCACACGTGAGGACACTACCCACCAGGTACATGGTACATACTCATGTGACTCGGCCAACGTTGTCTACCTCATACGTTGCAGGAAAGAATGCACCGCGGCATGGTACATAGGCGAGACCATGCAGACACTAAGACAACGTATGCACAGACACCGCGCAACAATCGCCAGGCAGGATTGTTACCTCCCAGTCGGGGAACACTTCAGCAGTCAAGGACATTCAGCCTCGGATCTGTGGGTTAGCGTTCTCCAAGGCGGCCTTCGAGACACACGATAACGCAAAATCATCGAGCAGAAACTGATAGCCAAGTTCCGCACCCATGAGGACGGCCTCAACCGGGATCTCGGTTTCATGTCACGCTACAGAACGTGACTCGACATCATTGTCTGGTTCACAGGTGTGACTTCCAGTTTTAAAAAAAAAGTTAAAAGCTTAACTGCAGACTGCAGCATTTGACACGTTGGACCTCCTGTGACCCACCTCATTGTCTTAGCAGTACTCTGCTGTGTCTTTGATGTAATGCCTCCCTGACGGATTGTATCTCTGCAGACACATTGTTCTCTGTCTATATATACTTTGTAATCGATTTGTATTCCCTCACTGTACCTGAAGAAGGAGCAGAGCTCCGAAAGCTCGTAATTTCAAATAAAACTGTTGGACTATAACCTGGTCTTGTGCGACTTCTCATTTTTGTCCACCCCAGTCCAACACCGGCATCTCCACATCATAGACAGTAATAAATGGTGCCTATAATTCGAAATCCACACTCCCTTTTTGTATAAACTGATGGAAATATTTGAGATTGTTTATACTGTGTGCAAATTCAATCTTAAGAACACCATCAACTAATATTCTATCTTTTGAAAAAAGAAAACCAAGGATACCCCAGTGTCTCCTTGAATTCCTCTAGTAAATGGGGAACCCGTTTATGAATTTGCACTCTAAGTCCAAAGATTTGTGCGCTGGAATAGTTTTCATTAACACAGGAGTGGAGGTCTTGGTCGGAAGATCCTACAAAGCTTGCTGAACCACTGCACACACCTTCCCGAGATGTGCTCCGAGCACGCAAAACTCTGCACTCAGAGCTCCCATTCATAATGTGTCCTAGTACCTGAGCTGTACACAGCAGCAAGGTCTATCAAGCCGAACTGAAACTCCCCAGCCATGATATTCCTCCCCCTCCTCTTATATATTTCTCTTTGGAAAAGTGTTCCACCTGTCCAACCCATTTGGTGTCCCAGACCATTAGCATTGGCCTAGATTTTGCCATGATGCAGACCAGTCTCCTGGTACGGCCTTGTGCCAGGAGTCAACAACAACAACTACTTGCTCTTCCCACTGTCCAGGGCCCCAAACACCCCTTCCAGGTGAAACAGCGATTTACTTGTACTTCCTGCAATTTAGTATACTGTATTCGCTGCTCACGAAGTGGTCTCCTCTACATTGGGGAGACCAAACGCAGATTGGGTGACCGCTTTGCGGAACACCTCCGTTCAGTCCGTAAGGGGGACCCCGAGCTCCCGGTGGCCTGTCACTTTAATTCACCGCTTCACTCCCACTCTGACCTCACCGTCCTCGGCCTATTACACTGTTCCACGGAAGCGCAGCGTAAGCTCGAGGAACAGCACCTCATCTTTCATTTAGGCCCTCTGAACTCAATATCGAGTTCAACAATTTTAGATCATAACCTCAGCTCCAATCACATTTATATTTTATTTTTTCCACCCTTTTATTTGCCCCCCCCCACCCTTTTTTTTCCTCCTAGAAGCTGGCAGCTGTCCTTCATTCTGCCAGTGGATTTCACACTTCTTTCAGCCTTAATCTGTCACATTAACACCACCTCTAGCCTTGCATATCTCTTAATGTCTCTTAATGTCTCTTCATCTCCCCCTTTGTTCTTTTATCCCCTCCCCCTTTTCCCAGCTTTACTCTGGCCTTAAATCTATTTGATTTCCGGCTCTTCACAGTTCTGACGAAAGGTCATCGACCTGAAACGTTAACTCTCTTTCTCTCTCCACGGATGCTGCCTGGCCTCCTGAGTTTTTCCAGCGTTTTCTGTTGTTATTGCACTTATATAGTGCCTTAACGTAGTAAAACGTCCCAAGGCACTTCACAGGAGTGTTATCAACAAAATTTGACAACAAGTCAATAAGTGGGTATTTGGACAGGTGACCAAAAGCTTGGTCAAAGAGATAGGTTTTAAGGAGTATCTTAAAGGAGAAGAGAGAGGTAGAGAGGCGGAGAGGCTTAGGGAGAGAATTCCAGAGCATAGGGCCGAGGCAGCAAACTGCATGGTCACCAATGGTGGAGCAATTAAAATCAGGGATGCACAAGAGGCCAGAATAGGAGGAGCGCAGAGATCTCGGAGGGTTGTAGGGTTGTAGGAAGTTACAGAGCGAGGCCATGTAGGGATTTGAAAACAAAAACGATGAGAAATTTTTAATCGCGGCGTTGCCGGAGTGGGAGCCGATATAAGTCAGCGAGCACAGGGTAATGGGTGAATGGAACTTGGTGCAAGTTAGGATATGGACAGCAGAGTTTTGGATGAGCTCAAGTTTATATAGGGTGTAAGATGGGAGGCTGGCCAGGTGAGCATTGGAATAGTCAAGCCTAGAGGTAACAAAGGCATGGATGAGGGTTTCAGCAGCAGATGAGCTGAGGCAAGGGCTGGGCCGGGCGATGTTATAGAGCTGGAAGTAGGCAGTCTTGGTGATGAAGCAGATATGTGGTCGTAAGCTCATCTCTGGGTCAAATACCAAGGTTGCGAATGGTTTGGTTCAGCCTCAGACAGCTGCCAGGGAGAAGAATAGAGTCGGTGACTGGAGAAATGAGTTTGTGGCAAGGACCGAAGACAATGGCTTCGGTCTTCCCAATATTTAGTTGGAGGAAATTTCTGCTCATCCAGTACTGGATGTCAGATAAGCAGTGTGGCAAATAGGAGACAGTAGAGGGGTTGAGAGAGGTGCTGGTGAAGTAGAGCTGAGTGTTTTCAGCGTACATGTGGAACCTGATGTGTTTTTGGATGTCGCTGAGGGGCAGCATGTAAATGATTCTCTGGCTACGAATGGATAGATAAGAATGGAACCAGGCAAGGGCAGTCCCACCCAGCTGAACGACAGAGGAGAAGCATTGGAGGATTGTGTGGTCAACCGTGTCAAAGGCTGCAGACAAGTCAAGAAGAATGAGGAGGGGTAGTTTACCATGGTCACAGTCACATAGGCTGTCATTTGTGATTTTGATAAAGACCATTTCGGTACTGTGGCAGCGACAGAAACCTCATTGAAGGGATTCAAACATGGAGTTGCAGGAAAGAGGGGCACCCATTTGGGAGATGACAACACATATGATCACATAGGATTACATAGGATATACGGCACAGAAACAGGCCATTTGTCCCAACCAGTCCATGCCGGCATTTATGCTCCACTTGAGCCTCCTCCCGTCTTTCCTCATCTAAATCTATCAGCATAACCCTCTATTCCCTTCTCCCTCATATGCTTGTCCAGCCTCCCCTTAAATGCATCTATACTATTCACTTCAACCACTCCCTGTGGTAGCGAGTTCCACATTCTCACCACTCTTTGGGTAAAGAAGGGGGACCCCGAGCTCCCGGTGGCCTGTCACTTTAATTCTCCGCTCCACTCCCACTCTGACCTCACCGTCCTCGGCCTATTACATTGTTCCACGGAAGCTCAGCGTAAGCTCGAGGAACAGCACCTCATCTTTCGTTTAGGCACCCTACAGCCCTCTAGACTCAATATCGAGTTCAACAATTTTAGATCATAACCTCAGCCCCTATCACATTTATATTTTATTTTTTCATCCACCCTTTTGTTTGGCCCCCCCCCTTTTTTTTCCCTCCCAGAAGCTGGCAGCTGTCCTTCATTCTGCCAGTGCATTTCACACTTCATTTAGCCTCAACCTGTCACATTAACACCTCCTCTTGCCTTGATCATCTCTTAATGTCTCTCAATGTCTCTTAATCTCTCCTTTTGTTCTTTCATCCCCTCCCTCTTTTCCCAGATTTATCCTTGCTTTAAATCTATTTCATTTCCTGCTTTTTTCCAGTTCTGACGAAAGGTCTTCGACCTGAAACGTTAACTCTGTTTCTCTCTCCACGGATGCTGCCTGGCCTGCTGAGTTTTTCCAACGTTTTCTGTTGTTATTCTGAATTCCCTATTGGATTTCTTGGTGACTATCTTATATTGATGGCCTCTAGTTATGCTCTTCCCCACAAGTGGAAACATTCTCTCTGTATCCACTCTATCAAAACCTTTCATAAATTTAAAGACCTCTATTAGGTCACCTCTCAGCATTCTTTTTTCAAGAGAAAAGAGACCCAGCCTGTTCATCCTTTCCTGATGTGTATACCCTCGCATTTCTGGTATCATCCTTGTAAATCTTCTCTGCACCCTCTCCAGTGCCTCTATATCCTTTTTATAATATAGTGACCAGAACTGTAAGCAGTACTCTAAGTGTGGTCTAACCAAGGTTCGATACAGGTTTAGCATAACTTCCCTACTTTTAATTCTATCCCTCTAGAAATAGACTCTAGTGCCTGGTTTGCTTTTTTATGGCCTTGCTAACCTGTGTTGCAACTTTTAGTGATTTGTGTATTTGTACTCCGAGATCCCTTTGTTCCTCTACCCCACCTAGACTCGCACCCTCCAAGTGATAAGTGACCTCCCTATTCTTCCTACCAAAATGTAATACCTCACATTTATCTGTGTTGAACTTCATTTGCCAATTATTTGCCCATTCTGCAAGTTTATTAATGTCCTCCTGTAATTTGTTGCAGTCCTCCTCAGTATTGACTATCCCTCCCAATTTGGTATCATCCACAAATTTAGAAATGGTGTTTTTGATTTCAAAGTCTAAATCGTTAATGTAAATTATGAACAGCAGTGGTCCCAGCACTGATCCTGTGGAACACCACTACCCACCTTCTGCCACTGTGAATAGCTACCCTTTACTCCCACTCTCTGCTTTCTGTCTTGAAGCCAGCTAGCAATCCATTCTGATACTTGTCCCCTGATTCCGCATTCTCTGACATTATTCATTAGTCTATTATGGGGTACCTTATCGAAGGCCTTTTCAAAGTTTAGATAATTACATCTGCTGCATTACCATTGTCTATTCTCTCTGTTACCTCTTCAAAAAATTCAATAAAGTTGGTCAAGCAAGATTTTCCCTTTTGAAATCCATGCTGACTATTCATTATTATACTTTTCATTTCTAGATGTTCTTCTATTTTCTCCTTTAGTAGGGATTCCATTATTTTTCCTACCACTGATGTTAAGCTGACTGGTCTATAATTCCCTGGACATGTTCTATCTCCCTTCTTAAATATAAGAAGTTGCACAACACCAGGTTATAGTCCAACAGTTTTATGTGAAATTACGAGCTTTCGGAGCGCTGCTCCTTCGTCAGGTACAGTGAGAGAATACAGATCGGTTACAAGGCATATATAGACAGAGAACAATGTGTCTGCAGAGATACAATCTGTCAGGGAGACATTACATCAAAGACACAGCAGAATACAGCTAAGACAATGAGGTGGGGTCACAGGGGGTCCAACGTCTCAAATGCTGCCGTCTGCAGTTAAGCTTTTTACTTTTTTTTAAAACTGGAAATCACATCTGTGATTTGACACGTTGGACCCCCTGTGACCCCACCTCATTGTCTTAGCTGTATTCTGCTGTGTCTTTGATGTAATGCCTCCCTGACAGATTGTATCTCTGCAGACACATTGTTCTCTGTCTATATATGCCTTGTAACCAATCTGTATTCTCTCACTGTACCTGACGAAGGAGCAGCGCTCCGAAAGCTCGTAATTTCAAATAAAACTGTTGGACTATAACCTGGTGTTGTGCGACTTCTCATTTTTGTCCACCCCAGTCCAACACCGGCATCTCCGCATCAGGGTTCTTAAATATAGGTATTATGTTAGCTATCCACCAGTCCTCTGGCACTACACCTTTTTCTATGAATTATTAAATATGTGTAGTAATGCCTCTGCTATCTCTTCCCTAGATTCTTTTAAAATGCGGGGATGCAATCCATCCGGACCAGGGGTTTTATCCTCTTTGAGTTTGATTAGTTTATTTAATATATCCCTTTTTTAAATTTTAAATGCACTTATCTCATAACTCATCTCATCATCCAATGTCATGTCCACCTGTTCTATCTCCCTGGTAAATACCAAAGCGAAATAATGATTTATTATTTCTGCCATCTCTCTATCGTTACCTGTGGTATTATCCTGTCTATACCCCGAATAGCCCTATTCCCATCCCAACCTTCCTTTTTTTATTGATGTGCCTGTAAAATATTTTACTATTTTGTTTTATGTTTCTTGATAATTTAATTTCATAGTTCCTCTTTGCCTTCCAAATTGTTTTTTTGACTTCTTTCCTAATCCCTTCGTATTCTCTCTTATCATGCATTCCTCTGCTGTCTATGTACTTAATGTATGCCTCTTTCCTTACCCTCAATTGTTCCATTATGTCTTTATTCATCCATGCAGTCTCATAGTGTTTAGTTTGTTCTTTCCTTTTAGCTGAATATATTTTCCTGCACTCTGTTGAACACCGTTTTAAATGTTTCCCATTGTCGTTCTACATCGTTGTTTGCCAATATTGTTGCCCATTTTATCTTCCCAAGTTCTATTCACAGCCCCAAAAATTAGCTTTTCTCCAATTTATTAGCCTTATTTTTGTTATACTTATGTCCTTCTCTATTATCACCTTAAAGCGTATTATATTATGGTCACTATTGACTAGATGTTCCCCTACTTTTACTTCTCTTATCTGCTCTGGCTCATTCCCCATATCTAGATCCAATAGCGAATCCTCTCTTGTTGGGCTTTTTACATATTGCGTTAGAAAGGAGTCCTGTAGACATTGTAGGAACTCCATTCGCTTATCCCCTTTACCTACCTCTTCTATCCAATCAATATCGGGGTAGTTGAAATCCCCCATGATTATTATTCTATGTTTTTTACTCATTTCTCTAATTTACTCATTCTCTAATTCTCTAAACACGTTCAAGGACTTTGGAGAGGAAAGGGAAGTTGGAGATGGGTCAGTCATTTACAAGGACAGAGTGGTCAAGGGTGGGTTTTTTGAGGAGAGGGAGTATTGACAGCAGATTTGAAAGGGAGGGAGACAGGAGTGGAACCGTTAACAATATTAGCTAACATGAAGGCCAGGAAGGGAAGTTGGGTAGTCAGCAGTTAAGTGGGAATAGGGTCGAGGGAGCAGGAGGTGGGTCTCCTGGACAAGATGAGCTCGGAGAGGGCGTGAGGGAGATAGGAGAGAAACTAGAGAAAGATGCAAGTTCAGGGCTAGGGCAGGGGGAACCTTATGGGAAATTTGGCTTGGTGAACTAGGGAAAGGGAGGGAAGCAGCAGAGACAGCTGAACAGATGGTCTCATTCTTAGTGACAAAGAAGTCCCTGAGCTCCTCACACTTGTTGTTGGAGTTGAGGGTGGAGCAAGCAGGGGAGAGGGGTTTAAGAAGATGGTTTGTAGTGAAGAGAAACCAGGGGTTATCTTTGCATTCCAGGATGATCCTGGAATAGTGAGCAGTTTTTGCAGAGGTGAGCAGGACCCGATAGTGCTTTATGTTGTCCAGCCTGATCTGGCCAGTTGTACGTCATAAACGATCAAGTCTGCGTCTGTTGGACTTAAGAGAGCGGAGATGAGGGCCAGACCAAGGGAGCAACCAGGGTGAGAGAGTAATGGTTTTAATGGGGACAAGGGCCTCAAAAATGGAGGTGAGGGTGTGATTGAGCAGATCTGTAGCTGCAGAAATGTTGTGGTGAATGGAGGGCCAAAGGCTGGACAGTTGGGAATTTGAAAGTGCAGTTGAATGTGACTTGAGGGAGTGTTATTTCCAGGAGCGGACACAGAAGGGAGGTTGGGAGCGTGAAGGGAGATGTTGTTGGAGAGCGAAGCAAGGAAGTGATCAAAGATGGTCTTATCTATGATTGACACGATAGGAGTAGAGAGGCCACGTGAGATGGCAAGGTTGAGGGGGTGGCTGTGAATATAGGTAGGGGAGTTTATAGGCAGTGAACTCAGAGGAGAGAGAGCATGATGAGTTGAGGTGAGGTTGAAATCACCAAAGATGAGAACTCGATGGTACAAAGTCTGAGGGAGGAAAGCAGTGAAGATATCTTGGTGAGAAACTTGGCACGGTACTTGGGTGGGTGATAGAGAATGAGGATTTTAAATGCGAGACAAGGGGGTGGAAGAAGTTGAGATGCTCAAAGGAGAAGAAGCTGCCAGAAGAGTAAAGGAGTGATTTGGTGATAAGAGCCATACCGCCACTGCGGTGGTTTTGGTGTGGCTAGTGGTGGAAGATATAATCAGGAAGGGAGGCTTCATTAAAGGGTGTCATCATCCGTCAGCCAGTTTTCCGTCGTGGCCATGATCCACAATAAGCTGCTGGATGGCAATGGCCTTGCTCACAAGTGAATGGACATTCTGGTGTGAGATGTGGAGAGCGATGGTGATGGCTGATCCACTGGCAAAGTCCACAGGGTTAGTACTTGGAGGGTTGAGTGGGACGGGAAGGAGGTTGGAAAGATTAGCCCCCAACGTAGATGCGTAGGATGAGGCAGTTGGGGTTGCTGCTCATAAGAAGGCAGCGATGAGTGCCTTGATGGGCCCTTTGGAGGATGCCAAGAGAGGCACAGAGGGAAGCTGTAGGCTTATCTAATAGGGAGTCAAGCCTGGGACGGCAGCAGGAGAGTAGGAAGGTCGAGGAGTGCTGAAGGGTTGGGGGTAGGGATTTGAGAGGGCAGAGTACTCAAGAGGGGAGAAAAGAAAGGAGCCATGATGACAGGAGAGAGGGGCTTAGGAGGGCTACAGAGAAAAGAAGAAAAAAGGGGAAATATAAGTGATGGGCTTGGGTCCAGAGCGGCAGCCAAACCACGCACATGAATAGGCACGGCAACTCAAGTTACATGTGCCTGATTACATAGTAAGTTTAGGACAGATATGCCCTGGTAATAAATGGGGAATAGAGAGGACACAATAGGAGGGAGTCCAGAGTTAAAGTCAGAGGTCCCGTGGTGGAATAAAGTTGACATAGGTAGGGTGGAGTCAGCTTGGAGCATTGACGAACTGATGCCCAGGTTCGGAGATAGGTGTGGAAGGTGAGTGAGTCCAGAAGCTATTTGAAGGGTAGAGTGTCAGAGAACACACTGCTGGAGGTATTTCCGTGGGAATGAAGAGCCAGGAAGTGTGCAGAATCGATCGCGGGGCAGAGAAACGGTGGTGAAGGTGGAGGTCACCATAAAATCCAGAGGTGGCGGAAGAATGGACTACGGCCCAAGAGAATGAATTTCTGGTCAGGAACCAGATGGTAGCTGAAGCTAAAAAAGACAGTAGGACAGTCAAAAGCTCAACAGGTACAGCAACAGTGGGGTTGGGCTGTAAGCCGGATGAAGTTACCTTAAAACTTAAGCAACTGAATAGCAGATCAGACACAGCAGCTGAGTCTTACAGTGTCGTCAGATGCATAGTCTTGACGTCCAGAGGTGTCCAGGAATTTGGAAGCCAAATTTAAGCAAAGATGCTCACTGATGTAAACAAAGAGCAGGCATAGTCGGTGGATGGGCAGTGAGCAGTTGGCCCAGGTAACTTTAAACTAGTAGTTAATTTGTAGTTAGGGCTAAAATGCACCCACTATTAGAGCCAGGGGACTTAAACAGTGAAAGAGAGGAGCTTGGGGGCGAAAGGGCAAAGGATGGCAACGGATGGTCAAGGTTAGAGTTCATGATGTGGAGATGCCGGCATTGGACTGGGGTGGACAAAAATGAGAAGTCGCACAACACCAGGTTATAGTCCAACAGATTTATTTAATTTTACAAGCTTTCGGAGCTGTCGCTCCTTCGTCAGGTAAGGTTAGAGTTGCACAGCAAAGGAGCTCCCTAGGGAGCAGCCAGCCGAGGAGTTATCTTGAATCCAGAATCGGAGTCAGCCATGTGCCTTATTGCCAGCCTCAGGGCCGTCTGATTGTTGTTGGATAACAGTAGCCAGAAGGCCCAAACATTCAAAAGTTTGTTGGCTAATTATTAAAAAAAAGACCAACTTCCCTTTATGGCCCTCTTTGGCTTGCTGCAATGCCCCTCAGCTTCCTGTGGAGTCACTGAAATTGGGAGCCCTTAGTCGTAGTCTGAAGAAAATGAGGTGGGAAGGCCAGCAACACCCTCTCCCATTTCATTACCATTGTTATGTGTATTGTGGGCGCAGCCCCTGCTCAGCCCATTTAGGGAAATACCAAAACCTCTGAGGACAGTGTAAAGGGAGTGGAGACCTGGTGTGATAGGCTTTACCCCATTTTTCTTTCTGTAGCATCTGGAAAACAAGCATTCCCCAGGCACTACAGTGGGGACTATCGGCACCACTATGTCCAATTCCACTACTTAACAGTGGAACAATATTACCATAGAAGCTTACAGCACAGAAGGAGGGCATTGGGGCCATTGTGTCTGTGCCAACTCTTTGCTAGAGAAATCCAAAACTAATCCCACTGACCAGCTTCCTCCCCATAGCTCTGCATCAAATATTTATCCAATTTTCCCTTAAAAGATGCAATGATCTCCGCTTCAACCATTCCTGCGCAATGTATTTCATGCTCTAACAATCCTCTGTGTAAAGAAATTTCTTCTAACCTCTCTCCTCATTCTCTTAGTGATCATTTTAAATCGATTACCCCTCTTCACCAATCCCCTAACTAGATAGTCGTTCCTTGTTCACTATAAAAAGAAGTTTGCAGATGATACAAAAATTGGCCGTGTGGTTGATGGGGAGGAAGAAAGCTGTAGACTGCAGGAAGATATCCATGGAATGGTCAGGTGGGCAGAAAAATAGCAAATGGAGTTCAATCTGGAGAAGTGTGAGGTAATGCATTTGGGGAGGGCTAACAAGGTAAGGGTAAATGGTAGGATACTGAGAAGTATAGAGGAACAGAGGGACTTTGGAGTACATGTCCACAGATCCCTGAAGGTAGCAGGACAGGTAGATAAGGTGGTTAAGAAGGCATACAGGGTTACTTTCCTTTATTAGCCAAGGCATTGAATATAAGAGCAGGGAGGTTATGCTTGAACTGTATAAAACACTAGTTAGGCCTCAGCTAGAGTACTGCGTGCAGTTCTGGTCACCACATTACAGGAAAGATGTGATTGCACTAGAGAGGGTGCAGAGGAGATTTATGAGTATGTTGCCTGGGCTGGGGAATTTTAGCTATGAGGAAAGATTGGATAGGCTGGGGTTGTTTTCTTTGGAACAGAGGAGGCTGAGGGGAGACTTAATTGAGGTGTATAAAATTATGAGGGGCCCAGATAGAGTGGATAGGAAGGACCTATTTCCCTTAGCAGAGAGGTCAATAACCAGGAGGCATAGATTTAAAGTAATTGGTAGAAGGATTAGAGGGGAGTTGAGTTATGGTTTCCAAAGCTCTCCAACACTGGGGTTTCCTCGTGTTGTGTCTAGGTCTGTTGTAGACCAGTTGATAGAGATTGATTACTATGACTAGTGAACAACTCCATTATTGTTGTATAATGCAACTACCAGGAGGCTGTCTAGTTGGACCCAATGTTCCCTCTATTTTTTTTTACCGTGCACGTTCCGTTTAAGTTTGCTTTTTTCACCCAGAGGGTGGGGGCAGGAGGGAGGGGGTCTGGAACTCACAGCCTGAAAGGGTGGTAGAGGCAGAAACCCTCATTACATTTAAAAAGTACTTGGATATGCACTTGAAGTGCCGTAACCTACAAGGATACGGACCAAGAGCTGAAAAGTGGAATTCGGCTGGATAGCTCTTTGTTGGCCGGCACAGACACGATGGGCTGAATGGCCTCCTTCTGTGCTGTAAATTTCTATGATTCCATGATTCTATGAATTAAGGGCTACTAGAGATATGCAGGCACCTAGGTGAGGTAAGCCACCAACCTCACCTTCCTGATGCTGATGAATCTGCCTGGGCCATTGATCTTCAGGGCTTCTTGCTCTGCTTGGATGAGGGCAATGATGTTGGAAACTCCTTCTCCTGGGATTCGGCTGGATAGCCCTTTGTCAGCCGGCGCAGACACGATGGGCTGAATGGCCTCCTTCTCTGCCGTAAATTTCTCTGATTCCATGATTCTATGATTTTGGGATACAGTATATGAGTAATTTGAGACATTAAATCGTAAGCGTAGCATGCTTGTGAGGAAAAGGTGACTTTGGACCTATGGTTTCCAAAGCTCTCTACCACTGGGGTTTCCTCGTGTCATACCTAGGTCTGTTGTAGACCAGTTGATAGAGATTGATTGCTATGACTAGTGAACAACTCCATTATTGTTGTATCAAGCGACTGCCAGGATGGTAGAAGGCTATCTAGTTGGACCCAACACATCTTCCCCTCCCCCCCACCTCTTTCAGCATTCCGAAGGGACCGCTCCCTCCACGACACATTGGTCCACTCCTCTATCATGCCCAACACCTCTTACCTTTTACCTCCTCCCTTCCCACCGTCCAGGGCCCCAAACACTCCTTCTAGGTGAAACAGCGATTTACTTGTACTTCTTACAATTTAGCATACTGTATTCGCTGCTCACGATGTGGTCTCCTCTACATTGAGGAGACCAAACGCAGATTGGGTGACTGCTTTGTGGAACACCTCCATTCAGTCCACAAGTGTGACCCCGAGCTTCCGGTCGCCTGTCATTTTAATTCTCCGCTCCACTCCCACTCTGATCTCTCCATCCTCAGCCTCTTACACTGTTCCAAAGAAGCTCAACGTAAGCTCGAGGAACAGCACCTCATTTTTCTATTAGGCACTTTACAGCCTTCTGGAACTAACATCGAGTTCAACAATTTCAGACTATAACCTGTATTTCTTTATATTTTTTTCTTTTTTTCTCTTGTTTTCTCACGTGGTACTTGTTAATGTTGCTGCCATCATCATTCACACCTCATCTAGAGTCATATTTTGTTTCTTAACTTGTCCCATTATCTCTCCTTTTGCCTTGCACCATCATCCCTTTTGTCAGTCAATCTCTCCTGCCTTCCATCCTATCACAAACCTTCCCTTTGTTCTTTCCTCCCCTCCTCCCTGCCGCTGCTTAAAAATCTCTCTTCTCGAACCTTTTCCAGTTCTGACGAAGGGTCCCCGACTCGAAACGTTGACTCTATTTCTCTCTCCTCGATGCTGCCTGACCTGCTGAGTGTTTCCAGCATTTTCTGTTATTTCAGATTTCCAGCATCTGCAGTATTTTGCTATTGTACCCATATTCTTTGTTCCCAGTCTATCGACCAACTTTCTATCCATGTTGCTATATTTTCTAATGAGCATTTTGTGAGATACCTTATCGAATGCCTTCTGAAAAACTATATACACTACATCTACTACATTTCTTTATCTATCCAATAGACCACTTCTTCAAAAAGCTTTATTAACTTAACAGATCCATACTAATTGTCTTTCATTAGCTCATGCATTTCTCAATTAGGAGTCAATTATGTAGTGTTGGAGTGGAGTCATATGTTGGCCAAACCAAGTGGGCAGACTCCCTTCACTGAAGGATATTAGTGAAGCAGTGGATTTTTATAACAATCCAGCAACTTCCTTAGTTATCTTTTCTAATGTTAGACCATAAATTACCATCTTTTTTTGAATTCAGTTTCATAACTTGCAACTTGCTATGGTAGGATTTAAACTCATAGGGGGAAAAATTGAGTGGCGCCCATTTTGGGGCGCTAACGTCGCCGGGGCGCTAATTTTAGTGCCCAGAAAACGTTAGCACCCCTCCACCGTAAATTCAGTAGTAGCGCCCCCAAGCAGGAGGTGGGGCACTACTGAAAAGCATTCCACCTCCTGCTTGGGGCGCTACTACTGAATTTCATGGCGCCACATAGCGCTGCATCATTGCAGGCCTCTTCCCCTACTGGACCACCGGGGAGCGGGGTGCCATGAAAACTTCTCTTGAGTGCCGGGCTCAGCGATCGCGGCCAGCACCCCACACAAAAAAGTGAAAGGGGGCAGGTGCTGGCAGTCGGCCAAAATAAAAATGGCCGCCCGACACCTGCCCTTTAAGTAGCACTGCCGCCGCTGCAAAATCGTCCCCTGATCCTGTCGGACATATCGTCCGATGATAGGTCAGGAGGCGCAAGGGAAGTTTGCGGCCGGGGCACAAGCGGGGCGCTGCGCACGGTGATGACATCATCACCGGTGGCGCAACCGCGCGGGGTGCTACTGGCTACCGCCGCTGCTAACCTCCCGCTGAATTTTGGGGGAGGCATTAGCAGCGCCGCGACCGGGCGCTAGGGCATTTGCGCCCCGTTAACGTCCCCGAGAGGCACAAACCAACCCAATTTTTCCCCATGGCTTCTTGGTTGCTAACTCAGTTCCTTAACCAATATGCTGCCATACACCTTAGGGCTGATTTTAACTCAGGACAGGAGGTGTGTGGGCAGGGGGCTGAGACAAATGGCACCCCTGGTCTCACAAGGAAACGGATAGTAAAATAAAACCACTTTCCTTTTTGAGGCTCTTATGACCCTGGCACCGCTTCCACAATGGCTTCCCTGCACAGGCCTCCAGTTAACATGGCTGTTGGGCCTTGATGACGTAATTCGAGCCCTATCTGCATATTTAAAGAAGTACAGGTTAAGATTGGAACCCACGAGAAAGCAGTGGGATCGGTGTGGGTTAGTCCCACGGTTTCCAATGGGCATGAAATTCTAGAGGGATGCTGTTGAGGGAGGGTAGACATGAGCAGAATCATTTCACCTGCTGGTTGTATTCACCTGCAGGTAATAATCAAGGAATCATCACGTGGTACATTTAGCACTAACCGGAAAATCTAGCCCTTGCTCAGACTTGCTAGGCACTGTTGTGGACCATTTAACAGCCTTGTAGCCTTACTAATCAAGCAGTCTTTGCACAGAACAGTCATGTGCTTGCCAGTGACGTGGATAATTGTCTTTCATTTGTCTATCATAACGGAATTATGCATTAGAGTAGAAAATGCACCAAAGAAACACAATTGCGTGTCAACACAATGTGCCAGAGCACAAAATACGCACTGACGCACAACAGAACTAGAGACTGTGCCACGTCGAAAACAATAGCGCTAGTCACAATGAAGCACAATTGAGTAAATTTAACCCATAAATTTTGTATGTCAGGGAATATTATTTATACAAGGTGGAGTGAAAACATTTTAGTGATTAGGAAAGGGTCATTTCACTGTGCTCACTTACAAATGATGTAATTTCAATTAGAATCAGTCTGTTTGTGTGTTTGTTAAATGCCGACGTATCAACAGTCAGATCTCTGTGGCCAGTCAAGTATTCCAAGTATGTAACTTATTGCTCGCAGGTAGTAGCAATTGCTCATGTTGTGGCAGGCTGAGTAACTTTATAGCCCTCCTTAACTGAATATGATGACTTAGATAGTTACAATACCATTCACTGTGTGAGATTGTTTCCTCCCTATTCATAACTCAGTAAAATAACACTCAACTAAGCTGACATCCTATCCTCATGCTAACAAAGTTTGGAATATTATGGCTTAAGCCTCTGGCATGTTGGTGATGAATGACAGCTACATTGTTCTATCACAGGAGACTATTCATTCTCATATTAATTTGTTTCTTAAATCACCTCTTTTTGTTTGTCTAGTTTGTGGTTTGTAAGAATTTGTACAGCTGTTCATAAGCACCCTTGGCTTCATTAGATTTGTTGTTCCCTATCAGTGTTGGCTGTGCTGGTGCATTTTCACAGGACAAACCATTAGGAGTTTCAGTTGGGGCAACTCTGCGTTCAATAATGATATACTCACGCAGGAATTTAAGTTGGTCAAGGTGGTCTAATGTGGTGGAACAACAAAATCCCAAATTTGGTAATGGAATATCAAACATTCTGGGATTCATACAGTACTTAATGTGCCCAATTTAAAAATAATGTTTTGTTTACTTTTATATTGTGCAGCAGAGTTCAATTTCTTTATTTTAAGTATCTTTCTAATTATGTTACTTGTCATTGTTTGGTACTGTATTACTAATATAATGATAAGTTAGTGACATAAAAGCATTTCTCCCATTATTCACCAGATCACAAGATAGTTACGGATGAGAAAGGATATTCAGCCCAACTAAATTAATCCATCTTAAAGTCCCCTCATTGCAGCATCTAATTGTTGTAGATTTTTGTCTTTACCACCTAGGCTTTAAGCATTACCTGTGCAGGGAGAATCGCATACCAGTTACAGAATCCACTAGATTTTTCTTCCATGGAAGGAAGACTAATGAGTCTGTAGTTATTTTTACTTCCCATCCCATATCACTTTTTTAATAACATGTACTTTCGAGTTAGGAAGAAAATTTTATTTTGATTGTATTCCTTTTTTTTCACTGATAGGGGTCATGGCAAACATCAGTGGCCAGGACGTTCCCTGAGAAAGACAAATAGCAGGGACAATTGGGTGATTCCTTGATCCAGTATTCCCAATGGGGAGCGGTGCTATCAGGCAGCGCATATTAGGAAACGGTGTGCATGCAGCTAATGATTGTTGATACATAACTACAAATAAATGGAAAATCTTGGACTTTGTGCCTGTCATTTACCAACCTACGAGTATCAGTGGGAATCCAAACAAAGAATTACAAATGATACATATATATATTCTGCTTTAAGAAGATGAATGCCCTGTATCTTTTAACTAACTCCATTTTGCCCCCTGTACTACGTAATCTATATAAAAACATGATGGAGAAGCAAATCATGTTATATAATATAATGCCTATATGACAGTCTACTACTTGGTAATCACTGCAGTTTAAAATCCAGTGTATTTCCAGTTATCACGTTATAATTTTCAATGTTTAGTGAGGACATTATTGCAGGTCAACTCAGGGAACTTCCTGGCCACCGATGCTTGTCATGACACCTGTCAGTGAGAAAAAACAGAATACAATCAAAATAAGACTTCCCATCTCGAACACCAAAGTATATGTTATTAAAAAAAATATATCGGTGCACAGTTAAAACAAAAGCTGTGAATGCCAAAAATCTAAAGTAAAAATAAAAAGTCTGTCAACATCTGAAAAGAGAGAAAACCGGTTAATGCTTCACGTGGAGACCCTTTGTGAGAATTGATACATGGAGTGGTTTTTGGACAGCAATCTGCTCTTAAATTTTGTTCTCATGATTTACAACTTCAAATAAATCTAGAGTGAGATTACAGCCTGAATATTACTCCGAGATTCCCATTATTCTCCAGGCAACCCACTGGGGGAAGCATTGTTCCAAGGAAATCTAAGTTACTTGCACCATGTAAAAGCATGAAAAATCTGCTCCAAATCCTGCTTGGGACACAACCTATCCATAATTTGACGTTAATTGACATTAAATATACAAACTCACTCAGAGAGGACATAAAGCTGTTTTATACTGGTGATGTGGGAGCAGAGGGTACCCTTATGAGGTTGGTCAGGTGCATTGTAAGGGCAAGGTACAGAGAGTTCCAACTTACACTTTGTCAGGCCATACTTGAGCTGGAGGTCATTAATGCAGACATTGGGTGCAAACATTTATAAAGTGCTTCATTCATACATTCTTCACCTCACTGAACATAGCACTCGCCTATGTGCATACGCAGATTTCTAGTGGTGTTGTTTATGGTAACTCAGAAGATATACTGAGGTAGACTTGCCAACCGTGCGTGAAAATGGGGGTCTCCCGAAATGAAGATTAGGAGTTTGCTATAATGGGTGGCCAAACCACAATGCTAGTTTTATGCCCAGGCGGCAAGTAGAAAATCTACCCCATTGTTTTCAAAGAACAGGAGATTTGCACCATGCAACGCAGAATGCAACATTTTGATGCTGAAGTGGATCTGTGTTTAAGGTTACTTGTCTCTTTCAGACCACAAGGTCGAATTCCTGTAAATCATAACAGTCGCTATACTTCAAATCAATTCATTGTCTGTGAAATGCTTTGGGACATTTCTGAGATGTGATAAGGTGCTAACTAAATGCAAATATTGCTTTCTTAAGAGAAATGACAGACTGATTGCTGTTAGAAACATGCTGAGGTCACTTAAAAGCTAATCACTGGCTTCACTTCTCTTCTTGTATCTTTTTTAAAGAATGTTCCATTGTGATTTATTTGTGTTTTATACAAAGGTGTGGCGTCTGAGATGCAACAGATCCTCTCAAAACTTTTATATTCAAATACACCCTCCCAGCCTCACCCACTGAGAGAATATATTGGATAATTATCGGCCCTTTCCCTGCAATTTTCGGTCCATTAATTTGAAAATTGTGAGGAGCGTGGTCACATTTCCCATACGTGTCCATCTGAGCAAGGCTCTGTGTGGAAGTGTGCATTTGTAAAATTTGCCCTGAATTCTATCATAATGTGCGGAGCTAATGGGATTTTTCAATAAATTATAGAGATCATATTAGCATAAGATTTTTAAACTTAAAATATGGAATATTTTATGAATTGTTTATTTAAAATTTTATTCAGTGTTATCAGCTCAGTCTAAATGGTCAAAGTATATCCCACTGACCAAAATCACAGCTTTTCTGATATTTATTACCTTATTTAATGTCAAATGAGAGTACACACAATTTTTCACTATTTGTCAGATCTGGTCACTGTAAATGATTTCATCACAGATGTACAAACAGTGTCTGAAAACTGGAATGGAGTCCCAAATTAGGTCAAGTCATTCAGAAACTCTGAATGTTTGTCTTATTTGGATAATTTCAAAGTAGAAGAGATGTCTGTAAAAGAAAGAAAGTGGTGGAATAGCCTATCCAGAGAGGCAGCGGATGTGGAGGAAGTAGGTAACCAGAGGACACCGATTTAAGATATTTGGCAAAAAATCCAGGTGCGGGGGGAGGGGGGGGGGTGCGGGCGGGGAATGAGGAGAATTTTTTTACGCTGCAAGTTGTTATGATCTGGAATGCATTGCTTGAAAGGGTAGTGGAAGCAGATTTAATAGTAACTTTCTAAAGGGAATTGGATAAATATGGAGAGACTAGAGAAGCTGGGGTTGTTCTCCATAGAGCAGAGAAGGTTAAGGAGAGATCTGATAGAGGTGTTCAAAATCATGAACTGTTTTGATAGAGTAAATAAGGAGAAACTGTTGCCAGTGGCAGAAGGGTCAGTAACCAGAGCGCACAGATTTAAGGTGATTGGCAAAAGAACCAGAGGCGAGATGAGGAGAATTTTTTTTGCGCAGTGAGTTATGATCTGGAATGCACTGCCTGAAAGGGCAGTGGAAGCAGATTCAATAATAACTGTCCAAAGGGAATTGGATAAACACTTGAAGGGGAATCATTTTCAGAGCTTTGGGGAAAGGGCAGGGGAGTGGGACTAATTGGATAGCTCTTTCAAAGAGCCAGTCACAATGGGCCGAATGACCTCCTTCTGTGCTGTAGCATTCTATGATTATAATTCACGTTATTTGAGTTGGTTTAATGTAGGATAACTCGAGTGAGCTAAGTATAGCATTATATTTTAACCCTAGATTAATCATTCTGCATGTTCCTTGGTGCAGGAGCTGTTTCTTTCTGGTGAGGCACAGTCTCCAGACACACTGTTCCATTTTCAGCATAGTGGTCCAGGCAGCTGGTATCTATGCAGTAAATACACTATCTCGGGTAGTAGCAAGCCCTTAAGGTTTGTTTCCTATGCCCTTGTACGTCCTAAGATGAGAGTAGATAGTAGTTGAGGTGCCTTGGGATGGAAAAGTGCTATATAAATGCAAGTTGTTGTTGAGCTAATAATAGCACAAGCATGATAGGCCAAATTAACTCCTTCTGTGCTGTAATTTTTATCATTGTATGATTCTCAGTAAAACCGGAATCAATTTGCGTGTTCCCATTAACTGCTACTTAAGAAGCACTTAACAAGAAAAACAAAAATGCTTAAGCCAGGCCTGTGTGTTAATATCTATCAGACCTGTGTACTACAAGGAGCCATTTTAAGAGTATGTGTAAAAGTTAGCACCCACTCAATTGACAAAAGCGCACAAAGTCACAACACAGAATTTGCATGTATTCTAGTCTTGTTCCCGGAGAAAATTAACCTTCAGTGTGTTATAAATACAATAGTATCAGAAGGCAGTGTATTGTAATTAGTGCGGTTGCTTCATTTCCAAAATGGCCATCGAGGATAAGCATTTTGAAAAATTTGCATCCACTTTGATAGTGGGATCATGTTTCAGAGGTGTAGCTACTCACACTGGGATTGTGTTTCAGACGTGTTGCTATTTTTTAACTGTGCATATTGAGGCACAATGAAATTACCAAAGTCTTCTGGTATTTCATTAATTTTATCAGAAGAAGAAATAGAGTAAAGAAAACATGAGGCTGGAGAGGAAACAGAGACAGGAAGAGATATAATGATACAGTAATGAAGGATCATATAGGCCGCGATTTCGCAAGCCGTGGCGAGTTCAGTGCGGCCGGAGTAGACAGCGGCCACAAACTCTGCACCTATCTTCATCCCGCCTCCTCCGAGTGATTTTCCTCTGATTGGGCTTGTTAAGCTCACCCTGCGAGGCTTCCCAGCCAATTAAAAGGAAGTGGGTCTGATGACGTCATCTGATGATGCGTCATCAGCCGGTTTCCTTAAAGGGGCCATGTCCAAATTCATTTTGACAGTTGTGCTGTCAGTGTTCTGCAGCATTGAGATGCTGCAAACACTGACGAGCATTGCACAGAGGTGCACGGCTGCACCCAGGCTCTCTCATGACTCCCTCTATATGCTTATGGAGGGAGTCACAGCTCACAGGGAGGTCCTCTTCCCTTCCAATGGGCGGAAGAGACTTCCCCAGGAGATCAACACAGCCTGGTTGCACATTGCACAGGAGGACACAAGCAGGGATGTCGTCAGGAGGACCTGGCTGCAGTGGTGCAAACCTTTCAATGATCTCAGTAGATCACAAAATGTTACTGCAAAGCCACACTCAACCTCATCCTGCTGTGCCACTCATCACATCCCCATCACTCTGCCTTCCCTACCCTACTCCTGCACATCCTTACTCACACCAACTTACCTTGCACCTCCACCCATCCCTCTCGATCTACATTGTCACTTCCCCATCTCACTAGCCACCCCTCACACTGACCCTCATCCTAGTGCAATCATAACAACTAACCATGATGCGGAGATGCCGGTGTTGGACTGGGGTGGACAAAAGTGAGAAGTCGCACAACACCAGGTTATAGTCCAACAGCTTTATTTGAAATCACAAGCTTTCGGAGCGCTGCTCCTTCGTCAGGTGACTTCACCTGATGAAGGAGCAGCGCTCCGAAAGCTTGTGATTTCAAATAAAGCTGTTGGACTATAATCTGGTGTTGTGTGACTTCTCAGTTTTATAACAACTAACAACACACAAGGGTAGGCACTTGGGTGTTTTAGCCAATGGTCGTGCAAACTTTCTGTAAATGTGCTGTCAAGCATTAAAATCCTTATTGTCACCACTTTGCCTTCTTGGACAGATTTGTGTGCACCTTTGAAAGTGGCTTAGTGAGTTGCAGTAAGTGGTGAGACATAACGTCCCGCCCACCCCCCCTGCCAATGGTGATGAGTGTGAAAGGAATGGCTTGGAAATTGTAGGGATGCTTTATGGTGTTTGGTGTGGAGTGGTGCCAACCTGGTGCATCATGTGGCAGCCAGGGTGTACAGCAAATCTGGACATGGTGAAGCCATCGCTGGCATCCCAGGCAGCAATGTGCATGGGTGATGATGCCCTGTGTCCAGTGCAGCATCAGTTGATTGCGGAGAAGGTTGGTGTTGTTGGTGCTGCTGGTGTTGGGGCTGATCGTGGTGGGATTCTGAGGACCAAGGTGAGATTTTTTCAAGGGCACCGCTGCTGATGGAATAGATGGCAGGTGAGGTTGAGATGACAGAAGTAATCTGTCAATGGTGAGAGAGGTTGTTCCAAGGAGGTGACAGTGGATAGAGAGATTACTCCAAACACTTCAAAAGTGCATAAAGTTCAGAAGTGGGTTCCAAATACTGAAGGCTGAAGCTTCTGAGATTGAAAGTGAGCAGCTGTAAAATGGTAGGTTTTAAACCACTTCTGCAGCTGTCACCTATTGAAAGAAATGGAGAGTTGTTCAGAACCCGACACACTTACCTGGCGTGATCCCCGAGTGATGGGAACCTCATGGAAAACTTGGCAAAATGCTTTGGAACTGGGAATATGGGGATTTAATTACTTTAAACACCCTCCTAACAAGCACAATTGAATGACCCGCCGCTTAGTGCCCTGTCTGCAAAGCGCAGGCAGAAACGGCACTTGGGAAACTGACAAGGAGGCGGGTTCAGAGCGGGATACCGGCCCGCTGTCAATCTTTTTGATTTGACAGCAGACCCGCCTCCAAACCCCCCCCCTCTGAGCGCCAGCAAAATTCAGCCCATAGAGTGTAATAAGAGACAATGGAATGAAACGCAAAATACAGGAAGGACAAAGTTTATAAAGAAATAGCACAAGTGTAATGAAGGAGAAATAGTGTTAGAGAGATAGGAAAGCAAGAGGGAGGACAGCTGACTGAAGAGAGGAAAAGAGAAGAAATACAGGATAAAGAAGGAAAGACGAGGTAGAGACTGTGGGCTAGCTGAGTGACCTGTGACTGCACTTTCCCTCTCACCAACAATCTGACTTAATTTCCTAGACATTACCATAGATCACGTACAATCTAGGATCATCTCAACATGTTGATAATTTTATATAACTAGGCACCAGTGACTAAGCCAATGACGAAAGCTAAACCGTATCATATGTAGGTTCTATTCCATAAATGCCCTTTCTTCACCTTTCCCCCACTGTATACTGACATGTTTTGTCAATGGTGGTCTGAAGCTGGTCCTGTGCTGAAGGACATCTTAGCTTACATTTACACTACAGCGATCAGACTGAGTGTGGTATGAGAGTAACTGCAGTTCAAAGGTCAGCTGTGGCTCAGTGGGTAGCACTCTCATCCCTGGAGTCAGAAGGTCATGGGTTCATAATCCCACTCCAGAGACTTGAGCACATAATCTAGGCTGACACACCCAGTGCAGTACTGAGGGAGTGCTGCACTGTTGGAGGTGCTGTCTTTCGGATGAGACGTTAAACCGAGGCCCTATCTTCCCTCTCATGTGAATGTAAAATATTCCATAGCACTATTTCCTGGCCGATATTTATCCCTCAATCAACATCACAAAAGCAGTTTATCTGGTTAATATTTCATTGCTGTTTGTGGGACCTTGCTGTGTGCAAATTGGCTGCCGCATTTCCTATATTACAACAGTGAATACACTCCAAAAGTATTTAATTGGCTGTAAAGCCCTTTGGAATGTCCTGAGGTTGTGAAGTCATTATTCAGGTTCCTGTCAGGCAGTGCCCTGGATACACTGCTTGGCTGGAAATTTAACTCTCCTGTTTAGGAAGAAAAAACATGTGCCGAGCTGTCTTCCAACTGTTAAAATTTGAGGGGGTGAAGTTATGCAGGGGTTCTCCCCCAAAACTTCCTTATGCTGCTTTTCCGAGGTTTCTGCGGCTCTTCCTCTGAAGTTACAGTAGACAAGTGGGAAAATCCCTGTGGAAATTCAACCCCTAAGTGTTTGAGGAGTAGGAAGGGGATAATCTGCGCTTGATAAACATTTGTATTGATTTTTAGGTAGGTTTAAATAGTGCCGGGGGTTCCAATGTACCCCTGAGCACTTTATAGACCAGGTTTACACTATAATAATTTATACTCGACGTGGTGTCAAACCCAAACAGTGTGAGATTATCGCCTGCAGGGCGTCTCCCTCCACTTCACTCCAGATTCAGATCCTGAGGGTCCCTTCCCTGAAGAACTTTAGTTAACCATTTGGGTTCTTAATGACACTCCAGCAGCCCACAAATTACCAGATTTATTGAATTCAGTTTCACAACTTCCCTTTGTGGGATTTGAACTCAAGACCCTCGGACACTAGTCCACACTATAATACCTGTTAGATCTGTAGTGTAATTGCACCCTTAGAATCCCTCACCATCAACATCTTGGGGTGGGGTGGGGGGAAGGTCACCATTGACCAACAGCTTAACTGAACCAGCCATATCAACACCATGACTACAAGACAGGGTACAGCCAGTATACTTTGTGACAACTGGCTCACCGGCTGACCGTTCAAAATCTCTCCACCATTTACAAGGCTCAATCAGGAGTTTGATGGAATATTCACCACTCACATGGATAGGTGCAGCTGCAACAACACTCAAGAAGCTCAACACTGTCCAGTACAAAGTAGTTTGCTTAATCAGTACCCCTGCCACTGGACTACATATCCAACTCCTCCATCTTTAGTGCACTGTGGCTGCAGTATGTACTATTTACAGGATGCACTGCAGCAACTCACCAGGGTTACTTAAACAGAACATCCCTTCCCTGAGACCTCAAGTCCAAGAAAGACAAGAGCAAAAATGTTATGGGAACACCATCACCTCCAAGTTCCCCTTGAAGTCACACACCATCCTCATCTGGACATATATTGCCATTCCTTCATTGTCAGTAACTCAATATCCTGGAATTCCCTACCACAAGGACTGCACTTTCTTAGGGCAACTAGTAATGGGCAATAAATGCAGCCTTGCTCCTGTCGCCCATATCATGTGAAAAAAAGCATACATATAAATTCTGACCCTAGTGTAATACTGATTGAAGCATAACATTTTATAGCAAATTTCTAATTTCTTCAGCAGGATTTGGTTGTCCTACTTACTTTCAGTTTCAATCATGGACGTTTCCACCGTGGATTTTCATCCTTTATGTGTGATTAATTTCGAGGGAAAAGCAATATGAGCGTAGCAGCAGAGCCTTCATTGTGATCATGTTATAGGACCAGAGTTGCATACTGACCACCTACAGCTATGCTAGGATTTATAACAATTTTCTATCAAAATCAAGCTATATTCTAAACTGAAATGGAGGGCATCCATTCAGATGCAATGCAATACCATTTTATTACCTTACATGGGCTATAACCAATTTCTAGGCCTAAATCTTTAGTCATCCAGGGAGCTCTAGCTTTGGATGCCCTTCCTTTCCCCCTCATGGGAATGTGTCTACTCTGTATCCGAACCATCTCCTCTTTGAAGGCCTCCCATTGTTCAATTACACTTTTACGATCCCTTTACAACTCACTGAATTTAGCCCTCCTCCAGTTAAGTATTTTTCCGCTTGATTGTTCCTTGTCCTTTTCCATAACTATTCTAAACTTGATGATATTATGATCACTGTTTCCCAAATGCTCTCCCACTGAAACATGCTCCACTTACCCCACTTCATTCCCCAGAACTGGATTCAGCATTGCTTCCTTCCTCATTGGGCTGGAAACATTTTGATCAAGAAAGTACTCTTGTACACATTTCAGGAATTCCTCCCTCTTTGCCCTTTACACTATTACTATCCCAGTCTCTATTAGGATAATTGAAGTCCCCCATTATCACTACTCTGTAGTTCTTGCATCTTGCAAATTTGCTCCTCTATCTCCTTTCCACTATTTGGTGGCCTATATCTTCCAGCAGCATAACAGCTCCTCTATTGTTCCTTAATTCTAACCAAATAGACTCTGTGTTTGGCCCCTCAACTACATCATCCCTCTCCAGTGCTATAATAGTTTCTTTGATCATTACTGCCACTCCTTTTTATCAAAAATATTAATTTCCTAATCTTCCCCTTCTTTGAGCCAGGTTTCTGTTATTGCTGGTATATCATAGTCCCATGTGGCAACTTGTGCCTGCAGCTCACCAACCTTATTTTCCATGCTACATGCATTTACGCACATGCACTCCAAACTCATCTTAGACGTTTGCCCCCTGTCTGATCCCTCCTATTTCTTAACTATTCTTTAATCTAGTGCTAGTTGTCTCTCCCAGTCCTCTGTGCAGCTTGTTTCTCCTCTCTAATGTTTCATCCTGGTGCCCATCCCCCTGCCAGATTAGTTAAACCCTCCCCTACAGCACTAGTTAACCTTCCCGTGAGGACATTGGTCCCAGCTCTAATGAGGTGCAACCTTGAACAGGTCCCTCCTGCCCCAGAACTGGTCCCAATAGCCCAGGAATCTGAAGTCCTCCCTCCTGCACCATTTTTCCAACCATGCGTTAACCTGTCTTATCCTACTATACCTACACTCACAGTGCGTGGTACTGGGAGTAATCCAGAGATTACTACTTTTGAGGATCTGTTCTTTGATTTCCTCCTGAGCTCCTGAAACTCTGACTGCAGGACCTCAACCCCTTTCCTTCCTATGTCATTGGTTCCCACATGGACCATGATTTCTGGCTGTTCCCCTTCCCCCCTCAAAATGTTCTGCACCCTCTCAGTGATGTCCTTTACCCTGGCACCAGGGAGGCAACATACCACACAGAAATGCCTGTCTATTCTCCAGACTATCAAATCGCCTATGACCACTGCATTTCTACACCTTACTATGCCCCCCTGTGCAGTCATTTGCCCCATAGTGCCATGGATGTGCTTTGGACTGCACTCCCCCAAGGTGTCATCATCCTCACTGAAAACCGGTTTGAGAGTGCCACACTCCCAAAGGATTTCTGCACTGCTTGCTTCTTCCTACCCTGCTGGATGGCCACCCACTTACTATTCTGAACTCTCTGTAGCTGTTGGATGACCACCTCCTGGAAGATTTGCTCTCGGAAATTCTCAGCCTCCTATAAGCCCTTCAGTGACTCCAGCCACTGCTCAAGCTCAGAAATCCTGTGCTCGAGTTCGAGCAGCTGGAGGTATTTCCTACACATGTGGTTATCCAGGACACATGAAGTGTCCTGGAGTTCCCACAAAGCACAGGAATTGCAGGCAATCGGTCTCAGCTGTCCCATTATTTTGCTTAAAAAAATCCCTTTAGATCCAATTAATTACTCTGAATATTTATATATTTACTGTTGCCCCTTGGTTTAAATTACTTTGCGCATCCTTTCCCCTCTGCACCCAATTCCCACTCTCTCCAAATTCCTGTTGGCACTCTGTTTAGCAAGCCACTCCGTTTATCAGATTCTCCCAGCTCTGTGCACGCAGATCATGATCCTGTTTGTGTGATCGGACATTAATGATGTGGTAGCCTTTTCTATTGACGAATGCTGCTGGATGGTGTCCTGATAACAACATATGTTCAGTCAATGATGCCCTGGATGCAAGGGCAGCCAGCCACAGCTGTAAATCCCAGAACTCCCTCGTGTTGACTGTTGAGGTCAATGGGGAAGGTGATGTACTGCTTAGCCCTTGTACACAGGGCATTGGTAATCTGTTTAATGCAGCTGTGTACTACAGACCGAGAGATGTAGAAGACTGAAAGGAGCCAATGGTGAAGAAGTTAAGGGCTGTAGTGACTTTGACAGCCATTGGCAAGGCATGCCCCCACCTAGTTCAGCAGACAGCAGGTCCTGTTGCAGGAGGCAGCAGAGATCTGCAACAGGCTTCCTGGAGAAGAGCAACATCCTGAGGCACTGCTGTTAAGATAGATTCAAGAAAGTGACTCTTGGCCTGTACACCCTGTGTGCTGGGTGTGCCCCACTACGAGCAACCCCCTCTCCCCTCACTTGCTGTCTTCTGAGAGACCCAACTGCTGCTGGGTTCTGAGACTGCTGCTCCTCTTCCTCCAAGTGCTCCTCTATCCAGAAGAAACTAGTAATAATAGCACACATGATAAGTACAGAAGGCTTTCTGAGGGTGATCAGGAGAAAAAGTGGGAAAGAAGCGATTTGGAAGCTGGAATCTCTCCTGGCAAACCCAACAGCCAAAAAACCCTATGACCCACTGGGTTGCAGCTGAGTGTCTCTTTAAGCATAGTTTCATGGCTGAGGCACCAATCCTGCCAACTTTTATTGGCAGGTCAGGCATTGGGTAGGACTTCTGCGATTTTTAGTTAAAATTGTGTTGGGGTCCTAATTGCATCATAGGACCCCAATTTTAAGCTATCCATGAGTCCCTCACTTTACTGTGCCGAGCGCCTGTCCCGAAGCATAAAATTGTGCAGTTATAAAGGCGGCAGGTGGGAGCACATCAGGAATGCAGCAGTGAGTGCTTGACCACTATTTTAACCATCCTTCCACCTGTTCCTATCGGGAAGGCAGGGTTAAAACCAGCCTTGAGTGCTAATCCCTTGAATGAGGGAGAGGGCCGGTGGGGCCATATCACAGCCAAGTGCACGCTTGCCCTCATCTAATGCCCACACATGCATAATTCTAGCATAGGTCACTGGATAGCGAACAGGATTGGGAACCATGGCCAATTCACGCTCCCCACTTCTGCAATAACTACTGACACCATGACGTCTGCCATTATGCTTTCTTCCTTGTGTGGAAATGGGGAAAGTGAAATATAGAGGGCTAGAAATTCGGCTCCCTAGCCCCTGATTTTTCAGTGCTACGGGTGCCGTTTTGTGTTGAAAATGGTGTCTGCGCCACGCATGCACAGTTCTGGTGTAGGCCGTGCCGGACGCCATTTTAGTGAGGGCGGTAGGGTGGGCGTTAGGAGCGTGCGCCAGAAGTATGTAGAGTGGGCAGATCGTGACGTCAATCAATGTGCAACACTGATTTGACGCCAGCGCTGCCATTTTCATCCACAATGCTGGAGCTGATGCCCTGTCTTAAACACGCACAGCTGAACATGTGTTCAGCAGCAGCAAAGACTCCCCACCAGCAATATTTAAAGGGATCATCAACCACTCTCAGGC
Organism: Squalus acanthias; assembly: GCA_030390025.1. Taxonomy (NCBI): domain Eukaryota; kingdom Metazoa; phylum Chordata; class Chondrichthyes; order Squaliformes; family Squalidae; genus Squalus; species Squalus acanthias. The sequence goes on along the minus strand of CM059428.1, from coordinate 49,347,110 downwards.
TAGTTGCTGATTAATTTCTACTGGCTCTGTGTAAGTTTGTGGAAGTGTTTGGTGCTCTCCAAAGTTGTTTAAAGTTGGTGAGGTGACAGGGAGCGGTGCTGCAAGTGGAGAAAGGCCTTGGTTCTGACTTCAAGGGTTCTGGTCAGACCACTTGCTCCCAGTCATGGGTGCTATCGTTGCCAAACCCCTTGGCCTGCAGCATGAGAGGGAGATGGAGCAGAGGCAGCAAAGACGAGGACAAGCTGCTCGCAGAGGGAGGAGGAAGGGGAGGAGGAAGAGGAAAAGGAGGAGCAGGAGGAAGGAGGAGGCAACCAGCACATCCCATCTCCGGCTTTTGATCGCCTCATTCAGCTACGGTTCCACTGAACACAACCCCAAATCTCCATTGTACAACAGCCACAGAACTTACCATCCCACTGTTCCGGACCATCATCGGTCATCATTGTGTCCTCTTGGCCACAGTGCTGAAATAAAAGCCACCACAAAACAAACATTACAAACCAACTTTATACATCAATCCGTTCAATATAACACAACAAAGTCAACTAATCACCCTTGTGCATTCCTTAGTGCCTTTGCCTGTCCTAGTGCTCCTACGAAGTGCTACCCTAGTGGCTGCAGCATGGGTGGTGGAAGGCTGCTGACTTTCAATGGGGGAGACTGCAGATGGCCTTGCAGGATGACCTCGAGCAGCTCTGGGCCTAGAAGGCCCAGCTTTAAACTGCACCACCTCAACATGGGCGGCAGCAGTCTGTGCTGGCTGGCTGACAGGCAACAGCAAGAGCACTGGCAGAGTGGCAGTGGTGGGAGGCCGAATGCTGTCATCCTGAGAGAGGATTCACAGAGCCACTGCCATGCCCCGGGGTGGCGCCTCAGCAATCCTAGTAATCTGTTGGAGGACAGATTGCTGGACTGCTGTGACACCCTGCAAGCCCCTTTCCACACTGGTAAATGCAGCCACAGTGGCAGCAACCTAAGCTTACAAGACAGAAGCCCAAGCTTTCACTGCAGCACTCAGACGTTGGGTGGCTTCTGCATGTGCTGCAATTAAAGATGAGGCCTGGCAATACACCAAGCATTTAATTGTGCAAACCCATCAGCCTATTTCTGTAGGCCGCTCCATCGAAATCCTCATCTGAGTCCTCTGCAGCAGAACTCATGTGCGACCTCGACCTCCGAGGAGCTGGCACCTGCATTCCCTTGTCCCCCACCCCCCCAGCCCCCCCAGCAGGCCAGTCATACCCGGTGTCTCACTATGTGTAGGTCCCGCGTTTAAGCTATCCTCTAAGGTACTTGGAGTGCCATATCTGAGCTGGCGTCTAGGAGTGCGAAATCGAGTGATGGTGATGTGTCTTCTGCATCACTTCCTTCTTTCTCTTCCATTTTCTGCTCCTCCACTAGTGCCTGGCCAGGTGTCAGTTCTTGGCTATCTGAAAGGAGAAAGGCACAAGATAAGGTTGTGGTGAGGGGAGGGGGGGAAAGCAAGAGGTGCATTCTTACACCATGTGCAGCATGTAAATCAGAAGAGATTGTGGGATGAGGGGAAGTGGGATGTGAGAAGGAGTATTACGTATGAGGATCTCATCACCTTGTATTGTTTCAGCCCTGCTGCTGGCCACGGGCTCAGTGATGACCCTCCCAATAATGGCCAGCATTGTCTCTTCGATCAGGGTAAGGTGATGCAGGCATGCCTGTCCCCCGCCGGTTAGGACCTGTTGCTTCCAGTTGTGAGCCACCTTTTCCTGCAAGAGAGAGGGAAGTGTGTCAGTGAGTGTGGTGCAATGTGTTTGCGTGATATGCCTGTCATGGTTGAATAGCTGACAGTGTGTGCCTGCTGTGAGATGTGGGTGTGAGGTTTACAGCAGTGCTACGTATGTGAGGGTGAGGTGAAACTATGAATGTGAGGTATGAGTCATGTTTGGTTGAGATTGTTGGTAGGTGAGTGATGGGGGTGTGGTGCATTGAGCAAAGTGTGAGGCTAATGGTGCAGATGGTGTGATATGGCATTTGTAGACAAATTCAGTGACCTTGACCACTTGTGTGAGGTTATTAAACTTCTTCCTGCCCTGCATCCAGGTCCTCAGGGCTACACTGCTGGCATTTACCACAATGGCTATCTGCTCCCATTCCTTTTCCGTATTTGCCTGGAGGGCCTCCTGGCTCCCTGTGGAAGCAGGACCTCTCTCCTCCTGTCCACCTCCTGGACCAAGGCCTCCAGTGCTGCATCCGAGAACCTTGGAGCACAGTTTCTCCCCTGTTGTGCCATCAGTACTACTTCTTCCTGCTCACACTCTGTTCCCCAGCCAGCTGAAACACCTGCCGCAGCCACGGGCTCAGTGATGACCCTCCCCTTTAAGAGGTGCAGACTGCCTTTAAGAAGTGCAGACTATCTTTAATTGGTGCTAGCCTCATAAACTTGGGCCCCCACTCAGCAGCACTTTCAGCGCTGGGCTGCGCGCCACAATCATGTTAATCGGCATGCAGCACAAAGTTGCCGTGCTGCTGGCATTACTTTGAACAGGCACGAGTTGATCCAGCATTGTGATCTCTGCGCCCTTTCTTGGGGGCAATTGAATTTCTAACCGATAACATCTACAGAGCCACTATAGATACAACTGCATGCAAATATTGACAAACTGTACGTAGCCTGCTTATCTTTAATGACCTGTTAACTAAAGGCTAACTGTTTATTGAATTCATTTACATCTGAAAGCTCTCAAAGGTGGAAATGGTGAGCAAATGTTTTTTGTAAAATACCAGTCGATCTTCAATGGTATTGCACACGAAGGGAGTAATTTTGACTTCGGGTGATAGTGTAAAACTGGTGATATCAAATCAGCCGTCTGTTATACACCTCTCCGACTTTTTTAGATCTGATATTGCCCGTTTTATACATACACCCACCAGCATGTTGAGACCCTGAAATTCCTGTGGTCAGGGGCATTTACATAAACTAGGTGGAAATGGCGGAGGCTCAGGCCACAATCTTTCAATCCTCCTTGCGTCCAGCAGTGCTGTTAGAGGACTGGAGGGTTGCAAATGTTACACCCCTGTTCAAAACAGAGAAGAGGGATAAACCCAGTAGCTGCAAACCAGTCAGACTAATATCAGTGGTGGGGAACCTTCTAGAGGCCATAATCTGGAAAAACATAGGTTAATGAATGACAACTAATATGGATATGTTAAAAGCAAATTGTGTCCTACAAACCTGATCGCATTCTTCCATGAAATAATGGAGAGGACTGATGAAGGTATAAGGACTTTCAAAAGGCGTTTGATAAAGTGCCACATAATAGACTTGAAGCCCATAGGATAAAAGGGGCAATGGGAGTGTGGATACAAAATTGGCTGCGATACAGAAAGCAGAGAGTAATGGTGAATAGTTGTTTTTCAGACTGGAAGGAAGTATAGAGTGCTGTCCTCCAGGGGTTGGTATTAGGACCACTGCTATTTTTGATATATATTAATGATCTGGACTTAGGTATGGGGGCATCATTTTAAAGCTTGCAGATGATGCAATACTTGGAAATGTAATAAACAGTGAGTAGAATAGTAACAGTTTTCAGGAGGACATAGGTAGTCTGGGCAGATTAAATTTAATCCAGAGAACTGTTAAAAGATGTGTTTTGGTAGGAAGAATGAGGAGAGGCAATATAACAGGGCCGGGACAAATATCCTCGCGGGGAGGTTTGCTAGCGCTGTTGGGGAGGGTTTAAACTAGCTTAGCAGGGGGATGGGAACCTTAGCGTAAATTCAGAAGGGAGAGAAGCAAAGCTGGAAATGGAAGGCAGAAAATTAGTAAGTGAGTTTGGAAGGCAGAGGAAACAAAGGCTAGAAAATAGACAACAAAGGGGTTTGGCAGTGCTTAATGGTATATACTTCAATACAAGGAGTCTAGTGAATAAGGCAGATGTGCTGAGGGCACAGAAAGACATGTGGAAGTATATCATAGCTATTACTGAAACATGGCTGAAAGGGCAGGAATGGCAGCTCAACATTCCTAGTTACAGGGTTTTCTGATGAGATAGAGAGGGGATAAAAATGGAGGGGGATCGCAATATTGGTTAAATAAACATTACAGCTGTGAGGAGGGATGATATGTTAGATGGATCATCAAATGAGGCCATATAGGTTGAACTGAAGAACAAAAAAGGGGCAATTACACTGCTGGGAGTGTACTATAGACCCCCCAAATAGTCAGAGGGAGATAGAAGAGCAAATATGTATGCGCGTTTCTGAGAAGTGCAAAAACAATAGGGCAGTAGGGGATTTCAATTACCCTAACATTAACTGGGATTGAAGCAGTGTAAAAGTTATAGAGGGTGCAGAACTCTTAAAATGCATTCAGGAGAACTTTTTTAGCCAGTACATAGCAAGTCCAACAAGAGAAGGGGGCGGTTCTGGACTTGGTTTTAGGGAATGAAGCTGGGTAGGTGGAAATGGTATCAGTGGGAGAGCATTTTGGTGGTAGTGATCATAATTCAGTTAGATTTAGCATAGTTATGGAAAAGGACAAAGATAAAAGTTCTCAACTGAGGAAAGGCCAATTTTACTAAGCTGAGATGTGATTTAGCAAAAGTGGACTGGAAACAGCAAATTGAAGGCAAATCAGTGTCAGAGCAGTGGGAGGCCTTCATGAAGGAGATAGTGAGGGTTCAGAGCAAATCATTGGTTTTATAAATAGGGGCATAGAGTAAAAAAGCAAGGAGGTTATGCTAAACCTTTATAACTCACTGGTTAGAACTTCAGTTATGTGGAACTGGGATTTTTCTCCTTAGATCAGAGAAGGTTCAGGGGAGATTTAATAGAGGTGTTCATAATTATGAGGGGTTTTGATGCAGTAAATAAGGAGAATTTTTTTCCACTGGCAGAAGATTCGATAACCAGAGGACACAGGTTTAAGATAATTGGCAAAAGAACCAAGGGGGAGATAGGAATTTTTTTAAGCCACGAGTTGTTACGATCAGGAATACACTGCCTGAAAGGGTGGTGGAAGCAGATTCAATACTAACTTTCAAAAGGGAATGGGATATATACTTGAAAAGGAAAAAATTGTAGGGCTATGGGGAAATATCAAGAGTAATTGAATAGCTGTTTCAAAGGTCTGGCATAGGCACGATGGGCTGAATGGCCTCCTGCTGTGTTCTCGGATTCTATTGCCCTGATATTACCGGGGACACGTTGGGAGCGGGGAGTGTCCGATGTTGCATGGGAAACCTGGCAGTAAGTTCAGTGCATCTGTCCATGGCATTTTAGCGCAGCCAGCTCATTTAACTTACAGGTTTGGTATCAATTGAACAGCAGCGAGCGTGATGAGGATCCGCATGACACAATGTGAATTCCAGTATATAATGGGCCAACCCAAAGGTGGAATTTGGAGGAGTTTGGAGTTGGAAGCAAGAGAGGAGGAACTTTGACAATGAATTCAGGACTCTCTAAGGCAGCGCCCTGCTACAATGACGCCTCTGTTGATGTACTCCTGGCATCCCAGGTAGCAATGTGAGCAGCTGATGCTGCATTGCCCTCATCACCTTCCTCCTCCTTGTCTTCCTCCTCCTGCTCCTCGGAATAACCCACAGACGACCTGAGCTCTACGCCTTGTTCCTCCTGCAGGTCGAAACCTTGCTTCTGTGCAATGTTGTGCAGAATGCAGCACATCACGACCATTCTGGACACCCTGGCTGGTGTGTACTGAAGGCACCTCCAGATCTGTCTAGGGACCTGAAGTGCATCTTCAGCATGCCGATGGCTTGTTCGATCACACATCTGGTGGTCATATGGCACTCATTGTAGTGATGTTGGGCTTCACTGGTCAGGTTTCTGACGGGTGTCATCAGCCAAGATTGAAGTTGAAAGAGGAAAATCTGCCCTTTACAAGTTTAGCGTTGGTGCAAAGTGGTTTCAAATTCTTGTCATCACTTCAGTGTACATTGGTTTCCAAGGCCCAAAAGGACTGCAAAATGAAGTAGAGTTAAAATACTGTCTCCATGGAATGTGAATCCTCTTCACCGACGCTGGATTCAGACTGCATTTAAGCTATAGCTGCAGCGTCGGTGCAAGGTGTGACTGAACCCTTAGTTTCATTCTGAATGCATATTCTTCAGTTGCTTACTTTGCTGTTTCAGTCAGTGGAGTAATGATAGTTTTCAGAGCATTATGCAATAACAAACCTTGGATACAGAGTAGCCCTGAAATTCCATGTAGAGTCTCCTGCTGAAGTTATGACAGGGCACCAGGAGAACCTCCACATAACTTCATGGTCTGCATGTTTACTATTAGAGTATGAGAACATAAGAATTAGGAGCAGGAGTAGGCCATACGGCCCCTCGAGCCTGCTCCGCCATTCAATAAGATCATGGCTGATCTTCAACTTCAACTCTACTTTCCTGCCCAACCCCCATATCCCTCGATTCCGCTAGAGTCCAAGAATCTATCTATCTCAGCCTTGAATATACTCAACGACTCAGCATCCACAGCCCTTTGGGGTAGAGAATTCAAAAGATTCACAACGCTCTGAGTGAAGAAATTCCTCCTCATTTCAGTCTTAAATGGCCAAGCCCTTATCCTGAGACTATGCCCCCTAGTTCTAGACTCTCCAGCCAGGGGAAACAACCGCTCAGCATCCACCCTGTCAATCCCCCTCACAATCTTGTATGTTTCAATGAGATCACCTCTTATTATTCTAAACTCCAGAGAGTATAGGCCCATTCTACACAATCTCTACTCATAGGACAGCCCTCTCATCTCAGGGATCAATCTAGTAAGCCTTCGTTGCACTGCCTCTAAGGCAAGTATATCCTTCCTCAGATAAGGAGACCAAAACTGTGCACAGTACTCCAGGTGTGGTCTCATCAAAGCCTTGTACAATTGTAGTAAGACTTCCTTACTCTTGTACTCCAACCCCCTTGCTATAAAGGCCAACATGCCATTTGCCTTCCTAATTGATTGCTGTACCTGCATGCTAACTTTCTGTTTTTCCTAAATCTCTCTGAACACCAATCTCTCTGAACACCAACATTTAATAGTTTCTCACCATTTAAAAAATATTCTGTTTTTCGATTCTTCCTACCAAAGTGAATAACCTCACATTTCCCCACATTATACTCCATTTGCCACCTTATTGCCCACTCACTTAGTCTATCTATATTCCTTTGCAGGCGCTTTGTGTCCTCTTCACAGCTTACTTTCCCACCTAGCTTTGTATCGTGAGCAAACTTGGATACATTGCACTCAGTCCCTTCATTTACATCATTAATATACATTGTAAATAGCTGAGGCCCAAGCACTGATCCTTGCAGCACCCCACTAGTTACAGCTTGCCAACAGGAAAATGACTCGTTTACCCCTACTCTCTGTTTTCTGTCCATTAACCAATCCTCTATCCATGCTAATATAATACCCCCAATCCCATGAGCACTTATCTTGCGTATTAACCTTTTATTTGGCACCTTATCGAATGCCTTTTGGAAATCCAAATATACTACATCCACTGGTTCCCCTTTATCTACCCTGCTAGTTACATCCTCAAAAAGCTCTAATAATTTTGTTAAACACGATTTACCTTTCATAAAACCATGTAGACTCTGCCTAATCATATTATGATTTTCTAAGTGCCCTGTTACCATTGCCTTAATAATGGATTCCAGCATTTTCCCGACAATTGATGTCAGGCTAACTCGCCTGTAGTTCCCTGTTTTCTCTCTCCCTCCTTTTTTGAATAGTGGACTTACATTTGCGACCTTCCAATCCAGTGAGACCATTCTAGAATCTCGGGAATTTGAAAGATCACAACCAATGCATCCACTATCTCTGTAGCCACCTCTTTTACAACCCTAGGATGTAGAACATCAGGTCCAGGGGATTTGTTGGCTTTTAGTCCCATTAGTTTCTCAAGTACTTTTTCTCTACTGATATTAATTAATTTAAGTTTCTCACTCTTATTAGCCCCTTGGTTCCCACTATTTTTGATATGCTTTTTGGTGTCTTCTACTGTGAAGACAGATACAAAATATTTGTTTAAAGTCTTTGCATATTCCTTATTCCCCATTATAATTTCTTCTGTCTCACCCTGTAAGGGACCAACACTTACTTTTGCTACACTCTTCCTTTTTACATACTTGTAGAAGCTCTTACAATCTGTTTTTATATTTCTTGCTAGTTTACTTACATATTCTATTTTCTCCCTTTTAATCAATTTTTTGATCATCCTTTGCTGGTTTTTAAAGCTCTCTCAATACTCAGGCTTACTATTATTTTTTGCAACATTATAAACCTCTTTTCATCTAATACTATCCTTAACTTCTTTAGTTAACCACGGATGGATCACTTTTCCTGTGAAGTTTTTATTTCTCAATGGAATGTATATTTGTTGAGAATTTTGGAATATTTCTTTAAATGTTTGCCACTGCTTGTCTACCGTCATACTTTGTAATCTAATTTCCAATCTACCTTAGCCAACTCGCCCCTCATACCTATGTAATTGGCTTTATTTAAGTTAAAGACTCTCGTTTCAGACAAACTCAATGTGAAATTCCATCATATTATGATGACGCTTTCCCAGAGGATCCTTTACTATGGGATTACTAATTAACCCTGACTCATTTCACAATACAATACCTAATATAGCCTGTTCCCTGGTTGGTTCCATGATGTATTATTCTAGGAAACTGTCTCGTATGCATTCCATGAACTCGTCCTCCAGACTACCTTTACCAATTTGATTTGCACAGTCTATATGAAGATTAAACTCCCCCACGATTATTTTATTACCTTTGTTACAAGCTCCTATTATTTGTTGATTAATACTCTATCCAATGGTATAGTTACTATTTGGGGGCCTATAAACCATTTCCACTGGTGTTTTCTGCCCCTTGTTATTTCTTATCTCCATTGATACTGATTCTACTTCCTGACCTTCCAAGCCAAGATCCATTCTCACTACTGTCCTTATGTCACCCTATATTATCAGGGCTACACCCCCTCCTTTTCCATTCTGCCTGTCTTATTGAAACGTCAAGTACCCTGGAATATTTAGTTCCCAGCCTTGGTCACCTTGCAACCCCATCTCTGTAATGGCTCTTAGATCAAACCTATTTATCTCTACAAAAGCAAAATACTGCAGATGCTGGAAATCTGAAATAAAAACAGAAAACGCCTGAAATACTCAGCAGGTCAGGCAGCAACTGTGGAGAGAGAAACAAAGTTAACGTTTCAGGTCGATGACCCTTCGTCAGAACATTCAGCCATTTATCTCTATTTGTGCCACTAATTCATCTATCTTGTTCCGAATGCTTTGTGCATTCAGATAAGGAGCTTTTAGTTTTAACTTTTTAACCATTATTCCCTGTTTTCACCTTATTCGCTGATGCACTATTACTGTTAAGCTCTCTGTCCCTTCCTGTCACACTCTGCTTATCTTTGTCCAAATTGCTACACTGCTCCATTGCCTTGACTTTTCTCTTTAGATTTCTAAATTTCCACTCCCCTGACCACCCCCCTTTTTTAGTTTAAAGCCCTATCTACAGCCCTAGTTATTCGATTCGCCAGGACACTGGTCCCAGCCCGGTTTAATTGGAGCCCGTCCCATTATATTAACGAGCACAAAAGTATTTATTGTATTAACAATTTGATCACTAACTAAGTGTGCTGACAGGTGTGAACCACTTACTAAATCTGGTGGAGCAAACAATAAAGGCCTCCCTTCTGTTCTGGTATTCAATGCTTGTCTGCAGGCTCACTATCTATTTTTAAAGACCAGTTTTATTACAGTTTACCACATATCCACAGCTGCAATTGCTAAGGGTAAATATGATAAATTCAAACATTCATTTCCAATTTAGACAAAGTAAAATTCCTGAATGGGCTGCCAGGAAAATCTGAGGGTGAAATTGATCTTGGGTGGTAGCGCAAAATAGGCAATAACATATTGGTAGCCCGTTTACACTCCAGAAATAGAAAAGATTATCGGGACCCCGGGAACATTTATAGAAATGAAGCCCGGCCTCCACGCCCCCAGACTCCCCGGGGGTGCCGCCCACTTTGGGACTTGCACCAAATGTACCATTTCCCCCCCACCATTAAAATTGAGGAAATGGAGTGGGCAGTGGGTTTCCTGAACTAGTGGACCTGGCCAATCGCTCATGGTGAGGCGAATGTGTCCCTGAGTAATGTAGCTTACTGTGCAGGTGCTTTATTTTGATAGGGTTCAAAGCAAGTTCAATTTTCTATGATGAATCCTGCCAATACTACATAGTCAGCAACTTGAAGAAGTGGTTCCATCATATATATTACACCTACGCATGCACGCACACACACACACAAACACACTACCTTCATCTATCTCTGCTCCACACGCATGTTCTACCCTTCATCTCTCTCCCACACATACACACAAGCTCACATTCTACCCTCAATTCACTTTCCCCTACACACACATCTGTACATTTTGGCTCCAAGTTTCCTCGAGGACTGTGGAGAGGTCAGAACATGAGGAGGCCAGGATGTCCGCCTTCTGGTGATGGGTGCCGTTGAGCCTGCTGCAATTCACATGGTCAACTGATTTACAAACTCAGTGGAGAAGGCACTGCGGCTTTCCTACCATTCTGACGTAGGTCTGCAGGGCAGCAGGTCGTGAAAATGCCTGAAAGGTAAGGTTTTTCTTTCCTTTATGGGGCCAGGAGAAGCAGGAGTGCTTCTCCGAGCCCCAGAAGAAAAGTTTAGGCCTCTCTTATAAAAACATGGTGTTGTCATATTTTCCTTCATTGTGTAAAAGTAGAAGAATTGCCCTGTTTTCTTCATAATTGCTGAATGGCCATTAGGAATTTATTAGAAAATCTGCTCAATAACATTTGTTCAGTTTGAAACACTGTGGTCGCTTCCGCTGACTATATGGTGCACCCCCCTATACTCACTCAACCTCTTTGGTACACGTGTTGATTTGTTGGTAATTAACAATCCAACGGCAGTTGAAATCTGACAGCCTGAACATTTGGAGCTAAATTTTCAGCAAGTTATTGGATCAATGTGCTTGTACCAATGTCATCTAAATGCCCTTCAGAATGATTTAACACTGTAAATGGATCAAAGTTCAACACGCAAACAATGTTAGGAGAAAGGCAATGTGACAAGAAAGAATTCTTTGTTAAAATAATCTCGACAGCTTGTAATAGCTTTCTTCATAATTGTATTCTGATTGTGACCTGCAGCACCGAGGTACAATGGGTGAAGTAAATGCTTAGCATCAGTTAATTATTAACTGGGTAAGCCATTATATGATCTGGAGTAACCACTAAATATACATACCTTTTCAAACATTGAATGCATACAATCAAATGAGTATCTTGGTTTTAGTAGAAAAAATTAAAACCCTTTCTGACTTCAAATATATCCACAAATAATAATGGCAAATCACAGCACATGAATCATCAACCAAGGCAGATCAACAAGCAGGTAAAAGTGTAGGACCATTAGCATGAATTACTCACCATGCAACTCTGAATGTGAACTAATCGCAATTCATATGCCTAGGTGACTAAAGTTAAGCAATTTCAGATTAATTTTGGTTTAGATGAATTATGTTGGTCCATCCTTTTAAACAAAATGGCAGCAGGCTGTGGAGAGGGAGCAAATGTTCCTCACTGCATACACGACACATCAGGCAGGATTCTCTGCTGCAGTTATGCTGGTTGTCTGGTGGTACTGGGGCAAGTGGGTGAGGAAAATGGGTCAGTTACCTCGAACCCTGGTCAGTTTTGAATCCAACATTTTTTGCCAGAAGTGACAGCAGACGACAGAGCGCCTGCCCAAATACAGGTGGGCACATTCAAACAATGTAATATTGATGGAGTGACATCAGAGGAAAGATTTTCTGTCATGATCGCTCTAGCAATACAGTACACTAGGAATGCCAAAACGTAACAGGCATTCAATGTCGCTAGGTGAGGTACAACACTTTGTCACATTTAAGCAGCCACAACAGTGAGTGCAAACAACTTAGAGCACATTGCTGCACTCACCCATTGCAGCTCGTATGATCAGTGCAGGCATCATCGATACATTCATCCACAGCAGTGAGTGCGGGTGTTAGGGAGCCCTCGCTGCACTCACACCGCAGTGAGTGTGATCAATACAGGAGCCTTCGCTGCACTCACACCGCAGTGAGTGTGATCAATACAGGAGCCTTCGCTGCACTCACACCGCAGTGAGTGTGATCAATACAGGAGCCCTCGCTGCACTCACACCGCAGTGAGTGTGATCAATACAGGAGCCTTCGCTGCACTCACACCGCAGTGCGTGTGATCAATACAGGAGCCTTCGCTGCACTCACACTGCAGTGAGTGTGATCAATACAGGAGCCATCGCTGCACTCACACCACAGTGAGTGTGATCAATACAGGAGCCTTCGCTGCACTCACACCGCAGTGAGTGTGATCAATACAGGAGCCTTCGCTGCACTCACACCGCAGTGAGTGTGATCAATGCATGGACTTTCACTGCATTCATATGTAATGCCACAATTTGGTTGGGATTTTCCTTTTCACAGTGTTATCGGGAAACGAGCCCCAACCCCCAAGCTGGCATTTACATGCGCCAGGCAGAAAAGGGGCAGCTGGGACTGATACCAGCGGGGCGGCTGGAGTGAAATTGAGCTCGTGGTAGAAACGCCGTAGTCGGCCTTACTGCCCACTTCTGTTCCATTTATTGTCTGCTATTCTACTTTTCAGATGGGAAAGCAGATTAACATACAGCCCTTTATGTTAATTGTCAGAGGCAACACCATATTTTGCTTGCCCTGGCTGCTCCTTTAAGCCACTGCAGACATCTGACTCCTGCAACAACAACCATTTCCTGCCTTCCCTCAGCCCAGCTAAGTGGTGGGCTCCCAAGTGCAGGCAGATACATCAACAGCAAATCGCTTAAAACTTTCAATGAGGCTGACCCTGGAAATTTTGCCAGGATTAATACCAGTTCACTCAGATGAGTAGAAGTTCTATTCTCCCACACTGCTGTCAGCCATGTCACCAGATAGGAATGCCTCGGCAGTTGTGTGGATCTTACGATTCATTTATAAGAACTCACAAAACGTAGTTGAGTCCTCGCCATGTGTGAAGTGTTGGAAAATCTACATTGAAATGCAAGAAATGAGAAAAGTTAATTGAGCCCTGATGGAGCTCAGTACCCACAGGTGAAAGTTCTAAGAACATAAAACTCTGTTAAACTTTTCCACAGCCCAAATCAGCTTGACACCACAACGAATTTACAATCCTAGTGGTGTCAACTACCACAAAGCTGTAAAGCAAGCAAACATGGACTCCTGTTGTGAGGGCTTACCTGCAGCATTCCTGGAGGTGACCACATGCTCCAGGGTAGACTGCTATCTAACCCACACAGAGTGCCAATGTCTGGACTGGTGCCTGGTTATGATGGAGTGCGTGACGGTGCAGCCTCAGGAGGACCATTCTCCTCCAAAGTGTCTTCTTGTGCAGGACCGCTTTGCTGCTGATAAAGCCTTGAAGAAAGAGAAAAGGGACAAGAGTTAGGGTGGAAGGTGGAAGCTGCACATTTGCAGGTGACAGTCGTGAGAAAACAGCTTGACATTGTGAAGCTAGCTGCATATTTGCTGAGGGGAATGAAAGGTTACAGTCCAACAGTTTTATTTAAAATTACGAGCTTTCGGAGCTCCGCTCCTTCTTCAGGTAAAGGTACAGTGAGGGAATCGATTACACAGTATATAAACACAGAGAACAATTTGTCTGCAGAGATACAATCTGTTAGGGAGGCATTACATCAAAGACACATCAGAGTACAGCTAAGACAATGAGGTGGGTCACAGGGGGTCCAACGTGTCAAATGCTGCCGTCTGCAGTTAAGCTTTTAACTTTTTTTTTAAAAACTGGAAAAACAGACAACGATGTCGAGTCACGTTCTGTAGCGTGACATGAACCCGAGATCCCTATTGCGGCCGTCATCATGGGTGCGGAACTTGGCTATCAGTTTCCGCTCGATGATTTTGCGTTGTCGTGTGTCTCGAAGGCCACCTTGGAGAACGCTAACCTGCAGATCCGAGGCTGAATGTCCTTGACTGCTGAAGTGTTCCCCGACTGGGAGGTAACAATCCTGCCTGGCGATTGTTGCGCGGTGTCCGTTCATACGTTGTCTCAGTGTCTGCATGATCTCACCAATGTACAATGCCGCGGTGCATTCTTTCCTGCAACGTATCAGGTAGACAACGTTGGCCGAGTCACATGAGTATGTACCATGTACCTGGTGGGTAGTGTCCTCACGTGTGATGATGGTATCTGTGTTGATAATCTGGCATGTCTTGCAGAGGTTGCCGTGGCAGGGTTGTGTGGTGTCGTGGTCGCTGTTCTCCTGACAGCTGGGTAATTTGCTGCGAACGATGGTACTTTTGAGGTTAGGTGGCTGCTTGAAGGCGAGTAGTGGAGGCGTGGGGATGGCCTTAGCAAGGTGTTCGTCGTCATTGATGACATGTTGAAGGCTGCGAAGAACATGGCGTAGTTTCTCTGCTCCGGGGAAGTACTGGACGATGTAGGGTACTCTGTTGGTTGTGTCCTGTGTTCGCCTTCTGAGGAGGTCTATGCGATTTTTCGCTGTGGCCCGTCGGAACTGTCGATCGACGAGTCGAGCATCATATCCCGTTCTTACGAGGGCGTCTTTCAGCGTCCGTAGGTGTCCATCGCGTTCCTCCTCGTCTGAGCAGATCCTGTGTATTCGCAGGGCTTGTCCATAGGGGATGGCTTCTTTAACATGGTTAGGGTGGAAGCTGGAGAAGTGGAGCATCGTGAGGTTGTCTGTGGGCTTGCGGTAGAGTGAAGTGCTGAGGTGTCCGTCTTTGATGGAGATTCGTGTGTCCAAGAATGAAACCGATTCTGAGGAGTAGTCCATGGTGAGTTTGATGGTGGGATGGAACCTGTTGATGTTATCGTGTAGTCCTTTCAGTGATCCTTCGCCATGGGTCCAAAGGAAGAAGATGTCGTCGATGTATCTGGTGTACAGCGTTGGTTGGAGGTCCTGTGCAGCGAAGAAGTCTTGCTCGAACTTGTGTATGAAGATGTTGGCGTATTGGGGTGTGAATTTGGTCCCCATGGCTGTTCCGTGTGTTTGGGTAAAAAACTGGTTGTCGAAGGTGAAGACATTGTGGTCAAGGATGAAGCGGATGAGTTGTAGGATGGCGTCTGGAGATTGGCTGTTGTTGGTGTTGAGTACTGAGGCTGTCGCAGCGATGCCGTCATCGTGGGGGATATTGGTGTAGAGTGCCGATACGTCCATCGTGGCGAGGAGTGTTCCTGGTTCAACTGGTCCATGGGTGCTGAGTTTCTGCAAGAAGTCTGTAGTGTCGCGACAGAAGCTGGGGGTTCCCTGTACGATGGGTTTCAGGATGCCCTCGACGTACCCAGAGAGGTTCTCACACAGGGTTCCGTTGCCTGATACGATAGGACATCCGGGTGTGTTGGCTTTGTGTATCTTTGGGAGGCAGTAGAAGTCTCCTACGTGGGGAGTACGTGGGATGAGAGCGCATAGGATGCTTTGAAGGTCTGGATCGAAGGTCTTGATCAGTCTATTGAGTTGGCGGGTGTGTTCTTTGGTCGGATCTGTGGGTAACTGTCTGTAGTGTTCCTGGTTGTCCAGTTGTCGGTATGCTTCTTTGCAATAGTCCATTCTGTTCTGTATGACGATGGCTCCTCCTTTGTCCGCTGGTTTGATGACGATGTTGTGGTTGGTCTTGAGAGCGTGGATGGCGTTGCGTTGTGCTCGGGTGACATTCTGGACTGTCTTGTGAGTGCGGCTGATGAATCTGGCGTTGATGCATCTCCTGACAGCTTGAGCATACATGTCAAGCTCAGGGCAGCGACCCTCCGGAGGGGTCCAATTTGACTCTTTCTTCTTCGGTTGCTGCACTGCGGGTCCCTCTGTCTGCTGTTCCGGATCATTGATTGTCTCATTGGGTTTGTTGCTGACATCTTGGGATTCGTGGAAGAATTCCCGGATCCTCATTCTCCTGATGAATTCCTCTGTGTCTGCTGCGAGACCGATGGGGTCCATTTTGGTGGTGGGGCAGAACTTGAGCCCTAGGGCGAGAACTTCGATTTTGTCTGGTTGAAGGGTGTGGTCCGACAGGTTGACGATGGACTTCCCTGTGGTTGCAACCGTGGTACCGGGGGAGGCTTGGTTGCTGCTGGTGGTGATGCTGAGTTTCTCAAGCTTCCTGTTCTTGATCCGCATGTACGAAGCGTAGTTCCGTTGCCTCGTCTGTTTGGCGGTGTCTCGTAGCTGGTCTGCTGTGTCCTGAGCACAGGCTGAGAGCATGGACTCTATCCTGGTTTCGAGGTTGCGGCGTCTGCTGTAGAGCTGGTGTACGAGATGGTTGAGGAGTGTGCGAGAGGTACGACGGCAAAGTCTCTCAGCGTAGTCTGTGTTAGAAACATAGAAACATAGAATCTAGGAGCAGGAGTAGGCCATTCGGCCCGTCGAGCCTGCTCCACCATTCAATACGATCATGGCTGATCATCCAAATCCAGTACCCTGTCCCTGCTTTAATCCCCACAGTACACATATCCCACCCTACCCCCGTAACCCCACGTATTTAATTCCCCCTAACATATCCCATCCTATCCCCATAACCCCACATATTTAATCCCCCCCAACACTAAGGGTCAATTTATCATAGCCAAATCAACCTAACCCGCACATTTTTGGACTGTGGGAGGAAACCGGAGCACCCGGAGGAAACCCACGCAGACACGTGTTGTATGTCGACTTGAGTGGGTTCGTGATCTGTAGTCCTTTCGGAATCTTGTCTGCTTTCTTGCATCTCTGTAGATACTTATAAGTTATATGCAGACACCCTGCTGAGGTAAACTGCCAGTCTTCTCTTCCTCAATGTTGATGGCTCTGCCTGGGACCGTTATCTCCAGGGTGTCTTGCTCTGCTTGGGTGAGGGCAATGATGATGATGATTCCTCCCCCCATCTTGTTCCTCTCCATCCCATTATGTGCTGTCTTCTCCTGCAGAAAGAGATAGTTAGAGTTAGTGAGTGGCTATTGAAAAGGCAAGTGGAGATGTGTAGGGCTTGTGCATATAGTGTTTGTGTTGACAGATAGAGAAGAATCAAGATGGCATGGGGAGGTGGTGAATGTAAAGGCAAGTGTGTGTAATGTGAAGTGAGGAAGGAGTGGTGGGAGGAGTTGGTGGTAGTGTGTGGTGTGAAGAGAGGAAAGGAAGAGGTGAGTGTTCTAGGAATGAGAAAGAGAGGTGTTGCAGTGTGCCCTTGTGATTGTATGCTGAAGGATGTGATGGCCGGGAGGGAATTGTTGAGAGTGGTGGGGAGGGGGTGAAAAGAATGGTGACAGGTGCTGTTATAACTGCAGAGGTGAAGAGTTGTAGTCACCCTTGTGGCTTTTGTGAGGTTGTTGAACCTCTTTCTGCAATGAACCCAGGACCTGGAGGTGATGCCGATTGCATTGAATCTGTCAGCCACTTCTGTCCAGGTCTGCTTCATTGTGGCCTTGGGGATACCCTTGAAGCTTCTAAGAAACAGTTGCTCCCTCCTTGCCCACACTTCCATCCACCAGGACCTCCAGGGAGCCATCAAAAAAGCAAGAGGCAGCCTTTTACTCATCTGTGCTGCCAGAATCTTTTCCAGTGTTTTTACAGCAACAATCAAAGCAGGGAATGTAACTTCTCTTTTAAGACCTGAACCCCCACTATAAATAGGCCTTGGGAATCACGGCAAAAATTCTGCATGGCAAGTGGGTGTGCTGCCTGATTGCCAATGTGATTGAGAGGGCATCCTGTCAGTCAAATGGTGTTGAGGCAGAGAAGTTTAAAATTGCATGGGCCTCACGCCGACGATGTCACGGGGACTTTCTGCCCACCCGATTCATGCCACAATTTAAAATTGGCCCTTACATTTTATGATTTAGCGCTGCTGATGCAGAGCTTCATGCAGCAGAAGTGCATTCCACTAATTCAGCCATGGTAATCAGCATGCACAATTTCCAGCCTGCATGATTCTCTGATAATTAAACTTAATAACTGGAGAATGTCCCTGGAGGACAATAGTGCAACATGCCTGGCAGAGGGTGGCTGCCAGGGTTAACAGTGTATACAGTACTCGTGAGTCTTGGGCATTAGTATTGAAGAAAAGACTAGACTTTACAAAAGCTGCCAAGGTAAGGTTACCCATTAGTACCATGTACCAATGTATGCATGTCACAAAGTGTTGCCTGATAACCTGCAATACATTTATTGCTGCCCATGCAAAATTGCCACGTAACTTTACACCTATATTATTGTGTACCATGAATGCTCATACATATTCAAGCTGCAATTTACAGCCGAAATTAACATCATTAAAGGGTTTTTGACAGCAATTCAAGTAATACAACCTAGCTGCATGATGCACGTTTATTTACTCAAACACACTGGGATGAAAGATCAATACCTATGTCACTTTATGTGCTCTTGAAACTCCCAACATCTCAACAATACTTTTCTGCTTGCCAGACAAATTGGTTCATATCAGAAGGAAGCAGACCAGCACCTGAGGTGGGCCTTGCAATTTCAAGCCCATGTGTCTCATCAAAGAAGTCACACTGGAAAGCACCCTTGAAGGCAGTATAGAAATGTGGGGGAGGGTGAAGCAGGGGGTTTCCTCCAATCGCTGCCCTAGTACCATCCTGCTCTTGTTCTATTTCCTCTCCCGCTCGCAAACTAACATCCAGGCATAAACTCAAGTACCCACTCAAGTACAAAACTGTCACACATAATATATTGCACATAAACATTCTTGCAGATGACATATGTAGCTCTTCAGTTTTTTGTCAGACTAGAAGAACACCCAGGCAGCAGTATCAATGGCAGAGAACAAGTCAGCAGCTCACTTTTTTTTTCATTCATGAGACGTAGTCATCACTGGCAAGGCCAGCATTTATTACCCATCCCTAATTGCCCTTGAGAAGGTGGTATGAGCCGCCTTGTTGAACCGCTGCAGTCCGTGAGGTGAAGGTACTCCCACAGTGCTGTTAGGGAGGGAGTTCCAGGATTTTGACCCAGCAACGATGAAGGAACAGTGATATATTTCCAAGCCAGGATGGTGTGTGACTTGCAGAAGAACTTAGAGGTGATGGTGTTCCCATGCACCATGCTTGTCCTTCTAGGTGTTAGAGGTTGCGAGTTTGGGAGGTGCTGCCGAAGAAGTCTTGCCGAGTTGCTGCAGTGCATCTTGTAGATGGTACACACTGCAGCCACGGTACGCCAGTGGTGGAGGGAGTGAATGTTTGAGGTGGTGGATGGGGTGCCAATCAAGTGGGCTGTTTTGTCCTGTATAGTGTCAAGCTTCTTGAGTGTTGTTGGAGCTGCACCCATTCAGGCAAGTGGAGCGTATTCCATCATACTCCTGACTTGTGCCTTGTAGATGGTGGAAAAGCTTTGGGGAGTCACTCACCGCAGAATACCCAGCCTCTGGCCTGCTCTTGTAGCCACAGTATTTATGTACCCAATAAGAAAGCACTAAGCTGGATAGGTCAGAAAAGATGCACCTGAATGTTATAACAAAGGGAAAACATTGGTACAAGCAACTCTAAACTCACATACGCATAACACAAACAGGCAAATAAATTGATTGCATTTTACATAGAATTACATAAAATATACAGCACAGGAACAGGCCAGTCGCCCAGCCAGTCCATGCCAACGTTTATGCTCCACTCGAGCCTCCTCCCGTCTTTCCTCATCTAACTCTATCAGCATAACCCTCCATGCCCTTCTCCCTCATATGCTTATCTAACCTTCCCTTAAATCATCTATACTATTCACCTCAACTACTCCCTGTGGTTGCAAGTTCCACATTCTCACCACTCTCTGGGTAAAGAAGTTTCTTCTGAATTCCCTATTGGATTTCTTGGTGACTATCTTATATTGATGACCTCAAGTTTTGCTCTTCCCCACAAGTGGAAACACTCTCTCTGTATCCACTCTATCAAACCCTTTCATGATTTTAAAGACCTCTATTAGGTCACCCCTCAGCCTTCTTTTTTCAAGAGAAAAGAGACCCAGCCTGTTCATCCTTTCCTGATAGGTATAACCTCGCATTTCTGGTATCATCCTTGTTAATCTTTATTGCACCCTCTCCAGTGCCTCTATTTCCTTTTTATAATATGGCGACCAGAACTGTACACAATACTCCAAGTGTGGTCTAACCAAGGTTCGATACAAGTTTAGCATAATTTCTTTACTTTTCAATTTTATTCCTCTAGAAATAAACCCTAGTGCTTTGCTTGCTTTTTTATGGCCTTATTTACCTGTGTCATTTATTTTAGTGATTTGTGTATTTGAGCTCCCAAATCTTTTTGCTTCTCTACTCGATTTATCTTCTTATTTTCCAAGTAATATGTGACCTCCTTATTTTTATTACCAAAATGTTAAAACTCACACTTATCTATGTTGAAATTCATTAGCCAATTATATGCCCATTCTGCAAGTTTATTAATGGCCCGGATTTTCTGGGCCCTATAACCGCGTGCGCGGTGCGTAGCAGCCGTAAGTGCCCCGCAAGTTCTGGATTTCAGTAGGCGATGTGCCTGCACGAAAACCCGGAACTTGCGATCTGTCAATTCTTGACAGGTATAAGGCCTTCTTTTACCAGCGTAAAGGTTTAAATAAATATTAAAATAAAATTTTAAAAATCATTTTAACATTCAAAAACCTGTGGAATAAGTTTAGGTTATTTTTGGCCCCTTGAAAATGTTTAAATTTATTTTTCAAAATTTAAATTTTTGTTTTAAACGTTTAATCAAATTGTATTTTAATTAATTTTAAATATGTAATGATTTTTTTTATTTCAAGGTTGTGTACATGTGTTTTTTGGGTGATTCCTATTAAGCTTATGGGGATTCCGTACATAAATGGAATCCCCATAAGCATAATGGGAATCCCCTTTCTAATTGGTTGGGCTGGCCCAGATGATCCCAGGGGGGCTTGCGAACCACATGCGCCCCTTGGATACGTGGGTCATTATGCATGTCTATGCATAGAGGTCCACGAATCTCTGTGGATCCAGGACCATCAGGTGGGTTCATAGTTTTTTACAGTTCGGTGGCATCCGCCCGCGGGAAGCCTCCGACCACAAATTCAGACCCATTGTCTTATAATTTGTTGCAGTCCTCCTCAGTATTGACTGGTGTCATCCACAAATTTAGAAATTGTGTTTTGGATTCCAAAGTCTAAATTGTTAATATAAATTGTGAACAACAGTGGTCGCAGCACTGATTCTTGTGGGACCCCACTTCCCACCTTCTGCCACTCTGAATAACTACCCTTTACCCCTACTCTCTGCAATCTGTCTTTCAGCCAGCTAGCTATCCATTCTGCTACTTGTCCCCTGACTCTGACCTTATTCATTAGTCTATTATGTGGCACCTTATCAAAGGCATTTTGGATATCTAGATAAATTACATCTATTATATTAACCTTGTCTACTCTCTCCGTTACCTCTTCAAAGAATTCAATGAGGTTGGTCAAGCAAGACTTTCCCTTTTGAAATCCATGCTGTCTACTCATTATTATATTTGTGGTGTCTAGATGTTTTTCTATTTTCTCCTTTAGTAGGGATTCCATTATTTTTCCTGCCACCGATGTTAAGTTGACTGGTCTATAGTTCCCTGGACATGTTCTATCTCCCTTCTTACATATAGGTATTATGTTAACTATCCACCAGTCTTCTGGAACTACACTTTTTTCTAACGAATTATTAAATATGTGTAATTGTGCCTCTGCTATCACTTCTCCAGATTATTTTAAAATGCACGGAGGCAATCCATCCGGACCAAGGATTTTATCCTCTTTGAGTTTGATTAGTTTATTTAATATCTCTCCTCTTTTTATCTTAAATGCAGTTATATCATTTCTAATCTCATCTTCTGATGTCATGTCCATCTGGTATGTCTCTCTGGTAAATACTGAAGCAAAGGGCTGGATTTTGCCAGCTCTGGGGAGGCGGGTTTGGAGGCGGGACTGCCGGGACTGCTGGGACTGCCGGGAAAATGGTAGAATCCGTGCCATCTTCCCAGGAGGCGGGTAGCCGACCCACGCCGAGTCCCGGCTCCTGGAGGCGGGAAGGGGATTACAGCCACTTAACTGCCTGTTGACAGGTAGTTAACAGGCAGTTAAGAGGATTATCCCCATTTTTCCACCAGAGGCGTGGGCTTCCCGACGTTGGGAAACCCCGCCAGGGTCACCGAGGCGAGCAGTGGGTCTGCGGGGGTCGGAGGGGTGCAAAATTGCGCTGTGGAGGTAAGTGATGGGTGCAAGTGTGGAGAGGTAAGTATGTGAGGTAAGTGGAAAGTGATACAAAATGTTTACTTACTATTGTTTCTTCCTGCAGGCTTCAACAGTTGGGGATGCAGAGACTCTCGCATCTCACCGGCAGAGATGACAGATGGCTGCTACATTTCCGATGTAACAGCCATCTAATTTCTGCTCACAAAAGAGATCTGGTGAGTCTTGAATACAAAGACTCATCAAACAACAGAGAATGTCAGTGTTTGACAGCATCACAGATTTTTGACAGATGAAACGTCATATGCTGACGTTCTCTGTAACCGGCTTCCCCTTAATTGGCCTGGGCTTAACAAGGTCAATCAAGGGAAAATAGCATGGGTTGGCCACAAGTCGATGGAGGCGGGACTAAAACCCGACAAGCAGCAGTCCCTCCTCCAACGCGCCCCCATTGGCAAAATCACCCCCAAAGTAATTATTTAATATTTCTGCCATTTCACTATTGCTGCCTGTGATTTTGTCCTGTCCATCCCTTAGTGGCCCTATTCCCATCTTGACTTTCCTTTTGTTATTTATGTGCCTGTAGAATATTTTACTATTTTGTTTTATGTTCCTTGATAATTTAATTTCATAGTTCCCCTTTGCCTTCCTAATTTGTTTTGACTTCTCGCCTAATCTCTTTGTATTCCCCCTTGTCATGCTCTCCCCTGCTGTCCATGTACTTAGTGTATGCCTCTTTCCTTACCCTCAATTTTTCACTTATGTCTTTATTCATCCATGGTGTCTCATTAGTGCTAATTTGTTCTTGTATTTTAGTGAAATATATTTTTTCCAGACTCTGTTGAACACCATTTTAAATATTTCCCATTGCTGTTCTACATCATTGTTTGCCAATATTGTTATCCATTTTATTTTCCCAAGTTCTATTCTCAGCCCCTCAAAATTGGCTTTTCTCCAATCTATTACCCGGGTCTTTGTCATGCTTGTGCCCTTCTCAATTATTATCTTAAAGGATATTATATTATGGTCACTATTGCCTAGATGCTCCTCTACTTTTACTTCTCTTAACTGCTCTGGTTCATTCCCCATTACTAGACTCAGTAGCAAATCTTCCCTTGTTGGGCTTTTTGCTACTGGGTTAGAAAGGATTCCTGTATACATTATAGGAACTCCATTCCCTTATCCCCTTTACCTACCTCTTCTGGCCAATTTATTTTGGGGTAATTGAAATCCCCCATAATTATTATTCTATGATTTTTACTCATTTTCCTAATTTATTTGCATATTTCTTCCTCCACCTCCCTTGCACTATTAGGTGATCTATTAGTGTGATTGATATTTTATTATCTTTTATCTCTATCCACATAGATTCTATTTCTGTTTTACTGATGGCTGCATCACTTTTTCTTACTGCCATTATGTTATCTCTAATAAGTACAGCTACTCCACTTCCCCTTTTTTTCCCTTGCTATCTTTTCTAAATAAGTTATGCATTGCAATATTTAAATCCCAGTCCTGATTCTTCTGTAGCCATGTAGATTCTGATCAAGAGGATGTCACTGCAGAAACAACTGTGCAGCCAGGAAGACTAGTACCTGAAACAGTTTCAATTTGTTTCAATTTTATGCAGAGAGTTTCTTTCTGATGGAGCAGAATAATGTAACAGCCCAACAAAGGATGAACACTCTTGTCAGTTGATATAGTGCAGTAGACAATGTAGAGCAATGGTATTTTGAACCACTTGATAATTTACGTGTGGAAAGGAAAATTGGTTGAAAGAACAGCTTAAGCACTTAGCTGAAGGTCACTTCAATCAGTGTTTTGGGTACAAGCCTTCCTGCTGCACAGGTGTTTCTGCAGTGACATCCCCTTAATCAGAATTTACATCCTGCTCTGTTTGTGATTCAGGATAGCTTCCTCCTCTTCCTCCTTGGTTTGGACTAAATTTAACACAAAGTTGTGTAGCACCTCCACAGTATCCTGGTAGCTGCCTGGGCTTTAGAATCATAGAATGGTTACAGCACAGAAGGAGGCCATTCAGTCCGTCAAGCCCGTGCCGGCTCTCTGCAAGAGCATTTCATTTAGTCCACACCCCCGCCCTTTCCCCGTAGCCCTGCAAATTTTTTTCCTTCAGGTACTTATCCAATTCTCTTTTGAAAGCCACGATTGAATCTTTCTCCACCACCCTTAGGCAGTGAATTCCAAATCCTAACCACTCGCTGCTTAAAAAAGTATTTCCTCATGTCGCCTTTGGTTCTTCTGCCAATCACCTTAAATCTGTGTCCTCTGGTTCTCGACCCTTCTGCCAATGGGAACAGTTTCTCTCTATCTACTCTGTCTAGACCCCTCATGATTTTGAACACCTCTATCAAATCTCCTCTCAACTTTCCCTGCTCCAAGGAGAACAACCCCAGCTTCTCCAGCCTATCCACGTTAATGAAGTCCCTCATCCCTGGAATCATTCTTGTAAATCTTTTCTGCACCCTCTCTAAGGCCTTCACATCCTTCCTAAAGTGCAGTGCCCAGAATTGGACACAATACATCAGTTGAGGCTGAACCAGTGTTTTATAAAAGTTCATCATAACTTCCTTGCTTTTGTACTCTATGCCTCTATATATGAAGCCTAGGATCCCGTATGCTTTTTTAACCGTTTTCTCAACCTGCCCTGCCACCTTCAATAATTTGTGCACATATACCCCCAGGTCTCTCTGTTTATGCACCCACTTTAGAATTGTATCCTTTAGTTTATATTGCCTCTCCTCGTTCTTCCTACCAAAATGTATCACTTCACACTTTTCTGTGTTAAATTTCTTCTGCCACGTGTCAGCCCATTCCACCAGCTTGTCTATGTCTAACTGAAGTCTCTCACTATCTTCTTCGCTGTTCATTATATTTCCAAGCTTTGTGTCATCTGCAAATTTGGAAATTGTGCCCTGTACACCCACATCCAAGTCATTAATATATATCAAGAAAAGCAGTGGTCCTAGTACCGACCCCTGGGGAACACCACTGTATACCTTCCTCCAGTCCAAAAAACAACCATTCACCACTACTCTCTGTTTCCTGTCACTTAGCCAATTTCGTATCCATGCTGCCACTGTCCCTTTTATTCCATGGGCTTCAAATTTGCTGACAAGCCTATTATGTGGCACTTTATCAAACGCCTTTTGGAAGTCCATGTACACCACATCAACCGCATTGCCCTCATCAAAAAACTCAATCAAGTTAGTTAAACATGATTTGCCTTTAACAAATCTGTGCTGGTTTTTCTTAATTAATCCATATTTGTCCGAGTGACTGTTAATTTTGTCCCGGTTTATAATTTCTAAAAGCTTCTCCACTATCGAGGTTAAACTGACTGGCCTGTAGGTGCTAGGTTTATCCTTACATGTTTTTTTGAACAAGGGTGTAACATTTGCAATTCTCCAGTCCTCTGGCACCACCCCTGTATCCAAAGAGGATTGGAAGATTATGGCCAGTACTTCTGCAATTTCCACCTTTACTTTCCTCAGCATCCTAGGATGCATCCCATCTGGTTCTGGTGACTTATCTACTTTAAGTACAGCCAGCCTTTCTAGTACCTCCTCCTTATCAATTTTTATCCTATCCAGTACCTTAACTACCTCCTCTTTCACTATAACTTTGTCAGCATCTTTTTCCTTGATAAAGACAGATGCAAAATACTCATTTAGTACCTCAGCCATGCCCTCTGCCTCCATGCGTAGGTCTCCATTTTGGTCCCTAATTGGCCCCACCCCTCCTCTTACTACCTGTTTACTATTTATATGCCTATAGAAGACTTTTGGATTCTCTTTTATGTTAGCTGCCAATCTATTCTCATATTCTCTCTTTGCCCCTCATATTTCCTTTTTCACTTCCCCTCTGAACTTTCTATTTTCAGCCTGGTTCTCACTTGTATTCTCAACCTGACATTTGTCATACACCCCCTTTTTCTGCTTCATCTTACTCTCTATCTCTTTATAGGATCTATGCTCAGCTTCTGTCCATGGCTTGAACAAGGTTGCCATTAGCTAGGGCCTTGGGCTCTGAAGAGCCACCCTTCAAGTCTCTTTTACTTCAAATAAACCTAGCACCGATGAAAGCTTCAAATTAAAGCATTGTGACTGCTGACTGGGAAGTGGACACATGGATAGATTTTTGTTAGGGTATCAAGGGATATGGGAGAAAAGGTGGGTAAATGGAGTTGAGGTGCAGATCAGCCATGATCTAATTGAATGGTGGAACAAGCTTGGGAAGACTCAAGCCTCCATTTTCAGCACCCGTCACAAACTCCGTTCCCTAGCTATTGACTCCGTCCTTAAAAGAAAGGAAGACTTGCATTTATATAGCGCCTTTCATGACCACCGGATATCCCAAAGCGCTTTACAGCCAATGAAGTACATTTTTGAAGTGTAGTCACTCTTGTAATGAAGGAAACGCGGCAGCAAATTTGCACACAGCAAGCTCCCACAAACACCAATGTGCTAATGACCTGTTTGTGGGAGCTTGTTTTAGTGATGTTGATTGAGGGATAAATATTGGCCAGCACACCAGGGATATCTCCCCTGCTCTTCTTCGAAATAGTGCCATGGGATCTTTTATATCCACCTGAGAGAGCAGACTGAGGAGTCTCGGTGTAACGTCTCATCCGAAAGACGGCACTCTCCAACAGTGCAGCCCTCCCTTAGTACTGCACTGGAGTGTCAGCTTAGATTTTTATGCTCAAGTCACTGGAGTGGGACTTGAACCCACAACCTTCTGACTCAAAGGCAAGAGTGCTACCAACTGAACCACAACTGACACTGGCCTCTCCCTGGCCACTGTCTGAGACTGAACCAGACTGTTCGTAACCTCACCGTCCTATTTGACCCTGAGCTGAGCTTCCAACCCCATATCCACTTCATCACCAAAACCGCCTACTTCCACCATCGTAACATAGCCCATCTCCGCCCCTGCCTCAGCTCATCTGCTGCTGAACACCTCAGCCATGCCTTTGTTACCCCTAGACTCGATTAATCCAATGCTCACCTGGCCGGCCTCCAATTTTGCACCCTCCATAAACTTGAGCTCATCCAAAACTCTGCTGCCCTTATCCTAACTTGCACCAAGTCCTAATCACGCACCAAGTCCTAATCACGCATCACCCCTGTGCTCGCTGACCTACATTGGCTCCTGTCTGGCAATGCCTCAATTTTAAAATCCTTATACTTGTTTTCAAATTCCTCCTTGACCTCGCCCCTCCCTATCTCTGTAAACTCCTAAGACCCTCCAAGATATCTGCGCTCCTCCAATTCTGGCCTCTTGTGCAACCCCAATTTTAATTGCTCCACTATTGGTGGCCGTGCCTTCAGCTGTCTAGGCTCTAAGCTCTGGAATTCCCTCCCTAAACCTCTCTGCCTCTCTACCTCTGTCTCCTCCTTTAAGATGCTCCTTAAAACCTACCTCTTTCACCAAGCTTTTGGTCGCCTTTACTAATATGTGACTCGGTTACAAATTTTGTTCAATAACGCCTCTGTGACATGCCTTGGGAGGTTTTACTACGTTAAAGGCACTATATAAATGCAAATTATTATTGTTATTGTTGTAGTTCTATTCCTGATCATGTAAGTTCAGGCTGGTCTTTGATGAGAGTTATTAGAAGTCTACCACAATACATCATCCATCAAGATGCTTTTTTAACATGTACTTACTGTATCAAATAAGTAATAAAGATAAAATGTTGCAAATGGGAATGGCAAAATCATACAGCATGAAAAATGGGGCCAGGGGTTATAGTTTGAAATTGTTGAACTCAATGTTGAGTCCAGAAGGCTGTAAAGTGCCTTATCGAAAGATGAGGTGCTGTTCCTCGAGCTTACGTTGAGCTTCATTGGAACAATGTAATAGGCCGAGGACAGAGAGATCAGAGTGGGACTGAAGCGGTGAATTAAAGTGACAGGCAACCGGAAGCTCGGGGTCTCCCTTACAGACTGAACGGAGGTGTTTCGCAAAGCGGTCGCCCAATCTGCATTTGGTCTCCCCAATGTAAAGGAGACCACATCGTGAGCAGCGAATACAGTATACTAAATTGCAAGAAGTACAAGTAAATCGCTGTTTCACCTGGAAGGGGTGTTTGGGGCCCTATTATCTGCCAAGTAATTACAGATACTGTTTTAATTTCCTACTGACAGGTCCAAACTTTTGATGTATAAAGAGACACATACACCGGTAGAGCCTTGCCAGAAGCAGTAGTGCAGCTCCCATATCAGATCCGCAGCCTCCTCCAAACATTCCACTTGGCAACCTTCTATTTGGCTGCTGTCAACACCAACAATCCTCCTGCAGTTGCTATCCTGGCTTGTAAATTGAATGCAAACTTTTCCTTGCTGGTTTTCTTGATGTCAAAGATGGGCTTTTGATCCCTGTGGCAGGTTATTTCACTCCTGGAGATCAGCTCCAAATGCTAAGCAGTCTCTGCCCTGGTTTGTGGTCTCATGTCTGTAAAATCTTTGATTTCTAGATATTTATCTCCTGTCACCATTATCTGATGAATCTGCTAACAATAATCCTGTACAATAACTTACTACAACAACAACTTGCATTTATATAGTGCCTTTAACATAGTAAAACATCCCAACGCGCTTCACACGAGCGGTATCACAAACTGAGCCACATAAGGAGATTAGGATGGGACCAAAAGCTTGGTCAAAGAGTTAGGTTTTAAGGAGCATCTTAAAGGAGGAGAGGGAGTTAATGAGGTGGGGTGGTTTCGGGAGAAAATTCCAGAGCTTAGGGCCTAGGCTGCTGAATGCACGTCCGCCAATGATGGAGCGATGAAAATCGGGGATGCACAAGATGCCAGAATTGGATGAATACAGAGATTTCGGAGGGTTGTAAGGCTGGAGGAGGTTACTGAGATAGCAGAAGCGAGGCCACGGAGGGATTTGAAAACAAGGATGAAAATATTTTAAAAGAGGCATTGTGGACCGTGAGCCAATGTAGGTCAGCGAGCACAGGGCTGATGTGTGAATGGGACTTGGTGCGAGTTAGGATATGGGCAGCAGAGTTTTGGATGAGCTCAAATTTACAGAGGATGCAAGGTGGTTGCCAGCCAAGAGATCATTGGAATGGTCGAGGAGAATTTGAACATGGAGCGCGTGGGTTTGGGTGCAGGTGGGGTGTGAAAATGGGGGAAAATGTCGGCTCTGACCCGCCGACTTCCATGTTTCACTCGACCGCATTAGGCTGCCTGCGTGCAACCCCCTTGGGAGAGGCGGGTTGCTAATTAACATATGTTTATCACTCAGTTAGAGCGATATTTACACAGACTTTTGAGTTTAACATAACATTAAAGCAGAAAATGCTGTAAGTACTCAGCAGGTCAGGCAGCATCTGTGGTGAGAGAAACAGAGTTAACGTTTCAGGTCGATGACCTTTTGTCAGAACTGGAAAAAGTTAGAGATGTAACAGGTTTTATGCAGGGAAAGTGCGGAGGGGAGGAAAGTACAAAAGGGAAGGTTTGTAATAGGGTGGAAGGCAGGAGAGATTAAATGACAAAAGGGATGATAATGCAAGGTGAAAGGAGATGATAATGGGACAAGTAAGAAAACAAAAGATGGGCCTAGAGGAGTTGTAAATGGGAATATCAGAATCATCAGTCGTCCCAAGAAATGGAGGCAGAGGTTAAAATTTTGATTTTAACATCAGGCCCACTTTTGCAGCAACAGCAAAAGCACCAGCAGCCTGCTGGTCACAGACCTGTAGCTGTACAGCAGAGAGGGGAGCAGGAGAGAGGGGAGCAGGAGAGAGGGGAGCAGGAGAGAGGGGTGCAGGAGAGAGGGGAGCAGCAGAGAGGGGAGCAGCAGAGAGGGGAGCAGCAGAGAGGGATGCAGCAGAGAGGGGAGCAGGAGAGAGGGGAGCAGCAGAGAGGGGTGCAGGAGAGAGGGGAGCAGCAGAGAGGGGAGCAGCAGAGAGGGCAGCAGCAGAGAGGGGAGCAGGAGAGAGGGCAGCAGCAGAGAGGGCAGCAGCAGAGAGGGCAGCAGCAGAGAGGGGAGCAGCAGAGAGGGGAGCAGCAGAGAGGGGAGCAGGAGAGAGGGGAGCAGCAGAGAGGGGAGCAGGAGAGAGGGGAGCAGGAGAGAGGGGAGCAGCAGAGAGGGGAGCAGGAGAGAGGGGAGCAGAGAGGGGAGCGGCAGAGAGGGCAGCAGGAGAGAGGGGAGCAGGAGAGAGGGGAGCAGAGAGGGGAGCAGCAGAGAGAATCATAGAATCATAGAAAGTTACAGCACGGAAGGAGGCCATTTCGGCCCATCGTGTCTGCGCTGGCCAATAAAGAGCTATCCAGTCTAATCCCACTTCCCAGCTCTTGGTCCGTAGCCCTGCAGGTTAGAGCATTCCAAGTGCACATCCAAGTACTTTTTAAATGTGGTTAGGGTTCCTGCCTCTACCACCCTTTCAGGCAGTGAGTTCCAGACCCCCACAACCCTCTGGGTGAAGAAATGTCCCCTCAAATCCCCTCTAAATCTTCCACCAATTATTTTAAATCTGTGCCCCCTGGTTTTTGACCCTCTGCTAAGGGAAATAGGTCCTTTCTATCCACTTTATCTATGCCCCTCATAATTTTATACACCTCAATAAGGTCTCCCCTCAGCTTCCTCTGTTCCAAGGAAAACAGACCCAGCCTATCCAGTCTTTCCTCATAGCTAAGATTCTCTACTCCCAGCAACATCCTTGTAAATCTCCTCTGTACCCTCTCTAGTGCAGGAGGGCAGCAGGAGAGAGGGGTGCAGCAGAGTGGGCAGCAACAGAGAGGGCAGCAGAAGAGAGGGGTGCAGCAGAGTGGGCAGCAACAGAGAGGGCAGCAGCAGAGAGGGCAGCAGAGAGGGCAGCAGCAGAGAGGGGAGCAGCAGAGAGGGCAGCAGCAGAGAGGGCAGCAGCAGAGAGGGGAGCAGCAGAGAGGGCAGCAGCAGAGAGGGCAGCAGCAGAGAGGGCAGCAGCAGAGAGGGGGCAGCAGAGAGGGCAGCAGCAGAGAGGGGGCAGCAGAGAGGGCAGCAGAGAGGGCAGCAGCAGAGAGGGGAGCAGCAGAGAGGACAGCAGCAGAGAGGGCAGCAGCAGAGAGGGGGCAGCAGAGAGGGCAGCAGAGAGGGCAGCAGCAGAGAGGGCAGCAGCAGAGAGGGCAGCAGCAGAGAGGGGAGCAGCAGAGAGGGCAGCAGCAGAGAGGGCAGCAGCAGAGAGGGCAGCAGCAGAGAGGGCAGCAGCAGAGAGGGCAGCAGCAGAGAGGGCAGCAGCAGAGAGGGGGCAGCAGAGAGGGCAGCAGCAGAGAGGGGACAGCAGAGAGGGCAGCAGCAGAGAGGGCAGCAGCAGAGAGGGCAGCAGCAGAGAAGGCAGCAGCAGAGAAGGCAGCAGCAGAGAGGGGAGCAGAAAGGGCAGAGATGCTCCTTAAAACCTACCTTGGTGACCTACCTGTCCCAATATCTCTTTATGTGGCTTGGTGTGAAATTTTATTTGATAATCGCTCCTGTGAAACGTCTTGGGACGTTATATAAATGTAAGTTGTTAGTGAATGGTCTACTTGTGTTGCCATGTTAAGTGGTCGCCTGTTTGATGTCTTTGTTGGCAGAAAATTGGCTGTTATCGAAGTTGAACCCTATTCTAACCTGAAAGGAGGTGGAAGCATAGCAGCTGATGGTGTCAGTGACCTCTACTGTGACTGACTGTAATGGAGGCGGTCTGCAAGTGTCCTTACAGCAGATAGCACAACTCTGCAACTGCTTCAATGCTGAGTCAGAACTTGTGGAGGAGCTCCCCTTGATTATTGCCAGCTAGATGTTTCAGAGCCTCCTGATATGGCTGATGGCATAACAGCAGCTAGGAACTGCTGTGGTCCATGTTGGGACCAACAACATAGGGAAGAGTAGGCAAGAAGTCCTGTTTGGGGAGTACCAGGAGCTAATAGCTAAATTAAAGAACAAGGCCTCAAGGGTTATAATCTCTGGATTATTGCCTGAGCCACGTGCCAAATTGACGTAGGGCTAAGCACATTAGGGAGGTGAATACATGGCTGAAGGAGTGGCGTGGGAATGAGGGGTTCCATTTCATGGGGCACTGGCACCAGTATTGGGACAGAAAGGAACTGTACTGTTGGGATGGGCTGCACCTGAACCAGTCCAGGGTCCTAGCGGAAAGGATAAATAGGGAAGACACAAGGGGCGCGATCTTATCTTTCAGCGATTTGGGAGCGGGTCAGCTGACTTTCGGGTTCCGATCCCACCCCCAACGATGCCCAACACACAGACGTAATTTTACGTCAATTGGCCTTGTTAAACCCGCCCTGCGGGCTTGCCGGCCAATTAAGAGAAAGCTGGTGTTAGATGATGTCAGTTGATGACACGTCATCTGCCGGTTTTCTTAAAGGGGACACGCCCATTTTTTTTGACAAATGATTTTTCAGTGTTTGACAGTATTGAGGTGCTGCAAACACTGACAATCACTGTACAAAGGTGAGCCCTTGCACTCAGGCTCTCCAGAGACTCTCTCCTTATGATAAAACAGATGGCAGCTGCAGGTGAGGTTACAGAAGCGATCTGTCACTGGTGAGAGAGGTTCCCCCAATGAGGTGGGACTACACAAACACTTCAAACCTTATTACCTACAGAAAAGTCCAAATACATTAAAAATGATTTTCCCAACATTTTCTTACCTCTGAAACTCACCAGTGTACCATTGCATCCTTCACACCACTTCTGCAGCTGTCATCAATGCACATACCTTACAATAGACCCACAGCACGCCACACTTACCCTGACATGGTGTCTAGATGTCGGAAAGCCCATAGTCGACCTGGCAAAATTGAAAAAAGCCTCTTAACTGCCTGATAACTGCCTGTGCCTATAATCCTCTTCCCGCCGCTAGGTGTCGGGTCCCTGCGCAAATCGGGGACCCAATACTTGGGAAGATTGTATGGAGGTGGGTTGACAGCGGGTTCGGGACCCGCTGTCAATCTTTGCAATTTTGCCAGCAGCCCCGCCTCCAAACCCGCCTCCTGAACACCGGCAAAATTCCCCCCATGGACTTTAAACTAGTAAATGTGGGGGGAGAGCTCAAGTGGAAATTGTAGTACAAATAATAGTTCAAAAAGAAACGAAAGGGAAGAGAGTAGAGTAAAGGGAAAACTAAAAGAATTAAAGTGAATAAACCAGGAGACAGAAATAAGAAACATGTGAGTAAAGCATCAGAGCTGAAGGACAGGTTAGGGTGTGTGGCCCAAATAAGGGTTCTTTATACAAACGCACGAAGTATAAGGAATAAATTGAATGAACTGCAGGCGCGAATTCAAATTGGAGGGTATGACATGGTGGCCATTACTGAGACATGGATGCAAGACAGTCAGGACTGGGAACTAAATATACCAGGTTATAAGGTCGACAGGAAAGATAGGGGAAATGGTAGAGGGATTAAGGATGAAATCACTTCAATGATAAGAGAGGATATAACAAGATGTAAGCAGGCCGTGGAGAATTTATGGGTAGAATTAAGAAATAGGAAAGGATTTAAGACTGTAGTGGGAGTTGTGTGTCGGCCCCCTGGTAGTAGTTGTGAAGTGCTAGATTGTATAAATGACAAAGCTGATTGAATTTTTTGGAGAGGTGATTAAAAAAGTGGACAGGGGAATGTCTATGGATGTTATTTATATGGACTTCCAGAAGACATTTGATAAAGTCTCACATAAGAGACTGTTAACTAAGGTTGAAGCTCATGGAATTGAAGGCAAATTATTGATCTGGTTAGGAAATTGGCTGAGCGGCAGGAGACAGAGAGTAGGGATAATGGGCAGGCACTCTAATTGGCAGGATGTGACTAGTGGTGTCCCACAGGGATCTGTGTTGGGGCCTCAACAATTCACTATTTATTAACGACTTAGATGATGGCATAGAAAGTCATATATCCAATTTGCCGATGACACAAAGATAGACGGCATTGTAGGCAGTGTAGATGATAGCATAAAATTACAAAGGGGTATCGATAGATTAAGTGACTGGGCAAAACTGTGGCAAATGGATTTCAATGTAGGCAAATGTGAGGTCATCCTCTTTGGACCTAAAAAGGAGAGAACAGGGTACTTTCTAAATGGTGAAAAGCTAAAAACAGTGGAGGTCCAAGGAGACTTGGGAATCCAGGTACATAGATCATCAAAATGTCATGGACAGGTACAGAAAATAATCAAAAAGGCTAATGGAATGCTAGCCTTTATAACTAGAGGACTAGAACACAAGGGGGTAGGCGTTATGCTGCAGCTATACAAAGCCCTGGTTAGACCACACCTGGAGTACTGTGAGCAGTTCTGGGCACCACACCTTAGGAAGGATATATTGGCCTTGGAGGGTGTGCAGCGTAGGTTTACCAGAATGATACCTGGACTCCGAGGGTTGAATTACGAGGCGAGATTACACAAACTAGGGTTGTATTCCCTAGAATTTAGAAGGTTAAGGGGTGATTTGATCGAAGTTTTCAGGATATTAAGGGGAACAGATCGGGTAGATAGAGAGAAACTATTTCCGTTGGTTGGGGAGTCTAGGACTAGGGGTCATAGTCTAAAAATTAGAACCAGACCTTTCAGGAGTGAAATTAGGAATCACTTCTACACACAAAGGGCTGGATTTTGCTGGGTCCCCCCGCACCGTGGGGTGGGGGGGGGGGGGGGGTGTGTACCCGGGAGACAACGGGAAACCCGGAAAGTCGGGTTTCCCACCACGCAGTTTTAACTCCACAGCGTGTGTGCGTGCAATGTCAGAGGTGGGTTTCCCGCCTGGAAGTCAGCCTGATTGACAGGCTGGCTTCCAGTCATGCGGGGATCTTGGAGAAGGAGGCCACAGCAACAGGTAAGTGCTGGGCCCAGGATGGTGGGGGCGGGTGGCGGGGGGGGGGGGGTGGGTGGCGTCCAAGCCCAGGGGAGGGGGTCCTAGCCCCGGGGGCCCAACCCACCCGCTCTTACCTCTGAAAATTCCGGTCAAAGGTTGGTAGAAGTTTGGAACTCTCTTCCGCAAATTGCAATTGATGCTACATCAATTGTTAATTTTAAATCTGAGATTGATAGATTTTTGTTAACCAAAGGTATTAAGGGATATGCAGCAAAGGCGGGTATATGGAGTTATGTCGCAGATCAGCCATGATCTCATTGAATGGCGGAAGAGGCTCAAGTGGCTAAATGGCTTACCCCTGTTCCTATGCTCCTATGAACAGTCTAGTTCTGGTGCTAGCTGATTTATGTGGCATGACCTCTTTCATCTTCTAACTCTTGAAGTGTCAAATTCCATGGGGCATTTTAGAAGCAAACGCCATCATTATTGACAAATTGACTTGACAAGAATTACCTCTATGCCTTTAAGAGCTCCAATCGCCAATCAGTTTACCTTTAGTAGCTCTTGTGATGGGTGGAATAAGCACTGGGCAAAACAGCTGATTGAAGATTGCAAAATTGTGTTAAATACCGATGGGCTTATTTGCCTACAGTATGTAAACATTATCAAGATTTTGCACATTGTGCACCATCGTAAACGACCGGCTGGAAATTGAACATGATGGGCTGGATTTTACTTACCGAGACACGTTGGGGGCGGGACTGCTGGCTTCCAGGTTCTAGTCCCGCCCCCAGCGACGTCCGACGCAGAGACGCTATTTTCCTCTGATTGGCCTTGCTAAGCCCGCCCTGCGGGCTTGCTGGCCAATTAAGGGAAAGCCGGTGTCAGATGACGTCAGTGGATGACACTTCATCTGCCGGTTTTCTTAAAGGCACATGAACCATAAATTTTTGACAGATGATTTGACAGTGTTTGACAGCTTTGAGGTGCTGTCAAACACTGACAATCACTGTACAAAGGTGAGCCCTTGCACCCAGACTCTCCAGTGATACTCTCCTTAGGATGAAACAGATGGCAGCTGCAAGTGAGGGTACAGAAACGATCTGTCACTTCTCCCATTGAGGTGAAGCCACACTAACACTTCAAAGCTTGTCACCTACAGATAAATCTAAACACATTAAAAATGACATTCCCAACATTTCCTTACCTCTGATACTAACCAGTGTCCCATTGCATCCTTCACACCACTTCTGCAGCTGTCATCCAAACACCAACATAATAACAGACCCACAGCATGCCTCACTTACCCTGGCGGGGTTCCCCGATGCCGGGAAGTCCGCAGCAGCAGTCGAAAAATTGGAAAAAGCCTCTTAACTACCTGTTAACAAGCCGTTAAGTGGCTATAATCCTCTTCCCGTCGCTAGGAGTCGGGTCCCTGCGCAAATCGGGGATCCGACTCCCGGGAAGATTGGTTGGAGGCGGGTTGAGGCGGTTTGGGACCCGCTCCCATTTTTGGGGATTTTCCCAGCAGTCCTGCCTCTAAACCCGCCTCCTCAGGGCTGGGAAAATCCAGCCCGATGAGTTCAGAGTAGTCGCCAGGTGAGATTACAAATTGCTGTTCATACAATCAACACCAGTAGGAAGGTTTATTCTAATAAAAGTCTATTGTCCACTTCTTTATCTTCAATCTTTTTCTTGGTCATGATGGATTTTTTTTATCATAATCTACAGAATGAGTTTCACTTGCGCTCCAACTTGCTGAGGTGCAATTGTTGAAGAGCTACATTTATCATCTGTTGTCATGTGACTGTAGATGCTGAGAGGTTGTGTCCTCTGGCTGGAGAGTCTAGAACCAGGGGTCACAGTCTCAGGATAAGGGGTCAGCCATTTAAGACTGAGATGAGGAGGAATTTTTTCACTCAGAGTGTTGTGAATCTTTGGCATTCTCTACTCCAAAGGGCTCTGGATGTACGTGGAGTATATTCAAGGCTGAGATAGATAGATTTTTGGACTCTAGGGGAATCAAGGAACATGGGGATCGGGTGGGAAAGTGGAGTTGAGGTCGAAGATCAGCCATGATGTTATTGAATGGCGGAGCAGGCTCGAGGGGCCGTATGGCCTACTCCTGCTCCTAATTCTTATGTTCTTATAACTGTCTTATCCTATGGGTTCTGCCTTCATTTACATGTCAATGTAGTAAGTGATGTGTATTGCACCACGGTGGTGAATTGTCTGAGTCTGCTGCAGTGGGGAGCAGAAGTTGGAAATTCATGCAGGCACCACGATCTAGGAACATAGGAACAGGAGTAGGCCATTTAGCCCTTCGAGCCTGTTCCGCCATTCAATTAGATCATAGTTGATTTGTACTTCAACTCCATTTACCTGCCTTTGCTCCATATCCCTCAATACTCTTACCTAACAAAAATCTATCTATCTCAATTTGGAAATTTTCAATTGACCTAACCTCAACCTCTTTATGCGGGAGCGAGTTCCACATTCCCACTACCCTTTTTGTGAAAAATGCTTCCTGACATCTCCCCTGAATGGCCTAGCTCTAATTTTAAGATTTTGGTTCTGGACTCCCCCACCAGAAAAAAATAGTTTCTCTCTTTCTACCCTATCAAATCCATTAATCATCTCAAACACCTCAATTAGATCACCCCTTAATCTTATATACTGAAGGGAATACAAGATTAGCTTATGCAACCTGTCCTAATAATTTAACCCTTTTAGCCCTGAGTTAAGATTTAAAAGATCAATTGTAAAAGGCCTCTCTGTGACTGCAGAAAATGTTTTGCCACCTGGTTTAACATATATAAATGATACAGACTGGTAGAAACTGAACCAAAAATATCTCTGAAATATGAAAGTACTGCATTCTCAAAATCGCCTATCTAGGCTGAATTCTCCTCTCCGATTTCAGATTAATGGCCACTGTTGCTGACGTCAGACCCAGCAGAAAACAGGGAAAATGGAGATACCAGCAATAGCTGCTGCTACACATGGAAGATGAGGTTGTCCTTCAGTCCCAAACTAGAGCTAAGGGGCCAGAAAACCTATTCTGGGCTTTTAGGGGTGGCCTGGAGTAGGGAGGAACTTATGCCTGGTCCAGGTGTATTGCAACAATATGTTTTAGAACTGACAAAGGTTAAGGCCTTACTAGATTTAGTGCTGAGTAGTGAACCAGAATTAGTTAACAATCTAAGGGTAAGAGAACATTTTGTAAATAATGACCATAACATGATTAATTTGATATTAGCTTTGAGATGGAGAAGTGAGAGTTGCAAACCAAGCTTTTAGATTTAAGTAAGGCAAAGTTTGAAGGGATGAGAAATAAATTGACCTCATTAACTGGGCTGAGCTGTTAATGGGTAAACCTAGAGACAAACAGTGAAAAGTATTCAAAGAAGGTTTGGATACAATACAAAACCAGTACATACCCCTAAAAGGCAAAGGTTCCACTTGTGTAGTCAAGCAACCATGGTCAACAAATAAGGTAAGAAATGATATTAAGCTAACAGAAAAGGCTTACACAAATGCAAGGAAAAGTGGAAGTCCAGCAGACTGGGAGAGCTATAAAAAAGCAACAAAGGGATACAAAGAAAATAATAGGAGCTATAAAGTGGAAATATGAAAAAAAACTTTCAAGAGGTATCAAAGCTAACAGTAAAACTTTATAAATACTTTTATAAATATATTAAGACAAAGAGTGGTAAGGGGGAATGTGGGAATGTGGGCCCATTAAAGACAGATGCAGGTGATACTGTAATTGATAAGCAAATGGCAGACTTGTTAAATGAATGCTTTGTATCTGTTTTCCCAGGAAAAGGACAAAATACCAATGGTACAAAATAACCTAAATAGTGTCATAGGATCTTTTACATCCACCTGAGAGAGCAGATGGGGCCTCAATTTAACATCTCATCTGAAAGACAGCACCTCCAACAGTGCAACACTCCCTCAGTACTGCATTGGAGTGTCAGCCTAGAATTTTGTGCTCAAGTTTCTGGAGTGGGACTATGAACCCACAACCTTCTGACTTAGAGGCAAGAGTGCTACCCACTGAGCCACAGCTGACAATGGGAATGGAGAAAATAATGGGACTAATGTTGGACATCTAAGATCTGATAGTTCCCCTCAGGATATTAAAAGAGACAGATGGAGAAATTGCAGAATCATTAGTCATAATTTTCCAATGATCTGTTAGATTTGGGAATTGAGCCTTTCATAGAATCATAGAAATTCACAGCACAGAAGGAGGCCATTAGGTCCATCTTGTCCGTGACGGTCGACAAAGAGCTAACCACCCTAATCCCACTTTCCAGAACTTGGTCCGTAGCCTTGTAGGTTACGGCACTTCAAGTGCACATCCAAGTACTTTTTAAATGCATGAGGGTCTCTGCCTCTACCACCCTTTCAGACAGTGAGTTCCAGACCCCCACCACCCTCTGGGTGAAAGAATTTCTCCTCTAAACCTCCAACCAATTACTTTAAATCTGTGCCCCCTGGTTATTGACCCTTCCTATAAGGGAAATAGGTCCTTCCTATCCACTCTATCTAGGCCCCTCATAATTTTATACACCTCAATTAGGTCTCCCCTCAGCCTCCTCTGTTCCAAAGAAAACAACCCCAGCCTATCCAATCTTTCCTCATAGCTAAAATTCCCCAGCCCAGGCAACATACTCGTAAATCTCCTCTGCACCCTCTCTAAGTGCAATCACATCCTTCCTGTAATGTGGTGGATTCGAAAATTATAAAAGTCACTCCATTATTTAAGATAGGAGGGAGTGAGAAACCAGGAAACTAGAGACCTGTCAGTTTAATGTCAGGTGTAGGGAAGTTACTGGAATCTGTCATCAGGGACAGAGTGACTGAACACTTGCACAGTATGAGCTGAGCAAAGAGAGTCAGCATGGATTTGTGAAGGGTAGATTATACCTGACTAATCTTGTTGAATTTTTTGAGGAAGTCACTATCATGATTGACAGGGGAGTATCTAGATGTTGTCTATATTTTTTTTATTCGCTTATGGGATGTGGGCGTCGCTGGCAAGGCCAGCATTTATTGCCCATCCCTAGTTGCCCTTGAGAAGGTGGTGGTGAGCCGCCTTCTTGAACCGCTGCTGTCCGTGTGGTGAAGGTACTCCCACAGTGCTGTTAGGTAGGGAGTGGTGACGTCAATCAGCGTGCAACGCCGACTTAACGTCACCAACGTGAACTTCGACTCAGCGCTATGTCCTAAGCACGCCAGGTTAACACAGTTCTCATCTCGGGTCAAGATGCTGCCTGGCCAGCTGAGTATTTCCAGCATTTTATGCTGTCCTTTCATATTTACAGCATCTGCTTGCAGAGGGAAACGGAAGACACAGAAGAGGAGGAAGCCATAGAGGAGAAATCAGAAGAGGAGGAGTCAGACGGAGGGATGCATCCCCTTTCTGGCCGGGATATCTGGGATGGAATCATCCGCCTCCAGTCCCAGTGACCACAACACCAATTCCCCTTTCAACATTAATCCCACATCTTACCTTCCATCTATTACTGACCATCACAACGTCCTCTTGGCCACGAAGCTGAAATAAAAGGTACCGCAAAGCAAACTTTCCAATCCACCTATATACGTCTATCCATCCAATGTGACATCAACAAATCAACTCATCACCTGTATGCATTCTCTTAGTGACTGTCTTGTGTGTACCTTTGCCTATCCTACTGATGTCATGCAGTGCTACCCCAGTAGCTGCAGCATGGCTGGTGGAAGGCTGCTGACTTTCAGTGGGGGACACTGCAAATGGCCTTGCTGGTTGACTTTGAGGTGCTGGTGGCTGGGAGTGTGAAATCAATCTTCTTCTGTTCTTGTTCTTCTTCACTCGCCTCTCCCTCTTCTTGGTCACCCACTGGCAGGGCAGGCTGCATTTCTTGGGTGTGTGAAATGAGGAAGGCTCAAGGGTGGAGTTGTGGTGAGGGGAGGGTGGGAAAGCGAGAGATGCATGCCAGAAGGAGGATAACGTATGAAGATACCAGCATCTTGTAACCTTTCAGCCCCACCACTGGCCAAGGGCTCAGCCATGTCCCTGCCAAGAATGGCCAACACTGTCTCCTCCAAGGGGGTGAGGTGAGGCTAGGAATGGGAGATGTGCCTCGTGATTGGTGCAGATTGTTGGTAGGTGAGTGATTGGGGGTCCTGCATTGAGCAGTGTGTGAGGCTAGTGATGCAGTTGGTAGGAGACGGCTTTTGAAGATGCATTCACTGACCTTGACCAGTGGTCTGAGGTCATGAAGCTTCTTTGGGCACTGGAACCAGATGGTGGGGGCGACACTGCTGGCAGTGATGGCCTCGGTGATGTGGTCCCACATCCTTCTTTCTGGAGGGCCTCCTGGCCTTGTGGGTAGAGGGCCTGTCTTGCAGTGTTGACCCCCTGCACAAAGCTGGAATGCTGCGTGCGAGACCCTCGGTACCCATTCACTGGCTTGCTGAGCCATTTGTGTTAGTGCTGAGGCAGTTTTCCCATTTGTTGAGGTTAGGAAAGTAATTCAGCTTTAAGAGCTGAATATTCACATTTGGGGCTTCTTTTTAATGTTAAATATATTTTAAAAAGCAGAAAGGGCTGAAAGCTGCATTGTTTCACTTCATTTTAATTTGTATTGCTTCAGTGTGCATGGCCCTTTAATTTTTAGACCTCTTCATTAGCCACAATTCCTTGCGAGCTCCACAGCCTTGATTCCAGAATCTGTGGGAAGCTGCAACGCAGCACCTGGACAGGAACTTCATCTCAGATGCCTCCAGCAATGCCACTAGGACGGCGTTGCACACAAGGTGAGCGCTGTGCCACCAATAGATTTGCGGCCATTTTCAGAGGCCGTTAACTCCAGTTGCCGGTGACACCACCAACTTTGGTGGCGAACACGAATTTCTCCCTCAGAGAGTAGGGATAAAGGGAATGTACTCTGATTGGCTGTATGTGACAAGCGGTGTTCCCCAGGGATCTGTACTGGGACCTCAGCTTTTCACTATATAAGTGACTTGGATGAAGGAACAGAGAGTGTATATCAAGTTTGCTGATGAAACTAAGTTAGGAGACACAGTAGGTGTAAATGGGAGCAGGAAGTTACAAAGGGACTCAGACAGATTAAGTGAGTGGACGAAACTGTGGCAGACAGTTTAATGTGGGGAAGTGTGCAGTCATCTACTTTGGATCTAAGAAAGATATTATTCTCTTAATGGCGAAGACTAGGAGCTGTGGAAGAGCAAAGGGATTTGGGTGTCCATGTACACAAATCACTGAAAGCTAGTGCACAGTTAAAGTAATTTATAAAAAGGCTACTGGAATGTTGGCTGGAATACAAAAGGGAGGAAGTGATGCTTCAGTTGTACAGAGCCTTGTTTGACCCCATCTGGAGTACTGCGTTCAGTGGGCACTGCATGTCAGGCAGGATATATTGGCCTAGAAATTGGATATAGCCACAAAACGGGCAATGTTCTGGCCCAACGATGTTGAGCTGCGCCACCTCAAAATGGTCTAGGTAGCAATCGTGCCCTCTCCTCATTATCATGATTATAGTCATGATTTCAGCGCTAAAATTGCTTTTCACTTGCAAGCTACAGATGCTCTATGCATGCATATCTGTCTGCCCCTCACCTTAACCCGACTCTTTTGACTTTCTGTTTTCAGATAATCAACAAGCACCCAAGGCGATGCAGGAGCGCGAGGGGGGAGAAGAAGAGGAAGAAGAAGACACAGTGTCACTGCATCTGTCACTCGCCGACACCAGCTCAGAAACTGGCACTACACATACTTTAGAGACCAGTGTAGTAGTGGGATCTGCACAGGGTGAGGCACCGGGCACAAGTGGGCTGCAGCAAGGCTAGGGGAAAGGTTAGCTCGGGGCCAGCTCCCCAGTGGGTGAGTTCGCACGCGAGTTCTGCTGCACACGACTCAGATGAGGACCTCGATACGGCAGCCTTCAGAAGAAGGGTGATGGGCATGCACACCGAATTGATAGGTGCAATGGCAAGGCTGCCAGAGAGCCTCTCGGCAATGTCAAGGAGCGTGGAGGAGTCCGGCTCCAACATTGCA
Organism: Squalus acanthias; assembly: GCA_030390025.1. Lineage (NCBI taxonomy): Eukaryota > Metazoa > Chordata > Chondrichthyes > Squaliformes > Squalidae > Squalus > Squalus acanthias. The sequence continues at coordinate 49,303,910 of CM059428.1, read as the reverse complement.
CAGGGCGCTGCGCAGAGCTTGGAGCCCAGGATTTCCAGTCTGGAAATGATGGGAAACTCTCAAAGAGACTGTGTTGACCAGACGTGATGGTGCGTGTGATGGGCGATGTCCCAGCTGCCATTACAGCACAGGCGGAAGTGACCCAACGTCTTAGTGCTGCAGCAGAAGCGCAGACCGCTCTCAGATTGACGCCACCCAAGCTCTGACTGCTGCCATCGTGGCTGGGTTTACCTACTGTTGACCAGGGCTTTCGGGGTGTCGCAGCAGCCCAGCGATCTGTGCTCCAATAGATTACTAGGAATGCTGAGGCGCTGCCGCAGGGGAGTGGCAGTGGGTCAGTGGAGCAGGACCTTGCTGTCCTCTCTCAGGATGACAGCATTCCTGTTCCCACCACTGCCACTCTGCCATTGCCCTTGCCGCTGCCTGTCATGCAGCCTAGCCCAGACTGCTGCCGCCCATGCTGAGGTGGTGCAGTCTACAGCCAGGGCCTTCTAGGGTCACAGCTGATCGAGGTCATCCTGCAAGGTCATCTGAAGTCTCCCACACAGAAACTCAACTGCCTTCCACCAGCCCTGCTGCAGCCACGGGGGGGGGGCACGACATTGGAGCACTAGAGTAGGAAAAGGCACACGATCGACAGGCACTAAAGGATTGCACAAGGGTGATTAGTTCATATTTTTGCTGTAAATATGTGTTCAATGATTTTTGATCAATCTATTAATTTTGTTTGGAATCTTTTGTGGTGTCTCTCCTACATTAGAACAGTGATTACACTTTAAAAAAAAAGTACTTCATTGGCTGTAAAGTGCTTTGGGACGTCCGTTGGTCGTGAAAGGCGCTATATAAATCCAAGTCTTTCTTTCTTTTCTCTCATTTCAGCTCTGTGCCTGGGAGGACGCTGTGATATTCCGTGACAGAGGGATGATATGATGGAAATGTGGTGAGCAACGGGGATCTGGGGTTGCATTCATTGGAACTGGCGTCTGATGAGCGTTCACAGACAGCCCATCGGAAGGGGGATTGGCTGCCTGCCTCCTCCCTCCCTCCTCGTCCTCTTCCTCTTGCTCAACTTCCTCTTCCTCCTCCTTCTTTCCCTCGTCCTCCTCCTGAGGTGGTCCCGCAATCCCTGCTGGCAAGGGCTGCATCCTCTTGATGGCCAAGTTGTGAAGCATGTAGTAGACCACCACGAAATAGGACACCCACTGTAAGGCTTCTCCCGAGCGGTCAAGGCAGCTGAACTGTTGTGTCAGTAGCCCGATGCTCTGCTCAATGGTGTTCCTGGTGGAAGCATGGCTCTCATTATATGAGTGCTGGGCACGAGTGTTGGCGTTGCGGACATGAGCGATGAGCCAGGTGGAGAGCGGATAGCCCTAGTCTCCGAGCAGCCACCCTCGAGTTTGTTGTGGTGGCTAGAAGATTGCTGGCACACCAGACTGACGCAGGCTGAAGGCATCATGGCTGCTGCCAGGAAAGCAGGCACTGACCATCAGGAATTGCTGGGCGTGGTCGCACACCAACTGCACATTAAGTGAGCGGTAGCCTTTGTGGTTACGGAAGATCTCAGGATTATTTCAGTTATACGGCGCCTGCAAATCCACGTGTGTGCAATCGATGGCGCCCTGCACCATGGGGAAGCCCGCTATCCTGGCAAAGCCACAGGCGCACTCCTCCTGCTTCTCTCTGCTCAGAGTGAAGACAACGTAGTCCCTTCTCCTGGTGTAGAAAGCCTCAGTAACCTCCCAGATGCAGCGATGGACGGCGAACTGTGAGATGTTAGCTAAGTCTCCTGCTGCAGACTAGAAGGCTCCACTTGTGAAGGAATTGAGAGCCACGGTGACCTTAACTGCCACTGGGAGAGCTGTTGTCACTCTACTCTCAAGCTGCCGGTCTGGCTGCAGGAGGTGGTAGAGTTCTGTGACCACCTCCTTGGTGAAGCGTAGCCTCCTAATACACTGCTCCTCGCTTAAGTAGATATAAGAGAAGTGCTCTTTGAAGACCCTAGGTGGGTATGGCCTCCTGTTGAGAGCCCTCCTGGCCCTCCTCCTCCTCCCTCAATGCACATCTTCTCCCCTTCTTTGCTGCCTCTGCTCCCTCTGCCGAAGATCCTCGTGTGTGAGGTTGACTGCCAGTACAGCCCCCATGACTGTGAGCAAGTGTTGTGAACAGAAGCCTTGAAATAATAATGAAGGCGTTCTCCACTTGCAACAACCCTCCCTGTTACCTTAGAACCTTTAAGGATGTTAATAAAGCTGGAGTTGCAGAAAGTAGCACAGAGGCAGTCAAACTGAACAAACATGTCAGGTGCAAGTGGTTGCTGATGATCCCGTTGAATAGTGCTGCTGGAGCCTCCTTCCTGCTTCTCAACACTTGCTCAGTTGTCGTAGTTAAGGCCTGCCAGTAAGTGGAGCAGCAAAATCCAATGTAGCAGATCGGGTGTCAAGTGAGCATTGAACACTCACTGATGTCACGATCTGCTTATTTTCAATGATTTCCGCGATCGCTGCTATTGGCAGTGCTGCTGACCACTCCAAAATGGTGGCCGCCACGGGACACACCGCCAGCTGGCAGAAGAGTGGCGGCCGCCATTTTTTACCCTGATTATGGCGGTAAACTGTGGCGCTAAACCCCGAATTTCTAGGCCTATGGCTATGGAGGGTGTACAGCACAGATTGACCAGAATGATACCAGGGCTTAAAGAGTTAAATTTTAAATTTAGAGGACAGGTTGCATAAACTTGTTTTGTATTCTCTTGAGTTTAGAAGGTTGAGCTTTGATCTAATTGAGGTGTTTAAAATGATAAAAGGATTCAGGAGTGAAATCAGGAATCACTTTTTAATTCAAAGGGTAGTAGAAATCTGGAATTCTCTTCCCCAAAAGGCTGTGGATGCTGGGTCAATTGAAATTTTCAAGACTGAGCTCCACAGATTTTTATTAGGTAAGGGTATCACAGGGCATTGATCAAAGGGGGTAAACTGAGTAGAGGTACAGATCAGCCATGATCTAATTGGAAGAGGCTCAAGGGAGTGAATGGTCTCCTGTTCCTGTGTTCTTGGGTTAGTATTTTGAAAGTGTGTAATTGTGGACAAGGTTATTTTAAATAGCTCTCGTTTTAATATTCCTATAACAGGGGATCAAACTTACTGCCCAACACACTGCTAAATGTTATTGGGAACCATCATGGGGCTCTTACAATGACTATTCCCAACTTCATACATGTGAAAGGAAGAAGCCCTGGATGAATCCTTATGTTTATTATATCCTACTTATTAACTCTTTTAGGAGAGACAGTGAATCAGTTTTACAGAATAACATGAAAGCCACAAAGGAAATCTGGCACAGTACTCACAGGGTTAATCACAGTAAGTGTTTCATTCTGACTGAACTTTAGGGAATTTCTGGTCTGTTTACCTATTCTTACTGATGAATTGTCAGAAAATGGAGAATTGCAAAACACAAAAGTTATTTTTTCTTGGACATCAATGAATTGTTGGTTTTTCTATAAAGCCTGAGCAAAGGATATAATGTTTTCAATCTATAGCCTATTAGCCTTGCATCAACTCTTATCAACAGTCCTGCAGGAATGTTACTTAATTTCCTGTCGCTCCAATCAAACGGCTGGCACTTTCTCTATCGTAAGCTCTGTTTAGTTCTTTGGCTGCTCTTATTCCGGAGCCTGGAAAAATATTTTCTTAACAAAACAATCACAATCAACGAAACAATAGTGTTTAGTTGTGCAAAACATGCAAGGTTATTGTCACAGAATAAGGAATGTTACAATGTGTGAAATACATTCCAGTAAATTCAAGTCAGCTTCAGACATTATGGAAAAAAACAATTAACGTGGAAGGAAAATATCCCGATTTAATTTAAATTGGTAACAATTAAACTACAAGGTGTTTGTGAAGTACTTGGTTGATGTGTATCTGCGACATGCACTATGACGATGTTGCTGTGTGATGATTCAGATGTATCCTGTTTATGTCCATATCATAGGAACAGACTATGGGACATGTTTTCCAAAACCCAGTGACAGGGCCTTGCATGCAGTGGGCGGCTTAGTGGAAATTTTTGGGGGTGCTGGCTGCAATTTTGCATCTTTTGATCAATGGATGGAGAATCTTGGCCAATGCACTGTGTGGAGTCTCAAATTATTCTGAAAGCCGAGCAAGTGTTGTTTGAACCATATTCAAGGGTTAATTGACCATTGTTTAAGCGTTTCAAGTGTTATTCAGCATGCTTATTAACCTGAATTTTACTGGTTTCAGGAGCTATGATATGACATACACTAGAGTGCCCCTGAATCGAACATCACTGAATCAGAAAGATTCAAATATATAACAGCCACTGTATTAGCTGACACTTCCTGTACGGCACACTTTAATATAACCATTCTATTGTCCTGCACTGTATATAATGCATAGTGTGGCCACCTCTCCTTCACAACATTGTGAAAATGGGCATATCATCCTGCTGTCTAGCACCCATACCTTGAAGTCATGCTTTTCTGGTCTATGTATCGACCTTTACCTCCAATGCAGTTAAGGTCTACTATGCTTGTGATCTTACACCAGTCATGTCCATATATCGAAATCTGTGATACAGGCAGTCAGTACCACAGCCGACAAAAAATCAAAGAGCTAAAGGTCAAAATTACAGACAATGGCCGTGAAAATCGCCCCCTCAGCTGTTAAGGCTGGTTTCAGTGAAAATATGGCGCCCGCCTCGCTTCCGCCCGCTCCCGGCGCGTCCCACGGCAGCCGCCATCTTGGGCAGGCTCTGCCGTTGCCTGCGCTCGCTGGAGATATGGTAATGAGGCAGATTGTGACGTCAATGAGTGTGCAATGCTGATTTGACGCACGATCTGCCGTTTTCGACGTCGCCGCTCCATTTAACGTCCTCTTCAAATCACGACCAGCTGACCAAATGTTCAGCAGCAGGAAGAGCGCACCACCAGTGTTATTTAAAGGGATCAGCAACAATTTGCAGCTGACTTGCTTTTTCATTTCTACTGGCTCTCTGTAAGTTTGTGCAACTGTTTGGAGCTTCCTACAGTATTTAAAGTTGGTGAGGTGACAGATAGTAGTGCTGCAAATGGAGAATGCCTTGCTTTTCATTTAAAGGCTTCAGCTCACACACTTGCTCCCAGTCATGGGGGCTCTACTTGCAGTCCCCTTCTCGCTCGAGCATGACAGGGAGATGGAGCGGAGGCAGCGAAGAAGAGGACAAGCTGCTCGCAGGAGGAGGAGGGACAGGAGGGCTCTCAGCAGGAGGCCTTACCCACCTAGGGTCTTCCGAGAGCACTTCTCCGACCTGCACTTAAGCCAGGAGCAGTTTATTAGGAGGCTCTGCTTCACCAAGGAGGTGGTCACAGAACTCTGCCACCTCCTGCAAGCCTCAGAGCAGGGCAACAACGGCGCTGCCAGTGGTCCTCAAGGTCACTGTGGCCCTCAATTTTTTCACCACTATATCATTCCAGTCTGGAGCAGGAGACATAGCTAACATCTCCTCATTTGCTGTACATCTCTGTATCCGGGAGTTCACAGAGGCTCTCTACTCCAGGAGAAGGGACTTCATTGTCTTCTTTCTGAAAAGAGAGAAGCAGGAGGAGCGTGCATGTTGATTTGCCAGGATATCGGGTTTTCCCATGGTGCAGGGCGCCATCGACTGCACACACGGCGCATATCAATCCTGAGATGTACCGCAACTGCAAAGGCTACCACTCACTTAATGTACAGTTGGTGTGCGACCCCGCCCAGCACATCATGATGGTGAATGCCCGCTATCCTGGCAGCAGTCATGAAACCTTCATCCAGTGCCAGTCCGCTGTGCCAGCAATCTTCCAGCCACCACATCAAACCCCAGGGTGGCTGCTTGGAGACAATGGCTATCCGCTCTACACCTGGCTAATGACTTCACTCCGCAACCCCACCACTCATGGCCAGCAGTCATATAATGACAGCCATGCTGCCATGAGGATCCTCTTCGAGCAGACCATCGGGGTGCTAAAGCAATGATTCCGCTGCCTTGACTGCTCGGGAGGAGCCCTCCAGTACTCCCAGAGCAGGTGTCCCATTTCTTGGTGGTCTGCTGCATCCTCCACAACTTAGCCCTCATGAGAGCACAGTCCTTGCCATCACGGGTTCTGAGACCACCTCAAGAGGAAGAGGAGGAGGAGGAGGTGGAAATGGAGGAGGAGGAGGAGGAGGAGGAGGAAGGGAGGAGGCAGGCAGCAGATCCCTGTTCCAGACGGGTTATCTGGGAGTGCCTCATCAGACTCCAGTTCCATGAATGAAACCCCAGATCCCTATTGCTCACTACTTCCCCACGTTACCATCCCTCTGTCACGGAACATCACAGCGTCCTCCTGGGCACAAAGCTGAAATGAGGGCCACCACAAAACAAACATTCCAAACATAATTTATAAATTTATCAATTCCAAAATACACAGCAGCGTCAACTAATTACCCTTGTACATTTCCTTAGTGTCTGTCTTTCATGTTTCTTTTCCTACTCTAGTGCTTCCCCCAACAGCTGTAGCATTATTGGTGGAAGGCAGCTGACTTTCAGTGGGGGCGACTACAGATGGCCTTGCACGACGACCTCGACCAGCTGTGGACCTAGAAGGTCCGGCAGTAGACTGCACCATCTCGGCATGGGCGGAAGCAGTCTGGGCTGGCTGGATGACAGGCAGTGGCAAGGGCACTGGCGAAGTGGCAGGTGTGGGAGTATGAATGCTATCATCCTGAGAGAGGACAGCGGGTTCTTGCTCCATGGGGAGGCGCCTCAGCATTCCTAGCCATCCGTTGGAGGACAGATTGCCGGACTGTTGTGAGATCCTGCAAGCCCCTTTCCACACTCGTAAATCCAGCCACTATGGCAGCAGTCTGATCTTGCAAATCAGCAAGCTGAGACTGCAGGAGAGAAGTTTGAGCTTCCACTGCAGCACTGAGACGTTGGGTTGCTTCCACCTGTGCTGCAATGGAAGCTGAGACATCGGCCATCAGATCCTGCATCATGGTTGGGTCCACAAGTTCTCTACTGGAGCTGCCCATCACCTCTTGCAGCACTGGTCCTGGGGACAACACTCGTGCTACTGACAGCTTGAGCTATTTCCTCTCACAGCCTTCTGGCGTGCTGCCTGGAAGGCCTCCTGCCCCCCTGCGGTTAGAGGACCTCATGTCATCCTCCAGTGCCGCATCAGAAAATGTCCTCGCCATCTCTCTTGACTGTTGGGCCATGGCTTCATCCACACTGACAAGGAGGTGCTTCTGCAACAAAGCACCTCCCCTTTAAGTAGTGCAGAGAGCCTGGGCCAAATTTTATTGGCCAGTTAGACTGCACCTTCACGCTCCTCGTGCCCGTTCTTAAGCTTTATCCAATTTCCTCCCCACCATTTTTGTTCCTATAGCTCATTTGCTTGAATTAAATATGATAATTTAAATATTCCAGAAGCTCTTCACTAACGTTAAAGATATAACTGTCATTTTAACACTATTGAATGGAACCTTGCACTTGTGGACACACATCATGAATTTCTGCTTTGCCTGACAAAAGTGCTTTGCAGGCATTGCTGGATCTGGTCTGGGGAATGAAGTAGGTCAAGTAGAGCAAGTGTCAGTAGGTGAACATTTAGGGAACAGTGATCATAGTATCATAAGGTTTAGATTAGCTATGGAAAAGGACAGGGAGCAATCTAGAGTAAAAATGCTTTTCAAGGGGTATGGGGAGAGAGCGGGAAAGTGGTGTTGAGGCCAAGATTGGATCAGCCATGATCTTATTGAATTGTGGAGCAGGCTCGAGGGTCCGATTGGCCTACTCCTGCTCCTGTTTCTTATGTTTTTATGTTCTTACTTGATTGGAGGAAGGCCAATTTCAGTGGGATGAGAACGGATCTGGCCTGGGTAAATTGGAATCAAAGATTGGCAGGCAAAACTGTAATGGAACAATGGGCTGCCTTTAAAGAGGAAATAGTTCGGGTACAGTTGAGGTACATTCCCACTAGGGGGAAAGGTAGTGCAACTAAAGTCAGAGCTCCCTGATGACGAAAGAGATAGAGAATAAGATGAAGCAGAAAAAGAGTGCGTATGACAGATGTCAGGCCAAAAATACATCTGAGAATGAGGCTAAATACAGAAAGTTCAGAGGAAAAGTGAAAAGGAAAATAAGAGGGGCAAAGAGAGGGAATGAGAATAGAATGGCAGCTAAAATAAAAAGTAACCCAAAAGTGTTCTATAGGCATATAAATAGTAAACGGGTAGTAAGAGGAGGGGTGGGGCTGATAAGGGACCAAAATGGAGACCTACGCATGGAGGCAGAGGGTATGGCTGATGTGCTAACTGAGTACTTTGCATCTGTCTTCACCAAGGAAGAAGATGCTGCCATAGACATAGTGAAGGATGAGGTAGAGGAGATACTGGATGGAATAAAAATTGATAAAGAGGAGGTACTAGAAAGGCTGGCTGTACTTAAAGTAGATAAGTCACCAGGACCAGATGGGAGGCATCCTAGGACGCTGAGGGAAGTAAAGGTGGAAATCGCGGAGGTACTGGTCATAATCTTCCAATCCTCTTTGGATACGGGGGTGGTGCCAGAGGACTAGAGAATTGCAACTGTTACACCCTTGTTTAAAAAACAGTGTAAGGAAAAACCCAGCAACTACAGGCTAGTCAGTTTAACCACGGTAGTGGGGAAGCTTTTAGAAACAATAATCAGGGACAAAATTAACAGCCACTTGGACAAGTGTGGATTAATTAAGGAAAGCCAGCACGGATTTGTTAAAAGGCAAATCATGTTTAACCAACTTGATCGAGTTTTTTGATGATGTAACAGAGAGGGTTGATGAGGGCAATGCGGTTGACGTGCTGTACATGGACTTCCAAAAGGCGTTCGACAAAGTGCCACATAATAGGCTTGCCAGAAAAGCTGAAGCCCATGGAATAAAAGGGACAGTGGCAGCATGGATACGAAATTGACTAAGTGACAGGAAACAGAGAGTAGTGGTGAACGGTTGTTTTTTGGACTGGAGGAAGGTATCCAGTGATGTTCCCCAGGGGTCGGTTCTAGGACCACTGCTTTTCTTGATTATATATTAATGACTTGGATGTGGGTGTACAGGGCACAATTTCAAAATTTGCAGATGACACAAAATTTGGAAGTATACTGAACAGTGAGGAGGATAGTGATAGACTTCAAGAGGACATAGACAGGCTGGTGGAATGGGCGGACACGTGGCAGATGAAATTTAACGCAGAAAATTGCGAAGTGATACATTTTGGTAGAAAGAATGAAGAGAGGAAATATAAACTAAAGGGTACAATCCTAAAGGGTGTGCATGAACAGAGAGACCTGGGGGTATATGTGCACAAATCGTTGAAGCTGGCAGGGCAGGTTGAGAAACCAGTTAAAAAAGCATATGGGATCCTGGGCTTCATGAATAGAGGCCTAGAGTACAAAGGCATGGAAATTTGATGAACCTGTATAAAACATTGGTTCGGCCTCAACTGGAGTATTGTGCCCAATTCTGGGCACCGCACTTTAGGAAGGATGTGAAGTCCCTAGAGAGGGTGCAGAAAAGATTTACAAGAATGATTCCAGGGATGAGGGACTTCAGTTATGTGGATAGACTGGAGAAGCTGGGGTTGTTCTCCTTAGAGCAGAGAAGATTGAGAGGAGATTTGATAGAGGTGTTTAAAATCATGAGGGGTCTAGACAGAGTAGATAGAGAGAAACTGTTCCTATTGGCAGAAGGGTTGAGAACCAGATTGAAGGTGATTGGCAGAAGAACCAATGGCGACATGAGGAGAAACTTTTTTACTCAGCGAGTGGTTAGGCTCTGGAATGCACTGCCTGAAAGGGTGGTGAAGGCAGACTCAATCACAGCTTTCAAAGGGAGCGGGATAAGTACCTGAAGGAAAAAAAATTGCAGGACTACGAGGAAAGGGTGGGGGAGTGCTCTTGCAGAGACCCGGCACAGGCTCGACAGGCCGACTGGACTTCTTCCATGCTGTAACCATTCTATGGGCTGGATTTTCTCAGCGGAGGCGGGATCACGGTGGGAGAGGTGGTTGGCGGGTTCTGGTCCCGCTCCCGGCTGCAGCCGCTCTCTCAAAAGGATTTTCCATTAATAGGGCTTGTTAAGCCTGCCCTGCGGGGTTCTCGGCCAATTAAAAGGAAGCAGGTCTGATGACGTCATTTGATGACGCGTCATCAGACGGTTTCCTTAAAGGGGCCATGTCCAAATTGATTTTGATGTGGAGATGCCGGTGTTGGACTGGGGTGGACAAATGTGAGAAGTCGCACAACACCAGGTTATAGTCCAACAGTTTTATTTGAAATCACAAGCTTTCGGAGCGCTGCTCCTTCGTCAGGTGAAGTGAAGAGATACATATAGGCACAGCATATATAGTCAGAGAACAATGCCAGACGACTACAGTTAATCTTTCTAACTGCCCTTTATCACACCTCGGCAGAGAGATAATCACGGCAATCAAAGGTGTGGATGGGGTCCAAACAGGTCAGTCAGGAAAACATTACATCAAAGACAATGAGGTGGGGTCACAAGGGGTCAAATGTGGCAGATGCTGGGGTCTGTATGGAAAACAAAAAACTTTTTTTGCTGGAAATCACAGCAGGTCCGGCCGCATCTGTGTAGAGAGAACAAGCCAACGACGACTCGAGTCTGGATGACTCTACGTCAGGTGGGGTTACATGTAGCGTGACATGAACCCAAGATCCCGGTTGAGGCCGTCCTCATTGCCGTGATTATCTCTCTGCCAAGGTGTGATAAAGGGCAGTTAGAAAGATTAACTGTAATCCTCTGGCAGTGTTCTCTGACTATATATGCTGTGCCTATATGCATCTCTTCACTTCACCTGACGAAGGAGCAGCGCTCCGAAAGCTTGTGATTTCAAATAAAGCTGTTGGACTATAAACTGGTGTTGTGCGACTACTCACAAATTGATTTTGACAGTTCTGTCAGTGTTCTGCAGCATTGAGGTGCTGCAAACACTGACAAGCACTGCACAAAGGTGCACAGCTGCACCCAGGCTCTCGCATGACTCCCTCCATATGCTTATGAAGGGAGTCACAGCACACAGGAAGGTTCTCTTCCCTTCCACTGGGCGGAAGAGACCTCCCCAGGACACCAATGCAGCCTGGTTGCACATTGCACAGGAGGGCAAAAGCAGGGATGTCATCAGGAGTACCTGGCTGAAGTGGCACAAACCTTTTAATGATCTCAGTAGATCAGGAAATGTTACTGCAAAGCCACACTCAACCTCATCCTGCTGTGCCACTCACCACATCCCCATCACTCTGCCTTCCCTACCCTACTCCTGCACATCCTTACTCACACCAACTTACCTTGCACCTCCACCCGTCCCTCTCCATCTACATTATCACTTCCCCAGCTCACTAGCCACCCCTCACACTCACCCTCATCTTAGTGCAATCATACCAACTAACAACACACAAGGGTAGGCACTTGGGTGTCTTATGCAATGTTCATGTAAATTTTCTGTTAATGTGTTGTCATCCCTGTAATTTTCTCCAATTAAATATTGGGAAAACCAAAGCCATTGTTTTCGGTCCCCGCCACAAACCCCATTCCCTAGTCACTGACTCCATCCCTCTCCCTAACATCTGTCTGAGGCTGAACCACACTGTTCGCAACCTTGGTGTCATATTTGATCCTGAAATGAGCTTCCGGCCACATATCCGCAGCATAACAAAGACCGCCTACTTCCACCTCCGTAATATCGCCCGTCTCTGCCCTTGCCTCAGCTCATCCGCTGCTGAAACCCTCATCCATGCCTTTGTTACCTCTAGACTTGACTATTCCAACACACTCCTGCCTGGCCTCCCACATTCCACCCTACATAAACTTGAGGTCAACCAAAACTTGGCTGCTCATGTCTTAACTCGCACCAAGTCCCGTTCACCCATCACCCCTGTGCTCGCTGACCTACATTGGCTCCCAGTTAAGCAGCGCCTCGGTTTCAAAATTCTCATCCTTGTTTTCAAATCCCTCCATGGCCTCACCCCTTCCTATCTCTGTAATCTCCTTCAGCCCCACAACCCGCCGAGATATCTGCGCTCCTCTAATTCTGCCCTCTTGAGGATCCCTGATTATAATCGTTCAACCTTTGGTGGCCGTGCCTTCTGTTGCCTAGGCCCTAAGCGCTGCAATTCCCTGCCTAAACCTGTCCACCTCACTACCTCTCTTTCCTCCTTTAAGATGCTCCTTAAAACCTACCTCTTTGATCAAGCTTTTGGTCACCTGCCCTAATTTATCCTTATGTGGATTGGTGTCAAATTTTTTGTCTTAACATACTCCTGTGCAGTGCCTTGGGACGTTTTACTACGTTAAAGGCACTATATAAATACAAGTGTTGTTGTTGTCAAACATTGAAATCTTTACAACACTTTGCCTTATTGTACAGATCTGTGCTCACCTTTGGAAGTGTCTTAGTGAGTTGCAGTGAATGGTGAGACATAACGGTATCCCCGCAATGGTGATGAGTGTGAAAGGAATGGCCTGGTCATTGTAGGAATGCTTTATGGTGCTGATGTGGGGTGGTGCCAACCTGGCGCATCATGTGGCAGCCACACTGTACAGCGTCAAGTGAAGTAAATCTGGCCATGGTGATGCCATTGCTGGCCTCCTGGGCAGCAATGTGGTCGGGTGCTGATGCCCTGTGTCCCGTAGCATCAGGTGATTGCGGAGAAGGTTGGTGTTGTTGGTGTTGGGGCTGATCGTGGAGGGGTTCAGAGGACCAAGGTGAGATTTAGTCAAGGGCACCGATGTTGCTGGAATAGATGGCAGCTGAAGCTGAGATCACAGAAGCGATCTGAGAGAGCTTGCTCCAAGGAGGTGACAGTGGATAGAGAGTTTACTCCAAACGCTTCCAAACCGCATACAGCTCAAAAGTGTCTTCCAAGTCCTGAGGCTCAAGCTTCTGACCTTGGAAAGTGACCAGCTGTGAAATGGTAGCTCTCATACCACTTTTGCAGCTGTCACCTATTCACAGCAATGGGGAGACATAGAGAACCCAACCTACTTACCTGACGTGATCTCCGAATGACGTGAACCCTGTTAAAAATGTGGAAAAATAGAAAAATGCTGGCAAAATAGTAGTTAACAAGCACTTAACCATCAGTTAACTGTCTTATATACCTCCCCCGCTGCTTGGTGTGGGGTCTGTTCTGAATTCGCAGACCCGACACTTTGGAAACTTACTTGGAAGCGGGTTCGCAACCATTTCGATTTTGACAGCGGACCCGCCTCCAAACCCGCACTCTGAGCGCTGGCAAAATCGCGGCCTATGATTCTATGATATGGTAGAATAACACAATTCCATCAGATTATATCGCTTTGAAGCAGGGACTGGTCTCAAACCACTTTCTGCACTTTAACAGTGCCAGTAATGGCTTTGAATTTCCACAAGGCCAGAGGCGCTCTCCCGACATATGTCAACCGGGAATGCAGCGTAGCCACAGGGAAATTGGCCAGGATCCAGATACACTTGGTCCCAGTCCAGGCTGGCAAATGTGTACAACGGCCTTTCAGGGAGGAACTTCAGTCTGCCTGAAACATGGACCCAGAGCAGCAGAGCTGGGGAAAGGGAATTTCAATGCTAGGAATTTCTTCAGCACCAGCCTCCTTACTGCCAAGCGACCCGTAAGCCAGGCTGAACCTGGTGTACAATCATGCTCAGTGTTGGGTCCTGGCCTGGTCCCCCAATAAAACTGCTGCTGCATCAGTACTATTGGGCCCCCTGTAAAGGGTGCAAATGGGCCTAATAGAACAATAACCTTACCAGAGGCTTTGGCTATGGCTATATTGGCTGCTTTTCCCATGCCCCATGTGCCCATTCTCGCATAGGTGACCGCCAACAGCATTCTAATAAAGTGACTCTGATCCCAGATACTCCAAGAGTGGCAGGAGCAGAGGCCACCACTTCTACTGGTGAAACAGGTCGTAGAAATTTTAAATCTATCTATGTATCTACCTACCTACCCACCTACCCAACTACCCATTCCCTTTCTCCCTCCTCCCACCCTGCTCTCCTCTTTCTCCTCTCTCTCTTCTCCTATCCCCTCCTTACCCCTTTAAAATTATTATATTTAAAATGGTATGATAATGCATTGTTCCTGTCTGGCATCATGCTCTATGATCATACTCTGGCACAACATTTTAATTAAATTAAATAAAAAACGAAGTCACAAATTTTTGGCTATCTCGGCTCACCTGAAACTATGAAGACTCACAAAAATCGACCAAACCTGAAGCTCAGCCAATCAGTGCACTCAAAATACTTTAAAATGTTTTCCTCTCTGCATTGTTCCCCTTCAGCCTGCTGACTATTTGCGCAAAATAATGTGTCCAACATGATAGAAATATTTTTTTTAATTACATATTCTGTAATAACACAATTAAAATTAACCATATAATGGGGTACAATTACTGCAAGGGTTCGCCCAATCTCTTTGATTTAAACGCCGGAACAATGGCGTCTTGTGATATATATTAATGACCTGGATCTGGGTATAGGGGGCAAAATTTCAAAGATTGCAGACAGTACAAAATTTGGAAATGTAGTAAACAGTGAGGAGAATAGTAGCAGACTTCAGGAAGACGTAGACAGACTGGACAGACACATGCAGATGAAATTTAACACAGAGAAGTGTGAAGTAGGAAGAATGAGGAGAGGCAATATGAACTAAATGGTGTAATTTTAAATTGTACATACACAAACCTTTGAAGGTGGCAGGACAAGTTGAGAAGCCTGCTAAAGAAAAGCATATGGGACCCTTGGCTTTATAAACAGAGGCATAGAGTACAAAAGCAAGGACGTCATGCTAAACCTTTATAAACTGCTGGTTAAGCCCCAGCTGGTGTATTGTGTCCAAATCGGGGCATCGCACTTTAGGAAGGATGTCAAGGTCTTAGAGAGGGTGCAGAGGAGGTTTACTAGAATGGTACCAGGGATGAGGGACTTCAGTTACGTTGGAGAGACCATAGAAGCTGGGTTTGTTCTCCTTAGAGCAGAGAAGGTTACGGGGAGATTTAATAGCGGTGTTCAAAAATATGAAATGTTTTGATAGAGTAAATAAGGAGAAACTGTTGCCAGTGGCAGAAGGGTCAGTAACCAGAGTACACAGATTTAAGGTGATTGGCAAAAGAACCAGAGGCGAGATGAAGAAAATGTTTTATGCGTAGTGAGTTCTGATCTGGAATACACTGCCTGAAAGGACGGTGGAAGCAGATTCAATAATAACTGTCAAAAGGGAATTCGATAAATACTTGAAAGAGAAAAATTTGCAAGGCTATAGGGAAAAGGCAGCTGAGTGGGACTAATTGGATAGCTCGTTCAAAGAGTCGGCACAGGCACGATGGGCTAAATGGCCTCCTTCTGTGCTGTATCATTCTATGAAGGAACATTTACTTCCTTTCTCTGGGGTTTCTGCTGATCATCTGCCAAAGTCACAGTGGGAGATTGGGAGAAAACTCTTGGAAATTTGACCCTTATGTCTGTTCTGTCAGTCAGCATCTTGACTAAGGTTTTTGCTCGGAGGACTCAGCCTCTCTCAAAAGCCTGGGCCTGCAGTTATTTTTTTCCTCGAGCTATTACTCTGTACCTGTATGCCGCAGTCTGAGCAATGGTAACATTTTTCAGCATGCATCAGTAGAGGAGATTCTCTTGCAGCCAGTTGCACTGGATATCTGGGATATATCGGAATATTGGGCAGGTCGGAGAGCAAGCCTGTAAAGGAACCCACCTGATTTTTCCCTCCATTTATAGGGGAATATCAGGCAGGTTCCTTTATAGGTGTGCATTCTGAACCGCCTGATTTTCTGGTATTTTGCTAATTCAAAATAAACTAACTATTTCTCTTAAAGGTGCAGAACCAATGTAATGAAGGCAAAATAAAGTTCTGGCTAATCCTAGCCACGCAGGTCCGTCTGATCTTTGGCCTGCATTTTCTTCCCTTATGCCCTAATTTCTGTTTGCTTTGTACTACTGTGGTTAGACGGGTGACAGTGCCAAGGCCAGGACAAATAATGGCTGCATAAGTCACTGAAACAGAGTTATGTGACAGGATATGTTTGCTGTTCAGACTGAAGCCTCCTTTCAAATCAACACTGCAATCACTCTTCAGAATATTCTTTTGTAAAAGAACGTTCATTTTGGGTTCTTATCATGTGCTCTGATTTTGGTGTGATTCCAGCAAATCTTTAGCACACATAGTACATTTGGATTTCCCTTTTTACAAGACAATGTCGTATCCTGATCAGTGTATTCCTGTGTAATGTTCCACTTCCACAACAACAGAACATGGGTAAAATCTACCAATCCTGTAAGATGCCACAGTTGCTTTTGTTATGTGCCAGTATATACGTGATCATGTACACGAAAGAAGGATTGGAGGAGACAGTAGGCCGCAGATTTACTCCACGCTCAGTCACCACCAGCAGGTTAAATTTTACGGTAAAATGAAAATCAAAGAAAGAATATCTTTATAGTTCCAGTCATAAATCTAAAATAAACGCTCAGGTTAATATTATTTGATCAAATGAATAAAAGATATGTTCAAGCTTGGGAATGCTAAGATCCAATTCAGTGATCTCTGTTGAAATACTGCCAGGATCTGACATAGGAACAGAAGATTCAGCCCTTCTAGCCTGTTCCGCCATTCTGTTAGATCATGACTGACCTGTAGCTCAACTCCATTTATCTGCCTTTGATCCATATCCCTTGATAACTTTACCGAACAAACATCTATCGATCTCACTCTTCAAATTTCAATTGATCCAGCATCCACAGCTTTTTGAGGAGATAAGGAATGGGGGGAAAAGGCACAGGTGCCATTTTTCCAAGATTTCTTTAATTTTTCTTTTAGCGAAAAAAATCCATTCTCTAAAAGAAATGTGACTTTGAGCGAATGGAGTGGTCAGCAACCTCACCCACTCAACAAATGCATAAAGTTAGACTATACTCCCTGCACATGTTTCATGATCGCTTGGACTGCTATGATTGACAACATCAATAACAACTTGCATTTTTATAGTGCCATTAACATAGTAAAACATCCCAAGGTACTTTACAGGAGTGTTATCAAATAAAATTTGAAACCGAGCTAGGTAAGGAGATAGTAGGACAGGTGACCAATAACATGGTGAAAGAAGTAGGTTTTAAGGAGCATCTTAAAGAAGGAAAGAGAGCTAAAGAGGCAGAGAGGTTTAGGGTGGGAATTCCAGAGCTCAGGGCCGAGGCAGCTGAAGGCACAGCCGCCAATGGTGGAGCAATTAAAATTGGGGATGCACAAGAGGCCAGAATTGGAGAAGCGCAGAGATCTTGGAGGGTTGTGGGGTTGGAGAAGGTTACAGAGATAGAGACGGGCGAGGCCATGGAGGGATTTCCAAACAAGGGTGAGAATTTTAAAATCGAACCATTGCCGGACCGGGAGCCAATGTAGGTCAATGAGCACAGGGGTGATGGGTGAATGTGACTGGGTGCGAGTTACGGGCAGCAGAATTTTAGATGAGCTCAAGTTTATGAAGGGTGCAAAATGGGAGACTGACCAGGAGAGCATTGGAATAGTCAAGTCTGGGGGGGCTAAATTGGGCTGTTTAGCGGCTGTTTTTTAGCCGCTACGAGGCCTCCTAACACTTGAAAATGGCGTCCACGATGCGGTGCACACTTCCAACGGGAAGTGCACCGGATGCCATGTTGGTAAAGGGGTTTGCACCTAACGACCGCCAGCAGCACGCAGAGCAAGAAGATTGTGTCGTCAATCAGTGTGCAATGCTGATTTGACACCAGCGCTGCCATTTTCGAAAGCCACACTGCAGCCTACACCCTGTCTTACCCTCGAACAGCTGAACGGCATGAAGGACCACCCCCTCAACCAGCTTTCCTATAGTTGTCTAGTTGTCTAAAGTTTCAACTCTACAGGGAGTGGTCGGTCTGGTGCTGAACTACTTTTTTGTTGATTGAAAAGCTTGTGCTGAAACAAGTTGCTTCCAGACCTGGGTGGCCTGATATGGCTTCCTCTTGGAATTGAGCATGGCTGGGAGAATGAAGAGAGGCCCTCAGAGCAGGACAAGCTGCTAGAAGAGGGAGGAGGAGGAGGAGAGGGAGAAGGGCTCTCAGCAGGATTCCATATCTGCTGAGGGTGTTTAGGGAGCCATTCTCTTACCTCAACTTCAGAGAGGACCAATGCTTGAAGCAACTTCGCTTCACAAAAGACGTCGTGAGTGAAATCTGCCAACTGCTGCAGCCACAACTGCAACCTCAAAGCAAGGCAAGGACTGTGGCTGTCAAGGTGACCGTGGCTCTTAACTTTCATGTGTCTGGCTTCTTCCAGGCTGCTGCTGGAGATATAAACAACATCTCGCAGTTTGCAGTACACTGCTGCACAAGGGAGGTCATTGAGGCCCTCGATACACAGAGAGACAGCTTCATCTCATTCCCTCTTGCCGGTGAAAGCAGGTGGAGTGAGCACGAGGGTTTGCTCGGATTGCTGGCTTCCTCAATGTGCAGGGTGCCATTGACTGCACGCACATTGCCCTGCGTGTGCCTCATGTGAACTCTGCTATTTTCCTGAACCAAAAGGGATTCCACTCCCTCAAAGCGCAACTGGTGTGTGACCACAGGCAGATCATCATGCAGGTGAATGCCCGATATCCTGGCAGTAGTCACGATTCCTCCATTCTGTGGCTGTCCTCTGTGCCACCTGTATTTGAACCACCGTGGTAAGTCAAAGGCTAGCTAATGGGCGACCAGGGTTATCCACTCATGACATGGCTCACGCATACGTTCACAGGAGGCCTACAATGAGAGCCATGCAACCACAAGGAACATTATAGAGCACACCATCAGAATCCTCAAGCAACGCTTCCACCACTGGGACAGCTCGGGAGGAGTCCTGCAGTACTCAGCTGAGAGGGTATCAAGATTTATGGTAGCATGCTGCATGCTGCACAATCTGGCCATTATGAGGGAACAGCCCTTGCCACCACCTATCAGGGGAGAAACTGAGGAGCAGGAGCACAAGGAGGAGGAGGAAGCGGAGGACGAGCAAGGGAGGATACAATGTCGACAGCCCCTTTCTGCCCGGGTTCTACGTGATCAAATAATTAATGAGCAATACCAGTAACCTCAACCACAACTCCCCATTCACCAACAATCCCACACTCCTTACCTTTCCTCTATCACTGGCCATCACATCGTCCTCTTTCTGACAACACAAAAATAAAAACCACCAGAAAATGCACATTCCAATCCAAATTTATAAATTCAATCATTATATAATGCAAACAAAAATAAACTAATCACCCTTGTGCATTCCCTTAGTGCCTGTCTTTTGTGTGCCTTTGCCTACCCTAGTGCTCCTACAAGGTGCTTCCCCAGTGGCTGCAGCATGGGTGTTGGAAGGCTGCTGACCTTCAATTGAGGAGACTGCAGATGGCCTTGGAGGGCGACCTCGAGGAGCTCTGGGCCTAGAGACCCAGCTTCAGAGTGCACCATTTCGGCCTGGGCTGCAGCTGGCTGGCTTATAGTGCACTCGCAGAGTGGCAGGGGTGGGAGCAGGAATGCTGTAATCCTGAGAGAGGACAGCAGATACGTGCTCCATGGAGCCACTGCCACGCTCCCAGGGTGGCGCTTCAGCAATTCCACTAATCTGTTGGAGAACAGATTGATGAACTGCTGTGAGGCCCTGGACACCCATTTGAACAGTGGTATCCAGAGCCATGACAGTAGCAGTCTGAGTTTCCACTGCAGCACTCAGGCCTTTGATGGAAGCTGCTTGTGCTGCAATGGAAACTGAGACATCAGCCATCAGATGCTGCATCATGATGGGTTCCATAGGTGAGCTGATGGAGGCAACCACCCATTCCACTTTGGAAAGGATGGGCTCCAAGCTCTGCACACAGCCCTGTGCCAAGTTGATGCTGGACTCCTCCATGCTCCTTGACATTGAGCGCAGGCTTTCTGGAAGGCTTCTCAATGCACCAAGCATTTGGTTGTGTTTACCCATCAGCCTTCTTCTGTAGCCTGGCCAATCGAAGTCCTCATCTGATTCCTCCACAGCAGAACTAGTGGGTGACGACAGTCCCAGTCAGCTGAACAATGGAGGGAGGTGTTGGAGGAGGATGGTGTGATCAACCATGTCCAAGCTTGGAGACAGGTCACGAAGGATGAGGTGGGATAATTTACTATGGTCACAGTCACATAGGATGTCATTTGTGACTTTGATAAGGGCTATTCGAAGAGGTGCAGTCGGGTATGCTGGCCATATTTGGAGCTGAGGAGAACCCTCCTTATGTGCCACAGTGTGTAGCAAATATGGCAGAAGGATGACTCACTGAGTCCATTAGATCTTTTATACCTGCACTTCCACCTCCCTAAAGCTGCAGGATAAACTTGGTGGCTGGCACTCAAAAATGTTATTAATGTCACACCGAATATTTGCATGCTGTGTCTCCAGTCAAATTGTCCCAAATCAAATTGCTTGCATGCTGCTTTGTTCACAAAGCTGGGATGTAGGCTGGACACTGGGGTGCTACTGTCTGCTGTTACAAATGCTAACAGTTGTATTTGTATATGGTTTATGGGAAGGATGTAACAGCCCTACTAATGTGGAAAGACTCAATCAACAGGGAGATAGCCCTGCACATAGTTGGACTGGAGGCAATTGAGGTTGTGGGCCAGGTAGAGTTTGCCAGCTTGGTGCCAGCCCAAAAAAGCTTGTGTCCCATTCTACTTAATCTTTTTGCTTCTCCTTCAACCCATGTAGTGTCAGCTGTGGCTCAGTGGGTAACACACTCGCCTCTGAGTCAGAAGGTTGTGGGTTCATAGTCCCACTCCAGGGACTTGAGCACATAAAGCTAGGCTGACACTTCAGTGCAGTGCTGAGGGAGTGCTGCACTGTCGGAGGTGCTGTCTTTCAGATGAGACGTTAAACCGAAGGCCCCGTCTGCTCTCTCAGGTGGACATAATAGATCCCATGGCAGTATTTCGAAGAAGAACAGGGGAGTTATCCCTGGTGTCCTGGCCAATATTCATCCCTCAATCAACATAACAAAGACAGATTATCTGGTCATTTTCACATTGCTGTTTGTGGAAGTTTGCTGTGTGCAAATTGGCTGCCGCATTTCCCAAATTACAACAGTGACTACACTCCAAAAGTACTTACATAAGAAGTAGGAGCAGGAGCAGGCCTTTCGGCCCCTCGAGCCTGCTCCGCCATTTAATGAGATTATGGCTGATCCGATTTTGGCCTCAACTCCACTTTCCTGCCATAACCCTCGACTCCCCTGTTGCTCAAAAATCTGTCGAGCTCAACCTTGAATATATTCAATGACTCAGCTTCCACAGCTCTCTGGGGTAGAGAATTCCAAAGATTCACGACCCTCTGAGAGAAGAAATTCCTCCTCATCTCCGTCTTAAATGGGCGACCCCTTATTCTGAGACTATGCCCCCTCGTTCTAGATTCCCCCACTAGGGGAAACATCCTCTCAGCATCTACCCTGTCAAGACCCCTCGGAATCTTATATGTTTCAATAAGATCACCTCTCATTCTTCTAAATTCCAATGAGTATAGGCCCAACCTGCTCAACTTTTCCTCATAAGACAACCCTTCCAGCCCAGGAATCAACCTAGTGAACCTTCTCTGAACTGCCTCCAATGTAAGTATATCCCTCCTTAAATAAGGGGACCAAAACTGTATGCAGTACTCTAGGTGCGATCTCACCAGCGCCCTGTACAGTTGTAGCAAGACTTCCTTACTTTTATAATCTATCCCCCTTGAAATAAAGGCCAACATTCCATTTGCCTTCCTAATTACTTGCTGCACCTGCATGTTAACTTTTTGTGTTTCATGTACGAGGACACCCAAATCCCTCTGTACTGCCACATTCTGTAGTCTTTCTCCATTTAAATAATAATTTTCTTTTCTATTCTTCCTAACAAAGTGGATAACTTCACATTTTCCCACATTATACTCCATCTGCCAAATTCTTGCCCACTCACTTAACCTATCTATATCCCTTTGCAGACTCTTTATGTCCTCCTCACAACTTGCTTTCCCACCTATCCTTGTATCATCAGCAAATTTGGCAACAGTACACTCGGTCCCTTCATCCAAGTCATTAATATAGATTGAAAATAGTTGAGGCCCCAGCACTGATCCCTGTGGCACCCCACTAGTTACAGATTGCCATCCTGAAAATGACCCATTTATCCCGACTCTTTGTTTTCTGTTAGTTAGCCAATCCTCTATCCAATCTAATATATTACCCCCAACACCATGAGCTCTTATCTTATGCAGTAACCTTTTATGTGGCACCTTGTCGAATGCCTTTTGGAAATCCAAGTACACTATATTAACTGGTTCCCCTTTATCCACCCTGCTCGTTATCTCCTTAAAGAACTCTAATAAATTTGTCAAACATGATTTCCCTTTCATAAAACCATGCAGACTATGTTTGATTGTACTTTGATTTTCTAAATGTCCTGCTACTACTTCCTTAATAATGGATTCGAGCATTTTGCCTATGACAGATGTTAGGCTAACTGGCCTATAGTTTCCTGCTTTCTGTCTCCCTCCTTTTTTGAGAAGTCGCACAACACCAGGTTATAGTCCAACAGCTTTATTTGAAATCACAAGCTTTTGGAGCGGCTGCTCATTCATCAGGTGAAGTGAAGAAATACAAATGGGCACAGCATATATAGACAGAGAACAATGCCTGTGCAGAGTCTTGCATCTCTGTAGATACTTGATGTCTGTGTCGATATGCGCGATCTTCTTGGAGATCCTCTCCACTTTGAGCCGGCAGTTTGTGGTGTCGATAGTGGCTATGAATAAGGGCATTACATTTGCGGTTTTCCAATCCGCTGGAACTCTTCCAGAGTCAAGGGAATTTTGGAAGATTACAACCAATGCATCCATTATCTCTGTAGTCACTTCTTTTAAGACTTCATTGGCTGTAAAGCGCTTTGAGACGTCTGGTGGTCGTCCACTTTGGTGGCAAAAACAGGAAGGCAGATTATTATCTGAACGGCAATAGATTGGGAAAAGGGGAAGTGCAACAAGACCTGGGAGTCCTTGTGCACCAGTCGTTGAAGGTAAGCATGCAGGTGCAGCAGGCGGTTAAGAAGGCAAATGGTATGTTGGCCTTCATAGCGAGAGGATTCGAGTACAGGAGCAAGGATGTCTTGCTGCAGTTGTACAGGGCCTTGGTGAGACCACACCTTGAGTATTGTGTGCAGTTTTGGTCGCCTTATCTGAGGAAGGATGTTCTTGCCATGGAGGGAGTGCAGTGAAGATTCACCAGACTGTTACCTGGGATGGCAGGAATGACGTATGGAGAGAGATTGGGACGATTGGGCTTGTATTCACTAGAGTTTAGAAGAATGAGAGGGGATCTCATTGAAACTTATAAAATTCTAACAGGACTAGACAGACTAGAGGCAGGAAGGATGTTCCCGATGGCAGGGGAGTCCAGAACCAGGGGTCACAGTCTAAGGATAAGGGGTAAGCCATTTAGGACTGAGATGAGGAGGAATTTCTTCACCCAGAGAGTGGTGAACCTGTGGAATTCTCTACCACAGAAGGCAGTTGAGGCCAATTCATTAAATATATTCAAGAAGGAGTTAGATATATTTCTTAAGGCTAAATGGATCAAGGGATATGGGGAGAAAGCAGGGACAGGGTACTGAATTTGGATGATCAGCCATGATCTCATTAAATGGCGGAGCAGGCTCGAGGGACCGAATGGCCTACTCCTGCTCCTATCTTCTATGTTTCTATGTTTCTATGAAAGGCGCAAGTCTTTCTTTCTTTCATGCATTTACTGAAGCTCAGGCATATCCTGCATAATAACAGTATCGCATTCAATGCATTACGTCACAGCCATACATAGAATCATAAAATCATACTGCACCGAAAAAGGCCATTTGTCCCATTCAGTCTGTGCCAGCTCTTTGAAAGAGTTATCTAATTAGTTCCACTTCCCTGTTCTTTCTCCAAAGCCCTGCAAATTTCTCCTTGTTAAGTCCATATCTAATTCCCTTTGAACGTTACTATTGAATCTGATTCCACCACCTTTTCAGGTAGTGTATTCCAGATCATAACAGCTTGCTGCATAAAAACATTCTCCTCCTTTCCCCCCTGATAAACCTGTGTCCTCTGATTACCAACCCTCCTGCCACTGGAAACAGTTTCTCCCCATCTACTTTATCAAAATCCCTCATAATTTTGAACACCTCTATCAAATCTCCCCTTAACTTTCTCTGCTCTAAGGAGATCAATCCCAGCTTCACTTGTCTTTCCACATAACTGAAGTCCCTCATACCTGATACCATTCTGGTAAATCTCTGTACATCCAAGGGCTTGACAATCTTCCTGATGTGTGGTGCCCAGAATACTCTAGCTGAGGCCTAAGCAATAATTTATAAAGATTTACCATAACTACCTTGCTTTTGTATCCTATGCCTCTATTTATAAACCCAAGGATCCCATATGCTTTTTAACAGCCTTCTCAACTTCTTCTGCCATCTTCAAAGATTTGTGTATATGAATCCGCAGGTCTTCCTGTTCCTGCACCCCCTTTAAAATTGTACCATTTAATTTATATTGCCTCTCCTCATTTTTCTTTCCAAAATGCATCACTTCACACTTCTCAGCATTAACTTTAATGTGCCATGTGTCTGCCTCTTTCACCAGTCTGCCTATGTCTTTATGAAGTCTGCTACTATCCTCCTGGCTGTTTACTACATTTCAAATTCAAAAAAAGCAGTGGTCCTAATACCGACCCCTGGGAGGCACCACTTTATACTTCCCTCCAGTATGAAAAACAACTGTTCACCCCTACTCTGCTTTCTGTCCCTTAGCCAATTTTGTTTCCATGCTGCTACTGTCCCCTTAATCCCAGGGGATTCAAATTTGCTAGCAAATCTTTTATGTTGCACTTAATCAAATGCCTTTTGAAAGTCCATATACACAACATCAACTGCTCCACCTTCATCAACCCTCTCCGTTACTTCATCAAAGAACTCAATTAAGTTTGTCAGACATGATATGCCTTTAACAAATCCATGTTGGCTGTCACTTGTTAATCCACGTTCTTCCAAGTGCCAATTAATTTTGTCTCGGATTATGGTCTCCAGAAGTTTTCCCACCATTGATGTTAGTCTGACTGGCCTGTAGTAACCTGGTTTATCTCTCTCCCTTTGTTTGAACAGGGGTGTGAGCTTTTCAACCCTCTGGCACCACTCCCATATACCATATCCATTTCCTGCCAGCACCAGGCTAACGCGTGTTTCTTTTCTTTGTAAAGAAGTCTGCCAAGGTGATGTAGCTGGCACCAGAAATGATCAGGAATCCTGTCCATCTCAAGAGCAACAATTACACACTCCTGATTGCACAAACAGCAGTTTGGATCCATCCACTTTAGTGGATTCAGGTAATCAGGCTCAGGAGAGCACCCGGTGAAGCACGCAGCCTAAGTGTGAAGAAACAGGGGAAGATGGCTCTCGAGGAATGAGAACTGGCTGAATGGAGGGTCATTCCAGACATTCCTCACTGCAGGGACCAGGGATTTTTGCATTCCAGCTGCCTATAGAAGGAAGCTCATTATTGAGCAGAAATGCTCATACAGAGCTTCGAGAATTAGTCGCAGCCAAATTTTGGAATTCCTGTGAAAGTTGTGTTCAAGCTGACCCTCAAAGCATCTATTGGAGTAATGTGAGCTGTCACACCAGCCAACACTGTTTTTAGAAGTTCTTCCTGGTGCCTTGTTGCTACATAAATCTCCTGGATTGTCTCTCTCACCAGAGTATTCTGCAGGTCATGAGAATCTTCCTGCAATGTGTTCCAGATGCAGTTGTGGACTCCTCCCAAATAACCACATCTGCAATATATGAGAGAAGACTGTCTCCACTGCCTGCGTATCAGGTTAGTGCTCTGATATGCTCCCTAATCATTGCAAGACTGGCTTCCTAAGAGTTGGGTCCCTAGGCATCTCAGCCAAGGGTGGTCATTCCGTTGCGCTCCACTGGTGCTTAGTGCTCCACCCAGTGAAAACCCTTTGACTCAGGAATTATCCAGAATTATCTGGAATGGCCGATAGTAATCAGAGTAGCTGGCCTCATCCGTCAAGGCATCCTTTATGACATCAAAAACAGCAGAGATTGTTTAAGGACAAGAACATAAGAGCATAAGAATTAGGAGCAGGAGTTGGCCATACGGCCCCTCGAGCCTGCTCCACCATTCAATAAGATCATGGCTGATCTTCGACCTCAACTCCACTCTCCTGCAAAATCCCCATATCCCTTGATTCCCCTCGAGTCCAAAAATCTATCGATCTCAGCCTTGAATATACTCAATGACTCAGCATCCACAGCTCTTTGGGGTAGAGAATTCCAAAGATTCATAACCCTCTGAGTGAAGAAATTCCTCCTCATCTCAGCCTTAAATGGCCAAGCCCTTATCCTGATTCTATGCCCCCGAGTTCTAGACTCTCCAGCCAGGGGAAACAACCTCTCAGCATCTACCCTGTCAACCCCCCTCAGAATCTTAAATATATCAATGAGATTACCTCTCATTCTTCTAAACTCCAGAGAGTATAGGCCCAATGTTACCTGGGCTGGAGCACTTCAGCTATGAAGAGAGACTGGACAGGCTGGGCTTGTTTTCCTGAGAGCAGAGAAGGCTGAGGGGGGGACCTGAATGAGGTGTACAAAATTATGAGGGGCATAGATAGGGTAGATAGACAGGAATTTTTCCCCTTAGTAGAGGGGTCAATAACCAGGGGGCATAGTTTCAAGGTAAGGGGCAGAAGGTTTAGAGGGGATTTGAGGAAAAACTTTTTCACCCAGAGGGTGGTTGGAATCTGGAACTCACTGCCTGAAAGGGTGGTAGAGGCAGGAACCCTCACAACATTCAAGAAGCATTTAGATGAGCACTTGAAATGCCATAGCATACAAGGCTACGGACCAAGTGCTGGAAAATGGGATTAGAATAGACAGGGCTTGATGGCTGGCGCGGACACGATGGGCCGAAGGGCCTCTTTCTGTGCTGTATAACTCTATGACTCTATGAATCTACTCAATCTCTCCTCATAGGACAACCCTCTCATCCCCAGAATCAATCTAGTGAACCTTAATTGCACCACCTCTGAGGCAAGTATATCCTTCCTTAGATAAGGAGACCAGAATTGTGCACAGTACTCCAGGTGTGGTCTCACCAAAGCCCTGTACAATTGAAGCAAGACTTCCTTACTCTTGTTCTCGTGTGCTAGCCATGGCTCAGTTGGTAGTACCCTCACCTCTGAGTCAGAAGGTTGTGGGTTCAAGTCCCACTCCAGAGACTTGAGTATCAAAATCTAGGCTTGACATGTCAGTGCAGTACTGACGGAGTGCTGCACTGTTGGAGGTGCTGTCTTTCGGATGAGACATGAAAGAAAGACATGCATTTATATAGCGCCTTTCATGACTACTGGATGTCTCGAAGCGCTTTACAGCCAATTAAGTACTTTTGAAGTGGAGTCACTGTTGTAATGTGGGAAATGCAGCATCCAATTTGCGCACAGCAAGGTCCCACAAACAGCAATGTGATAATGACCAGATAATCTGTTTTTGTTTTGTAGGTTGAGGGATAAGTAATGGCCAGGACACCAGGGATAACTCCCCTGCTAGAACATAAGAACATAGAAATAGGAGCAGGAGTAGGCCATTCGGCCCTTCGAGCCTGCTCCGCCATTCAATGAGATCATGGCTGATCTTTTGCCTCAACTCCATTCACCGGCCCTAACGCCATATCCCTTGATGCCTTTACTAGTCAGAAATCTAGCGACTTCTGTTTTGAATATACCCAATGACTGAGCCTCCACAGCCCTCTGGGGTAGAGAATTCCAAAGATTCACCACCCTCTGTGTGAAGAAATTTCTTCTTATCTCAGTCCTGAATGGCCTACCCTTTATCCTGAGGCTGTGGCCCCTGGTTCTAGACTCCCCAGCTAAGGGAAACATTCTCCCAGCATCCACCCTATCAAGCCCTGTAATAATTTTGTATGTTTCAATGAGATCCCCTCTCATTCTTCTGAATTCAAGAGAATACAAGCCTAGTTTACTCAATCTCTTCTCATATGACAGTCCCGCCATCCCAGGAATCAATCTCGTGAACCTTCGTTGCACTCCCTCTATGGCAAGTATATCCTTCCTTGGGTAAGGAGACCAAAATTGTACACAGTATTCCACGTTTGGTCTCACCAAGGCCCTATATAATTGGAGTAAGACTTCTTTACTTCTGTACTCAAATCCTCTTGTAATGAAGGCCAGCATACCATTGGCCTTCCTAATGGCTTGCTGCACCTGCTCTTCTTTGAAATAGTGCCACGGGATCTTTTACGTCCACCTGAGAGAGCAGACAGGGCCTCGGTTTAACGTCTCACCTGAAAGACGGCACCTCCGACAGTGCAGCACTCCCTCAGCACTGCACTGGAGTGTCAGCCTAGATTTATGTGTTCAAGTCCCTGGGAGTGGTACTGTGAACCCACAACCTTGTGACTTGGAGGCGAGTGTGCTACCAACTGAACCACAGCTAACACATGAAACCGAAGCCCCATCTGCTCTCTCAGGTGGATGTAAAAGATCCCATGGCTAGCCAATATTTATCCCTCAATCAACATCATTAAAACAGATTATCTGGTCAGTATCACATTACTATTTGTGGGAGTTTGCTGTGTGCAAATTGGCTGCCACATTTCCTACATTACAACAGTAACTACACTTCAAAAAGTACTTAATTTGCTGTAAACCCCTTTGGGATGTCTGGTGGTCATGAAAGCTATATAAATGCAAATCTTTCTTCTTCCTTTCTTTACTCCAACCCCCCTTTGCCTTCCTAATTACTTGCTGTATCTGCATGCTAGCTCTCTGTGTTTCCTGTACGAGGACAATTAAATCTCTCTGACCACCAACATTTAATAGTTTCTCACCATTTAAAAAATATTCTGTTTCTCTATTCTTCCTACCAAAGAAAATAACCTCACATTTCCCCACATTATACTCCATCTGCCACCGTAGTGCCCACTCACTTAACCTGTCTATATCCCTTTGCAGGTTCTTTGTGTCCTCCTCACAGCTTATTTTTCCACCGAGCTTTGTATCATCAGCAAACTTGGATACATTACACTCGGCCCCTTCATCTAAGTCATTAATCTAGATTGTAAATAGCTGAGGCTCAAGCACTGATCCTTGCGGCACCCCACTGATTAGAGCCTGCCAATCGTAAAATGACCCGTTTATCCATACTCTCTGTTTTCTGTCCATTAACCAATCCTCTATCCATGCTAATATATTACCCCCAACCCCATGAGTCCCTATTATGCGTAACAACCTTTTATGTGGCACCTTATCAAATGCCTTTTGGAAATCCAAACATACCACTTTCCCTTTTATCTACCCTACTAGTTACATCCTCAACAAACACTAGTAAATTTGTTAGATACAATTTCCCTATCATAAAACCATGTTGATTCTGCCTAATCATATTATGATTTTCTAAGTGCCCTGTTACCACTTCCATAATAATGGATTCTAGCATTTTCCTGATGACTGATGTTAGGCTAACTGGCCTGTAATTCCCTGTTTTCTCTCTCCCTCCTTTCTTGAATAGAGGGCTTACATTTGCTACCTTCCAATCCGCTGAGACCATTTGAGAATCTAGGGATTTTTGGAAGATCACAACCAATGCATCCATTATCCCTGCAGCCACCTCTTTTAGAACCCTATGATATAGGCCATCAGGTCCAGCGGAATTGTTGGCTTTTAGTCCCATTAGTTTCTCACCCATTAGTTTCTCAAGTACTTTTTCTCTACTGATATTAATTACTTTAATTACTCTCATTACCCCCTTGGTTCCCCACGATTTTTGGTATGCTTTTTGTGTCTTCTACTGCAAAGACAGATACAAAATATTTGTTTAACGTCTCTATCATTTCCTTATTTCCCAGTATAATTTCTCCTGTCTCAGCCTCTAAGGGACCAACCACATAATTTTGCTACTCTCTTCCTTTTTACATACTTGTAGAAGCTCTTATAATTTGTTTTTCTATTTCTTGCTAGTTTACTCTCATATTCTATTTTCTCCTGTTTTATCAATTTTTTGGTCATCCTTTGCTGGTTTCTAAAGCTCTCCCAATCCTTAGGCTTACTACTATTCCTCGCAACATTATAAGCCTCTTCTTTTAATCTAATGCTATCCTTAACTTCTTTAGTTAGCCATGGATGGATCACATTTCCCATGGAGTTTTTATTTCTCAATGGAATTCATTGAGAATTTTGGAATATTTCTTTAAATGTTTGCCACTGCTTATCTACCATCATACCATTTAATCTAACTTCCCAATCTACATTAGCAAACTTGCCCTTCATACCTATGCAATTGGCTTTATTTAAGTTTAAGACTATAGGTTCAAACTTGAGTATTTCACTCTCAAACTCAATGTGAAATTCTATCATATTATTATCACTCTTCCCCAGAGGAGCCTTTACTATGTAATTACTAATTAACCCTGTCTCAATACACAATACAAGATCTAAAACAGCCTGTTCTCTGTTTAGTTCCATGATATATTGTTTCAGGAAACTGTCTCAAGTGCATTCCATGAACTCGTCCTCCAGACTAACTTTGCCAATTTGATTTGCCCAGTGAAGATTAAAGTCCCTCAGGATTATTGCATTACCTTTGTTACAAGCTACTATTATTTCTTGATTAATACTCTGTCCAATGGTATAGCTACTGTTAGCAGGTCAATAAACTACTGCCTCTTGTTATTTCTTATCTCCATCCATACTGATTTACTTCCTGATCTTCTGAGCCAAGATCCTTTCTCACTACTGTCCTTATGTCATCCTCTATTATCAGGGCTACCCCCTCCCACCTCCCACCTTTTCCATTCTGCCTGTCTTTTCAAAACATGAAGTACCCTGGAATATGTAGTTCCCAACCTTGGTCACCTTGCAACCACGTCTCTGTAATGGCTATTAGATCAAACCCATTTATCTCTATTTGTGCCACTAATTCATGTATCTTGTTATGAATGTTTTGTGCATTCAAATAAAGAGCATTTAATTTAAACTTTTTAACATTATTCACTGCTTTCACCTTATTTGCTGATGCACTATTACCGATAAACTCTCTGGCCTTGAAATTGGGATACTTACTGCAACCTGTTTGGCACCGCCATCCTGGTGAAAAATGGTGGCCGCCACTCTAGTGACCTCAACCGGTGTAGGACTCGGTGGCTTTCATTTTGGCGAGGGCCTTAGCACTGCCGATAGCAGCACTGGCACTGGAGATGTAAATGAGGAGAGCGTGACAGTGTCGGTGTGCAACGCCGACGTGACACCACGTCTGTGAACTTCGACCTCCATGCTGAGTTCAGCACTGGGTCCTAAGCTTGCTCTGAAAAGCGAGCATTGAGCAGACTGACAGAGACGATGTCAGCACTTCTTAAAGGGACATCTTTCAGACAAGTTTGCATTTAAGCTTTGGACTGTATTTTTTTATTTTATTGAAGTAATGGCTTGGTGCAATATATGTTAAAAGTTTTTTAAGTTTGCAAGGAGTGCTGTTGGATGCTTACAAGGCCTCGGATGGTAAAGGAAGGACTCTGAGCAGACAGGAAATGCCGGAAATTTCCTACCCGCTGTCAATCTTTGCTATTTTAACAGTGGACCCGCCTCCAAATCCGCCCTCTGAGCGCTGGCAAAATCCAGTCCCACGTCTCAGGTCGAGATGCTGCCTGACCTGCTGAGTATTTCCAACATTTTCTGTTTTATTTCAGAGGAAAGAGAAAGACACAGAGGAGGAAGACACAGAAGAGGAGGAAGCAGAAGGAAGGATGCAACCCAGCTAGCCCCTTTCTGGCTGGGATATCCGGGATGGAATCATCCACCTGTAGTACCAGTGGCCACAACCCCAATTCCCCTTTCAACATTTGTCCCACACCTTACCTTCCCTCTGTTACTGACCATCACAGCGTCCTCTTGACCACAATGCTGAAATAAAAGCAACCACAAAGCAAACAGACCAATTTAACTTTATACATCTATCCATCGAATATGACATCAAGAAATCAACTCAACACCCTTATGCATTCTCTTAGTGACTGTCTTGTGTGTGCCTTTGCCTATCCTACTGATGTCACACAGTGCTACCCCAGTGGCTGCAGCATGGCTGGGGGAAGGCTGCTGACTTTCAGTGGGTAAGACTGCAGATGGCCTTGCTGGTCGACCTTGAGGAGCTGGGGGCTGGGAGTGTGAAATCGAGTGACAGTGTTTTTCTTCTTCTTCTTCTACTTGTTCTTGGTCTTGTTCTTCTTTTTCTTCTTCTTCTTCACCTTCTCCTCCAAGGACGTGATGTGAAGCTAGGAATGGGAGTTGTGCCTCGTGTTTGGTACAGATTGTTGGTAGGTGAGTGATTGGGGGGGTGGGGGGAGCCGTGCATTGACAAGTGTGTGAGGCTAGTGGTGCAGTTTATTTTTTTATTCGTTTATCGGATGTGGGCGTCGCTGCCAAGGCCAGCATTTATTGCCCATCCCTAATTGCCCTTGAGAAGGTGGCGGTGAGCCACCTTCTTGAACCGCTGCAGTCCCTGTGGTGAAGGTACTCCCACAGTGCTGTTAGGGAGGGAGTTCCAGGATTTTGACCCAGCGGCGATGAAGGATCGGCGATATACTTCTGAGTCAGGATGGTGTGTGACTTGGAGGGGAACTTGGAGGTGGTGGTGTTCCCATGCGCCTGCTGCCCTTGTCCTTCTAGGTGGAAGAGGTCACGGGTTTGGGAGGTGCTGCCGAAGAAGCCTTGGCAGATGGTACACACTGCAGCCACAGTACGCCGGTGGTGGAGGGAGTGAATGTTTAAGGTGGTCGATGGGGTGCCAATCAAGCGGGGTGCTTTGTCCTGTATGGTGTCGAGCTTTTTGAGTGTTGTTGGAGCTGCACTCATCCAGGCAAGTGGAGAGTATTCCATCACACTCCTTACTTGTGCTTTGTAGATGGTAGAAAGGCTTTGGGGAGTCAGGAGGTGAGACACTCGCTGCAGAATACCTAGCCTCTGACCTGCTCTTGTTGCCACAATATTTATGTGGCTGGTCCAGTTAAGTTTCTGGTCAATGGTGACACCCAGGATGTTGATGGAGGGGAATCGGCAATGGTAATGCCATTGAATGTCAAGGGGCGATGGTTAGACTCTCGCTTGTTGGAGATAGTCATTGCCTGTCACTTCTGTGGCGTGAATGTTACCTGCCACTTATCAGCCCAAGCCTGAACGTCGTCCAGGTCTTGTTGCATGCGGGCATGGACTGCTTCATTATCTGAGGAATTGTGAATGGCGTTGAACACTATGCAGTCATCAGCGAACATCCCCATTTCTGACCTTATGTTGGAGGGAAGGTCATTGATGAAGCAGCTGAAGATGGTTGGGCCTAGGACACTGCCCTGAGGAACTCCTGCAGCGATGTCCTGGGGCTGTGATGATTGACCTTCAATCACCACAACCATGTTCCTTTGTGCTAGGTATGACTCCAGCCAATGGAGAGTTTTCCCCATGATTCACATTGACTTCAGTTTTACTAGGGCTCCTTGATGCCACACTCGGTCAAATGCTGCCTTGATGTCAATTTTCCCATTTTTTTTAGGTGTGGAAGGGAATTTAGCCTTAAGAGCTGAAGACTTCCATTGGGGAATTCTTTATAATGTTATTTTTTTTCCAGAAGGCAGTTGAGCTGTAAGGGCTCAAAACTGCCTATATTTACATGATTTTAATTTTTTTTCATTTCAAGAGGAAGTTCCCCTTTGAGAGACTGAATTGCTTTCTGAAATGACAGCCTCGCTTTCAGAGCAGGCTGTTCTTGCTGCAATGATGCTTTGGCCACGCTACACTGCGGCCTCCTGCCGGGACAAACGCCACCAGGACGGGGTTGCATAGTGAGATTAGCGCTAGGCTAATGTTAATTAGTCCCCAACGCAAATTTACCAGTCCTGCCAGTGCCACCATTTTCGGTGGCCGCTAACACCAGCTCGTGGTGGCACCAGCAGGTTTTTAGCGTTGTTGAATTTTTAGCCCTCTGTCCCTTCCTGTCACACTCTGTTTATCTTTACCCAAATCGATACACTGCTCCATTGCCTTGACTTTTCTCTTCAGATTTCTAACTTTCCCCTTACCTTACCCTTACCCCACTTTGTAGTTTACAACCCTATCTACAGCCTCAGTTACTCGATTCACCAGGACACTGGTCCCAGCCCACTTTAAATGGAGCCCGTCCCAACAGAATAGCTCCTTCTTTCCCCAGCACTGGTGCCAGTGCCCCATGAATTGAAACCCCTTCCTGCCACAGCACTCTTTGAGCCACAGCACTTTGATCTGCTTGTCCCTATGCCAATTTGCGCATGGCTCAGTTAGTAATCCAGATATTATTACCTTTGAGATTCTGCTTATTAATTTGGAACGTAGCTCCTCAAACTCCCTCAGCAGAACCTCGTTGTTAGTTCTACCAATAACGTTGGTTCCTACGTGGACCACAACCACTGGATCCTCCCCTTCCCGCTTCAAGTTCTTCTCCAGTTGCAAGGAGCTCTCCTTGGTGGAGATTGCACTGACCCTCCATAGCACCTGAACCACCCTCTTATGCGATTTCCTGGCTTCAATCGCCAACTATCTTTCCTTTCTGGTCCTTACTTCAGCCAATAAAACATCCAGAAAATAATCTAAGCATTTGCGAGCCCTTCCTACTGCTGACCCACCCTCCCTCCTCCACCTGAGCACAAGCAGATGAAAACCGGCTCCTAGTTGTATTGTTACTTTAGGAAAAGCAGGGCAGTGTATTATTTTGTCTTCCTTGAAGAAACATTATCAGTGCCAAATAAACATGAATGGCTGTCATCAGTAAGCTCAGGAATCCCAGATGCTGCTTTTTTTTTAGTCTCAAGCCTTTTAAAATATTTGATCTTGGAACATGGGCGATGCTGACAAGGCTGCATTTATTGTTTAGTTGCCTTGAGCAGGTGATGGTTGGCTTCTTTCTTGAACTGCCACAGTCCTTGTGGTGATGGTGCTTCCACGATTGTATTAGGTACACAATTCTAGGATATTCACCCAGCAATAGGAACACAGGAATTGCTAGACAAAAAAGACCAAAATCCAAAAAGTTCAACTTCTGGTAGTCACATGATATAATGATAATGATGTTGTTGAATAATCATAGCAATCAATCTCGATCAATTAGACTACAACAGACCCAGAAATGACATGAAAAAAACCCCATTGGTGGAGAGCTTTGGGAACCATAGGTCCTCCTAAGCATGCTACACTTACCATATGTCATATCTCAAATTACTCATATACTGTATCCCAAAATGTTGGCCCAGAAATTCGCCTCTCCGGCTTGCCGCGGGGGTAAGGATCGCGCGCGCTCTTACCTACCGCGCCTGCCGTTGTGTTTTGGGCCCATGGGAACTTCAGCTCCTGGGCCTCTCCCAACTGCCGGCGCGCAGTGCTTGCGTGTCCCAGGGGCGCAGTTAGTGCGATGCGTCCCCTGGGATCACGTGGGCCATGGAGAGCCAATGGCAGCAGACCATCTTTCATTCATAGATTTGACAGGAGACCTGTCAAATCTGTGAATTGAAATCAGCCCCAAAAGAACAGCTAAACTTAAAATAAATTTAAAAAAAACCATCACATTTATAAAATAACTATAGTTAAATAAATTAACCACTTTAAACAAAAATTTAAATTTTTGAAAAAATTAAAATACTTTTTAAAAGTGATAAAAATAAACTTACCTTTCTTTAAAGTATCTAAAAAAGATAAACCTGTTGAAAAAAAATTTAAATTATACTTAATTAACCACTTACCTTGTTGAAAACGGGTCTTGCGCCTCCTTTTTAATAGTGTAGTTTCTTCAATACTTACCCTCGCGTAGAAACCTGAAAAAACATCTAAGTTTGCTGCGTGCGCGCAGCCTCTACCGTGCACACAGTTCACCTAGGAACCGCCCCCTTCACCATACCGGAAGTTCCGGTTTCCCGCGCATGCGCAGTGCATGCAGGAAACCGGCACTTCGGGAAGCATTACGGGTGAGTACAGAGCGCGTACTCACCCGGGAAGGGCCGAATTTTTGGCCCGTTATTTTTTGAAATAAATCTACCTAACTTGCATTTGAATTAATCAATACTATGGGCGCGATCTTGCTAGCCCTGGGGAGGCGGGTATGGAGGCGGGACTGCCGGGAAAATGGCAGAATCTGGGGGCGGGTGCCCAACCCGCCCCCAACCTGCCTCCATGCCATCTTCCCAGGAGGCGGGTAGCCGTCCCGCGCCAGGTCCCGTCTCCTCGGAGGCGGGAAGGGATTAAAGCCAATTAACTGCCTGTTAACAGGCAGAAAATAAGATTATCCCCTTTTTGCCCTCACAAGTGCGGGCTTCCCGAAGGCTCCGAAACCCGCCAGGTCAGCGAGGCGAGTAGTGGGTCTGCGGGGGTCGGCGGGGTGCAAAAGTGTGGTGTGAAGGTGAGTGATGGGTGCAAGTGTGGAGAGGTGAGTATCTGAGGTAAGTGCAAAGTGTTAGTAAAAGTGTACTTACCTTTGTTTCTTCCTGCAGGCTTCAGTCGGTGTGTATGCGGAGAGTCTCGCACCTCCGCGGTAGAGATGACAGATGGCCGTTGCATTCTCCACTGCAACAACCATCTCATTTCTGCAAAAGAAAGAGGTTTGATGAGGTCTTGAATTCAAGACCTCATCAAACTACAGAGAATGTCACTGTTTGACAGGTTCACAGAGCTGTCAAACGATGACAATTCATCTGTCAAAAATTTTTGGCAGATGAAACGTCATACGTTGACGTTCTCTGCAACCGACTTTACCTTAATTGGCCTGCTAAACCCATTAGGCAGGCTTAATAAGCTCAATCAAGGGAAAATAGCGTGGGTTGGCCAGAAGTTGATGGAGGCGGGACTGAAACTCGACAAGTGGGAGTCCCGCCTCCAAAAGCTCCCCATTGGCAAAATCACCCCCTAACTGTTTCAACCATCTCCCTAGGGAGTCTGTTTTATAGATTGACCACTCGGTCACTTATTTCCCCCTGCCATCTCTAATCTCAGCTTGTCCTTGCAGATCTACCTCCTGTTCCCTCAACCTTATTCTCACTAAACTCCCGATGACTCAACTTCCATTCCTAGTCCCATGCTAGCTGATTTTGTAAATGGTTCCTTCTCTTCAGGCACTGCCCCCTTCCTTGCAGAACCACCAACATTACACCCTCAAAAAACACCCTTAACCCCTCTATCCTCACTAACTACTGTCCATTTCCAACTTCCCTTTCCTCTCCAAGGTTTTTGAATGTGTGGTCCTCTCCCTAATCTGTGCCTGTGTCTGTTTGAAACCCTCCAATGGAATTTCCATCCCTCCCACTGCACCAAAATGGCCCTAACCAAAGTCATGAATGACATTTTCTGTTACTGTCAGCATTATCAGTCTTCATCTTTCCCAAACTCCCTGCAGCTTTCTAAATGGTCAACTACGCCATCCTCCTCCAATACTTCTCTTCCATTATCTAACTCTATGGGACTGCCCTCGCTTGTTTCCACTCTTATATATCTGATCATAGCCAGAGCAAACCTACCAATTGCTTACGTAGGATTACATAGGATATACAGCACAGAAACAGGCCATTCGGCCCAACCAGTCTATGCCGGTGTTTGTGCTCCACTCGAGCCTCCTCCCATCTTTCCTCATCTAACTCTATCAGCATAACCCTCTATTCCCTTCTCCCTCATATGCTTATCTAATCGCTCCTTAAATCATCTATACTATTCGCTTCAACCACTCCCTGTGGTAGTGAGTTTCACATTCTCAACCAATCTCTGAGTAAAGAGGTTTCTTCTGAATTCCCTATTTGATTTCTTGGTGACTATCTTATATTGATGGCCTCTAGTTTTGCTCTTCCCCACAAGTGGAAACACTCTCTCTGTATCTACTCTTATCAAAACCTTTCATGATTTTAAAGACCTCTATTAGGTCACCCCTCAGCCTTCTCTTTTCAAGAGAAAAGAGACCCAGCCTGTTCATCCTTTCCTGATAGGTGTACCCCCCTCACATTTCTGGTATCATCCTTGTAAATTTTCTCTGCACTCTCTCCAGTGCCTCCACATCCTTTTTATAATATGGCGACCAGAATTGCACGCAGTACTCCAAGTGTGGTCTAACCAGGGTTCGATACAAGTTTAGCATAAATTCACTACTCTTCAATTCTATCCCTCTAGAAATAAACCCTAGTGCTTGGTTTGCTTTTTTATGGCCTTGTTAACCTGTGTCGATACTTTGAGTGATTTGTGTATTTGTACTCCTAGATCCCTTTGTTCCTCTACCCTATTTAGACTCTTAGGGGGAGAAATTCAGTATCGCCCCATTTGGGGCGCAATTATCGGCTGGGCGCAAAGATTAGCGCCTGGCGCTAATTATCGCCACCGACTGCAAACTTGACTTTTATCGCCCCTGGAGGTGATTGGAGCGCTAAATCAGGCGCTTCACACCTGTCTTAAGGCGCAAAGGCCGAGGAGCGAGGTGCTACCTCAGAGCGCTGGCGAAGCTCATGTAATGTCAGTCAGCAATGGAACACACACACAATGGCACGGGCCAGTTCTTAAAGGGGATGGTTAATCTTGCTTTCCATCCACATCCTGCTCATTGCAGCCTTGAATCTCGGCCTGGAGAGACCTGCACATCAAATCTGCTGGAAAGAACAATGGAGAGTACCAGGCAAAGAGCTCAGAGTGCAGCCCCCACAGTCTCTTCTAAATCGATACAAGGAATGGCAAATCAAAATGAACCTGCAAAGTGCTGCTGAGTATCCAAAACTCCTTCACACAACGTTGAATCTCTCCAGAAGTCTCTCTCTCTCTCTCAGAATGCGTCGTTCAAAAATGGCACCAACAATAAAAGGCAGGAAGCGGTCACCTTTAAATAGCGCTCCCCCTTTCCCTTCATGACTGCAGAACGCTCCCCTCAACCTGTCGTTGCTAGCATCAGGCAGTAAGGCAGGGGGCGCCACTCAATATCCGCTCCGGGGCGATACCGGGGCGTTGCGCACTCGACTGACGTCACGATCTGCCGGCGCAGGAGATCGTGGCGGTAGTGTTTAGCGCCGCCGCAAAATGTCTAGTTAATTTCGTGAGCGGCGCAAACTTCGCCGTGCCTGGGCGCTAGATGCTTTGCGCCCCATTAGCGCCCTCTTAAGGCGCTAACGGGAGGCGCAACCGACTGAATTTTTCCTCCTTATTTTCTAAGTAATATGTGACCTCCCTATTTTTCTGACCAAAATGTAATACCTCACATTTATCTGTGTTGAATTTCATTTGCCAATTATATGCCCATTCTGCAAGTTTATTAATGTTGTCTTGTAATTTGTTGCAGTCCTCCTCAGTATTAACTTTCCTCCCCAATTTGGTGTCATTTAGAAATTGTGTTCCAAAGTCTAAATCATTAAGTCCCAGCATTGATCCTTGTGGAACAGCACTTCCTACCTTCTGCCACTCTGAAAGGCCCCTACTCTCTGCTTGCTGTCTTGAAGCCAGCTAACTATCCATTCCGCTACTTGTCCCCTGAGTCCACATTCCCTGACCTTATTCATTAGTCTATTATGTGGTACCTTATCGAAGGCCTTTTGAAAATCTAGATAAATTACATTTACTGCATTACCCTTGTCTACTCTCTCTGTTACCTCTTCAAAAAATTCAATTTGGTTGGTCAAGCAAGACTTTCCCTTTTGAAATCCATGCTGACTATTTATTATTATATTTTTCGTTTCTAGATGTTCTTCTATTTTCTCCTTTAGTAGGGATTCCATTATTTTTCCTACCACCAATGTTAAGCTGACTGGCCTATAGTTCCCTAGACATGTTCTATCTCCCTTCTTAAATATAGGTATTACGTTAGCTATCCGCCAGTCCTCTGGGACTAAACCTTTTTCTAACGAATTACTAAATTTGTGTAGTAATGCCTCTGCTATTTCTTCCCTAGATTCTTTTAAAATGCGTGGATGTAATCCATCTGAACCAGGGGTTTTATCCTCTTTGAGTTTCATTAGTTTATTTAGTCTATCTCCTCATTTTATTTTAAATGCAGTTAACCCATTACTAATCTCATCATCTGATGTCTTCTCCGTCTGTTTTATCTCCCTGGTAAATACTGAAGCAAAGTAATTATTTAATATCTCTGCCATTTCTCTATTGCTGCCTGTGGTATTATCCTATCCATCCCTTAGGGATCCTATTCCCATCCCGACCTTCCTTTTTTTATTTATGTGCCTGTAAAATATTTTACTATTTTGTTTTATGTTCCTTGATAATTTAATTTCATAGTTCCTCTTTGCCTTCCTAATTGTTTTTTTGACTTCTTTCCTAATCCCTTCATATTCTCCCTTATCATGCTCTCCCTTGCTGTCCATGTACTTAATGTATGCCTCTTTCCTTAGCCTCAATTTTTCCCTCATGGCTTTATTCATCCACAGTGTCTCATTAGTGTTTAGCTTGTTCTTGTTTATTAGCAGAATATATTTTTCCTGGACTCTGTTGAACATTGTTTTAAATGTTTCCCATTGCTGTTAGAACATAAGAACATAAGAAATAGGAGCAGGAGTAGGCCATTCGGCCCTTCGAGCCTGCTCCGCCATTCATTGAGATCATGGCTGATCTTCTGCCTCAATTCCATTCACCGCCATATCCCTTGATGCCCTTACTAGTCAGAAATCTATCGACTTCTGTTTTGAATATACCCAATGACTGAGCCTCCACAGCCCTCTGGGGTAGAGAATTCCAAAGATTCAACACCCTCTGTGTGAAGAAATGTCTTCTTATCTCAGTCCTGAATGGCCTACCCTTTATCCTGAGGCTGTGGCCCCTGGTTCTAGACTCCCCAGCCAAGGGAAACATTCTCCCAGCATCCATCCTATCAAGCCCTGTAATAATTTTGTATGCTTCAATGAGATCCCCTCTCATTCTTCTGAATTCAAGAGAATACAGGCCTAGTTTACTCAATCTCTTCTCATACGGCAGTCCCGCCATCACAGGAATCAATCTCGTGAACCTTCGTTGCACTCCCTCTATGGCAAGTATATCCTTCCTTAGGTAAGGAGACCAAAATTGTACACAATACTCCTGGTGTGGTCTCACCAAGGCCCTATATAATTGGAGTAAGACTTCTTTACTCCTGTACTCAAATCCTCTTGTAATGAAGGCCAGCATACCATTTGCCTTCCTAATAGCCTGCTGCACCTGCACATTTACTTTCAGTGACTCATGTACAAGGACACCCAGGTCCCTTTGAGCATCTGCATTCCCCAATCTTTCACCATTTAGGAAATACTCTGCCTTTCTGTTTTTTTCTACCAAAGTGCATAACTTCACATTTATCCACATTATAATCCATCTGCCATGTTCTCGCCCACTCACTGAGCCTGTCAAGATCCCCCTGAAGCCTCTTCATATCCTCTTCACAATTGACACTGCCACCTAGCTTTGTATCATCAGCAAATTTGGAAATGTTACATTTAGTCCCCTCATCCAAATCATTGATATAGATTTCTACACCATTGTTTGCCAATACTGTTGTCCATTTTATTTTCCCAAGTTCTAGTCTCAGCCCCTCAAAATCAGCTTTTCTCTAATCTATTACCTTGGTTTTTGCCATACCTATGTCCTTCTCAATTATTATCTTAAAGCCGTATTATATTATGGTCACTATTGTCTAGATGTTCCCCTACTTTTACTTCTCTTATCTGCTCTGGTTCATTCCCCATTACTAGATCCAATAGTGAATCCTCCCTTGTTGGGCTTTTTACATATTGGGTTAGAATCATAGAAATCATAAACATTTTCAGCACAGAAGGAAGCCATTTGGCCCATCTTGTCCTTGCCAGCCAAGAAAGAACTATCCACCCTAATCCCACTTTCCAGCACTTGGTCCGTATCCTTGTAGGTTATGGCACTTCAAGTGCATATCCAAGTACTTTTTAAATGTGTTGAGGGTTTCTGCCTCTACCATCCTTTCAGGCAGTGAGTTCCAGACTCCCACCACCCTCTGGGTCAAAAGAATTCTCCTCAAATCCCCTCTAAACCTCCTACCAATTACTTTAAATCTATGCCCCCTGGTTATTGACTCTTCTGCTAAGGGAAATAGGTCCTTCCTATCCACTCTATCTAGGCCCTCATAATTTTATACACCTCAATTAGGTCTCCCCTCAGCCTCCTTTGTTCCAAAGAAAACAACCCCAGCCTATCCAATCTTTCCTCATTGGTAAAATTCCCCAGCCAGGCAACATCCTCATAAATCTCCTCTGTACCCTCTCTAGTGCAATCACATCCTTCCTGTAATGTGGTGACCAGAACTGCACGCAGTATTCTAGCTGTGGCCTAACTAGTGTTTTATAGAAAGGAGTCCTGTAGACATTGTAGGAACTCTATTCCCTTATCCCCTTTACCTACCTCTTCTGTCCAATTAATATCTGGGTAGTTGAAATCCCCCATGATTATTATTCTACATTTTTTCTAATTTCCCTAATTTGTCTGCATATTTCTTCCTCCACCTCCCTTCCACTATTAGGTGGTCTGTAGACTACCCCTATTAGTTTGATTAATCCTTTATTATCTTTTATCTCTATCCACATGGATTCTATTTCTGTCTTGCTGATAGCTGTGTCACTTTTTCTACTGCCATTATGTTATCCCTAATAAGTACAGCTACTCCACCTCCCCCTTTCCCCTCTCTATCTTTTCTAAATATGTTATACCCTGCAATGTTTAATTCCCAGTCCTGATTTTTCTGTAGCCATGTCTCAGTAATCCCTACTATGTCTGGTTCCTCACAACGCATGATTGCTTACAGCTCCCCTTTTTATTATGGACACTGTGTGAATTGCT
Organism: Squalus acanthias; assembly: GCA_030390025.1. NCBI lineage: Eukaryota > Metazoa > Chordata > Chondrichthyes > Squaliformes > Squalidae > Squalus > Squalus acanthias. Next base: position 49,260,928 of record CM059428.1, on the reverse strand, counting down.
GTACAGACAGATGAACTCATTTTTAATAGCAGTTCTTCTCACTTTATTTTTAACCATCTTTTTAAACTCCTGTTCCATAACTCTATTTATTCCCTGGCCATCGATGTCATCCCTTACTGTACTCTTTCCTATACTCTCCTTTCCTGTTTTGTTTATATTTAGTCTGGTTTCATTTCTTGTAGATCTCTCCCTCTGTCTTACTAGTTTAAAGCCTTTGCCACCTCCCTATTTACTCTTTTTGGGTCCCAACCCGGTTCAGGTGGGAGCCCGTCCCATCGGTACAGCTCCTTTCTGTCCCAATACTGGTGCCAGTGTCCCATGAAAAGGAACCCCTCTTTCTCACACCAGCCCTTTAACTACGTGTTAATTCTCCTGATCTGACTGTTTCTATGCCAATTTGCACATGGCTCGGACAATTATCCAGAGATTATTACCCTCGAGTTCCTGCTTTTTAATTTCGCTCTTAACTCCTGATACTCCTTCAGCAGGACCTCCTTCCTGTTTCTACCTAAGTCGTTTGTTCCGACATGGACCACAACAACTGGATTTACCCCCTCCCTTTCCAAATTCCTCTCCAGCCGCCTCAAAATATTCTTTACCCTGGCACTGGGTAGGGAACACAACCTTCAGGATTCTCGTTCTTGGCTGTAGAGGAGGCTATCTATCCCCCTAATTATAGTATCCCCGATCATCACCACATTTCTATTCTGCTCTTCCCCCCCTTGGACAGCCTTCTGAGCCACGGTGCCTTGGTCTGCATTGTGGCTGTCCTCCCTGCAGTCTTTCTCCTTGTCCTCACAGGTAGCGAGTACATTGTACCTGTTGGACAGGACCAGTGTCTGTGGGACCTCCTTCTCAACCTCTCCTAAGTCCCCGCTAACCGGCTCCCTAACCCTCCCCTTCCTTAACCTGTGCTTTCCTCCGGGGTGTGACTGTATTCTGGATAAAACTATCCAGGAAAACCTCCCCCTCCCTTATGTTTCGGAGTGTCTCTAACTTGCACTCCAGCTCAATGACTCTGAGCCGGAGTGACTGACGGCAGAGACATTTCCTGCAGATGTGGGAATCCGGGACAGTCTCACTGTCCACAAACTCCCACATACTACAGTCTGGAACACATAGCCTGTCCTGCCCTCGCTAGACTTTATGGGGGAAAAATTGAGTATTGCCCCCTTTGGGGTGCTAACTTCGCGGGGCGCTACTTTTAGCCCCGAAAAAATTAGCACCCCCACGACCGAAATTCATCAGTAGCGCCCCAAGAGGGCGCCAACGGGAGGCGCAAAGCAACCAAATTTTTCCCCCTATTTATTTGCTTATTTAGTGAGTTAAAGTTTTTAATCAACCGATTATTTATAGTTATATTAATTATTTAGTTTATCTAGTTAAGTTAATATTTAATAATGTAATAGTTATAGTTCCCTGGCTCTTAGTTTAAAGACAACAACAGCTGTACTACTCACCCACCAATCACATACCTGCTGTCCTGTGACGTCACTCCTTGATTTTTTTTTGCTTTCTCTCTTCCGCTCCCGCTCCTTTTATCCCCGTCACTCTCGCTGTGCTCTCAGGGTCTCGGGCCTCGGGTCGTCGCTCTATTATCCCCGTCACTCTCGCTGTGCTCTCGGGTCTCGGGTCTCGGATCGTCGCTCTATTATCCCCGTCACTCTCGCTGTGCTCTCGGGTCTCGGGTCTCGGATCGTCGCTCTGTTATCCTCGTCACTCTCGCTGTGCTCTCGGGCCTCGGGTCGTCGCTCTATTATCCTCGTCACTCTCGCTGTGCTCTCGGGCCTCGGGCCTCGGGTCGTCGCTCTATTATCCTCGTCACTCTCGCTGTGCTCTCGGGCCTCGGGTCGTCGCTCTATTTTCCTCGTCACTCTCGCTGTGCTCTCGGGCCTCGGGCCTCGGGTCGTCGCTCTCTTCTCGGGTCGTCGCTCTATTATCCCCATCACTCTCGCTGTGCTCTCGCTGTGCTCTCGAGCCTCGGGTCGTCGCTCTATTATCCCCGTCACTCTCGCTGTGCTCTCGGGCCTCGGGTCGTCGCTCTATTATCCCCGTCACTCTCGCTGTGCTCTCGGGTCTCGGGTCGTCGCTCTATTATCCTCGCTGCTCTCGCTGTGCTCTCGGGCCTCGGGTCGTCGCTCTATTATCCTCGCTGCTCTCGCTGTGCTCTCGGGCCTCGGATCGTCGCTCTATTATCCCCATCACTCTCGCTGTGCTCTCGCTGTGCTCTCGAGCCTCGGGTCGTCGCTCTATTATCCCCGTCACTCTCGCTGTGCTCTCGGGCCTCGGGTCGTCGCTCTATTATCCCCGTCACTCTCGCTGTGCTCTCGGGCCTCGGGTCGTCGCTCTATTATCCCCGTCACTCTCGCTGTGCTCTCGGGCCTCGGGTCGTCGCTCTATTATCCTCGTCACTCTCGCTGTGCTCTCGGGCCTCGGGCCTCGGGTCGTCGCTCTATTATCCTCGCTGCTCTCGCTGTGCTCTCGGGCCTTGGGTCGTCGCTCTATTATCCTCGCCGCTCTCGCTGTGCTCTCGGGTCTCGGGTCGTCGCTCTATTAGCCCCACCGCTCTCGCTGTGCTCATTTTCCAATCTCCACAATGTCACCCCTGGAGACCCATAATGATCCATCCTTGGCCCCTCCTCTCTCCCAGTTACAAGCTCCCACTTGGTGACTTCATCCACAACTTATACTGATGGCATCCAGCTCAACTGCCACCACTTCCCTAGATCTCACCACTGCATCTGTGTTGTCAGACTGCATGTTCAACACCCATCTTAGATGAGCCTTAATTTACTCAGACAAAACATTAGAAAGATCGAAGCCACCATTTTCGGTCCCTGACAAACGCTGTAGCCTCACCATTGACTCCATTCCCTTTCTTGCCACTGTCTCATGCTGAACTAGACTATTCGCAACATATGCATCCTGACCCCGAACTGGACTTCCAACCCCATATCCTCTCCATCACAAAGACTGATTATTTCCATCTCTGTAACATTGCTTGCCTCTGCTTCTACCTCAGCTAATCCACCACTCAAACCCTTATATATGCCTTTTTCACCTCAAGCCTTGATTAGTCAGCTCTTGCTGTCGGTCTCCCAACCCCATCCTCCATAAACTTCTGCTCACCCAAAACCCTGCTGCCTGTATGAAGCCCTGCACCAAGTTCCACTCATCCCTTGCCGCACCTTTGATGATCTATCGTGGCTCTTGCTCCCCCAATGCCTCAAGTTTAAAATTCTTGTTCTGGTGTTTAAATCCCACCATGACTTTCCTCACTATGTCATTAACCACCTCCGGTTGTACAACCAGTTCCCCAAAAATTCCATTGCTCTTACTCCAGCGTCTTTGTGAATCTTCCCTCCTTTTGCCCCACTATTGGCAGCTGTGCCTTTAGCCATCTAGATCCCATTCTCTAAAACTCTCCTCTGCCTCTCCACCTCCATCTCTCCCTTCAACACCCTTCTTAAAACCCACCTAATTTGACCAATCTCTCCTTCTTTAGGTTGTGGTCTGTTTTCCTTATGCCTCTATGTAGTGCTTTGGGGCATTAAATGCGAGCTGTTGTTGATGTGAGTACTCAGCCTCTGACCTGCTGGTGTAGTCATGGCATTGATATGCCTGGTTCAGTTGTTTCTAGTCAATGGTGATCCCTCAGATGTTGATGGGGTCTTGGCGACGGTGGTGCCATTGCAGGTTAGGGGTAGGTGTTTAGACATTTTCTTATGTTAGAGATGGTTATTGCCTGGTACTTATGTGACACAAATGTTACTGCTGCCTGCCAACCCAAGCCTGATATTTTCCAAGTGCAGCTGTAGGTGGGCATCAGCTGCTTCATTATCGGAGGAGTTGTGAAATGAATCTGAATACTGTGAACTGCCCCCACTCCTGACAAAGGGAACTTCATTCAGGACATAGCTAAAGTTGGTTGGGCCAAAGCGTTATTGCTCTACGGAACCCCTTCAACGGTGTCTTAATCATAGAATCAAAGAATTATAGAGCACAGAAGGAGGCCATTTGTGCCTGTGCCGGCTCTTTGGTAGAGTTATCCAATTAGTCCCACTTCCCTGCTCTTTCCCCATAGCCCTGTAAATAATGCTGCAATGATTGGCCTCTGATAAACAAATTCATCTTCCTTTGTAGCACGGAACAAGCAGGGAGAAGCATTTAGTTAATTTTACACTTCAGCAATGCAGTTTTTGCATTTCTGTCCTGCCACTTACCTTCCTGTGACATGGGGAAGTCCATGAACGGCGAGTGAAAGTTGCTATCTCAACTTTTAAGCAATTGACCACTCTAATTTGAGTCTTATTTTGCAATCTGCCCCACAATGGGGCACATTCCAGACCACTGTGAGCAAACATATAGAACTGCTTTCATTCAAAGTGATTCTGCACTCAGTGGTCCTTAAATAATAGGTTGGAAACACTTGCTGCTAGAAGGACAACAATGCCTTTAAATCGCTGAAGTTAGTGAATATTCATAGAGGAGTTCTGAGGAAATATTTGAGATCATTAAGATAATACAGCATTGTGAATTAATGGACATCACTGCAGGGGGTAAACAGCTTGCCTCCCTGCACTGCCCTGGGCGGGCAGCAGTATAACCTGGGAAAAATGGCTGAGTATTGTGAGGAAATCTAAGGAGCATTGTGAGGAAATCTAAAGGTGGTTTTATATTGATGACATGTCACTAACAGGAGCTGGGTTGTAGTTTCACTTCCAGAATCACACTTTAATAAAAAAGGACCCAACCTCCATAATCCAATGGCACTGGGGACCCCGCTCTTTCCTGGTCCCGACAGCGACAGAAAGAAAAGTAAATAGGGGAGTGCGGTGCTGGAAGTGGCACTTTCCTGGGAACACTCCATACTAACTGGATTTGTATCGTTCCAGTGCTGTGTTAGTGCTGCCCATTCCTGAAACGCAGGCCTTGAGCAGTTTACGGCAGCACCAGGGTAATCTTGTCAGATTTGCTAAGGCCACCAGCCGAGAAAACATGTTTCTTTTAAGTGGTGCTGCTGTGTAGGACACAAGAGGCAGAATAAGCACAGCATAAAACAGTACCAAAGCAGCTAATACATAAAAGTACTGTAAGCTGCAGTATAATGTATATGGGCCAGATTCTGGGAGACTGGTATCTGTAAACTGGCTTCTGAATCCAGCTCCTTTACCCCAGTGAAGGAATCCCAGACCTGGCTTTTGTGAGTGCCTTGGAATCCAATCTAAACAAACACCTGTATAATGGTGGGTTTAAATTGTCCTTCCCCCAAAAATAGTTAAAGGGAAAGGGGATGGGAAATATTTTCAACGTAAGGTACTCCCCACATAAAGTCTGTTAGAAAAAGTTATGAAATATCCCTCTTCCCTGAGAGGAAATACTTACACTGATGCAGAGCCTTAGAATCTGATGGTGACCCAGTTACCCAAGCAAAGAAATCCACTGGGATATTGTATCTGCTGGATCCCTCTCCTGCTGATTGCTGTTTAGGAGTCCTGGGATTAGCATATTTTCCAATCCTGGATGGTAATCCTGGCATTCACCCATATATCAAAAGCTCAGTAAGAGTTGGGTGATAGATTGAAATTGTATATTAAGTCAATCGTGACTCCATTCATAGCCGTGTGTAATTGTGCATCAATAGGATGTTTAAACTGTGTGTTCTCCCGGTATCCTGCAACATTCCTCCCTCAATCAACACGACTGAAAAAAAACATATTCATTGGTTATTGATGTAATTTTCTGTTTGTGGGACCCTGCTTTGTGCAAATTGGCTGTCATGCTTGCCTATATTACAACAGTGACTGCACTTTCAACAGCAATTAATTTGCTGTGAAGCATTTTGGGACATCCTGAGGACATAATAAACTGTTATATAAATACAAGTTCTTCTAAGCTGTGTGTTCCAATATATGTTGAATGAATGGTAAACTATTACATTCCTGCATATGCACAAAGAACCTCTGTTAACAGTTAACTAGCAAAATAAGAACAACTTGCACTCATACAGTACTGTTACAAATTACAAGTTTGCCTTAGATATTTTCTCAGGGTCAGTGGCGATGGTCACTGCCATAAACTGAAAACATAGGCAGAGAAATTGCAGTATGCCAGAAACCTGGCAGTGCCACCACGGGCCGAAGTTAACGGCCACCCGAAATCATAGCGCAGGTAGCTATGGTGCTGCCTGCTAATTTAAATCAGCGCAGCGCTAAACCTACTGTGCAAGACTAATTTGAGAGGTCGCACAACACCAGGTTATAGTCCAACAGTTTTATTTGAAATCACAAGCTTTCGGAGCTATCGATCGCCCCTTCCTCAGGTGAAGTAAAGAAATACAGACTCGACAAAGCATATATAGATAGAGAACAATGCATGTGTACCTTACAATTGCAGACAACTAAATTAAATCATCCTGACTATCTGCCGAGGTGTGATAAAGTTAATCAGGTCAGCCAGGAAGGTACCACATCAAAGACATAGCAAGATACAACTGTAAGGTACACATGCATTGTTCTCTATCTATATATGCTTTGTCGAGTCTGTATTTCTTTACTTCAACTGAGGAAGGAGCGATCGATAGCTCCGAAAGCTTGTGATTTCAAATAAAACTGTTGGACTATAACCTGGTGTTGTGCGACCTCTCAATTTTGTCCACCCCAGTCCAACACCGGCATCTCCGCATCAAGACTAATTTACCAGCGCAATGTAGCGTGGCCATAGCATCAATGAAGGAAAAGCAGCGTTGTCTTAAAGAATTTGAAATGTAGTAAACAGTCAGGAGGATAGTAGCAGACTTCACAAAGACATAGGCAGACTGGTGAAAGAGGCAGACACATGGCACATTAAAGTTAATGCTGAGAAGTGTGAAGTGATGCATTTTGGAAGGAAAAATGAGGAGAGGCAATATAAATTAAATGGTACAATTTTAAAGGGGGTGCAGGAACAGGAAGACCTGCGGATTCATATACACAAATCTTTGAAGATGGCAGAAGAAGTTGAGAAGGCTGTTAAAAAGCATATGGGATCCTTGGGTTTATAAATAGAATTGAGAGGTCGCACAACACCAGGTTATAGTCCAACAGTTTTATTTGAAATCACAAGCTTTCGGAACTATCGCTCCTTCCTCAGGTGAAGTAGAGTATAAATAGAGGCATAGGATACAAAAGCAAGGAAGTTATGGTAAATCTTTATAAATCATTGCTTAGGCCTCAGCTAGAGTATTCTGGGCACCACACATCAGGAAGGTTGTCAAGCCCTTGGAGAGGGTACAGAGATTTACCAGAATGGTATTAGGTATGAGGGACTTCAGTTATGTGGAAAGACAAGTGAAGCTGGGATTGATCTCCTTAGAGCAGAGAAAGTTAAGGGGAGATTTGATAGAGGTGTTCAAAATTATGAGGGATTTTGATAAAGTAGATGGGGAGAAACTGTTTCCAGTGGCAGGAGGGTTGGTAATCAGAGGACACAGGTTTATCAGGGGGGAAAGGAGGAGAAGGTTTTTATGCAGCAAGCTGTTATGATCTGGAATACACTACCTGAAAAGGTGGTGGAATCAGGTTCAATAGTAACGTTCAAAGGGAATTAGATATGGACTTAACAAGGAGAAATTTGCAGGGCTTTGGAGAAAGAACAGGGAAGTGGAATTAATTAGATAACTCTTTCAAAGAGCTGGCACAGACTGAATGGGACAAATGGCCTTTTTCGGTGCAGTATGATTTTATGATTCTATGTATGGCTGTGACGTAATGCATTGAATGCGATACTGTTATTATGCAGGATATGCCTGAGTTTCAGTAAATGCATGAAAGAAAGAAAGACTTGCGCCTTTCATAGAAACATAGAAACATAGAAGATAGGAGCAGGAGTAGGCCATTCGGCCCCTCGAGCCTGCTCCGCCATTTAATGAGATCATGGCTGATCATCCAAATTCAGTACCCTGTCCCTGCTTTCTCCCCATATCCCTTGATCCATTTAGCCTTAAGAAATATATCTAACTCCTTCTTGAATATATTTAATGAATTGGCCTCATCTGCCTTCTGTGGTAGAGCATTCCACAGGTTCACCACTCTCTGGGTGAAGAAATTCCTCCTCATCTCAGTCCTAAATGGCTTACCCCTTCTCCTTAGACTGTGACTTCTTGTTCTGGACTCACCTGCCATCGGGAACATCCTTCCTGCATCCAGTCTGTCTAGCCCTGTTAGAATTTTATAAGTTTCAATGAGATCTCCTCTCATTCTTCTAAACTCCAGCGAATATAAGCCCAATCGACCCAATCTCTCCTCGTACGTTATTCCTGCCATCCCAGCATTTTCTGTCTTCTTTGAGGCCTTCCTTTACCATCCAAGGCCTTGCAAGCATCCAGCAGCACTCCCTGCACACTTCAAAAACTTTAACTTCAATGAGATATTAAATAAAACAGTCCAAAAGCTTAAATACAAACTTATCTTATAAGTGTGTCCCTTTAAGAAGCGCTGATAGTGTCTCTGCAGGGTTGCTGCACACATGCTTTTCTGAGCATGCTTTGGACCCGGCAGTAAACGGCGAAAAGGTCGAAGTTTGCAGACGTGGAGACAAGTCGGCGTTGCATGCTGACTGATGTCACGCTCTGTAGATTTACATTTCTGGGGCCATTGCTGCCAACGGTATCGCGATGGCCCTTACCAAAATGACAGCTGCCAAGCCCTGTGGCAGAGGCGGGCAGAAGTGAGGTGGTAGCCATTTTTTTCTCCGAAACGGGCCTCAATGGCCAGCGATAACAATGCGAATTTCTAGGCCATAGTTTTTTTTAATGAAGTGACCAATTAGTTAGATAAAAAGATGCAGTAGATGTAGTGTATAAGGATTTTCAGAAGGTGTCTCACAAGAGGCTTGCTAGAAAAATTACTGTATTTGATATAAGAAGAAATATAACAGCATGGAAAGAAAGTTAGTTGATGGACAAGAAATAAAGAGCTAGGGTAAACCAAAGAAAAATACTGTGGATGCAGGATATCTGAAATAAAAACAGAAACTGCTGGAAATACTCAGCATCTGTGGAGAGAGAAACAGAGTTAACGTTTGAGGTCGATGACCTTTCATCAGAACTGGAAAAAGTTGTAGATTAGACAGTTTATAAGCAAGTACAGAGCTCACAAAAGAAGCTGGGGGCGGGGGGCGTGTAGGGAAAAAAGAACAAAAGGGAAGGTTTGTGATAGGTTGGAGGGCAGAACTTATTAGAAAGGGTGAGATTGGAAGGAGGGATGGGGTTTGAGGAAAGAGAAGGAGAAGTAGGATCAGGAGTGGTTGCTGGGTAAGTGGATGTTGCTCGGACAGGAGAAGAGTTGGAAGTGTTGCATCTCGGGTTCAGTGCTGGGTCTACTTTTGTCCTCGGTATATATAGATGAGTTGGATTTGGGTATAGTGAACACAATCTCAAATGATGACACAAAAGTAGGAGGGTTGGCTAACAGTGAGGAGAACTGAAAATGACTTCAGGAAGGCCTAGACAGGCTAATGGAATGCATAGACAGGTGTCAGATGTAATTTAAAATGGATAAGTTGAGGTCATATATTTTGGGAGAAAACAACAAAAATGGAAGCTTACACTTAATGGAAAGACACTGAAGGGTGTGGATGAACAAAGAGACCTGGGATTCAAATACGTAGGCCTAGAAATTTGATGGCATTGCACCCTTTTTTCAGGCACAAAAAGGGTGCCTAAGCATGCAATATGGCGATGGAGCGCGCACACTCATTACGTGCCGTATGTGCGTCACCCGCCATTTTGGATCAGGCTGCTCCGTAGGCACCCATGGGTACACCAGAATTATTCAATATTGCTGATTAAAATATTTAAATAAGAGTCCTACGCTTGTCTCAGGGTGTGAATGGCCATCTCCTGCATGAAAGAAGGGAGCGTGTTGGCGACAGTTTTGTGAGGTGTTTAGAGAATGTACCTATCATGGGTGAATACTTCGTATGCAGTGTGCCAGATTTGCCGTTTGGGGAAGAGAGGGTTGTAGTCATGGTGAGTGTGCGTATGTTTAACAAAGGAGAGGGGCGAAGCAGACATTGCTATCGGAGGGGAGGAGTGTGAAATATTAGATGAAATAAACATATTGAGAGGAAGTATTAAGGGGTTTAGCAGCTTTTAAAGTGGATAAATCCCCAGGCCCGGCTGTTAAGCGAAGCAAAAGAGGAAATAGCAGAGGCCCTGACCATCATTTTTCAATCCTCTCTGGCTTCAGGTGTGGTGCCGGAGGACTGGAGGACTGCTAATGTGGTACCCTTTTTTAAAAAGGGAGAAAAGGATAGACCGAGTAATTACAGGCCAGTCAGCCTAACCTCCGTGGTGGGAAAATTATTGGAAAGAATTCTGAAGGACAGGATAAATCTTCATTTAGAAAGACACGGATTAATCAAGGATAGACAGCACGGATTTGTTAAGGGAAGGTCGTGTCTGACAAACTTGATTGAATTTTTGAGGAGGTAACAAGGAGGGTAGATGAGGGTAGTGTGTTTGATGTCGTGTACATGGACTTTAGCAAGGCTTTTGATAAGGTTCCACATGGCAGACTGGTCACGAAGTTAAAAGCCTATGGGATCCAGGGCAAAGTGTCAAGTTGGATTCAAAATTGGCTCGGAGACAGGAAGCAGAGGATAATGGTTGATGGGTGTTTTTGTGACTGGAAGGCTGTTTCCAGTGGGGTTCCACAGGGCTCAGTACTAGGTCCTTTGCTTTTTGTGGTATATATCAATGATCTTGACTTGAATATAGGGGGTATGATTAAGAAGTTTGCAGATGATACTAAAATCGGCTGTGTGGTTGATACTGAAGAAGGAAGCTGTAGACTGCAGGAAGATATCAATAAATTGGTTAGGTGGGCAGAACAGTGGCAAATGGAATTCAATCCGCAGAAGTGTGAGGTAATGCATTTGGGGAGGGCTAACAAGGAATGGGAATACACATTAAATGGTAGGACACTGAGTAGTGTAGAGGAACAAAGGGACCTTGGAGTGCATGTCCACAGATCCCTGAAGGTAGCAGGCCAAGTAGATAAGGTGGTTAAGAAGGCATACGGAATGCTTGCCTTTATTAGCCGTGGCATAGAATACATGAGCAGGGGTGTTATGCTTCAACTGTATAAAACACTAGTTAGGCCTCAGCTAGAGTACTGCGTGCAGTTCTGGTCACCACATTACAGGAAAGATGTGATTGCACTAGAGAGGGTACAGAGGAGATTTATAAGGATGTTGCCAGGAGTAGAGAATCTTAGCTATGAGGAAAGATTGGATAGGCTGGGTCTATTCTCCTTGGAACAGAGGAGGCTGAGGGGAGACTTTATTGAGGTGTATAAAATTATGAGGGGCATAGATAAAGTGAATAGAAAGGTCCTATTTCCCTTAGCACAGGGGTCAAAAACCAGGGGGCACAGATTTAAAGTAATTGGTGGAAGGTTTAGAGGGGATTTGAGGGGAAATTTCTTCACCCAGAGGGTTGTGGGGGTCTGGAACTCACTGCCTGAAAGGGTGGTAGAGGCAAGAACCCTAACCACATTTAAAAAGTACTTGGATGTGCACTTGGGATGCTCTAACCTGCAGGGCTATGGACCAAGAGCTGGGAAGTGGGATTAGGCTTGATAGCTCTTTGTTGGCCGGCATGGACACGATGGGCCGAAATGGCCTCCTTCCGTGCTGTAACTTTCTATGATTCTATGATTCTATGTGCAGAAACAGATGAAGTGAAGTGTGGTGCACTTCCAACTTGCTTTTCCTCTCCAAAGTCCTTGAACGCATTGTTGCCTCACAAATCCTTGTCCCTCTTTCATGCAACTCCATGTCTGAATCCCTCCAATCAGGTTTCTACCCCTGCCACAGCACTGAAATCTTATTGAATGGCAGAGCAGGCTCGAACGGCCGAATGGCCTACTCCTGCTCCTATTTCTTATGTTCTTATGAAATGGCCCTTATTGAAGTCACAAATAATATCCTACGTGACTATAACCAAGGTAAACTCTCTCTCCTCATCCTTCTCGACCTGTCTGCAGCTTTTGACATGGCTGACCACACCATTCTCTTCCAACGCCTCTCCACCATTGTCCAGTTGGGTGGGACTGCCTGCCTGGTTCCATTCCTATCTATTTAGTGGTAGCCAGAGAATCACCTGCAATGCTTCTCGTCCCGCTCCCGCACCATTACCTCTGGAGTCCCCAAAGGATCTATCCTTGGCCCCCTCCTATTTCTCATCTACATGCTGTCCTTCAGCGATATCATCTGAAAACTCTTCAGGTTCCCCATGTACACTAACAGTACCCAGCTCTACCTCACTACAACTTCGCTCAACCCTTCTACTGCCTCTGATTTGTCACAATGCTAGTCCGATATCCAATATTGAATGAGCAGAGATTTTATCCAACTAAATATCAGGAAGACCGAAGCCATTGTATTCAGTCCCCGCTATAAACTCGATCCCCCTCCTCTGAGTCAGAACCAGACCATTCGCAACCTTTGTGTCCTATTTGCCCTTGATATGAGCATTCGACCTCTTATCCACTCCATCACCAAGACTGCCTATGTCCACCTCTGCAACATCGCCTGTCTCCGCCCCTGCCTCAGCTCATCTGCAGCTGAAACTCTCATCCATGCCTTTGTTACCTCTAGAGTTGACTATTCAAATGCTCTCCTGGCCGGCCTCTCATCTTGTACCCTTCGTAACCTTCAGCGCATCCAAAACTCTACTGCCCATATCCTAATTTGTGCCAAGTCCCATTTATCCATTACCCCTGTGCTCACTGACCTACATTGGCTCCTGGTCCAGCAGTGATTGATTTTAAAATTCACATCCTTATTTTCAAATCCTTCCATGACCTCACCCCTCCCTATCTCTGTAAGCTCCTCCGGCACTGCAATCCTCTGAGATCGCTGCACTCCTCCAATTCTGGCCATTTGTGCATCCCCGGTTTTAATTGCTCCACTATTGGCGGCCGTGCCTTCAGCTGTCTAGGATCTAAGCTCTGGAATTCCCTCCCTAAACCTCTCTGCCTCTCTACCTCTGTCTCCTCCTTTAAGATGCTCCTTAAAACCTACCTCTTTGACCAAGCTTTTGGTCGCCTTTACTAATATGTGACTCGGTTACAAATTTTGTTTGATAACGCCTCTGTGACATGCCTTGGGAGGTTTTACTATGTTAAAGGCACTATATAAATGCAAATTATTATTGTTATTGTTGTAGTTGTATTCCTGATCATGTAAGTTCAGGCTGGTCTTTGATGAGAGTTAGAGGATCATATTAGAAGTGAACCACAATACTTCATCCATCAAGATGCTTTTTTAACACGTACTTACTGTATCAAATAAGTAATTACAGATACTGTTTTAATTTCCTACTGACAGGTCCAAACTTTTGATGTATAAAGAGACACATACACCGGGGGAGCCTTGCCAGAAGCAGTAGTGCAGCTCCCATATCAGATCCGCAGCCTCCTCCAAACATTCCACTTGGCAACCTTCTATTTGGCTGCTGTCAACACCAACAATCCTCCTGCAGTTGCTATCCTGGCTTGTAAATTGAATGCAAACTTTTCCTTGCTGGTTTTCTTGATGTCAATGATGGGCTTTTGATCCCTGTGGCAGATTATTGCACTCCTGGAGATCAGCTCCAAATGCTAAGCAGTTGGTTTGTGGTTTTGATTAATTTGCTTCTGTTCCAAGTATTTTAATAGCTGTTCTTGCTCAAGCCTCTTCCACAACCAAGTCCAACTCATGTCTGTAAAACCTTTAATAACAACAGAAAACGCTGGAAAAACTCAGCAGGCCAGGCAGCATCCGTGGAGAGAGAAACAGAGTTAACGTTTCAGGTCGAAGACCTTTCGTCAGAACTGGAAAAAAGCAGGAAATGAAATAGATTTTAAAGCAAGTTTAGGGCTGGGAAAAGGGGGAGGGGATGAAAGAACAAAAGGGAAGGTCAGTGATAGGATAGAAAGCAGGAGAGATTAAGAGATATTGAGAGACATTAAGAGATATTCAAGGCAAGAGGAGGTGGTAATGTGACAGGTTGAGGAACAAAGGATGGCTCCAGATGAAGTGTGAATTGCGCTGGCAGAATGAAGGACAGCTGCCAGCTTCTGGGAGGGAAGAAAAAAGGCCAAACAAAAGTGTGGATAAAAAAATAAAAATAAAAATATATATATATGTGATAGGGGCCGAGGTTATGATCTGAAATTGTTGAACTCTATGTTGAGTCCAGAGGGCTGTAGAGTGCCTAATCGAAAGATGAGGTGCAGTTCCTCGAGCTTACGCTGAGCTTCCGTGGAACAATGCAAGAGGCCGAGGACGGTGAGGTCTGAGTGGGAATGGAGCGGTGAATTAAAGTGACAGGCCACCGGGAGCTCGGGGTCCCCCTTACGGACTGAACGGAGGTGTTCCGCAAAGCGGTCACCCAATCTGCGTTTGGTCTCCCCAATGTAGAGGAGACCACATCGTGAGCAGCGAATACAGTATACTAAATTGCAGGAAGTACAAGTAAATCGCTGTAAATTCTTTGTTTTCTAGATATTTATCTCCAGTCACCATTATCTGATGAATCTGCTAACAATAATCCTGTACAATAACTTACTACAACAACTTGCATTTATATAGTGCCTTTAACATAGTAAAACATCCCAATGCGCTTCACACGAGCGGTATCACAAACTGAGCCACATAAGGAGATTAGGACAGGACCAAAAGCTTGGTCAAAGAGTTAGGTTTTAAGGAGCATCTTAAAGGAGGAGAGGGAGTTAATGAGGTGGGGTGGTTTCGGGAGAAAATTCCAGAGCTTAGGGCCTAGGCTGCTGAATGCACGTCCGCCAATGATGGAGCGATGAAAATCGGGGATGCACAAGATGCCAGAATTGGATGAATACAGAGATTTCGGAGGGTTGTAAGGCTGGAGGAGGTTACTGAGATAGCAGAAGCGAGGCCATGGAAGGATTTGAAAACAAGGATGAAAATATTTTAAAAGAGGCATTGTGGACCGTGAGCCAATGTAGGTCAGCGAGCACAGGGCTGATGTGTGAATGGGACTTGGTGCGAGTTAGGATATGGGCAGCAGAGTTTTGGATGAGCTCAAATTTACAGAGGATGCAAGGTGGTTGCCAGCCAAGAGATCATTGGAATGGTCGAGGAGAATTTGAACATGGAGCACGTGGGTTTGGGTGCAGGTGGGGTGTGAAAATGGGGGAAAATGTCGGCTCTGACCCGCCGACTTCCATGTTTCACTCGACTGCATTAGGCTGCCTGCGCGCAACCCCCTTGGGAGAGGCGGGTTGCTAATTAACATATCTTTATCACTCAGTTAGAGTGATATTTACACAGACTTTTGAGTTTAACATAACATTAAAGCAGAAAATGCTGTAAGTACTCAGCAGGTCAGGCAACATCTGTGGAGAGAGAAACAGAGTTAACGTTTCAGGTCGATAACTTTTTATTAGAACTGGAAACGGTTAGAGATGTAACAGGTTTTAAGCAAGTACAGAGGCAGGGAAAGCGGGAGGAAAGAACAAAAGGGAAGGTCTGTGATAGGATGCAAGGCAGGAGAGATTAAGGGCTGGATTTTGCGGGGGGGTCAGCGGGCGCGATCGGTGGCAGGTTGTGTTGGAAAGTAGGTTTTTTTTTGCAGCGGGTCGGGACCCCGCTGCGAACCCGCCGCCACGAGCCTTTACCAAATATCGGGTCTGTCAACGCTGAGCAGACCCAACACGCAGTGACGGGGGAGGCAATTAAAATAATTAGTGGCTTGTTTACAGCCACTTATAAATGTTTTTTTTCCCAGCTTTTTGGATTTGACAGGTCGCTCGCCGGTTTCCTGCTGTGCCTGGACCTCGTCTGTGAATCTGAGGCGGGAGGTCAGTGGCCATTGAATCAGCTGATGAGCTTCAAATGTCAAGTCAAATCTCCCAGCTGATTGAGAAATGTTCCCTGAACCACTAGCTTCTCTAAACTGGATTTCCACTACAGATTGAGGATGCTGTAAGTCTTTCCACAAGTCTCCATCCAGTCTGACCTCATTCGCTCTTACACCATTGACAGATCGCTTCTGTCAGCTCTACTTCACCTGCCATCTATTCCATCAGCATGGGTGCCCTTGAAACTCTCTCACTTTGGTCCTCAGAATCCCACCACGATCAGCCCCAACACCAGCAGCACCGGGCACACCAGCATCACCAGGCACACTAGCAGCACCAGGCACACCAGCAGCACCAACAACAACATCAACCTGCTCCGCAATCAACTGATGCTGCACAGGACACAAGGCATCAGCACCCGACCACATTGCTGCCTGAGAGACCAGGGATGGCCTCACCATGGCCAGATTTACTTCACTTGATGCTGTACATCCTGGCTGCCACATGATGCGTCGGGTTGGCACCACCCAACACCAACACCATAAAGCATCCCTACAATGCCCAAGCCATTCCTTTCACACTCATCGCCATTGAGGGGGCTAACATTATGTCTCACCATTCACTGCAACTCACGAAGCCACTTCCAAAGGTGCACACAAATCTGTCCAAGAACGCAAAGTGTTGAAAATAAAGGTTTCAATGTTTGACACCACATTATCAGAAACTTTACATGAACATTGGATAAAACACCCAAGTGCTTATCCTTGTATGTTGTTAGTTGGTATGATTGCACTAGGATGAGGGTGAGTGTGAGCAGTGGCTAGTGAGATGGGGATGTGATAATGGCCCAGAAATTGATCTCGCTCTGTTCCCGCGGGGGTAAGGCTTCCCCGCGATCTCTCACTCCGCTTGTGCTTTTTCAGATCCAGCTCGCACGAACTTGATGTTCCAGACATCAGCTGGGCAGTGCTTGCGTATCCCACCGGCGTAGTGAATTCGTGCGAGCTGTGGGATCACGTGACTCAGTTAGAGCCAATGGCAGCACCCCATCTTCCATTCATAAGTTTCACATACGTGCTGTGAAATCTATGAATCTTACACCCCCCCAAAATAACAGCTAAACCTCAATTAAATTAAAAAAAAAATCACATTAATAAAATAAGTATAGTTAAATAAATTAACCATTTTAAATAAAAAATTAAATTTTTGAAAAAATTTAAAATCTTTTAAAAAGTTATAAAAATAAACTTACCTGTCTTTAAAGTCTCTAAAAAAGATATACCTGTTAAAAAAAAATCAAAAAAATACTTAATTCACTACTTACCTTGTTAAAAGTGGGTCTTACTCCTCCTTTTTCCATTTCTAAAATCTTCTGTACTTACCTGCGCGTCCAAAGCACGAAGTGCACAGCGTGCGCGCAGCCTGTAGCGCGCACGCGATGCACCGAGGAACCGCCCCCTTTTCAAAAGACCAAGTGCCGGTTTTCAGCGCATGCGCAGGGCATGCAGAAAACCGGCAATTGGAGAGAGAATACGCGAGAGTACGCAGTGCGTACTCTCGCGTCGCGGGATGAATTTTTGGCCCAATGTAGATAGAGAGGGATGGGCGGAGGTGTAAGGTAAGTTGGTGTGAGTAAGAATGTGCAGGAGTAGGGTAAAGAAGGCAGAGTGATAGAGATGTGATGAGAAGCACAGCAGGATGAAGTTGAATGTGGCTTTGTACTAATGTTTTGTGATCTACTGAGATCATTGAAACGTTTGCGGCACTGTAGCCTGGTCCTCCTGACCACATCCCTGCTTGTGTCCTCCTGTGCAATGTGCAACCAGGCTGTGTTGATCTCCTGGGAAGGGAAGAGGATTCCCCTGTGTGCTGTGACTCCCGCCATAAGCATATGGAGGGAGTGATGGGAGAGCCTGCGTGCAGTCCTGCACCTCTGTGCAGTGATTGTCAGTGTTTGCAGCACCTCAATGCTGTAGAACACTGACAGCACAACTGTCAAAATAAATTTGACCATGGTCCCTTAAAGGAAACCAGCTGAAGGCGCGTCATGAAATGACGTCACCAGACCCGCTTCCTCTAATTGGCTGGCAAACGTGCTGGGCGGGCTTAATAAGTCCAATCTAGGGAAATTCATTTCCAAGGCCAGGATGGCGACAGCAGCGGGGTCAGGACCTGCCACCGACATCGCCCGCCACGGACCCACCGAGGTTCGTAAAATCGCAGCCTAAATGACTAAAGGGATGATGATGCAAGGCGAAAAGAGATAGTAATGGGACAAGTAAAAAAAAGATGGCTCTAGTGGAGGTATAAATGGGGATATCAGAATCATCAGCAACAGCTGTTGTCCGAAAAATTGGGGGCAGTGGTTGTGATTCTGAGTTTAACGTCAGGTCTACAGGTTTCCCGGGCTTCCTACAACTTGTCAGTGAAAGCAAGGCAAGAACACAGCAGCAATTGAGGGGTCAATTAATGTCAGGGAAATATGGCAATAAATACTCAGTACTCACAGCTGCTTTCTTACCTGTGAGTGGGAAAGTGTGTTCACAGTGCTTTTGCTGAGAGTTTATTTTCTAAACTTTGGAGGTTTGTTCTATCACATCAGGATGGATGGTACTTTGACTGGCTTAGATTGGACCTCAGTTGAGGAGCAACATGATGAGCAGCAGCTGCAAGATCACCAGCAGTCTGCTGGTCACAGATCTGTAGCTGCACAGGAGAGAGGGCAGCATCAGAGAGGGCAGCAGGGAGGGCAGCATGAGAGAGGGCATCAGAGAGTGCAGCAGAGAGGATAGCAGGAGAGAGGGGAGCAGCAGAGAGGGCAGCAGGGAGGGCAGCAGCAGAGTGGGGAGCAGCAGAGAGGGGAGCAGCAGAGAGGGGAGCAGCAGAGAGGGCAGCAGAGAGGGCAGCAGCATAGAGGGCAGCAGAGAGGGCAGCAGCAGAGAGGGCAGTAGAGAGGGCAGCAGGAGAGAGGGCAGCAGAGAGGGCAGCAGGAGATAGGGCAGCAGAGAGGGGAGCAGGAGAGAGGGGAGCAGCAGAGAGGGCAGCAGCAGGAGAGAGGGGAGCAGCAGAGAGGTGAGCAGCAGGGAGGGCAGCAGAGAGGGGAGCAGCAGCAGAGAGGGGAGCAGCAGAGAGGGGAGCAGCAGGGAGGGGAGCAGCAGCAGATAGGGGAGTAGCAGAGAGGGGAGCAGCAGGGAGGGCAACAGGAGAGAGGGGAGCAGCAGAGAGGGGAGCAGCAGGGAGGGCAGCAGGAGAGAGGGGAGCAGCAGAGAGGGGAGCAGCAGGGAGGGCAGCAGGAGAGAGGGGAGCAGCAGAGAGGGGAGCAGGAGAGAGGGGAGCAGAGAGGGCAGCAGGAGAGAGGGCAGCAGAGAGGGCAGCAGGAGATAGGGCAGCAGAGAGGGGAGCAGGAGAGAGGGGAGCAGCAGAGAGGGCAGCAGCAGGAGAGAGGGGAGCAGCAGAGAGGTGAGCAGCAGGGAGGGCAGCAGAGAGGGGAGCAGCAGCAGAGAGGGGAGCAGCAGAGAGGTGAGCAGCAGGGAGGGCAGCAGAGAGGGGAGCAGCAGCAGAGAGGGGAGCAGCAGAGAGGGGAGCAGCAGGGAGGGGAGCAGCAGCAGATAGGGGAGTAGCAGAGAGGGGAGCAGCAGGGAGGGCAGCAGGAGAGAGGGGAGCAGCAGAGAGGGGAGCAGCAGGGAGGGCAGCAGGAGAGAGGGGAGCAGCAGAGAGGGGAGCAGGAGAGAGGGGAGCAGCAGAGAGGGGAGCAGGAGAGAGGGGAGCAGCAGAGAGGGCAGCAGCAGAGAGGGCAGCAGCAGAGAGGGCAGCAGCAGAGAGGGCAGCAGGAGAGAGGGCAGCAGCAGAGAGGGGAGCAGCAGAGGGGTGCAGCTCACAGAAGGCATTACCCGCAAAACAGGGTCTACAGGCAGAGGCTTAGTTTTCTTGACATTTCAGAGCAGCAGTGTCTCAGGAGGCTCAGGGTGTCACGTCAGGCGGTGGCCGACATCTGCAGCCTGCTGGACCTGGTTGCCACCAGCTGTCAAATTCACCATTGCGCTCAACTTTTTGCCTCTGGATCCTTCCAGGGCTCTGCCAGAGACATATCCAGGATCTCCCAGTCAGCGGCCCACAAGTGCATAAGACAGGTGAAGGCTTGTTTTCCAGGCCCGCCAATGATGTCAACTTCGCCCATGATGACGCCAGTCAGAATGAGCGGGCGCTCAGGTTTGCGTCTCTGGCTGGCTTCCTACAGGTGCAGGGCATCATCGACTGCACACGCAAGGCAATCTGGGCACCCACAGATTAACCAGGAGTATTCATCAACTGCAAGGTCTTCCACTCCATCAATATGCAGCTGGTGTGCAACCACAAAAAGATATTTCTGTAGGTGTGTGCAAGATTCCCGGGGAGCTGCCATGATGCTTTCATCCTACGGACCTGCAAGCAGACTTAGGGGTGGCTGCTAGGACACAAGGGAAGCCCAATTCAAACTTGGCTGATGACACTGGTCAGAAACCCGACCAATGAAGTGGAACTGCGCTACAATGAATGCCATATGACCACCAGATGTGTGATTGAACAAGCCATCGGCATGTGCTTCAGGTGTCTGGACAGATCTGGAGCCCCCTTCAGTACGCATCAGCCAGGGTGTTCAGAATGGTCGTGGTTTGCTGCGCTCTGCAAAACATTGCACAGCATCGAAGTTTGGACCAAGGTGAAGAGCTCAGATCCTCCTCGGCCGATTCGGAGGGGGAGGAGGAGGAGGAAGACGAAGAGGAGGAAGGTGATGAGGGCAAGCACACCCAGCTGCTCACATTGCTGCCCAGGACTGCCCTTGGGCCAGAAATTCGGGTCGGAGGCTTCCCGCGGGTGCAAGCCCCCAACCTGCACTTACATAGCGCGCCTGCCGTTGTGCTGTGGGCCCGCGTGGGATTCCGATCCTGGGCCTCCTCCAGCTGCCGGTGTGCAGTGCTTGCGTATCCCAGGGGTGCAGTTAGTTTGAAGCGTCCCCTGGGATCATGTGGGCCATGGAGAGCCAATCGGAGCAGGGAATCTCCATTCATAGATTTGACAGGAAGACCTGTCAAATCTATAAATAGAGATCGGCCCCAAAACCTAACTAAAACTTCAAATAAATTTTAAAAAAACATCACATTTTTAAAATAACTATAAATTACATAAATTAACTATTTTAAACAAAAATTTAAATTTTTGAAAAAATTACTTACAGTTTTTAACGGGGCTAAAAATAAACTTACCTTTCTTTAAAGTATTTAAAAAAGATAAACCTGTGGAAAAAATGTTTAAATTTTACTTAATTCACCACTTACCTTGTTAAAAGCAGGCCTTGCGCCTGCTTTTTCAATGCACAGCTGCTAGGGACTTACCCTCACGGAGAAACCTGAAAAAAAACCGGAAGTTCCAGGTCTACACGCTGCCTCTCCGGCGCATGTGTTTGACCTCCAAACCCCTTCCTTCAAGGGAATGGAAGTTCCGGTTTCCAGCGGCGCGAAACCGGCACTTTCGTTGGGTCTACGGGTGAGTACACTGCGCGTACTCACCCGTGGAGACCTGAATTTCTGGCCTAATAAGTACTCCCACCTAACACCAGGTCACTTTCCTAAGGTAGATGCTGTTGCTGAGTTCATTGTCAGCACAGATTTAGCTTTCCAGAGGTTGCAAGTCTTTTCAGGAACCCACTGTCACCTCATTGTTACAACCTATCACATCATTGACAGCTTGCATCTGTCATCTCTACCTGACCTGCCATCTATTACATAAGCATGGCTGCCGTTTATACTGTCTCACTTTGGTCCTCAGAATTGGACCACGGACCGCACCAGGCACACCAGCAGCACCAATAACAACACCACCAACCTTCTCCTCAACTACCTGATGCTGCACAGGACAGAGGGCATCAGCACAGGGCTGCACTGCACCGGAGGTGATACACCCACACAGGGTATACAGGCAGAGGATGAGCTTCCTCAACAGGAATGAGCAGCAGTGCCAAAGGAGGCTCAGGCTATCGTGCCAGGTCGTTGCAGACATTTGCAGATTGCTGGAGCAAGACCTGCAGCCCAGAGGAACCGGTGGACATTCCTTACCAGTGGCTGTCCAAGTCACCAGAACCCTCAACTTCTTTGCCTCAGGCTCCTTCCAGGGATCTGCAGCAGATATTTGCGGCATCTCACCGTCTGCCACCCACCGATGCATCACACAAGTCATTGATGTCTTCTTTGACAAGTCAGTCATAAGAACATAAGAACATAAGAAATAGGAGCAGGAGCAGGCCATTCGGCCCCTCGAGCCTGCTCCGCCATTTAATGAGATCATGACTGATCCGATTTTGGCCTCAACTCCACTTTCCTGCCCGCTCCCCATAACCCTTGACTCTCCTGTTGCTCAAAAATCTGTCTATCTCAGCCTTGAATATATTCAATGACTCAGCTTCCACAGTTCTCTGGGGTAGAGAATTCCAAACATTACCGACCCTCTGAGAGAAGAAATTCCTCTTCATCTCCGTCTTAAATGGCGACCCCTTATTCTGAGACTATGCCCCCTCGTTCTAGATTCCCTGACGAGGGGAAACATCCTCTCAGCATCTACCCTGTCCAACCCCCTCAGAATCTTATATGTTTCAATGAGATCACCTCTCATTTTTCTAAACTCCAATGAGCATAAGCCCAACCTGCTCAACTTTTCCTCATAAGACAACCCTTCCATCCCAGGAATCAACCTAGTGAACCTTCTCTGAACTGCCTCCAATGCAAGTATATCCTTCCTTAAATAAGGGGACCAAAACTGTATGCAGTACTCTAGGTGTGGTCTTACCAGCGCCCTATACAGTTGTAGCAAGACTTCCCTACTTTTATACTCTATCCGCCTTGAAATAAAGGCCAACATTCCATTTGCCTTCCTAATTACTTGCTGTACCTGCATGCTAACTTTTTGTGTTTCATGTACGAGGACACCCAAATCCCTCTGTACCGCCGCATTCTGTAGTCTTTCTCCATTTAAATAATATTTTTCTTTTCTATTCTTCCTACCAAAGTGGATAACTTCACATTTTCCCACATTATACTCCATCTGCCAAATTCTTGCCCACTCACTTAATCTATCTATATCCCTTTGCAGACTCTTTATGTCCTCCTCACAACTTGCTTTCCCACCTATCTTTGTATCGTCCGCAAATTTGGCTACAATACACTCGCTTCCTTCATCCAAGCCATTAATATAGATTGAAAATAGTTGAGGCCCCAGCACTGATCCCTGTGGCACCCCACTAGTTACAGATTGCCATCCTGAAAATGATCCATTTATCCCGACTCTCTGTTTTCTGTTAGTTAGCCAATCCTCTATCCAATCTAATATATTACCCCCAACACCATGAGCTCTTATCTTATGCAGTATCCTTTTATGTGGCACCTTGTCAAATGCCTTTTGGAAATCCAAATACACTACATCTACTGGTTCCTCTTTATCCACCCTGCTCATTACCTCCTCAAAGAACTCTAATAGATTTGTCAAACACGATTTCCCTTTCATAAAACCATGTTGACTCTGTTTGATTGTATTATGATTTTCTAAATGCCCTGCTACTACTTCCTTAATAATGGATTCGAGCATTTTGCCAATGACAGATGTTAGGCTAACTGGCCTATAGTTTCCTGCTTTCTGTCTCCCTCCTTTTTAAATAAGGGCGTTACATTTGCGGATTTCCAATCCGCAGGGACTTTCCAGAGTTAAGGGAATTTTGGAAGATTACAACCAATGCATCCACTATCTCTGTAGCCACTTTTTTTAAGACCCTAGGATGCAGGCCATCAGGTCCAGGGAACTTGTTCGCTTTTAGACCCATAAGTTTGCCTAGTACTTTTTCTCTAGTGATAGTGATTGTTTTAAGTTCCTCCCTCCCTTTTGCCCCTTGATTTTCTACTATTCCTGAGATGTTTTTAGTGTCCTCTACTGTGAAAACAGATACTGTACTTCTGCTCTCACACCTTCCCTTCTCTCCCAAAACCACGATAGTGCTCCCCTTGTCCTCACCTTTCACCCCACCAGCCTCCACATTCAATAGATCATCCTCTGCCATTTCCGTCACCTCCAATGTGATTCCACCACCAAACACATCTTCCCCTCCTCTCCCCTTTCAGCATTCCGAATGGACCACTCCCTCCGCGACACCGTGGTCCAATCCTCAATCACCCCTAACACCCCTTCCCCTTCCCACACACCTTCCCATACAACTCCTCGCCGGTGGGTGCAGGACACTCCCAGCTCTGCTCAGCTGCATGCAGACGCTGAGCCTTGGGGGCTATCCAGAAAGAGGGTGATCCTGGAGGTGCAGGAACAAGTGCAGGAGGCTTTGACAGGTTTTGCGAGCACGATGTCTACAAATGTGCAGGGAATGGCAGAGTCCATCTCCAACATGAGCACCACCGTGTCGTAAGCAATGGTGACTGTAAGCTCTTCCATGGATCGGATGCCTCCCTGCATGGAGCAGCTAATGCGCCACTCAAAGGAGCACATGGTCTCTATGGAGAATAGTTGACTATCTATGGAGAATAGATGGAAGACGCTCATAGACCTCTAAGAGAGATGTCAATGTAGACGTAGGTCCTCATGGCCCCACTGCTATACAGCAAGGTGCTCTCCAGCTCCTTGCTAGCAGGGAAGTGCGGGTGGCCCAGGAGAGGGTTGATGGTGAGAGGGGACATGGAAGTCATCTCAAAGCGCTCACACTTCTCCCCTATTGTGCCCCCCTCAGTCAGAGCCCCAGATGGCTCCTTGGATTGTAATGGCCGGGTCTTCCCCTGCACGGTCGCAGGAGGAGCAGACCTTGGCGGGGCCATCACAGGCTCCAAAACCCAGAGGGCGTCCGCCAAAAGTGTCTATATAGTCGCAGCAGGGAAGTGAGCAGGCAGCCTCTACTTCTGCTGAAGGCACAGTGGTAGCACCTCATAGAAGCATGCGTAAGAGAAGGATGAAACACAAATAGATGCACAAGGGTAACCACTTGGGTGTTTTAATAAATGTTTGTGTAAAGTTTTCATTACTGTGATGTCACAGATAAAAATATTTATTTTCACCACTTTGTCAATTTTGTCTGCAACTTTGGAACTGGCTTAGTGAGTTAGAGTGAATGGTGAGACATAACGTTACCTCCAGCAGTGGTGGTCAGTGTGAAAGGAATGGCTTGGTTATTGTAGGGATCCTTTATGGTGTTGATGTGGGGTGGTGCCAACCTGGCGCAGCATGTGGCAGCCATATGGGTGCAGTGCCTGAAGTTAAGTAAATCTGGCCATGATGAGGCCATCCCTGGCCTCCCGGGCAACAATGTGCTCAGGTGCTGGTGGGATCTGGACCGCAGGTTCCTCCAACTCCTGCTCCTCCTCCTTTTCTTCTTCCAGCTGATGCTCCTCCTCCTCCTCCTCCTTCTCCTCCTCCTCTGAAGAGGCTGTGCGCTCAGAGGCTTGCTCCTCATGCAGCGCTCATCCTTGATGCTGCGCTATGTTGTGCAGGGCGCAGCAGACCATGATGATTCTGGAGACCCTGGCTCGTGTGTACTAAGGGGCTCCTCCAGATCTGTCAAGGCAACTGAAGTGCATTTTCAGCATGCCTATTGTCTGGTGGAAACATGGCTTTCATTATATCTCTCCTCGACCTCAGTACTTGGCCTCCTCAAGGGTATCATGAGCCATATCTTCAGTGGATACCTCTTGTCCCCAAGCAGGCAGCCAGAAAGTCTGTTTGGAGGAGTGAAGACCTGAGGGAGGGTGGACTGGTGAAGGAGGCAAACGCCATGGCAGCTGCCAGGGAATTTGGCACACACATGCATGATGATCTTCCTATGGTTGCAGACCAGCTGCATATTGAGGGAATAGAAGCCCTTGTGATTGACAAGGACTCCTGGGTGATGATGGGGTGCCCTGATGGCCACATGTGTGCAGTCGATGACTCCCTGCACCCGTGGGAAGCCAGCCTGAGCGGCAAAGGCCAGCACCCGCTCAGTAACACTGGCTTCATCAGGTGCAAAGTTGATATAATTGACTTAATGTAATAGCTGATGAGAGTAAACTAGCAAGAAATATAAAAACTGACAGTAAGAGCTTCTACAAGTATATAAAAAGGAAGAGAGTAGCTAAAATAAACATTGGTCCCTTAGAGAACAAGACTGGGGAAATAATAATGGGAAACAAGGAAATGGCTGAGGCATTGAACAAACGAAGGGTCATCGACCTGAAATGTTAACTCTGTTTCTCTCTCCACAGATGCTGCCTGACCTGCTGAGTATTTCCAGCATTTTCTGTTTTTATTTCAGATTTCCAACATCTGCTGTATTTTGCTTTTGTAAGAAGAAGAAGCCGATTGTTTTGACACTCCCAGCCATCAGCTCCTCAAGGTTGACCAGCAAGGCCATTTGCAGTGTCACCCACTGAAAGTTAGCAGCCTTCCACCGGCAATGCTGCAGCCACTGGGGTAGCACTGTGTGACATCAGTAGGATAGGCAAAGGCACACACAAGACAGTCACTAAGAGGATGCATAAGGGTGATGAATTGAATTCTTGATGTCATATTGGATGGTCAGTGGGACAAATGTTGAAAGGGGAATTGGGATTGTGGTCACTGGGATCGGAGATGGATGATTCCATCCTGGATATCCCAGCCACAAAGGGGCTGCCTGAGTTGCATCCTTCCGTCTGTTTCCTCCTCTTCTGCTTCCTCCTCTTCGGCTTCTTCCTCTTCGGCGTGTTCCTCTTCTGCTTCTTCCACTTCTACTACTTTCTCTTCTGCGTTTTCCTCTTCTGCGTCTTCCTCTTCCCTCTGTGAGCCGATGCTGGAAATCTGAAATAAAAGCAGAAACTGCATAAAATGCTCAGCAGGTCAGGCAGCATCTTGACCTGAGATGTGAACTCTGTTTCTCTCTTCATGGATGGTGCCTGACCTGCTGAGTATTTCCAGCATTTTCTGTCTTCTCAGAGACCTTCCTTTACCATCCAAAGCCTTGCAAGCATCCAGCAGCTCTCCCTGCACTCCCTGCACACTTTAAAAACTTTTAACATCTATTGCATCAAGCCACTACTTCAATAAAATATAATAAAAACAGTCCAAAAGCTTAAATCCAAACTTACCTGAAAGATGTGTGTATTCCTTTAAGAAACGCTGACAGCATCTCTGCAGGGCTGCTTCACACACACTTTTCTGAGCGTGCTTAGGACCCGGCGCTATGGCCCTTACCAAAATGGCTGCTGCTGAGTCCCGCGCCAGAGGCTGGCGGCTGACCATTTTTTCCCGAAACGGGCCTTAACGACCAGCAGAAAGACTACAAATTTCTAGGCCTATACCTCTTGTGATAAACACGAGAATTTCATTCGCTTTTTTTTATGACCTCATCAACCCAAGGAGCTCCTATAATGTCCTTCCCTACACTTCTCCACCGAGCCACCTCCCTCTCCTCCTTTAAGACCCACCTTAAAACCTATCTTTTTGATCATGCTTTTAGTCACCCCTCCTAATATCGCCTTTGGTTCAGTGTTCATTTATGTCTGATTACAGTTCTGTGAAGTGCCTTAGGATGTTTATTCTATGTTAAATGCACTATATAAATGCAATTTGCTGTTGTTGAAGTTGTTCAAGCTGTACCCCAAATCCCTCTGTTCTTGCACAGCACTAACCCTACTTCCATTCAGAGTATAATTACTGCTGTTGCTATTTTTTGCCAAAATGTATCTCCTCATACTTACTGACACTGAATTCCATCTGATCAATATTGCCTTTGGTGTTCTAACGAATTAACCATAGCGCCCCGAAAAAGTTAGCACCCCTGCGGCCGATTTTCCCAGGTAGCACTGGAAGCACCCCGCGTCCCTCTTGGGGTGCTGCGAGCCAATATCGCAGCACGTCGCACCACGGTACTGCAGGCCTCCCTCCCCTTATTAAAGGGGAGGGGCCTGCGCAGCACGTCCCGTCGCCCAGCCAGGCCACCAGGGATCGGGAGTGCCGGCAAACGAGCCCAGCACTCAAGAGGAATGCCGGGCTCACGAAGAGCAGCCGGCACCCCACGGGGAGGCTTCACGGGGGCCGGGGACAGCAATGGGGGCAGGCGGCCAGCAACAAAAATGGCCACCCGCCACCTCCCCTTTAACTAGCGCCACCCCGGCCGCAGGTAGAGCCCCCCTGACCCCTGCGGACATAGCGTCCGGTGGTAAGTCGGGGGGCGCCACCCAACATTATAGCTGGGGTGCGAGCGGGGCGCTGCGCACGGCGATGATGTCATTGCCAGCGACCCAGCGCCGCACGGCGCTAATGGGTAGCGCCACCGCTGAATTTCACGGGAGGCATTAGCGGCGCTGCGCCCAGGAGCTAGTTGATTTGCGCCCCGTTAGCGCCCTCTTAGGACGCTAACGGGAGGCGCAAATCAACCGAATTTAGCCCCCCATATCCCTTATTTTGGTATCACCAAAATCACTGACTCACAGTGAACAGATGTGTCCACAGAACGGAACCTTCTAATACACACTTCCCACTTCTAACTATGCTGAAAAACTGTCCTTAATTCCTGCTCTCTCTTTTCTCCCTTCTAACCAATATTTAAATCCAGTTTGCTATCCTCCTCCTAATTCCATACCATTTAACTTTTTCTAAAAGGGTTGAAATTGGTTTTTGACAAAAGCACAAAATGGATGACTACAAATCAGAAGCATGTTTTACACCACGTCCAATTTTCTTTTCTATTGACGAATTATAATTGGTTTTAACCTCCAATTATCCATAACATTCCAAAACTATCAGTCGTTTCTTTTTTTAAATAGATAAACTTATTTGCCATTAAATTTTTTAAAGCATGTGTGCTGCCCTGCAGTCCTGTGTGCCAATTTCATCTTACCTCAGCTCGCTCTCCTCATCTTTCTAAAATCTGCCCTCATCCAATCTGGTGTTCTAGTTCCTGTACAGACTTTTTCTCTTTCTAGTTATATCTTTTATTGTGGTCAATTCTCCCAAGGCGCTGACCCACATTTGATCCATCTATCTGATCTATGTCATTACTCATAATCAGAATTAGCAATACCTCCACCTTGGAGTGTTTCAGGAGAGTCTTGCTCTCTCTCCCAAGACCTGGCCTATAATATAAAAGGCCCTACAATAAAGGCACATGACAGCAACAAAGGTTAGCCAAGAAAGCAGCAGCCAAGTAACACAATCTTATCATGCTTCATTATTACAAGTTACTGTAGCTGGTTCTTCTTTCTAAATCAACAGGTCTGTATCTGCACATTCCAAAAGCTTTTCAATAACATTTTGACTAAAGTTCAGAGTTCGCATGCCGATGCCAATGGACAACAGATAGCAGGAGATAAGGAATGTTTTTCTTTTGCATAATTGCAATTTGCCCTGCTTTAACTGGAACATTTGTGTTACATAACACTGAGGGCCTCTTGTCATAAGGCAAGGAACAATTGCCCTGGTCTCTGTGTAATGATATTGTAAATGTGTTTGTATTTTGGATGCAGTTATAAGCAGGTTTTATTTTTTATGTATTTATGGTTATCTATATCAAAGGTGCTGCACACGTGATGGGAGCAATTTTCTCCCCCAAGAAAGGTGTTTTACATGCTTTCAGTGGCCAACTTTGTAAGGGGTAACTTTAAAATAATTTAAAAAGAATAGATTTTTTTTCCTCCAGGCTCGAGGCCGCAATATTCCAAACGAACCCCACTTCATTGGCATGGTATACCTTGTCTTAGCAGATGTATTGCTGCCATCCCTAAGCCAGGTCCTTCTCAGTATAAGAGACATAGGAACTCCCAACATAAGAAGTCTCCACCCTTGGCCTTGCTCCTCCTTATGCTGCTTGCCTTGTTGGGTATAAGCAAAGGCCACTGGGGTAGCACAGCGTGACATCAGTAGGATAGAAAAAGGCACACACAGGACAGTCACTAAGGGGATGCACAAGTCAGTAAAGAGGGAAGGTAAGGTGTAGGGAAAATGTTGAAAGGGGAATTGGGGTTGTGGTACCTGGTACCGCAGGCAGATAATGCCATCCGTAACCTGGCCAGAAAGAGACTGTCTTGGTTGCATCCTTCCTTCCGCTTCTTCCTCTTCCGCGTCTTCCTCTTCCCTCTGTGAGCGGATGCTGGAAATCTGAAATAAAAGCAGAAAATGTTGGAAATACTCAGCAGGTCAGGCAGCATCTCGACCTGAGATGTGAAATCTGTTTCTCTCTCCACAGAGGCTGCCTGACCTGCCGAGTATTTCCAGCATTGTCTGTCTTCTCCGAGGCCTTCCTTTACCATCCGAAGCCTTGCAAGCTTCCAGAAGCACTCCCTGCACACTTTAAAAACTTTTAACATCTATTGCACCAAGCCACTACTTCAATAAAATATTAAAAAGTCCAATCCAAAAGCTTAAATATAAACTTACCTGAAAGATGTGTGTGTCCCTTTAAGTAGCGCTGAGAGCGTCTCTGTAGGTCTGTTGCATGCTCGCTTTTCTGAGTGAGCTTAGGCCCTAGCGTTAAAGTCATTGCTCTGCTGTTTTGCATTTCTAGGGCCAGCGCTGCTAACGTCAGCGCTGTGGCCCTCACCAAAAAGACAGTCGCTGAGTCCCGCACCAGAGGTGGGCAGAAGTGAGGCAGCCATCATTTTTTTTCAAGAAACGGGCCTTACCAGCGAGCAGTAAGTACCCGAATTTCTAGACCTTTGTTCCCAACAAGACCCACAGGAACCCAAGTGCAAGGCCAAGACCTGAGGTCGACTGGTCTCTTGCCATAACTCCAGCAGGAAACAGATGGAACACACAGAAAAATGGTGGGTGTGTTGGGTTTCTATCATTTCTAGATGTTTCTGACTTGCTTTATAAGAGGCAGAACCTCTGCCTGCCCCTCATAAGACAAATGTTCTCAGAGGCAGAGCCAGGGATAGGGATTCCCTACACAGGAGTTCCACTCCACTAGCTAAGTCAGGACCCAGCATATCTCTGGATGTTGGTTGGCTGAGTGAGTTTAGGGGTGCTGGCCTCCAGATGGGTGAAACTAGACCCCCAAGAAAGTGGCTTGGGCCCCCAAAAAAAGAGAACATTGTAAAAAATGTTTTGCTGGTTGGCTTCCGAGGAGAACTTGGCCGAGATAGGGAGAGGGAGGCCTGGGCAACCTCCAATCCCCACAGTGATTGAGTGCTGCAATTTCCAGCCACAAGGCACAGGCGGGCACCCATAGTGATGCTTGCGCCTGCCTGCCCTATGCAAACTAGGTGACCTTCTGCTGACCCCGTGAACTCTGGTGGGGTCAGCACGGAGGGCTCTGGTGGGCTTGATCTGTTGGGATCGCACCCCGAGGATTTTCGGGTCTCCAGTTCCCTGGTCAATATTCCTTCCTGAAACAACACCACCAAAAAATTAACTGATTATTGATCTGATTGGTGTTTGGGAACCTTGTTGTATTGAAAATGTTGTTGTATTTGTCTACAAAATAACAGTTATTGAACTTCATGGTAGCTCATTGCACTTTGTGCTTTGGAATGTCCTGGCAGATATTGATGAAATGCTATATAAATGCAAAAATCAAAATCTAATTTCAATTTTTGGTAAAATTTAAATATTTGGACTTGTTGAAGTGAAAGAATATATGGGGAGATTTTCTGCTTGGACACTTTCGGTGAATGTTGGGACTACATATTGGGAAATTTTGCACTCCAGCCCAAGATTTACCATCAAATATTTTTAATACAGAAAATATTTCTGATAATTTGGGGAAGAAATTGAGCTCTGTAGTGCCCATTTTTAGTCGCCATGCAGCCTCCTAATGTTCAGAAATGGGGTCCAAGGTGCGTGAACACTGGTAAAGGGGTTTGCGCGCTCGCACTTAACGACTGCCGACAGCATGCAGAGCAGGCAGATTATGACATCACTCAGTGTGCAATCGTGATTTGACACCAGCGCTGCCATTTTTGAATACCACACACCAGCCTACATTCTGTCTTAACCTCGCACAGCTGGACACGATGTTAAACGGCATGAAGGCCCTTCCACCAGCGCTACTTAAGAACATAAGGCCAATCAGCCATTAGAGCTTGCGCCACTATTCATCAAGATGACAACTGACAACTGATCTTCTACCTCAACTCCAATTTCCCACCCTATCCCCATATCCCTTGATTCCCTTAGTATCCAAAAATCTATCGATCTCTGTCTTGAATAAACTCAACGACTGAGCCTCCACAGCCCTTTGGGGTAGAGAATTCCAAAGGTTCGCAACCCTTTGAGTGAAGAAATTTCTCCTCGACTCAGTCCTAAATGGCCGACCCCTTATTCTGAGACTGTGACCCCGTGTTCTAGACCCCCCAGCCAGGGGAAACATCCTCCCAGCATTTACCCTGTCAAGCCCCTTAAGAATTTTATGCATTTCAATGAGATCACCTCTCATTCTTCTAAACTCCAGGTCTAAACCCTAGTCTACTCAATCTCTCCTCAAAGGACAATCCCCCCATTCCAGGAATCAGTCCAGTGGACCTTGTTGCATTCTCTCGAAGGCAAGTGTATACTTCCTTAGGTACGGAGACCAAAACTGTACACAATACTCCAGGTGTGGTCTCACCAGGGCCCTATATAATTGTAGCAAGACTTCTTTACTCTTATACACCAATCCCTTTGTAATACCATTTGCTTTCCTAATTGCTTGCTGTACCTGCATATTAACATTCTGTGATTTGTGTACAAGGATACCTAGGTCCCTCTGAATATCAACATTTACCAGCCTCTTACCTTTTAAAAAATATTCTGCTTATTTACAAGGGTTTGCACAGATTGCAGGCCTCCCCATGGTCCAGGGTGCCATTGACTGCACTACTGTGCCATGTGTGTATTTATAATTATTTCTGTAAAGATTCAAACTACAACACTTGCTAAGATTAATGGGGGCTGTACTGGCAGTCGACCACGCCCTCCAGGCTCTATGGCGGAGGGAGTGGAGGCAGCAAGAAAGATGGGAACATGTGCGCAGAGGGAGGAGGAGGGCCATCAGGGCTCTCAACAGGAGGCCTCACCCTCCGAAGGTATTCTGACAGCACTTCTCCTACCTCCAATTAAGCAAGGAGCAGTGTATTAGAAGGCTTCACTTCACCAAGGAGGTGGTCACAAAACTCTGCCACCTCTTGCAACCAGACTTCCAGCCTCAGACCAGGGCGACTACGGCTCTCCCAGTGGCCCTCAAGGTCACTGTGGCCCTCAATTTCTTCGGCAGCGGATCCTTCCAGTCTGCAGCAGGAGACATAGCTAACATCTCACTGTTCGCTGTCCATCACTGCATCCGGGAGGTCACGGAGGCTCTCTACAGTAGGAAAAGGGACAACATTGGCTTCCCCATCACCAGAGAGAAGCAGGACGAGCGTGCATGTGGCTTTGTCAGGATAGTGGGATTCCCCATGGTGCAGGGCGCCATTGACTTCACCCACGTGGCTTTGCAAGCACCGCATAACAATCCTCAGATCTTCTGTAACCGCAAAGGCTACCACTCACTTAATGTGCAGTTGGTGTGCAACCACACACAGCAAATCCTCACCGTCAATGCCCATTATCCTAGCAGCAACCACAATGCCTTCATCCTGCGCCAGACCGGTGTGCCAGCACTCTTCCAGCCACCACATCAAACTCAAGGTTGGCTGCTCGGAGACAAGGGCTATCCGCTCTCCAGCTGGCTCATGACTCCCCTCCGCAACCCCAACATATAATGAG
This sequence comes from Squalus acanthias, assembly GCA_030390025.1. NCBI lineage: Eukaryota > Metazoa > Chordata > Chondrichthyes > Squaliformes > Squalidae > Squalus > Squalus acanthias. The sequence goes on along the minus strand of CM059428.1, from coordinate 49,227,347 downwards.
AGCCATGCTGGCACCAGGAACATCATCGAGCAGACCTTCGGAGTGCTGAAGCAACGGTTCCGCTGCCTTGACCGCTTGGGAGGAGCCCTCCAGTACTCGGCTGAGCAGGTGTCCCTTTTCATGGTGGTCTGCTGCATGCTCCACAACTCGGCCATCATGAGGGCCCAGACAGGGATTGTGGGACCACCTCAGGAGGAGGATGAGGGAGAGGAGGAGGAGGAGAAGGACGAGGAGGAAGAGGAAGATGAGGAAGACGAGGAAGATGAGGAAAACGAGGAGGAACAGGAACGAGGGAGAAGGCAGCCACTCAATCGGACTTCCGGAAGGGCGGCCCGTGACTGGCTCATCAGTCTCCGCTTCGAATGAATGAAACCCCAGATCCCCATTGCCCACCACATCGCCATCATACCATCCTACAAAGTGCTCCCCCAGTGGCTGCAGCACAGCTGGTGGAAGGTTGCTGAGTTTCCATGCGGGAGACTTCAGCTGGCCTTGCAGGATGACCTTGACCAGCTCTGGACCTAGAAGGCCCGGCTGTAGACTCCACCACCTTGGCATGGGCGGCAGCAGTCTGGGCTGGCTGGATGACAGGCAGTGACAAGGGCAATGGCGGAGTGGCAGTGGTGGGAGCAGGAATGCTGTCATCCTGAGAGAGGACAGCAGGTTCCTGCTCCACTGACCCACTGCCACTGCCTCGGGGCGGCACCTCAGCATCCCTAGCAATCTGTTGGAGCTCAGATTGCTGGCCTGCTGCGACACCCTGAAAGCCCCAGTCGACGGTGGTAGAACCAGCTGTGATGGCATCAGTCAGAGCTTGGCTGGCATCACACTGAGGCTGCAGGAGAGCAGCCAGAGTTTGGATGGCACCAAGCAGAGACTGCATGAGAGCAGTCTGAGCTGCCGCTGCAGCACTAAGACGTTGGGTCACTTCCGCCTGTACTGCAATGGCAGCTGCGACATCGCCCATCATGCGCGCCATCATGTCTGGGTCGTCACGGCCTCTCTGGGAGTCTACCATCATTTTCAGACTGGAAATCCTGGGCTCCATGCTTTGCACAGAGCCTTGTGCAATGTTGGAGGCGGACTCCTCCACTCTCCTTGCCACTGCCGAGAGGCTCTCTGGCAGCTTTGCCATTGCACCTATCATTTCCGTGTACATGCCCATCACCCTTCCTTTAAAGGCCTCCCTATCGAGGTCCTCATCTGAGTCCTGTGCAGCAGAACTCACGCACGAACTCGCCCTCGGGGGAGCTGGCCCCCGAGCTATCCTTTCCCCCTGGCCTTGCTGCAGCCTGGTGCCTCACCCTGTGCAGATCCCACTACACTAGCCTCTAAAGAACACATAGTGCCAGTATCTGAGCTGGTGTCTGTGGGTGAGCGATGCAGTGATGCGGTGTTTTCTTCCTCCTCCTCTTCTCCCCCCTCGCTCTCTGCGGTGCCCTCAGGGATAGGCTGCTCAGGTGCTTGCTGATGATCTGAAAGCAGAAAGGCACAAGAGTCAGGTTATGGTTAGGGGAGGGGGGAAGGAAGGCAGAAATGCATGCATACAGCATAATTAGCTGGAAAGTGCGAAACGATTGTGGGCTGAGGAGGAAGTGGATGTGAGAAGAAGGAGTAGGCAGGAACATACCGTTGTTGTCCCCAAGGGGGTCAATGTTGCCGGTGGCCACGGTGCCCAACACCTGGTGCCCAATGATCTGCAGCACTCGATTCTCCAGGTCACTCAAATGTTCAATGTGGGCTTGGCCGCTGCCTGTGCGCTCCTGCTCCCTCCGGTTGTGAGCCACTTTGGCCTGTAAGAGAAAGGAAAGTGTGTGAATGAGTGTGGTGCAATGTGTTTGGGTGATGTGCTTGCCATCATTGAATTGCTGTCATTGTGTGCAAGGTGTGAGATGTGGATGTGAGTATTGCTAGGTAGAGATTGTTGGTGGGTGAGTGCTGGGGGTGTGGTACTTTGGGCAGTGTGTGAGGCTTGTGGTGCAGATGGTGGTATGTAGCATTTGTTGAAGCCTTCACTCACCCTGAACACCCGTGTGAGGTCGTTAAAGCTTCTTCCTGCACTGTGTGTAGGTCGTGGGGACCACAGTGTTGCTGGTGACACGCTGCGCTACCTCCCTCCACATGGTGTGGAACACTTGTGGCGAGGCCCTCCTTCCAGTTGGTGGGTACAGGACCGCCCTCCTCCTCTCCACCACAAATACCAATGCCTCCAAAGCTTTATCAGAGATCCTCCACACTCTCTCCCTGGAGTGACGATCTGCCATCACGATTTGTTCGTAACTGATCCTTCTCCTTCTCCTTCTTCTTCTTCTTCTTCTTCTTAGGATTGTTGAGGCAGCTGCACACCCAACAATGATGAGAATGAGGTGCTGCAGCATCAATGAACCTCCCCTTTAAGTAGTGAAAAAAAGCCTGTGGCAATTATGACTTGCAATTAGACTGCCCCCGATATTGGTCCAGCTTTTCAGTGTAACTCCAATGAGCTTGCATTTTTACACAAGAACCATGACTGCAATCATTTTAATGAGGAGTGAGCACGAATTTTGCGTGCAGTCGAGACAATTTTCATCTGGCACTACTTAACCATTTTTAGTCTAAACACTGCCCGTTCCTTGGCTATAATGAATTTCTAGCTCACCGGTAAGGGAAAGCAAACAGCGGAGACTCTATCGTTAGAATTGTGGAATAAGAGAGGACTTAAAACTGTAATGGGATTGTCTATAGGCCTCCTGATAGCAGCAATGAAGCAGCAGAATGTATTAATTCAGAGATTAGAGAGGCTTGCAGCAAAAGCAGAGTTATTTTAATGGGAGACTTTAATTTTCATATAGATTGGGAAGAACAGGGTAATATGGAAGGTGGCATCATCAGAACAGATGCGATGGAGATGGAGAAACTGGGAGAATGGAATAGAGTCCTTACAGGAAGCGGGGTGGGAGGAAGAGTAGTCCAGGTAGCTGTGGGAGTCAGTGGGCTTATAGTGGATGTTTGTTGACAGCCTATCCCCAGAAATGGAGACAGAGAAGTCGAGGAAGGGAAGGGGAGAGTCGGAGATGGATCATGTGAAGATGAGGAAAGGGTGGAAATTGGAAGCAAAGTGCCACCTTCCATACTAGAGCTTACGATATGTCTTCCTTTTACCTGAACCGAGGATTCCCCTCTAACGTGCCCGTTCCATTTCCCGCATTTCTGCTCTCACCTCTTCCCCTCCCTCCCAGAACCATGATAGGGTTCCCCTTGTCCTCACCTTTCACCCCATCAGCCTCCACATTCCAGGGATCATCCTCCACATTTTCCGCCACCTCCAACGTGATCCCACCACAAAACACATCTTCCCCTCACCTCCACATTCAGCATTCCGAAGGGACTGCTCCCTCCATGATACCCTGGCCCACTCCTCAATCACCCTCAACACACCATCCCCTTCCCACGGCACCTTCCCATGTAAGCGCAGGAGATGCACTTTTACCTCCTCCTTCCCAATGTCCAAGGCCCCAAACACTCCTTCCAGGTGAAACAGCGATTTACTTGTACTTCTTGCAATTTAGTATACTGTATTCACTGCTCACAATGCGGTCTCCTCTACATTGTGGAGACCAAATGCAGATTGGGTGACCGCTTTGCGGAACACCTCCATTCAGTGGGAACAGTAGCATAGTGGTTATGTTACCGGACTACTAATCCAAAGGCCTGGATTAATGATCCAGAGACATGAATTGAAATCCCACCACAGCATCTGTGGAATTTAAATTCAGTTAATTAAATAAATCTGGAATAAAAAGCTAGTATTAGTAATTGTGACTATGAAACTGTAAAACTTGTAAAAACCCATCTGATTCACTAATGTCCTTTAGGGAAGGAAACTTGCTGTCCTTATCCGGTCTGGCTTATATGTGACTCCCGGCCCACAGCAATGTGGTTGACTCTTAACTGCCCTCTGAAATGGCCTAGCAAGCTACTCAAACTGCTACAAAGAAGTACTGCAGCGGTTCAAGAAGGCAGCTCACCACCCCCTTCTCAAGGGCAAGTAGGGATGAACAATAAATGCTGGCCTTGCCAGCGACGCCCACATCCCAGGAATGAATAAAGAAAAAAAAAGTCCGTAAGCGTGACCCCGAGCTTCCAGTCACCTGTCATTTTAATTCTCCACTCCACTCCCACTCTGACCTCTCTGTCTTTGACCTCTTACATTGTTCCAACGAAGCTTAACGCAAACTCGAGGATCAGCACCTCATCTTTCGATGAGGCACTTTATGGCCTTCTGGACTCAACATTGAGTTCAACAATTTCAAACCATAACCTCTGCTTCTATTTTTTCAGAGGGCAGTTGTTGATGATTCTGCCATTCCCATTTACACCTCTTCTGGACTCATCTTTTGTTTCTTTACTTGTCTCATTACCATCTCCTTTAGTTTTGTACTATCATACATTGGTCTCCTTTGCGCCTCCCGTTAGCGCCTCTGGAGGGGGCGCTAACAAGGCGCAAATGGGTTTGCGACCGGGCGCAGCAATATCAACGCCTCCCGCTAAAGTCGGCGGGAGTTTTGCCGCGGCGGTAAGACATTGCGCCCCGATCTCCTGCGCCCGGAGATCATGACGTCATTGCCGTGCGCAGCGCCCCAGTTGCGCCCCGGATGAAAAATTCCCGCTCTCCCCCTGCTCGTGCGCCTGCCGTTAACAGCGACAGGTAGAGGAGGCGACTTTCAGTCAGATGTCCCCTGGAGGAGCGCTGTTTAAAGGCGTCCACATCCGGTTTAGTTTTCGTCAGCCAACAATGCTGCGTCAATAGTTTCACACAGGTGAAGAGGCAATCAAGGTCACCATCGCCCTCAATTTCTACGTCAGCAGATCATTCTAGTGTGCGACAGGCGACATCTCCAAGATCTCCCAGTTTGCCGTCCATTGCTCCGTCCACCAGGTCACAGATGCTCTGTACAGAAAGAGAAGGGACGACATTTCCATCCCCATGGCCAGAGAGAAGGAGCGCGAGCAGCATGTGGCTTTGCCAGGATGGCGGGCTTCCCCATGGTGCAGGGCGCCATTGACTGCACCCACGTTGCTTTACGGGCACCTCATAACAATCCTGAGGTATTCTGTAACCGCAAAGGCTACCACTCACTTAATGTGCAGTTGGTGTGCGACCACACATGGCGAATCCTGACCATCAATGCCCGCTAACCTGGCAGCAGCCACGATGCCTTCATCCTGCGCCAGACCGGTGTGCCAGCTCTATTCCAGCCACCACATCAAGCTCGTGGCTGGCTGCTGGGAGACAAGGGGTATCCGCTCTCCACCTGGTTCATGACTCCCCTCCACAACCCCAACACTCCTGCCCAGCACTCATATAATGAGAGCCATGCTGCCACCAGGAACATCATCGAGCAGACCATCGGAGTGCTCAAGCAACGGTTCCACTGCCTTGACCGCGAGGGAGGAGCCCTCCAGTATTCGGCTGAGCAGTAGTCATTTTTCGTCGTGGTCTGCTGCATACTGCACAACTTGGCCATCATGAGGGCGTAGCCATTGCCACCAGAATTTATCTCCACCACCTCAGGAGGAGGAGGAGGAGGACGAGAAGGAGGAGGAGCAGGAAGAAGAGGAGCAGGAGGAACAGGAGGATGAACAGCAGCGTCGGAGGAGGAGGCAGCCACTCAATCGACGTTCTGCAAGGTCGGTCCGTGACCGCGTCTTCAGACTTCATTTCCAGTGACTTCGAGTCCTCGTTCCGGTTGCTGAGCACGTCACCATCATTCCATCACTTTGTGATTCCATACCACACCCCAGAACTGAAATGAGACACAGCACCAAATCTGCAACATTGCAGCAATAAATTTATCAAAAACCATTAACCACATATATACAACAACAATATTGACTAATCATCCTTGTGCAAATCCTTGCCTCCCCTCTTTACAGTCCCCTTTCATAGAAATCATAGAAATTTATAGCACAGAAGGAGGCCATTTGGCCCATCTTGTCCGTGCTGGCCGACAAAGAGCTATCCACCCTAATCCCACTTTCCAGCACATAGTCCGTAGCCTTGTAGGTTACGGCACTTCAAGTGCATATCCAAGTACTTTTTAAATGTGATGAGGGTCTCTGCCTCTACCACCCTTTCAGACAGTGAGTTCCCGACCCCCACCACCCTCTGGGTGAAAACATTTCTCCTCATATCCCCTCTAAACTTCTGACCAATTACTTTAAATCTATGCCCCCTGGTTATTGACCCTTCTGCTAAGGGAAATAGGTCCTTCCTATCCACTCTATCTAGGCCCCTCATAATTTTATATACCTCAATTAGGTCTCCCCTTAGCCTCCTCTGTTCCAAAGAAAACAACCCTAGCCTATCCACTCTTTCCTCATAGCTAAAATTCCCCAGCCCAGGCAACATCCTCGTAAATCTCCTCTGCACCCTCTCTAGTGCAATCACATCCTTCCTGTAATGTGGTGACCAGAACTGCACGCAGTATTCTAGCTGCAGCCTAACGAGTGTTTTATACAGTTCAAGCATAACCTCCCTGCTCTTATAATCTATGCCTCGGCTAATAAAGGCAAATATCCCGTATGCCTTCTTAACCACCTTATCTACCTGTCCTGCTACCTTCAGGGATATGTGGACATGCACTCCAAGGTCCCTCTGATCTTCTGCACTTCTCAATGTCCTACCATTTATTGTGTATTCCCTTGCCTTGTTAGCCCTCCCCAAATGCATTACCTCACACTTCTCCAAATTGAATTCCATTTGCCTCTATTCTGCCCACCTGACCAGTCCATTGATATCTTCCTGCAGTCTGCAGCCTTCTTCTTCATTATCAACCACACGGCCAATTTTTGTATCATCTGCAAACTTCTTAATCATACTTCCTACATCTAGTGCTCCTACGTTTAACGAGGTGGTCACACCGCAGGTAAAGAGTGCACAGTCAGAAAGGGAATGGGTGACCGCCAGAGAGAGTAAAAGAACTAGGAAGGTAGTGCCGGAGTCCCCTGGGTCCATCTCCCTCTCCAACAGATTTTCCGTTTTGGATACTGCTGGGGGAGATGGTTTCTCAGGGGAATGCAGCAAGAGCCAAGTCGTGGCACTACGAGTGGCTCAGCTGCACAGGAGGGGAGGAAAAGAGTGGGAGAGCAATAGTGATAGGGGATTCTATCGTAAGGGGAACAGATAGACGTTTCTGTGGCCGCAGACGTGACTCCAGGATGGTATGTTGCCTCCCTGGTGCCAGGGTCAAGGATGTCACTGAGCGGCTGCAGGACAGGATGAACAGCCAGAGGAGGGTGAACAGCCAGAGGTCGTGGTCCATATAGGTACCAACGACATAGGTAGAAAGAGGGATGAGGTCCTGCAAGCAGAATTTAGGGAACTAGGAAATAAATTAAAAAGCAGGACCTCAAAGGTAGTAATCTCAGGATTACTCCCAGTGCCACGTGCTAGCGAGAGTAGAAATAAGAGAATAGACCAGATGAATGCATGGCTGGAGAGATAGTGTAGGAGGGAGGGATTTAAATTCCTGAGGCATTGGGACCGATTGTGGGGAAGGTGGGACCTGTACAAGCTGGACGGGTTAAACCTTGGCAGAACTGGGACCAATATCCTCGCAGGGGGGTTTGCTAATGCTGTTGGGAAGGATTTAAACTAGTTTGTCAGGGGACTGGGAACCTAAATGTGTGCCCAGAATGGAGAGAAACAAAGCTGGAAGTGCAAGTTAGAAAAGTAGTCAGCAAAACTAGTAGGGAGCAGAAACAAAGGCCAACAGTAAAGAGGGTCAAAGTGCAGAAAAATATTAAACAGGCAAAGTTAAAGGCACTTTATCTAAATGCACGTAGCATTCGCAACAAGGTGGATGAATTAATGGCACAAATAAAAGTAAATGGGTATGATGTAATTGCCATTACAGAGACATGGTTGCAGGGTAACCAAAGCTGGGAACTGAATGTTCCAGGGTACTCAACATTTAGGAAGGACAGACAAAAAGGAAAAGGAGGTGGCGTAGCACTGTTAATAAGGGATGAGATCGGTATGGTAGAGATAAAAGATCTTGGCTCGGCAGATCGTGATGTAGAACTGGAATCAGTTTGGGTGGAGCTAAGAAACAGCAAAGGGCGGAAAACATTGGTGGGAGTTGTGTATAGGCCACCAAACAGTAGGGTAATGTAGGGCACAGTATCAATCAAGAAATTAGAAGTGCATGTAACAAGGGCAATACGGTAATCATGGGGGACTTTAATCTGCATATTGACTGGGCAAATCAAATTACCACTAATGGTGTGGAGGACAAATTCTTGGAATGCATGCGAGATGGTTTCCTGGATCAGTATGTGGAGGAACCAACCAGGGAACAGGTTATTCTGGATCTGGTGCTGTGTAATGAGAAAGGGCTAATCAATAATCTTGTGGTAAAGGGGCCTTTAGGGACAAGTGACCATAATATGATTGAATTTTACATTGGCCCGAAAATTAGACCTAATACGCGAGAGTACGCACTGTGTACCCTCGCGTTTTAGGTCTCCAATTGCCGGTTTCCAGCATGCACTGCGCATGCGCGGGAAACCGACACTTTGTGAACTCAAAAGTGGGCGGTTCCTAAGTGAACCGCGTGCGTGCTACAGGCTGCGCGCACGCAGTGCACTTAGTGCTTTGAACGCGCAGGTAAGCATGGAAGATTTTACACATAAAGAAAGGAGGCGTAAGACCCTCTTTTAACAAAGTAAGTAGTTAATTAAGTATTATTTTAAATTTTTTTCAACAGGTTTATCTTTTTTAGAGACTTTAAAGAAAGGTAAGTTTATTGTTATAACTTTTAAAAAGATTTTAAATTTTTTCAAAAATTTAAATTTTTGTTTAAAGTGGTTAATTTATTTAACTATAGTTATTTTATTAATGTGATGGTTTTTTTTAAATTTAATTGAGGTTTAGCTGTTCTTTTGGGGGTAAGTTGTATTCATAGCTTTGAAGTTCTCCTGTCAAAACTATGAATGAAAGATGGTGTGCTGCCATTGGCGCTAACTGAATCACGTGATCCCAGAGCTCGCACGAACTAACTGCGTCTGTGAGTCACGCAAGCACTGCACAGCTGCAGCCTTGAAACTAAAGTTCGTGTGGGCCAGGATGGAAAAGGTAGGCACGCAGTGAGATATCGCGGGGAAGCCTTACCCCCGCAGGAACGCTCAGTGTTTAATTTCTGGGCCATTAAGTTTGAGAGTGATGTAGTCCAATCTGAAACTAAGGTCTTCATTTAAACAAAGGAAACTACAAGGGTATGAGGGACAAGTTGGCCATGGTAGATTGGGAGACTACACTAAAAGGTGTGAAGGTGGACATTGAAGGAAATAATGCATAATTTGCAACAAACATATATTCCTCTAGGGCATAAAAACCCAAAAGGAAAAGTGTTCCAACCATGGCTAACAAAAGAAATTAAAGCTAGTATTAAGTCAAAGGAGGAAGCTTATAAAGTTGCCAGAAAAAGCAGTCAGCCTGAGGATTGGGATCTTTTTAGAAATCAGCAAAGGGGACCAAGAAATTGATAAAGAAAGGGAAAATGGAATATGAGCACAAACTAGCGAAAAATATAAAAACAGATTGAAAAAACTTCTATAGGTATGTGAAAAGGAAAAGACTGGCGAAGGTAAATGTAGGTCCTTTACAGTCAGAGAATTTATAATGGGGAATGAGGAAATGGCTGAGAAATTAAATAAATACTTTGTTTCTGTCTTCACGGAGGAAGACACAAAAAAACTCCCATAAATACGAGAAAACCAAGGGTGTGGCAAGAATGAGGAACTTAAAGAAATTATTATTAGTGAAAAAACAGTACTAGCAAAATTAATGGGACTAAAAGTCGATAAATCCCAAGGACCGGATGACCTACATCCTAGGGTTTTGAAAGAGGTGGCCATTGGGATAGTGGACACATTGGTTGTCATCTTCCAAAATTCTATAGATTCTGGAACGGTTCCTGCAGATTAGAGGATAGCAAATGTAACCCCGCTTTTTAAGAAAGGAGGGAGAGAGAAAACGGGGAACTACAGATCTGTTAGCCTCACATCAGTAGTTGGGAAAATGCTGGAATCTATTATAAAGGATGCAATAACTGGGCACTTTGAAACTAATAGTAAGATTGGGCAGAATCAACATGGATTTAGGAAAGGGAAATCCTGTTTGACAAACCTATTGGAGTTCTTTAAGGATGTAACTAGTGGAGTAGACAAAGGGGAACTGGTAGATGTGGTGTATCTGGATTTTCAGAAGGCCTTCGATAAGGTCCCACACAAGAGGTTGGTGAACAAACTTAGGGCACATGGAATTGGGGGTAATATACTAGCATGGATTGAGAATTGGTTAACAGATAGAAAACAAAGAGTAAGGATGAACGAGTCTTTTTCAGGATGACAGGCTGTGACTTGTCGGGTACCGCAAGGATCGGTGCTTGGGCCCCAGCTATTCACAATCTATATCAATGATTTGGATGAGGGGACTAAATGTAACATTTCCAAATTTGCTGATGATACAAAGCTAGGTGGCAGTGTCAGTTGTGAAGAGAATGTGAAGAGGCTTCAAGGGGATCTCGACAGGCTCAGTGAGTGGGCGAGAACATGGCAGATGGAATATAATGTGGATAAATGTGAAGTTATCCACTTTGGTAGAAAAAACAGAAAGGCAGAGTATTTCCTAAATGGTGAAAGATTGGGGAATGCAGATGCTCAAAGGGACCTGGGTGTCCTTGTACATGAGTCACTGAAAGTATATGTGCAGGTGCAGCAAGCCATTAGGAAGGCAAATGGTATGCTGGCCTTCATTACAAGTGGATTTGAGTACAGGAGTAAAGAAGTCTTACTCCAATTATATAGGGCCTTGGTGAGACCACACCAGGAGTATTGTGTACAATTTTGGTCTACTTACCTAAGGAAGGATATACTTGCCATAGAGGGAGTGCAACGAAGGTTCGCGAAATTGATTCCTGGGATGGCGGGACTGTCGTATGAGAAGAGATTGAGTAAACTAGGCCTGTATTCTCTTGAATTCAGAAGAATGAGGGGATCTCATTGAAGCATACAAAATTATTACAGGGCTTGATAGGGTGGATGCTGGGAGAATGTTTCCCTTGGCTGGGGAGTCTAGAACCAGGGGCCACAGCCTCAGGATAAAGGGTAGGCCATTCAGGACTGAAATGAGAAGAAATTTCTTCGCACAGAGGGTGGTGAATCTTTGGAATTCTCTACCCCAGAGGGCTGTGGAGGCTCAGTCGTTGGGTATATTCAAAACAGAAGTCGATAGATTTCTGACTAGGAAAGGCATCAAGGGATATGGCGATAAGGCCGGTGAATGGAGTTGAGGCTGAAGATCAGCCATGATCTAATTGAATGGCGGAGCAGGTTTGAAGGGCCGAATGGCCTACTCCTGCTCCTATTTCTTATGTTCTTATGTTCTTATGTCTCCCCAGTGGCTGCAGCAGGGCTGGTGGAAGGCTGCTGAGTGTCGGTGCCAGAGACTACAGATGGCCTTGCAGGAAGCCCTTGATCAGCTCTGGGCCTGGAAAGTCCAGCTATAGACTGCACCACCTCAGGCTGGGCGGTGGCAGTCTGGGCTGGCTGGATAACAGGCAGCAACAAGTGCAATGGCGGAGTGGCAGTGGTGGGATCAGGAATGCTGTCATCCTGAGAGAGGACAGCAGGTTCCTGCTCCACTGACCAACTCCCACTCCCTGGGGCAGCACCTCAGCATTCATACCAATCTGCTGGAGCACAGATTACTGGCCTGCTGCGACACCATGAAATCCCCGGTGAACTGTGGTGGACCCAGCGACAATGGCAGCAGTCAGAGCTTTCGTGGCATCAAGCTGAAACTGCATGAGAGCAGTCTGATGGCAGCAACCATTGACTGCATTACAGCACTAAGACATTGTGTGGCTTCCGCCTGTGCTGCAATGGAAGCTGCCACATCGCCCATGACATGCGTCATGAGGTCTGGACCCGTACGGTCTCTCTGGGAGTCCACTATTCTCTGCACAGTGGAAATGATGGGCTCCATCGTGTGCAATGTTGGAGGTGGACTCCTCCACGCTTCTTACCATTGCCGAGAGGCTCTCGGGCACCCTTGCCATTGCACCTATCATCTCGGTGTGCATGCCCATCACTCTTCTTGTGAATGTGTCTCCATCGAGGTCCTCATCTGAGTCCTGTGCAGCAGAACTCACGCGCAAACTCGCCCTCCAGGGAGTTGCCTCCCGAGCTACCCTTTCCCCCTGGCCTTGCTGCAGCCCACTCATCCCAGTGCATCACCCAGTGCAGACCCCTCTACTAAACTTGCCTCCAAAGATCAGCGTAGTGCCAGTATCTGAGGTGGTGCCTGCAGGTGAGAGATGCAGTGACGTGGTGCTTTTCTCCTCCTCCTCTTCTCCCACCTCACTCTAACTGGGAGGCTCAGGGATAGGCTGGTCATCTGGTTGCTGATTATCTGAAAGCATAAAGGCACAACACTCGCATTAATGTGAAGGCAGGGGGGGAGGAATGGAGCAAGGAATGCAGACATTCTCAGGAGGTGGAAAGTGAGAAAGGTTTGTGGTTTGAGGGGGAAGTGGGATGAGAGAAGGAGAGGGGCTGAAGATACCGTTTTTGCCTCAACCGGGTCGACATCGCTGACGGTCACGGCGCCCACCACCTGCTGCCCAATGAGTCGCAGCACTTGCTCCTCAAGGTCTGAGAGCTGCTGGAGCTGCGCATCACCCCCGCCTGTTCTCTGCTGCTCCCTCCTATTGTGGGCCATCTTGGCCTGCAATAGAAACAAATGTGTTTGAGTCAGCTATGTGTTTGGGAGATAAGCCTGCCGTCGTTGAATAGCTGTGATTGTAGGCAAGGCGTGAGATGTGGATGTGAGTTTGAGCAGGTGAAGATGTTTGGTGGGTGAGTGGTGGCAGTGTGGTTGTTTGCACAGTGTGCACAGACTGAGGTTCAGATGCTGGTACGTAGGAGCTGTTGAAGCATGTACTCACCTTGACCACCCGACTGAGGTCGTTGAATTTCTTGCGGCACTGTGTCAGGCTGCGTTCCACCACACTACTGGCCGAGACCTCCTGGGCCACTTCCCTCCACATTGCCCTGAACGCCTGAGGCGATGGCCTCATTCCAGTGGCTGGGAACAGCATTGCCCTCCTTCGCTCCACTCCAGCCACCAATGCCTCCAATGCCACGTCTGTGAACCGACGAGCTCTCTCCCTGGGAGTGGGAACAGCCGTAGCCATCAGGGGATTCACTTGCTCGCAGGTCGCCTCAAAGCCAGCAATGATGGAAATGAGCATCTGCACAATGATGCAATCTCCCCTTAAGAGCTGGAACCAATGTAAAGGATCATTGAATGCATTGCACCTGAAATTCATTAGCGCTCTGCTGGTAGCGCCGTGGTAGCGCCCCACTGAGGTCATTAGCGCTTGATTTAACGCCCCACTTCCTTCCTGGGGCGCTAACACCCAATTTAGTAGAAGTTCAGAGTCCTTAGCTCCTGGCGCTAAATTTTCAAAATTTCAAAAGTTAGCGCCCCAAACAAGGCGATACCCAATTTCACCCCCTTTTGTCATTTAATCACTCCTTCCTTTCACCCTATCACAGACCTTCCCTTTTGTTCTTACTGCCCTCCTCCCCTTTCCTCAGGCAGAAGCTGTTGCTGACTGCATTCCCAGCACAGATTGAGCTTTCTGCAGGCTGCAAGTCTTTCCAGCAAAGTTTCCATCCAGTGTCACCTCATTGGAAGAATCTCTCCCACCATTCACAGATTGCTTCTGTCATCTCTACTTGACCTGACATCTCTTCCATCAGCATGGGTGCTGTTTATACTGTCTCACCTTGGTCCTCAGAATCTGACCACGATGAGCCTCAACAGCAGCAGCACCAGCAACAACAACACCAACCTTCTCCTCAAAGCCCGAATGCTCCACAGGACAGAGGGCATCAGCGCAGGGCTGCACCGCGCCGGAGGCGATACCTCCAACACAGGGTATACAGGCAGAGGATGAGCTTCCTCAACATCACTGAGCAGCAGTGCCAAAGGAGGCTCAGGCTATCGCGCCAGGTCATCGCAGACATTTGCAGATTGCTGGAGCAAGACCTGCAGCCCAGAGGAACCGGTGGACATGCCTTACCAGTGGCTGTCAAAGTCACCAGTGCCGTCAACTTCTTCGCCTCAGGCTCCTTCCAGGGATCTGCAGCAGACATTTGCAGCATCTCGCAGTCGGCCGCCCACAGATGCATCACCCAGGTGATCGATGCCCTCTTTGACAAGTCAGCCAATGATATCAACTTTGACACTAATGAAGCCAGTGTTACTCAGCGGGTGCTTGGCTTTGCCACTCTGGCTGGCTTCCCACAGGTGCAGGGCGTCATCAATTGCACACATGTGGCCATCAGGGCACCCCATCATAACCCAGGAGTCTTTGTCAACCACAAGGGCATCCACTCCCTCAATGTGCAGCTGGTCTGCAACCATAGGAAGATCATCATGCATGTGTGTGTCAAATTCACTGGTAGCTGCCATGACTCTTTCATCCTGTGTCAGGACTTTCTGGCTGGCTGCTTGGAGACAAAGGCTATCCACTGAAAACGTGGCTCATGACACCCTTGAGGCCAAGGAGAGATATAATGAAAGCCGCATCTCCACTAGATATGTCATAAAGCAGACAGTAGGCATGCTCAAAATGTGCTTCAGATGCCTTGACAGATCTGGAGGAGCCCCTCAGTACGCACCAGCCAGAGTCTCCAGAATCATCGTGGTCTGCTGTGCCCTGCACAACACAGCGCAGCAGCGAGGATTAGCGCTGCATGAGGAGCAAGGCACTGAGCGCACAGCCTCTTCAGAGGAGGAGGAGCAGGAGGAGGAGGAGGAGGAGCATCAGCTGGAAGACAAGGAGGAGCAGGAGCTGGAGGAACCTACAGTGCAGATGGCACCAGCACTCGTGCACATTGCTGCCTGGGAGGCCAGGAACGGCCTCAACATGGCCAGATTTACTTAACTTTACGCTGTACAACCATATGGCTGCCACATGCTGCCCCAGGTTGGCAACACCCCACAGCCACACTATAAAGCATCCCTACAATGACCAATCCATTCCTTTCACACGGACCACCATTGCTGAAGGTAAAGTTATGTCTGACCCTACACTCCAACTAACTAAGCCACTTCCAATGGTGCACACAAATTTGTCCAAGATGGAAAGTTTGAAAAGAAAGAAATTTATGATTCACATTCAATTAACTGAAACTTCACATTAACATTGAATAAATCACCCAAGTGGCTACCCTTGTGAATCTACTTGTGTGTCATCTTTCTCTTACGCATGATTCCACATGGTGCTACCCCTTGGCTTCAGCAGAGGTAGAGGCAGCCTGCTCAATTTCCTGCTGCCACTGTTTCGACACTTTTGGCGGTCTGGGTTTTGGCACCTCTGATGGCCCCGCCAAAGTCTGATCCTCCTGCAACCATGCAGGGGCAGACCCAGCCATTGCTGTCTGGGGAGGCATCTGGGACTCTTACTGAGGGGGTGGCAACAGGGGAGAAGTGTGAGCGCTTTGAGAGGAGCCCACACTTCCATCACCATCATCCCTCCCATGGGCCACCCGCACTTCCCTGCTAGCAAGTAGCTGGAGAGCACCTTGCTGCACATCAGTGGGGCCGTGAGGACCCACGTCTACACTGACATCCCTCCTAGAGAGGACGTCTATGAGCCTCTGCCATCTATTGTCCATAGATACCCATCTATCCTCCCTAGATAGCCATCTATTCTGCATAGAGACCATGTGCTCCTCTGAGTGGCGCAGTAGCTGCTCCATGCAGTTGGCCATCTTATCCATGGAAGAGCCTACAGTTGCCATCGCCTGCTCATGTTGGAGATAGACTCCTCCATTCTCTGAACACTGGCAGTCATTGCCCTCGCAAAACCTGTCAGAACCTCCTGCACGTGTTCCTGCAGCTCCAGGATCGTCCTCTTTCTGGATGGCCCCCAAGGCTCAGTGTCTGCATGCAACTGAGCAGAGCTGGGAGAGTCCTGCGCCCTCTGACAGGGAGTTAGATATGTCATATGAAGAATGGGTACAGATACCATTATGCACATAACTACCATTCAATGGCTGCTGACATCAGCCTCCATATGAGTGACTGATGTATGCCATGTAGCTGTATGATATGTAATTCTGTCACCAGGTTGCTGAGATGTCCCCCTCTCTCCGTCTCCCACCTCCAGGAGCTCGGCGACTCCTGCCAGCTCTAACGCAGCCTCCTCTGCTGTGGTCAGGGTGGCCATTGATGGGGGTCCACCGCCAGTTCACTCCCTCTCCCTCTTATTGTGGGCTCTCTTTTCCTGCAAGAAGGGAAAGAAGAGAAGGTTGAGTGAGAGTGATGGAATGAGTGTAAGGAATGGATGGGTTATATCTTTAGAGGGAGACTATGATGGAGTGGGATGGTAATGCCAAGTGGCCTCCTTGTGTGTTGTTAGTTGGTATGATTGCATTAGGATGAGGGTGAGTGTGAGGGGTGGCTAGTAAGATGGGGATGTGATAACGTAGATAGAGGGAGGGATGGGTGGAGGTGCAAGGTATGTTGGTGTGAGTAAGGATGTGCAGGAGTAGGTTTGGGATGGCAGAGTGATGGGGATGTGATGAAAGGCACAGCAGGATGAAGGTGAGTGTGGCTTTGGACTCACCTTTCCTGAGCTAAGAAGATCATTGAAGCGTTTGCGGCACTGCACCCAGGTCCATCCTGATAGAGTAGATAGAAAGGAACTTTTCCCCTTAGTAGAGGGGTCAATAACCATAGGGGCAGGAGGTTTAGAGGGAATTTGAGGAAAAACTTTTTCACCCAGAGGGTGGTTGGAATCTGGAACTCACTGCCTGAAAGGGAGGTAGAGGCAGGAACCCTCACAACATTCAAGAAGCATTTAGATGAGCACTTGAAACACCATAGCATACAAGGCTATGGACCAAGTGCTGGAAAATGGGATTAGAATAGACAGGGCTTGATGGCCGGCGCGGACACGATGGGCCGAAGGGACTCTTTCTGTGCTGAATAACTCTATGGGGGAAAAATTCAGTTGGATTGCAACTCCCGTTAGCGCCTTAAGAGGGCGCTAATGGGGCGCAAAGCAACTAGCGCCCGTGCGCTGCGATCTTTGCGCCGGCCGATCGTGACGTCAGTCGAGAGTGCAACGCCCCGGTAGCGCCCCGGACTGGATATTGAGTGGCGCTCCCTGTCTTACCGCCTGCCGCTAGCAACGACAGGTTGAGGGGAACGTTTTGCAGTCAGGAAGGGACTGGGAGAGCGCTATTTAAAGGCGACCACTTCCTGCCTTTTTTTGTCAGCGAAATTTTTGCACCACACATTCTGAGTGAGAGAGAGAGACTGCAGGAGATATTCAAAGCTGTGTTGAGGAGTTTTGGGTACTGAGCAGCACTTTGCAGGTTCTTTCTGGTTTGATCTTCCTTGCATCGATTTAGAAGAGAATATGGGGGCTCTTTTCCTGGGCCTCTCCATTGTTCTTTCCAACAGATTTGATGTACAGGTCTCTCCAGGCCGAGATTCAAGGCTGCAATGAGCAGGGTGTGGATGTAGAGCAAGATCGACCCTCCCCTTTAAGAACTGGCCGGCGCCAGTGTGTCTGTGTTCCATTGCTGACTGACATCACATGAGCTTCGCCAGCGCTCTGAGTTAGCGCCTCGCTCCTCGGCCTTTGCGCCTTAAGACAGATGTGTAGCGCCTGATTTAGCGCTCCAATCACCTCCAGGGGCGATAAAAGTCAAGTTTGCAGTCGGAGGCGATAATTAGCGCCAGGCGCTAAACTTTGCGCACGGCCGATAATGGCGCCCCAAATGGGGCGATACTGAATTTTTCCCCCTGTGACTCTATGACCACATCCCTGCTATTCACCTCCTCTGCTATTTGGAGCCAGGCTCCTTTGCTCTGCTGGGGAGGTCTCTTACTCCCATCAGCAGGGAAGAGGACCTCCCTGTGTGCTCTGAATCACTCCACAAGCATATGGAGGGAGTCATCAGAGAACTTGGGTGCCTCTGTGCAGTCAACTCTGGTGGTGTGTGCAGCAGTGGAATTGTGAAGTGCTCTGCCTGCACACTCCTAGATGAACCTTCAAATGCAATGTAGCCATGGCTTCTTTAAATATCTTTAATTCTTTAAATTCTTTAAATAAAAGGCACCCAAGTTCTCTGATGACTCCCTCCATATGCTTGTGGAGTGATTCAGAGCACACAGGGAGGTCCTCTTCCCTGCTGATGTCACGATACATGACGTGATCCGGACTCGAGTCGTCGTTAGCTTGTTCACAGATGTGATTCCCAGTAAAAAAGTAAAAATTTTCCCAGTAAAAAAGTAAAATTTTTAAAGCTTTTCGTTTTACATACAGACGGCAGCTTTTGACACGTTAGAACCCCTGCGACTACACCTCATTGTCTCAGTTGTATCTTGCTATGTCTTTGATGTGGTACCTTCCTGGCTGACTTAATTAACTTTATCACACCTCGGCAGATAGTCAGGATGATTTAATTTAGTGGTCTGCAATTGTAAGGTACACATGCTTTGTTTTCTATCTATATATGCTTTGGCGATTCTGTATCTAATTTACTTCACCTGAGGAAGGAGCAATCGATAGCTCCGAAAGCTTGTGATTTCAAATAAAACTGTTGGACTATAACCTGGTGTTGTGCGACCTCTCAATTTTCTTTAAATATCCCAGCTGAAAATGCATCATTGATGACATCACCAAACCCACACCTTTTAAGTGGGCTGGGTAATGCGCAGGGCAGACTTAAAAGGCCCTATTAACGTAAAGTCGTTCTGTGGAGCGGGATGGAGCCAGCAACGGGGTCGCGACCCGCCATGGCCCCCACCCGCACTGGACCCGCCCAGGTAAAGAAAATCCCAGCCGTTAACTCTGTTTCTCTCAGATGCTGCCTGACCTGCTGAGTATTTCCAGCATTTTCTGTTTTTATTTATCTAACAGTGATCATAATATGATTGAATTCAAAGTTGGGTTTGAAAAGGAGAAACGTAACAATTACTAAGGGCTGGATTTTCATTGACCCGTGGAGGCGGGTTTGGAGGTATGTGGGGGGTTAAAATTGCAAAATGTGGCAGGCGGGCACAAGTCTGCCTCCATCCCGCCTCCACGCAATTTTGATGAAATCGTGTCTGCTGGTCCTGACTCCGTCCCACCTTTAAGAGGCGGGATAGGCTGTTAAGGCCCTTAACAAGCACTAAATTGGCTCTATAATGCCATTTTGAAAGGTCTTTGTGATTTTAACCCTTGTTGTACGTGAAGCACGCCTGTTCTGAACCACGATTGTGAAACCTGGCGGGAGCACATGTGGATAGCTGAATATCAGTGGCTGCGCTGAGTATCAGTGAGTGGCTGGCTAGCATCTGGGAGTGGTGGAGCAAAAATAAATTCTCTCTCTCTCTCTCTCTCTCTCTCTCTCTCACAGCAGACTTAGAGCTGCTGCTCATTTTGCATCCAGGTCCTCTCACAGCAAAGGCCAGGCAGTCTCTGACCTGCAATGCAGCACCAATGATGACATCATCAGAGGCGACTTTCAGACTGAAAACACTAATTGGTTCATGGGTTCCCACATGCTGGAACTCAATTGCCCAATTAGGTGAAAATTGCATCAATCTCCCACATCCAATTGCAGTCGGGTGGATAACACGAAATGCGGATGACACGACCCCAACCCGCCCCAGTATCAAAATCCAGCCCAAAGATTCTAGATTTTGGTAAGGCTAACTTTAACGGGATGAAGCAGAGACCGACAACAGCAAACTGGTCAAAACTGTTATCGGGTAAAACTGCAGCTTAATACAGGATCAATATAGACCAAGGAGCAAGAGCTCTACACACCAAATAAAACAGCCATGGCCAACAAAAGAGGTGGGAGGTAACATAACACTAAAGGAAAGAGCATACAAAAGTGCAAAGAATAGTATAGATCCAGGGGACTGGGAGGAATATAAAGAACAGCAAAGGAAGACAAAAAAGAGAGTAAGGGCTGCAAAAAGGGAATATGAAAATAAATTTCTGATGGCTATCAAGATTAACACAAATGTTTTTACAATTATCTTAAAAAAAAAAGGGTAGTCAAGGCTAGTAGGCAATTTCAAAACAGATGGGTGTAATATTGCAAATGAAAATAAGGAAATGGCAGACTTATTGAACAAATACTTTGAGGGGAATTTTAAGCCCAAAGAACAGGTGGGTTGGGGTTGAATGGGAGGTTAAAGAGTTAAAAAACTGAATCCCGACTCTAACCGGCATCCAACCCATCCACCTCCAGTTTTAACAGAGGCAGGCTGGGTGGGGGGGGGGAGGTAGCCAACCCACTCCCAGGAGGCGGGTCAGTCATTTCAATATTATAATGAGGCTCCATGCCTCATGGTGATCTACCATTTCAAATTTAACTGTGGCTGGCTGGTTTCCCCCCCCCCCCCACTCCGGCGCTGCGCCCCCCGAGGCCGCCAATCTGCCCCTCCCGAGGCTTCCAACCGCCCTCCCTAATTCCTCCGATCTGCTCCCCGAGAGGCCTCCGATCTCCCCCCTGACCTTCCCCCCCCCCCGCCTCGGAGGCCTCCAACCCCCGCCATGCGGCTTCCTATCCGCCCTCCAGCCTTCGATCCTTGGTCCCCGGCCCTTGGCCCACGACCCCCCTCCAGCCCCCGACCCCCATTCCGGCCTCCGATGCCCCCTCCGGCCTTCCGACCTCACCCTTCTGGCCCTGATCACCACTCCAGCCTTCTGGCCTCCCACCTCTGGCCCAAATCCCCCTCTGGCCCCACTCCTCCTCCGGCCTCCCCTCTCCGGCCCCAAGCCTCCACCGGTCTCCCCCTTCCATCCCAGATCCTCCTCCAGCCTCCCCCTCCATCTCAAATCATTCTCCGGCCTACCCCCTCAGGTCCCGATCCTCCTCTGGTCTCCCCACTCCATCGCAGATCCTCCTCCAGCCTCCCTCCTCCGACCCCAATCCTCCTCCGGGCTCCCCCCTCCGGATCCAATCAGTCTCCAGCCTCCCCCTTCTGGCCCCGATCCTCCTCCAGCCTCCGGCCACCCCCTGCCCTTCCTGATTCCCCCCTCCCTCCTCTCTGCGGCCCAACAGCCAGCCAGCCTCTCCATCTGGCTGGCTATGGACAGGAATCAGTTCTTTGAAATGCTAATCAGGCCCTGCTGTTAAATGTGGCAGGGCTTGCGGGAAACCCGTTCTCCTGGGTTTCCCGACCGCTTTCCAAGCTCCCCACCCACTCCCTACTCACCTCTAAATTAAAATTCCGGCCTTTGTGTGAGTCTTAACAGTAGAGGAAGAGGATAATATATCTGACATTCTAGTGAAATTTATAATGAATCAAGGACTGGCACTCACTGGACTTAACGTAAGCATGAAAACAGTATTAGAAAATATAATTGGCCCTGAAGTTGCGGTCGGAGGCTTCCCGTGGGGAAATGCCTCCGATCTGCAAATAAAATGCCCGCGTACCTGGTGGTCCGGGAGATACAGAGATTCGCGGTCCTGGGCCTCTCCGGGTACCCACAGGTAGAGACCCGCGTATCCCAGGGGAGCAGGGAGTTCGCAAGCACCCCTGGGATCACGTGACCCGGCCCAACCAATGAAGGAAGGGGATCCCTATTCATGGTTATGGGGATTGTGTATGTACGGAAACCCCATAAGCATGAATGGGAATACCCCAAAAAATATATCTACATATCAAATAAATTTTAAAAAAATTACTTGTTTAAATTTAATTAAAATGCCATTTAATTAAATATTTAAAACAAAAATTTAATTTTTTGAAAAATAAATTTAAATGTTTTAAAGGGGCTAAAAAATAAACTTACCGTATTGGACAGGTATTTAATGTATAAATGATTGGAAATTTTTTTTAATTTTTTTTATTTAAACTCTTATGCTGGTAAAAGCAGGCCTTACCTGGCTTTTACCAGACGTAAGAATTTCACGGGCATTCGCTGGGCAGAAGTTGGGCAAATAGCGCAACTCTCCGCCTGCGGATGCCCTTTTCACGGGGATGCATTGGATCTGTCAAAAAGATTCTTGACAGATCGCAAGTTCCAGGTTTTCGCGCATGCGCTTGAAAACCCAGAACTTGCGCAGCAATTAGGAGCGTGTACGCACCTCGTACGCACCCGTAAGGGCCACAAATTACGGGCAATTGGCACTAAAGACTGACAAATCCCCAAGACCTGGTGGTTTCCATCCCAGGTTATTAACGGAAGTAGGAGAAGAAATTGCAGATGCTTTAGCCAAAATCTTTCAAAGCTCTCTCGATTCAGGAATTGTCCCTTTACATTGGAAAATTGCAAATGCAGCTCTACTATTTAAGAAATCTGAAAGAGAGAAACCAGGAAATTAGAGACCTGTTAGTCGAACATCTATTGTGGGGAAATTTTTGGAATCTATAATTAAGGACAGGGTGACTGAGCTGATTAAAGAAAGCCAACATGGATTTTTAAAGGGTATGTCATGTCTAACGAACCTAATTAATCTTTTTGAGGAAGTTACTAAAGTAGTAGACAGGGGTGTAGTTTATATGGACCTCCAGAAGGCATTTGATAAGGTTCCACTGAAGAGACTGTTACTAAAATTAAAGCTCATGGAATTGAAGGCAAATTATTGACCTGGTTAGGAGATTGGTTGGAAGACAGGGAGTAGAGATAATGGGCTCGATTTTACCAGGCCCGAGGAGGCAGGATTGGAGGTGTGTGAGTTGTCAAAATCGCAAAAAATGGCGGCCGGGCCAGATCCCGCCTCCGTCCCGCCTCCGAGCAATTTTCCCACATTCGTGTTTTCAGACCCCGTTTCCATCCCGCCTCCAAAAGGCAGGATAGGCCCTTAAGGCCCTTAACAACCACTTAATTGCCGCTATAATCCCATTTTGAGAGGCCTTTCTGATTTATAGACATTTCCCCCATCCTACACGCCTCCTCTGGAACACGCCAGGTAATCCTGGCGGCCTCACAAGTGGATTGCTTAGTAACAGCTGCAGCTCCACCATTAAAAAGGAGTTTTCACCAATGATCACTTGCAGGTGGCAGAACTTTGTTGTCTCAGGTCTGGGGGAGCTTTTAGCAGGCCTACTCATTGTTGTGGAAGTTTGGAGCCTGACACCCATCTCCAGTGTGACCTGCTGGGAAACCCCTCTCCCCACCTTGACTGAGCGCTTCCTCAACTGAGGCATATACCAGAAGCATGGCGAACATTCATTTCCTTTCCTCCTGGACATCAGTTAGGACGAAGACCAGCCGCGGCAGCAGCAGACCCATGAGCAACAGCAGCACCAACAGCAGCAGCAACAACAGGAGCGCCAAGCTGCTGTTCACCCACCTGAAGCTGCACAGGCCAGAAGGTGCCAGAGCACGACCACATTGCTGCCCGGGATGCAAGGGACGCACTCATGTTGGCCAGATTTGCTTAGCCTGCACAATCAAACACTTTTGCCTCGCACCTTCTTACCAGACCATCGACAATGGACAAGAACCTACAAATTCCTATTACTCTGACCACCATACTGACAATTGCAAGTCGCCCTAAGCCCTCAATGTGGAAGTCCCATTTGCGAAATGACACAGGCCACAACTTCAACAGTTTGCCATCAAATCTGTTTATGATACCATGACAAGGATGGCTGGTTAAAAAACAATACATCACAACACACAAGTGACTACCCTTGTGACTACTTGTGCTTTATCTTCCTCTTACGCATGCTCCTACGTGGTGCTTCCCCTGTGGCTTCAGCAGATGTGGTGGCCCCTTGCTCACTTTCTTGCTGCTCCTGTCTTGACACCTTTGGCGGGCGTCCTCTGGGGTTGCGAACCTGTGAGGGCTCGCCAACAGTTTGCTGCTCCTGCGGCTGTGCAGGGGCTGAGACGCCCATCTCAGTTGGGTGAGGACTCTGGTGGGACTCTGACCGAGGGCTTTGCAGTGGCATGGTCATGTGAGCGCTTGGAGAGGAGACCCCACTTCCTTGTTGTCTGCCACCAACATCCCTCTCATGGGTCAGCCCCACTTCAGAGCTAACAAGTGGCTTGACAGCACCTTGCTGCACTCCGGGGGACCATGAGGACCCGTTTCTGCACTGGAAGTCTTACTCCAGAGGACTTCCATGAAGATCTGGTTTGTATGCTCAATAGCTGACCATCGTTCCTCAAGAGATGTCAATCTATTCTGAACAATGACCATGTTTTCAAGACCTTGGCGACTAAGCTCCTCCATGGCTGTAGCCATCCTCTCCTCTACAGTAGCCATCCTCTCCTCTACAGTAGCCAGCCTTAATATGGAGGTAGCCATCCTTTCCACGGAGGTTGCCATCCTTTCCGTGGTGATGCGTTCATGCGTCAATGCCTCCACAAAGGCTCTGCTCATGTTCGCGATGGACTCCTCCGTTCGCGATGGACTCCTCCGTTCGCGATGGACTCCTCCATTCGCTCCACACTCGCAGAGACCCTTGAGACAAAACCTGCCAGAGACTCCTGCACCTGTTCCTGGAGTTCCAGCACCGCTCTCCTTCTGGATGGACCCGAGGCACAGGGTTGACATGCAGCGGAGCTGAGCTGGCAGAGTCCTGCGCCCTCCGACGAGGACTCTCCACTGCTGTCACTGTCTCCACATTCTGCTGATGCTCATTTGTGAGCTGTGATACACCAGGTGCCAACACTACTCTTATCTCGCGAAGGTCCCACCAAGGTGTGAGTGTCTGCGCTGGTGCTGGGTGCGCTGAATTCTGCTGACGCTGCACCCTCAGAGGTTGCAGCTTCCTCTGAGGAGTCTGGAGGCTCAGGCTGTTCCTCCTGGACAGTGGGGACGGGGGCTTTTGATGGTCCTGTGGAGGAGTAAAGGAAAGAGTTAGAGATGTGAGGTCAAGGTTACATGCACATTGAATAGTGCAGATGATCATAAGTTAATCTGTTAGAGCATCAGAATCATTATCAGTGACTCATGCAATGTCAATGAGAGAGATGCCAAACTATTCTGTGACTAGCTTGCTGTGATGCGCCCGTCTGGCCGTCCCCCACTTGGGAATCGTCCTCGACACCGGCGATTTCCAGGGCCATCTCCTCCCAGGCGGTGAGCTGGGCTACTGAGGGTGGCCCTCCTCCTGTCATGGCTCTTTCCCTCTTATTGTGGGCTCTCTTTTCTTGTAATGAGGGACACAAGTGGAGTTTGAGTGAGAATGAAGGAGTGAGTGTAGAGAATCCATAGCATAGATGCTTAGAAGGAGACAAAGGGCCCTCCCTGAGTGTTGTAAGTTGCTGTCATTGCATCACAGTGATAGGGAGTGTGAGGGCTGCATGGTTGAATAGTTAAGTGAATGTGACCATAGAGAGAGAGGGAATGGGTAAGGGTGCAGGGATGTAAGTATCAATTGGGATGTGGAGGAAGAGGTTGGCAAAGCAGAGTGCTTGAGGAGAGGCGATGGGGATCAGAATGAGGGTGACGGGAAAGTCATGCTCACTTTTCCTGTGCGGAGAAGGTCATGAAACCTCTTCTTGCATTGCAGCCAGGTTTTGCGGCTCATCGAGATGGAGTTGACCTCCTGGGCCACTTGCAGCCACACAGCTTTAGTCTGCTGGGGTGGCTTTTTTCTCCCTGAGGAAGGGAAGAGCACCTCCGTATTGGATCTTGCTCCCTCCACCAGAGCTTGGAGGGCGGGTTCATCGAAGCGTGGAGCACACTTTGGCCTACTGGTGGACATAGTTGCTGAATGAAGCGGTCACTACAATGGCCATAAAGTTTGCAGTCTCCAGAAGAAGCTAGGCTGCTTGCAGGCCTTAAAGCCAGCAGCATTGATGACGTCATCGGAGGCGACTTTCTGGCTGAAAAGACTCATTGGGCCAGGGGTTCCCATACGCTGGAAATCAATTGCCCAATTAGGGGAAAATCCCACTTTTTCCCCACTTCACTTTGGAGTCGGGGTCCTGACACGAATGCCACCTGACACGCCTCAGCCCGCCCACAATGGCAAAATCGAGCCCTATGAGTATGTACACGAATTGGAAGGAAGTGACTAGTGGTGTCCCACAAGGATCTGTGCTGGGACCTCAACTAAATTCATTATATTTATTAATAACTTAAATAACACAATAGAGAGCCATATATCCAAGTTTGCTGATAACACCAAGATTGGTGGCATCGTAAGTAGTGTAGACGGGAGCATAAAATTACAAAGCGACATTGGTAGATTACGTGAACGGGCAGAACTGTGGCAGATGGATTTCAACACAGGTAAGTGTGAGGTCATCCATTTTGGACCAAAAAAGGATAGATCCAAGTATTATTTAAATGGTGAAGAGCTAGGAACAGTGGAGATCCAAAGAGATTTAGTGGTCCATGTACACAGATCCCTAATGTGTAGTAATCAGGTGCAAAAATCATCAAAAAGACTCATGGAATGTTAGCCTTTATAACTAGAGGGCTAGAATATAAAAGGGGGAAAGTTTTGCTGCAGCTATACAAAGCCCTGGTTAGACCACACCTGGAGTACTGTGTACATTTCTGGGCACCACACCTTAGGAAAGGGTATATTGGCACAGATTCACTAGAATGGCACCAGGGTTTCAAGGGTTAATTTATGAGGCGAGATTACATAAACTAGGCTTGTATGCCCTGGAATTTAGAAGGTTAAGGAGTGATTTGATTGAGGTTTTTAGGATTTTAAAAGGAATTGATAGGGTAGATAGAGAGAAACTTTTTCCACTGGTGGGGGAGTCTCGAACAAGGGGACATAACCTTAAATCAGAGCCAGGCCATTCAGGAGAGAAGTTAGGAAACACTTATTCAAGCAAAGTGCGGTACAAAAAGCAGTAGCTGCTAGCTCAATTAATAATTTTAAATCTGAGATAGATTTTTCCTAGCCAAGGGTGTTCAGTGCCATTCGCAACTCCTCAGATAATAAAGCAGCCCATGCCTGCATGCAACAAGACCTGAACGACATTCAGGCTTGGGCTGATAAGTGGCAGATAACATTCACGCCACACAAGTGCCAGGCAATGACTATCTCCAACAAGCGAGAGCCTAACCCCTTGACATTCAACGGCATTACCATCGCCGAATACTCCACCATCAACATCCTGGGGATCACCATTGACCAGAAACTTAACTGGACCAGCCACATAAATACTGTAGCAACAAGAGCAGGTCAGAGGCTAGGTATTCTGTGGCGAGTGACTCACCTCCTGACTCTCCAAAGCCTTTCCACCATCTGCAAGGCACAAGTAAGGAGTGTGATGGAATACTCTCCACTTGCCTGGATGAGTGCAGCTCCAACAACACTCAAGAAGCTCGACACCAACCAGGACAAAGCAGCCCGCTTGATTGGCACCCCATCCACCACCTTAAATATTCACTCCCTCCACCACCGGCGCACCGTGGCTGCAGTGTGTACCATCTACAAGATGCACTGCAGCAACTCACTAAGGCTTCTTCGGCAGCAAAAAATTCTGAAGGACAGGATAAATCTTCATTTAGAAAGACACGGAATAATCAAGGATAGTCAGCACGGATTTGTTAAGGGAAGGTCGTGTCATAGAAACATAGAAACATAGAAGATAGGAGCAGGAGTAGGCCTTTCGGCCCCTCGAGCCTGCTCCGCCATTCGATGAGATCATGGCTGATCATCCAAACTCAGCACCCTGTACCTGCCTTCTCCCCATATCCCTTGATACCTTTAGCTTTAAGAAATATATCTAACTCATTCTTGAATATATTTAATGACTTGGCCTCAACTACCTTCTGTAGTAGAGAATTCCACAGGTTCACCACTCTCTGGGTGAAGAAACTCTTCCTCATTTCTGCCCTAAATGGCTTACCCCTTATCCTTAGATGATGACCCCTGGTTCTGGACTCTCCGACCATCGGGAACATTCTTCCTGCATCTAGTTTCTCCTGTCCTGTCAGAATTTTATATGTTTCGATGAGATCCCCTCTCATTCTTCTATACCCCAGCGAGTATAAGCCCAATCGACCCAATCTCTCCTCATATGTCATTCCTGCCATCCCAGGTATCAGCCTTGTGAATCTTCGCTGAACTCCTTCCATGGCAAGAACATCCTTCCTCAGATAAGGCGACCAAAACTGCACACAGTACTCAAGGTGTGGTCTCACCAAGGCCCTGTACAACTGCAGCAGGACATCCCTGTTCCTATGCTCAAACCCTTTCGCTATGAAGGCCAACATACCATTTGCCTTCTTCACCGCCTGCTGCACCTGCATGCTTACCTTCAGCGAATAGTGCACAAGGACACCCAGGTCTCATTGCACTTCCCCTTCTCCCAATCTATTGCCATTCAGATAATAGTCTGCCTTTCTGTTTTTGACACCAAAGTGGATAACCTTGCATTTATCCACGTTATATTGCATCTGCCACGCTTCTGCCCACTCACCCAACCTGTCCAAATCATCCTGGAGTTTCTCGGTATCCTCCTCGCAGCGCACACGCCCACCCAGCTTTGTGTCATCTGCAAACTTGGAGATATTACATTTAGTTCCCTTATCTAGATCATTAATGTATATTGTGAATAGCTGGGGTCCAAGGACCGATCCCTGCGGTACCCCACTAGTCACTGCTTGCCACTTGGAAAAAGACCTATTAATTCCTAATCTCTGCTTTCTGTCCGCCAACCAGTTCTCTGTCCAAGTCAATGCCTTGCCCCCAATCCCATGTGCCTTAACTTTACACGCTAATCTCTTATGCGGGACCTTATCGAAAGCCTTTTGAAAGTCCAAATACACCACATCTACTGGTTCTCCCTTATCTATTTTCCCAGTTACATCCTCAAAAAATTCCAGTAGATTAGTCAAGCACGATTTACCTTTTGTAAATCCATGTTGACTTTGTCCGATCCTGTCACTGTTTTTCAAATGCTCAGCTATTACATCCTTTATAATGGACTCTAGCATTTTCCCCACTACCGATGTCAGGCTTACCAGTCTGTAATTCCCCGCTTTCTCTCTACCACACTTTTTGAATAGTGGGGTAACATTAGCTACCCTCCAATCCATGGGTACAGTTCCAGATTCCATCGAATGTTGGAAGATGATCAGCAATGCATCTACTATTTCTAGGGCCACTTCCTTAAGTACCCTAGGATGTAGATTATCAGGCCCTGGGGATTTATCGGCCTTCAATCCCATCAATTTCCCTAACACCATTTCCCTGCAAATACTGATTTCTTTCAGTTCCTCCCTTTCATCAGACTCTATGTTCTCCAACATCTCTGGGAGGTTATTTGTGTCCTCCTTTGTGAAGACAGAACCAAAATATACATTTAATTGGTCAGCCATTTCTTTGTTCCCCATTATAACTTCCCCTGCTTCTGACTGCAAGGGACCTACACTTGATTTCACTAATCTTTTTCTCTTCACATATCTATAAAAGCTCTTACAGTCAATTTTTATGTTCCCTGCAAGCTTACTTTCATATTCTATTTTCCCCTTCTTAATTAATCCCTTTGTCCTCCTTTGTTGAATCCTAAACTGCTCCCAATCCTCAGGGTTACTGCTTTTTCTGGCCAATTTATATGCCCTCTCCTTGGATCTTATGCTATCCTTAATTTCCCTTGTTAGCCATGGTTGAGTCACCCTTTTTGTTTTATTCTTACAAACTTGATTGAATTTTTTGAGGAGGTAACAAGGAGGGTAGATGAGGGTAGTGCGTTTGGTGTAGTGTATATGGACTTTAGCAAAGCTTTTGATAAGGTTCCACATGGCAGATTAGTCATGAAGTTAAAAACCCATGGGATCCAGGGCAAAGTGTCAAGTTGGATTCAAAACTACTCGGAGACAGGAAGTAGAGGGTAATGGTTGATGGGTGTTTTTGTGACTGGAAGGCTGTTTCCAGTGGGGTTCTGCAGGGCTCAGTACTAGGTCCCTTGCTTTTTGTGGTATATATCATTGATCTTGACTTGAATATAAGGGGTATGATTAAGAAGTTTGCAGATGATACTAAAATCGGCTGTGTGGTTGATACTGAAGAAAGAAACCGTAGACTGCAGGAAGATATCAATAAATTGGTCAGGTGGGCAGAACAGTGGCAAATGGAATTCAATCTGGGGAAGTGTGAGGTAATGCATTTGGGGAGGGCTAACAAGGAAAGGGAATACACATTAAATGGTAGGACACTGAGTAGTGTAAAGGAACAAAGGGACCTTGGAGTGCATGTCCACAGATCCCTGAAGGTAGCAGGCCAAGTAGATAAGGTGGTTAAGAAGGCATACGGAATGTTTGCCGTTATTAGCCGTGGCATAGAATACAAGAGTAGGGGGGTTATGGTTCAACTGTATAAAACACTAGTTAGGCCTCAGCTAGAGTACTGCGTGTAGTTCTGGTCACCACATTACAGGAAAGATGTGATTGCACTAGAGAGGGTACAGAGGAGATTTACAAGGATGTTGCCGGGAGTAGAGAATCTTAGCTCTGAGGAAAGACTGGATAGGCTGGGTCTGTTTTCCTTGGAACAGAGGAGGCTGAGGGGAGACCTTATTGAGGTGTATAAAATTATGAGGGGCATAGATAAAGTGGATAGAAAGGACCTATTTCCCTCAGCAGAGGGGTCAAAAACCAGGGGGCACAGATTTAAAGTAATTGGGGGAAGGTTTAGAGGGGATTTGAGGGGAAATTTCTTCACCCAGAGGGTTGTGGGGGTCTGGAACTCACTGCCTGAACAGGTGGCAGAGGCAGGAACCCTAACCACATTTAAAAAGTACTTGGATGTGCACTTGGGATGCTCTAACCTGCAGGGCTACGGACCAAGAGCTGGGAAGTGGGATTAGGCTGGATAGCTCCTTGTTGGCCGGCGTGGATACGATGGGCTGAAATGGCCTCCTTCCGTGCTGTAACTTTCTATGATTCTATGAACACCTCCCAAACCGACAACCTCTGCCACCTAGAATGACCAAGGCAGCAGGCGCTTGGGAACACCACCACCTCCAAGTTCCACTTCAAGTCACACACCATCCTGACTTGGAAGTATATCGCCAATCCTTCATCGTCGCTTGGTCAAAATCCTGGAACTCCCTCCCTAACAGCAGTGTGGGAGTACCTTCACCACACGGACTGCAGCAGTTCAAGAAGCTTTACACACACTGAGAAAATCGATCTTTACCCATTTACCTTTAAATAAAATTAACTTTGATAAGTGGCTGTTTAAAACCCTTACATCAAATGAATAAGTATATTGTTGAAATAAGATGGCACTTGAGCTTAGTTTAATCTCTTTATAAATTATCCATTAATACATTCCAAGCTATTGTTAGGGAACTATGAGCCACGGTTGGGTGAGTAATCGGGCTGATTACAGGACAAAAGAATGCAAGGTCACCTTAAGGCTTAAAGCATTGCTATTAGCAGGAACTCAACACCATTGAAATGTGTCCCCTGAATCTGTACGCAGATAAACTTGCAGTTACGGGAACTTTCTTGTGATTTTTGATGTCGCGTTTATAATAATGAGGCCCATACTAACCCATAAACTGGTTCCCAGTTACTGTTATAAATAGTGAAATTGTATTTAATCTAACTTGCTGGTAGGGCTATGAGGGAAGGAAAGCTGTCTTACTTTATCCTGGTAATTTATTTTCCTTCCCTTTTCTCTCCTCCTCTGTTAAAGCCACTAGGGTAGATTGTCCTCTTCACTGCACCTGGGCAATTGGCATTCCCAGGCACAGTGAAAAGGAAAAAGGGTGCAGAGCAATGATGTCAGGTCTCCACCCCCACTGCACGACCCCAGGATTTCCTGGGCTTGTGTAGTAGATGTAAGTGGGCTGGTACATGTGGTAGGCACAGGCCCAGTGTGCTAATGAGGCATGGGGTGAGGTGGGGGGGAGGGCATTCTCAACCTTCTGCCTCATTTTGCTGGGCATGCAACCATTAGGCGGACCAACATCGGAGTTCCTGATAACCTGGTCTGGCCCAAGACCCCCGCAGACTGGAGGATCTTCAGGAGTCCTGAGTCGGACTGGAGATGGAATAGCTGAATAAGGTGCAGCAATCTTTATCAGTCCCACCAGGAAGTTCTTTGGGTCTTGGGTCTTCTAGCTGCTGCTGGAGACCTGCGGCTTGTAGGCCTCAATTACGGTGGCCAGCCTGCCACGTTGCACTTCGAATTCCTTCTCAATTTTTTGGTGCAAGGCTCAGCCTCATTTTGCTGTGCATACATCTATTGGGTGTCCCAGTGTAGGAACACCTGAAGAAACCTGGTGCAATGGCCTACCCCTTGAGCCCTGCAGACTGGAGAACCTGCAGGGGCCCCAGGGGCAACCTCTGGAGTGAGGGACCCAATAAGGTAATGGCCCAGGGCAGGAAAATCATGTGCTTGTGTGCAATGGCCTCAGGTGCATTGCACTTGTTGCGTGCCCTGTAGGTACCCATAGAGAAAAATCAGGCCCACTGACACTTGCAGGTTGCCTGCTAGTATATGCACTAATCAGAATGAGATACAAAGGAGGCAATCAAGTGCTGGAGGCAGGGAGAGAAGAGCCATGATGCCTATTGTCAGGGGTTTGAGTTATGAGTAAATACTGGAGAAACTGGGGCTTTTCATCTCGAAAGGATGAGACCGAAATGTGATTTTTTCTTTCAGTTAACAGTATGGAAAAGGCACATCAGGAATATTACTTTAAACTAAATTGTGAGAGGAGGACAAGAAGCCACAGGTTCAATCTAGTAAAAGGCAAATTTAGGACTAATATCAGAAGTTCTTCTTCAGATAACGCTGGATTTTCTTGATAAGAACCGCTCATTTTTAGGCACTATTTATAAAAATCATTCTTCGGAATGAGGACGTCGCTGGCAAGGCCTGTATTTATTGCCCGTCCCCAGTTGCCCTTGAAGGTGAGCCTTCTTTTTGAACCGCTGCAGTCCATGTGGTGAAGGTACTCCCACAGTGCTGTTAAGTAGAGAGCTTCAGGAAGAGTGGTCTGGAAAGTAAAATAGTTACTGTGATTTTCCCCCCATGATCCCACTGTGACTCTGATCTGTTCACCAGAAAAGCAGGATTTAAATTAAGTCAAGTGCTGCACCGGTCTCCTGAAATTTCCCTACATTTCCACCTAGTTACTGCTCCTGAAAATCATTGCCACTGTAAAGGTGGTAGTGCTGAGCCTGTATGGTGGCACACAGATGGGAAGAGTTCAAGAAGGTGAAAGGTCACACAAAAGTGGAACTGTACAACACTGTTTTAGCTGGGAGTCACTGCCACTACTTTGAAGCTGCTGTTTCTGAGCAGTTGAAGGCACTTTGTGAAACTTGCGGAGAATTCTGTATAGTGAAATAATGGATTTCCCTCCGAGGTTCCCATCGTTCTTCTGCTTTGAGGAAGAGGATGATGAGGACATTAAGGAGGAAAGGATGGAAGCTAGGAGAGTGTAGCAGAATGCATGCAGGCAACACTCGACTCGTAGTTATCTACACTGCAGAGTCTATAGACCACAGAGGACCTATCTGGATTTTTATATAGACAGTCTGAGAAAGCTGTGTTTTCCCCCTGACATCGTGGCAGAGATATGCCAGCTGCTGGAACCTAATTTGCAGCCTCTTTCCATCAGGCGCACTGCCTTGTCTGTGGCTATGAAGGTGACAATGCATTTAACTTTTATGCATCTGGTTGCTTCAGGCGGTCTCTGGTAAGAGTCGGTCAGCAGTTCATTATTGTATTAGACACGTCACAAATGCCCTGTTCAGCTTTGCTTCGTAGTTTAATTGGTTCCACATGGACCCAGCAGAGCAGAGAGAGAATCATCTACTTCTTCTGAGTGTAGGGTGCTATTGAAGCCACTCATGTGGCTTTAAAATGCCTGTCTGAAAGCTCCATTAGCTTCATGAATAGGAAGGGATTCTATTCCATGAATGCCCAGATAGTGAGTGGTTAGCCACCCTCATTATGCATTCAATGCATGCCACCTGGGGACCAGCTATAATTTGTTTATTCTCAGGCAATCCAGGATACCTGTACTACTCAGCCAAAGCAATGTGACAGGGTGTCTGATAGGAGACAAGGAGTATCTGTTTCAGCCTTGATTCATGGCACCTTTTCAAGAATCCAAGGACAGAGGACAAAAACAGATTCAATGAGGCCTTGAGCACTACAAGGATCATTGTGGAACAGACCACCGGAATTCTCAACTACTGTTCCGATGCCTCGACAGGTCAGGGAGAGCCCTGCAGTATAGTCCAGTAAGGGTTTCCAGAATTGTAGTGGCTTGCTGCATCCTCCATAATTTTGCCATTACAAAGGGTTTGGGCCTTCCAAGCAGAGAAGGTGAAGAGGAAGAAGGCGCTGGAGACCAATCCCCTGCTCATGTTTTTACTTCACCTGAGGAAGGAGCGATAGCTCCGAAAGCTTGTGATTTCAAATAAAACTGTTGGACTATAACCTGGTGTTGTGCGACCTCTCAATTTTGTCCACCCCAGTCCAACACCGGCATCTCCGCATCATGATGACAAAGAAGCCCAGGGGAAAGAGAAGATGGGCCTGGACACCTTGCTGCCGGCAACACATGTCATCAAGCAAGCGATCAGCACCAGCTTCTTCCAATAAAGAGGGTGCCCTCCATCTGCACAACACAGTGGCTGGTAATTTCCTCAGGGCTGATCCTGTTACACTTTCAGCAGTTACAGTGGCGAAGAACGTCCTGGCTAATAAAGCCCTTCATGGCCCCCTGCCTTGCTTAAAGACAACAAATCAGCTCATCTATAATACCTCTACTATCCTCTGTGGGAGAGGACAGTTACTAACATTAATCATCATTTGAGAGGGTTAACAAGAGGCCTTCCTGCAAAATATACATAAAAACACCAAATTGCTAGAAATATGTTTACTACCATCTTGTCGCATTTTTATGCCCTACTTTTACTGCTACCACATATCACCTAAAACCTTTTTCATGCTACATGTCAGCATGTTGTAAGTTTTGTGGTTGGAACTCTACTAATGGATCTCTCAAGGACTGAGGCGGTACTCAGCTTATCAGTACCTGATATTCGGTCAGGACATTTTTCAGATGTCCCCGCTGGCCACCTAAAACAGGCGTTCGGCCTCTTTTGTAAGATATACATATGTATATATGTAGGATATGGGGATTGGGCGGAAAAGTGGATTTGAGGTCGAAGATCAGCCATGATCTTATTGAATGGCGGAGCAGGCTCGAAGGGCTGTATGGCCTACTCCTGCTCCTATTTCTTATGTTCTTATGTAAATGAGAGGCCTGTTTTAGACCCCCTCTACCAAATTAGTTATCACAGAGTGGAGAAGGAGCCGGGTCTGCTCCGCTCGAGATTCCTCAGTGGCTGCTGCGGCCTAAGCAGTGGTTAATTTGTTTAAAAAAACATTTTTTAAGATGTTTCTGTGGAGACAGGAGTAGCAGGAATGCTTCCACCACTCTACAGTATCCCAGCTGTTCCCCACACCCCCACTGCTCCATCCCCTCCTCCCGGGACTTACCTTCAGGATACTGAAATTCATCTTTTTAAAATAGGCAAGCTGCCAGTGGAAACTCACTCAAATAATGTCCGTTCACAATATAACAATATAACCATTTATTCATGAAAAGAGGACATTTCTGCCACCTAGTATTTTAGTTAAAGTGAAAGAGCTGGGCTGTAAGGGTGTGGAACCCTCATTCAACACAAAATACAGCTAAGAGTTACTGTCACATAATAGTCCGCACATGCTGTCCGACAGCAGGTATTTGTTGCTTATGTTACAGGCCCTCCTGTGGCCACAGGATAAACGTGCAGCTGATTTCCTATCTCAAACAATACCCACCTCACAGCAAAGTCTACCAGAAATACTCCTCACTTCATTTAAATCTGTTCAATTTTAATTTAGGTGCAAAACCTATTTTCTAGCAGTAGAGTTTAACAATATCTCTAGTTAGATCAGCAGGGCTCAAGTGTGACGTTGGTGTGAAAAATATCCATATTCCTGCCATCTCCAGCAAAACGCAAGTTTGTAGGACAGTTGTTGAGTGGTGTGATCTTAAACATCTGATTGAATTTCTGTTTTATATCTTCACTTTATGCATTCCCTGCTCTTCACCACGTCAAGTGGCTCACTTCAGGTAGTGAAGATGCTCACTTCAGGTAGCGAAGATGCTTACTATCAATTAGTGCAGGTGAATTCTGAATGAATGTCTTGTTTTATTCATGACTAAAATTTTTGATGTCGTTGTGGTGCTTGGTGAATTATATTGATCTTCTGCCGCTAGCACCAGCCCCATGGGTCTTGTCGAATTGGTGTCCACCAAAACCCAAATGAATAACGGGCAGAGTTTTTTCTCTGCAGAATAGTTGGAAATCCAATTCTCTGTCTTAGGTCTAAGTGATCCTATTTTTCATTTTAACTCAAATAGAATGGAGAACAGGTTTAGAAATAAGAAGTTGCATTATATGAAAAAAATAATTTTACATTCCACAGTCATTTGAAAATAGATAGTTCTCACTCCACTTGGATCCTACTCTCTGGAACTGCCTTCTCCTCTATCTCCTCCTTTAAAAACCTCCTCAAAACCCGTCTCTCCAACCAAACCATTGGTTGCCTCTCCTAATCTCACCTTTCCTGCCTTGGCATCCGATTCTCATCAATGCAGTGCCTTGAGACGTTTAATTATGTTAAAAGTGCAATATAAATGGAAGATGTTGTTAAGCTGACCTAACATAGCCCTCTGCAGGCAGTCTCTTTGTAAACCAGCTACAAACTCGACCCCAGCATTCAGTGAATGTGCAGACTTACTGTATTGTACTGCAGATTCACAGTTCTGACGAAAGGTCATCGACCTGAAACGTTAACTCTCTTTCTCTCTCCACGGATGCTGCCTGGCCTGCTGAGTTTTTCCAGCGTTTTCTGTTGTTATTGCAGACTTACTGTGACTGTTTGGTTAGTGCCCATGCACAAAATACTAGTATCATGATGTCCGTGCATATGCATGATGAGTGGGGTGGGGCAGCCAAACAACAGTGGGTGCGGCCCCTTTGTATTCCTGCCTGCTGAGCTCATAGCGTTGGAACACAACGAGGGACGGATACTGCAAATGGCACAGCACACAGGAAGACCTGGCCAACCACACAACAACAACTTTAAACGTGAGGATCTTTATTTTTCAAACATGGTTTTGGAATGTAAAATTATTTTTCTTGCACTGCATCATTTTATCTCTAAATATATTCTCAGTTCCTTTTGAGTTAAAATGAACAAAAGGATCATCTAGACAGCGGGCAGAGAGGTGATGAACATAGAGTTGCAACCTCTTTGGACAAAAAGCAGCGCCCAAAGTTCAGCACTGGAGCTAGAGGCGAAACATCAATGTAAGAGCAGTGTCTGATCTAAGGGTAGATTTTCAGAGTCCTCACAAGCTCAAGATACTTTGCACACTGTGAGTACGCATTGGAAAATTGCAGGCCAGCTGCTCATGATTTTATGTCCATTGATTATGAAAGGTTATGGCAGGGTAAGTAGTGATAGATTCATAGATTGGTCGATGAGATGGCTACAAGAAATTTAAAATAATCATGGAGAGAATTAAAGGGGAAGTGAGAACAAATTTCTTCACACTGAGAGTGGTTAGAATGTGGAATCCTAGTCCCTGGATGTTGAGGTCACCGGATGGACCCTCAACTACTGCTCCAGCTCAGCTGCAACACCTTTACCAGAAA
The DNA here is from genome assembly GCA_030390025.1 of Squalus acanthias. NCBI lineage: Eukaryota > Metazoa > Chordata > Chondrichthyes > Squaliformes > Squalidae > Squalus > Squalus acanthias. Next base: position 49,189,652 of record CM059428.1, on the reverse strand, counting down.
GTACCAAATTATCAGGGGATGTTCTACTTTGTACCACACTGCAGCTACTTTTAATCACTAAGCCATTGGTGAATTCAAACCCTTGCTTTTAAATTACATCTTTTATTTAGTCAATAGAATGAGTAAACACGAAGGACACCAGATGATACTTCGACTCCATTAAACCCTGTATTTCATAGGGCATACTATTAAGTGTAAAGAACAGATATGTCAATGTTACCCTCTGCTTTCTCAGTAACAACATGATAAAGAGTTAGTTACACAAACAATTTTTGGTGCAATATTGGTGTAGTTCCCGTACAGGGTACTGGAATTTGGGATGTAAGTCAGCTATGCCAGAGTTACATCTGTTCTAAAATGCATGCTAAATTCCAGTAGAATTGGCTGCTAGCGTAAGATACAAAGTGGAGCATGTTTGCAAATGGCAGGATAATGATGGCAAAAGCTACTGTTGTTGAGGCTGCCGCGAAACACGAATGGAGGCTGAATCCATATGTGGAAAACAAGCAGCTTTTATTCACTGCATGGCACACAAAATGGCTGAGAAAACAGCTCCCAGAATTCTCTGGAAAAACTCCCAGAATTCTCTGGGTAAAACCTGAGGCCCCGCCCCCTTCTGCCTTAAAGGTAAGGTGCCTTAAAGGGGAAGGTGCTGGAAATTTGTCCACAGACGGAAGAGTGGATTATGCCCGTTTTAGGTGGCGATCCGCCACACAGCTCCCCCCAGAATCCGCTTAGGAGGTGTGGACGAGACGATGCGGCGGTCTGATGGGCCGGCCGGAGCGGCTCTTGTAGGACGCCGGTGGACGTGGAACGGCCGGGCGTGGAGCAGCCGGGTGAACCGGCTTGAGGGCAGGTCGGCCACGTGGAGGTGGATGAGCTACAGGGACCTGCTCCCCGGGCTCCGAGTGTGCTGGCTTGAGTCGGTCCACCGACACTTTTTCGGTCCTGTCGCCCACTTGCAGGGTGAAAAATTTGTCCCCAGCCTGTAGCACCTTGTAGGGCCCATCGTACGGGGGTTGAAGGGGTCCGCGGTGGGCGTCGTGCCGGACGAAAACAAACCGTGCCTGGTGCAGGCTTAGTGGGACGTGTGAGGTGGATTCGCTGTGTCGGGCAATGGGCACCGGGGCGAACTGCAGCGCCGGTGAGGCGAAGTCGTGGCGTTGCTGGTCGGCTGACCAGGGTGTCGTGGCGGTGGGCAGGAAGTTGCCGGGTACGCGCAGCGGCTGACCGTACACGAGCTCTGCTGCCGATGCGTGGAGGTCTTCTTTAACCGCGGTGCGCAGGCCGAGGAGGACCCACGGAAGTCGGTCGGTCCAGGCGCCGTCTTGGAGGCTGGCTCGAAGAGATGCCTTCAAGGATCTGTGGAACCGCTCACACAGTCCGTTGGCTTGGGGGTGGTACGCTGTGGTGCGGTGGATGGTCACCCCGAGATTGCGTGCGACGGCAGTCCAGAGTTCAGAGGTAAATTGCGGACCTCTGTCCGACGTCATGTCGGAGGGGACGCCGAACCGTGCGACCCAGATGCTGACGAAGGCTTTGGCGATGTTGGCGGTGGTGGTAGAGGTCAGTGGAATTGCCTCAGGCCAGCGTGTGGTGTGGTCAACGATGGTCAGCAAGTGCGTGTGGCCTTGCGACGGCGGCAGGGGCTCGACGATGTCCACATGGATGTGGTCGAATCTCTGCGAGGGGACGGTAAACTCCTCGAGGGGTGCTTTCGTGTGTTGCTGTACCTTGGCCCGTTGGCAGGATAGGCAGGAGTTGGCCCAAGTACGCACATCCTTGCGAAGGCCACGCCAGACAAAGCGGTTGGCTACCAATTTGATGGATGCGCGGGCGCCGGGGTGGGAGAGGTTGTGGAGAATGTCGAATACCCGGCGGCGCCAGGACGCTGGGACGACGGGCCGAGGTTGACATAGGGATATGTCGGACTTGACCGTGACTGCGGTCGGGCCACAAGCGACGTCGGCCAGGCGTAGCCCTGGTAGGTTGGTGGGTGCGGAGAGCAGATCAGGGTCGGTGATCTGGTCTGCTGCGACTTGAGCGTAGTCGACTGTTAGGTGTGCGGCGTGGATGGCGGGGCGGGAGAGGCAGTCGGCTACCACATTGTCTCGGCCGGAGACGTGTTGGACGTCTGTGGTGAACTCGGACACTGCCGCGAGCTGGCGCTGCTGCCTGGCGGACCAGGGGTCGGTTGTCTTTGCCATTGCGAATGTCAGGGGCTTGTGGTCGACAAACGCAGTGAAGGGGTGGCCCTCAAGCAAAAACCGGAAATGGCGGACCGCCAGGAACAGCGCGAGGAGCTCGCGGTCGAAGGTGCTGTACTTGACCTCCGGGGGGCGTAGTTGGCGGCTGAAGAAGGCAAGTGGTTGCCAGGCGCCGTCGACCCACTGCTCATACACGGCGCCGACCGCGTGGTCGGAGGCGTCCGTGGTGAGCGCTACCCTGGCATTGGGCCGTGGGTGTGCGAGCAGGGTGGCGTTGGCGAGCGCGGTCTTGGTGCAATCGAAGGCGGCGGACGCGTCTGCCGTCCATTCGACCGCCATCTTGCTGCTCCTGCCCCGGAGGGCTTCGTACAGGGGCCTCATGAGGGACGCCACTTTGGGGATGAAGCGGTTATAGAAATTCACCATCCCAAGGAACTCCTGGAGGCCTTTGATGGTGGTGGGGCGGGGAAATTGTTGGACGGCCTGCACCTTGGTGGGCAGGGGAATGGCCCCAGCATGGGTGATGTGGTGGCCGAGGAAGTTGATCTTGTCCAGGCCGAACTGGCATTTGGCTGGGCTGAGGATGAGCCCGTGGTCGCTGAGGCGCCCGAACAGGATGCGAAGGTGTTCGAGGTGTTCCTGCTTGGAGGAACTGGCTACCAGGATGTCGTCCAGGTAGACGAACAGGAACTTCAGGTCCCGAAGGACCGAGTCCATGAGCCGTTGGAATGCCTGGGCCGCGTTTTTGAGGCCGAAGGGCATCCACAGGAACTTGAACAGGCCGAAGGGGGTGATTACGGCCGTCTTGGGGACGTCCGCGGGGTGGACGGGGACTTGGTGGTAGCCGCGCACCAGGTCGACCTTGGAAAAGACTGCGCGGCCAGCCAGTCTAGCCGAGAAGTCCTGAATGTGCGGCACGGGGTACCGATCAGGGGTGGTGGCGTCATTGAGGCGGTGGTAATCCCCGCAGGGGCGCCAACCTCCGCCTGGTTTAGGGGCGATGTGGAGTGGGGAGGCCCAGGGACTGTTGGAGTGGCGGATGATGCCGAGCTGTTCCATGGTGGCAAACTCGGTCCGCGCGATCTCCAGTTTGGCCGGGTCCAGCCTGCGGGCGTGGGCGTACACTGGGGGGCCTGTGGTGGGGATGAAGTGTTCCACCCCACGGAGAAGGTCGGATTGGTAAGGGCCGGGAATTTGGCCAGGAGTGCCGAGTAGTCATCCGTGGCCCGGGCGTGGCACTGTGACGCCATGTCGGCGGGTTGACGGGGGGCCATGGCGCCCAGGATGGGGGACATGGTGTTCATGTCCACGAGGCGGTGATGAGGGATGTCTACCAGTAAGCCGTGGGCACACAGGAAATCTGCGCCGATGAGGGGGGAGAGCACCTTGGCAGTGATGAACTCCCATCGGTAGCGGTAACCAGCGAGGTCGAGGGTGACTGTCCGGGTGCCATACGTCCGGATTTCCGAGCCGTTAGCAGCAGCCAGCGCCGGTCCTCGTTCGCCCTTTTGGATGTCGAGGGAGGAGGCCGGGATGATGCTGTGCTGAGCCCCAGTGTCGCACAGGAACCGGCGGCCGGTTTTGTCATCCGTGATGAACAGCAGGGAGCCCGCGTGGCCCACGGCCATTGCGGGGGCTGGAACGGGGGCGGACTTGAAAGAACAGGGAGGTGTGCACCGTTGTGCCCTGGCGCCGAACCGTGCGTGGTAGTAACAGTGGCCTGGGTTAGTGGGGTGTGAAGGCCCCATGGGCCTGGTGACAGGCCCTTGTGGCCGTGTGCTGGATGGTGAGGGGCGCGCCCAGGCATTGGCTACCAGGTCCGGAGTGACGTCGCGGCTGGAGTGAGCGGACAGCAGGTTGTCGGCCTCGTCGGCCAGGGCTTCCAGGTTCGTGAGGCCGGACGCCACGATCGCTGGGCGGATGCTGAGAGGGAGCTGGCGGATGAACAGCGTGCGGAAGAGGAATCCGGGTGGGCTCTCGTCGGTGAGGGAGAGCATGTGGGAGAGGAGGTCTGACGGTGAGGCATCACCGAGGCCTGGAAGGTCGAGGAGGTGGCAGTTTCGCTGATATGCCGAGGCCGTAAATTTTTTAAGGAGCGCTGTTCTGAGATGTGCGTACTTGCCTTCTTCTGGTGGGTTCTGCAGCGTTGTCCAAACCTTGGAAACTGCGGTGCTACTGAGTGATGTGACGAGATAGTCGTACTTCGTCCCATCTGTGGTGATATTTCGCAGCCGGAAGCGAGATTCAGCTTGGAGAAACCAGGCTTCGGGCTGGTTTTCCCAAAACTCCGGCAGTTTCACGGAAACTGCGTTCGTGTCCGCCATTGCAGTGCTCGGAATACGTTCTGAGCGTCGGGGTCACCAATGTTGAGGCTGCCGCGAAACACGAATGGAGGCTGAATCCATATGTGGAAAACAAGAAGCTTTTATTCACTGCATGGCACACAAAATGGCTGAGAAAACAGCTCCCAGAATTCTCTGGAAAAACTCCCAGAATTCACTGGGTAAAACCTGAGGCCCCGCCCCATTCTGCCTTAAAGTTAAGGTGCCTTAAAGGGGAAGGTGCTGGAAATTTGTCCACAGACGGAAGAGTGGATTATGCCCGTTTTAGGTGGCGATCCGCCACACAGTCCCAGAAATTCCACCTTTTAGGACAGAATTACCCCTGACTTAAGTTGAGCCTGTAGAACAAGAGGCATAAGTTACCGAAATGACTTGTTAAACCAGGACATACGAACATATGAAACTGATGGGTAGGAAAATACCAGCCGTTCCATCAAGCCTGCCCCACACTCATGATGGCTGGAACATCATGACTAGATTCTTCCTAGTCCACCCCCAACCCCCCGCCCCTACAGCCAAAAACCCAGGTCCAATAAGGGAACAAATACTCTGGAAAATTCTTCTCCGACCCCTTCAGGATTGAAACCAGTCCAGGAGTTCACATGGATCATGTGTTATCTTACCTTCACTTACCTTCTATATGATACAATTTTTGCCCCAGTCCAGAACCGGTCTCGCTCCCTCTTGAAGGTGTGCAGAGAATCCGCACCCATCACACCAGCCAGCAACACATTCCAGAGGCTCACTACTGTCTGGAAAAAAGTGGAGTTCACAGACTTTGAATGTCCACAAATTTTGTCTAAAATATCAGCTTAAAAAATTCTAATGATATTTTTTAGCTGTGCAACTAAGATCAGATTCTACAAGCTGCCTTTTAGCAGTTTCAGGCACGAAAATCTTTTATTTCCCATCCTTATGTCATGGAGTCCTTACCATGGATTTACTTTGGGCATTTCCGTATATTTCGTTATCATGGAGACAGAACAGGAGCAGGAGAATGGATTAAATAGCAGAGGCATGTAGGGTGAGACAACACCGAAGGAGAAGAAAACAAATAGGAGGTAACTTTCCACCAGAGTCCGCAGGCTACACCGCTTCCTGGAGAATATCCATTTAAGGAGGTATAAAAGGAACTCTGGGTTGAAATTGGTCTCGGGCGGTAGCACAAAATGGGCGATAGTGAATCGCCAGCCCATTTTACATTCCGTCGGAGTTTCTTTTCCAGTGAATAGGAAAAAAATTAGGAAGGGTATAAATTGAGCAGCTGTTTCGCTGTCGCCCGTTTTGCGCTACCTCCCAAGACCAATTTTATCTTCTCTGTCTCCCGTTGTAAACTGTCCCTCCAAACATTGCTCAAATACAAAAAGCAAAGAACAGGTTTAACTCAGAACATTGCACTTCATATCACAAAGTGCTTTTACTGTGCACATATATATTTACAGCAAATGCTTAGCATTACCACCCTATCTACCCCATATGCTGCTCTGTGCTGTTCTTAAACCTATCCTGGTACTGCACTGAGGAGATACCTGCCAGCCTGGCCATCGGTGGTGCTTAGTTGCAGCATGGTCTCATAAGTCTCTTGGAACCGAGATGGCCTTTGTCTCCGCACTTCTGAGTCCCAGGACGATTCTTCAGCAGGCTGCGTCAGCACTGCAGGTGCATGGACAGCCTGGTCCTGTATCCTGACACTAACATGTGCAGGCATCTAAGGGGGCTGCCTGGAAAAGTCATATGAGCTGTTACCAGATGAAAAAATGGTGGATCAGATAGCTTACCTTAGCTGCTCTGGTGAGGTCATTAAACTTCTTCCTGGGGTTCAAGGAGCTGGCACTCACTGTTACAGCTAAATCCCCCCATAAAGTGCTTACCACATTTTTGGTGTATCTCTAGCCCCCAACCCCAAACAAAACCATTCTCCCCTGTTCTATATCTTCATTAGGAGGACTTGCAGGTTCAGTTCTCTGAAGTTTGTCACTTATTTCTTTAATCTGGCTGCCATCTTTGACACCCAGGTTGCATGCATCGTCCAGTGCTGCCATAGCTCATCTAAGAAGCAGTAGGTTTTATATCCTGCTACTGCCCCAGTTTTCTGCCTCTTCTCCAGGTATTGTTTGGCCTTCACACCTCCCATTCCCCCTTCCACTTCCTCTCTTCCCCACAGGTATTTTCTGGACCCTAATTCTAGTCATTCAGGGCTCATTAGGTGCCTAATTTCCACCCCTTCACTATTTTACATCCGACCCCCCACCCCCCACCCCCCCCAGCATTTTTGAGGTGTTACAGGCTGTATTTTGACAGGCTCCCACCCACGTATGTAAATTGGAAGACCCCGCAATGTACAGCAAGATCAGTGCCATGACCGAAGGGCTGGTACAAATCCTGCTGCATCTCAGTTCTGACAGCACACCAGCACCAGTGCAATTTCAGATCCTGAGGGCTAGAAATTCATTATAACCCAGGAATTGGCGGTATCTTTAGAAAAGTTTCAGAATTAGCGCCAGGCGCTAATGCTTTAGACTGCGTGCAAAATTCATTCTCACTGCTCAAAGAAATGATTGGAGCGTTAATTCAAGTCTTAAAGGCATAGCTCAGTGGCGTTACACTCAAAAGGTGGACCAATATCGGGTGCAGTCTAATCGCAACTCATCATTACCACAGGCTTTATCCAGTATTTAAAGGGGAGTATTTCAAAATTCTCATCCTTGTTTTCAAATCCCTCCATGGCCTCGCCCCTTCCTATCTCTGTAATCTCCTTCAGCCCCACAACCCCCCAAGATATCTGCGCTCCTCTAATTCTGCCCTCTTGAGGATCCCTGATTATAATCACTCAACATTTGGTGGCCGTGCCTTCTGTTGCCTCGGCCCTAAGCTCTGGAATTCCCTGCCTAAACCTGTCCGCCTCGCTACCTCTCTTTTCTCCTTTAAGACGCTTCTTAAAACCTACCTCTTTGACCAAGCTTTTGGTCACCTGCCCTAATTTATCCTTATGTGGATCGGTGTCAAATTTTATGTCTTTAATACTCCTGTGCAACGCCTTGGGACATTTTACTACGTTAAAGGTGCTATATAAATACAAGTTGTTGTTGTTGTTGAGGTTCATTGATACTGCAGCACCTCATTTTCAGCATTGCTGGCTGTGCAGCTGCCTCAGCAAGGAGGAGCACAACAAGGAGAAGGAGCCGGAGGACTGAAGCAGGTGTGCTCATGGCAGATCCACCTCAGTCGGGTGGTCAGGGTGATTGAATGCTTCAACAAATGCTACATACCTGTCTGTACCACAAGCTTCACACACTGCTCAAAGCACCAAACCCCCAGCACTCACCCACCAACAATCTCTACATACCAACACTCACACCCACATCTCACCCCTGGCACACAATGACAGCTATTCAACTATGGCAGGCACAAGTGTCATTAGTTATTAGAATGAATGTGATATGTGTGATATGTTTATGCATAAATTTATTAATGGAGTTTGCAGTATTTTGTGGTCTCTCTCATTTCACCTTTGTGCCCAGGAGGATGCTGTGATATGGCATGACACAGGGATGATATGATGGGGATGTGGTGAGCAAAAGGGATCTGGGGTTTAAGTCATCCTGGTGTGAGGCTGGAGGTCTGTTTGGAGAAGCTGGCAGAGTTCTGTGACCACCACCTTGGTGATGCAGAGCCATCTAATATACTGCTCCTCGCTTAATTGAAGGTAGGAGAAGTGCTGTAGGAATACCCTCGGAGGGTAAGGCCTCCTGGTGAGAGCCCTGATGTCCCTCCTCATCCCTCTGCGCACATGTTCCCGTATTTCTCGCTGCCTATGCTCCCTCTGCCGTAGATCCTGGAGGGCGAGGTGGCATGGCAGTACAGCCCCCATTAATATTACCAAGTGTAGCAGTTTGAATCTTTGAGCAATAAATGTAGCTACTTTGCACTTGCCAGAAGACTGCTGATACAAAAGAAGCTTGAAATTACTCTTACAAACTGTTCCACTGGGTGAAACTGACAAGAAACCACTGAAACTAATATGCCCTGACAGCTGCGAGTGATTAATGCTGATGCCTTTAAATAACGTTGCTGAAGCCGGCTTCCTGCAGCTGCACGCCAGCTCGCCCTATCGCTGTCTGGTCGAGGCGCTAAGGTAAGTGGCAACAATGAATTTTCCAGATCAGGCGCCAAGTGAGCATTTCACACTCACTGACATCATGATCTACCTGGCGTTGAAGTCCCTGGCGGTACCTCGTACTGGCGGCGCAATGGTGGGGTCGGATTTGCTGTGCGATGCTGGATTCGCCTCGCCCCGGCGCTACTGCATCAGCGCCCCATTACTGCCATCTGCAGGCGCTAATGGGAGGCACTAAGCTAGCGAATTTTTCCCCCATAGAATTTACAGGACAGAAGGAGGCCCATTGTTTTTGCTTGCTCCTCAATAGCAGTTGTCTACTATAGTGCATTTCCGTGCTATAGAATCATAGGAATTTCAGCACAGAAGGAGAACAAAATGGAAGAGCCCTCTCGATAATAAGACATGTATTATAATTTCATCTACACATAACACCTTCCTTTTTCTTCAAAGATTAAGGCCGGGGGTTTTGTTGGAGCTAGTCCTGCTCCACCACCATAACTTCTCCAGTAGTGTGGTGGAAACCCCATTTACGCACTTCCGGTGAAGTTATGATGGCAGCTCCGAGGAAGTTCCTGGCCTAAGTTGAACTGCATTCAGGCGACGGGCCGAATGGCCTACTCCTGCTCCTAGATTCTATGTTTCTATGTTTCTATGTATCATGAAAAACAAAGTACAGAATAAAGGTTTAACTTTCTCCACTGTTTCCTTAACACCTGCAAGAATTTTCCACTTTCTCACTCCTGGTGTGAAGCATTACCTGCCAGGAGTGCATGTTGGGAAACCATGTGTGCACAGCCGACAATTTTCTGTCCATGGATGGAAAATTGTAGGTTGTATGTGTGCAATTTCCCAATACGCACTTCTGGCATGTAAAAGGTCTGCACTGGGAGTATATAGGCAACATTTTACCCCATATACTTAACGCTCCTTCCTTTTGTGTGTGCCTTTAGTGAAACAAAGAGCTGCCTTATGTTCACCCTATTACATTCTTAATAACAGCCTGAGGAATGTCCTATGAACAGGTTAAGTGTTCATATGCTAATATTGCAATCAACAATATCTAGGTTAATGTGTCCTAGTGCACAAAAATTCCTTTCCCATCATATCATGCATAATATAGTTTGCATAACTTATTTTCATTTTTACTACCTTATTTGCTTACAAGCATGCATAGTCATGCTCCCCCTGCAGCTATTTATTAATGTTAGGAGATAGAGGGCAGCTGTATCAAATTTTTCATAACATTAAAAAGACTCAATGATAAGTTTGTAAAGTGCCCAGGAGATCAAAGGGTCGCCTGAGCTTTATTAAAGAGTGGTTTCACATCAGGCAGGAGTCGGTACCACAGCTGAATGGAGGGGATAGCCCAGCACTTGGTTATAGAGCACTCAGAATCAAGTAAGGGCCTGACTCCAAATTCAGGTTGTCACTTTTGCGCCCCGAACCATTGCACATCAATGTGAAGGTAGCACTATGTTTTCAGTCATAAAGTTAAATAGAACTTGTGCAAGAGCAGCTCCTAATTGTGTGTCGAATTAAATCCCATTCCCAACTAGAGATAAAAATTGCAATTAACTTGAAAGGAGTAATGAAAATACAATTATAAATTCAGTGCTGCTCCTTATTTGGGAATGTGGAAATGTTAATGAAATACCAAAGTACGAAATGGATTAATTTGCAGCGCATTCAAACTATTAACTCCTTTTCTGTGATTGGAGCACCTGTTGTTTTCCCCGCTGCTTTTTTCTCTTTATTTTTTTCTCTCAGGTGGATGTAAAAGATCCCATAGCTCTATTTGAAGAAGAGCAGAGGATTTCTGCTGGTGCCTTGGTCAACATTTATCCCTCAACCAGTACCTAAAACAGATGGGGTGAAATTGGGATTTGTAGAGCCGTTTTTTGGGCATTATGAGGTCCCTTAAACTACAAAAATGGAGTCCACGATGCACGGACGCACTTCCAACAGGAAGGGCGCCAGACGCCATCTTCATAAAGGGGTTTGCATGTGCACACACAACGACCGCCAGCAGCAGGCAGATCTTAGTGTCAATCAGTGTGCAATGCTGATTTGATGCCAGCGCTGCCATTTTGAAGTTCCACGCTCCAGTCTACACCCTCTGTTAACTTCGCACAGCTGAACACAATTTTAAACAGCATGAAGGACCCCCCACCAGTGCCCAGTAATTCTACACGTTTTGGATACTTTTCCATACTTGTTAAAGATTTCAATAATCTACAGGGAATGGTCTGGCTGGTGCTGAAGTACTTTTTTGGTGACTTAAAGGCTTGTGCTTCCAGACATGGGTGGCCTAAAAGGGCTTCCTCTTGGTATTTAGCATGACTGGGAGAATGAGCAAAGGCCATGCAGAGCAGGACAAGCTGCTAGAAGAGGGAGGAGGAGGAGGGAGAGAAGGGCTCTCAGCAGGGGACCATATCTGTAGTGGGTGTTTAGGGAGCAATTCTTATCTGCAGTGATGACCAATGCTTGAGACATCTTCGCTTCACTAAAGAGGTTGTGACTGAAATCTGCTAACTGCTGCAGCCACAACTCCAACCTCAGAGCAGGGCAAGGACTGCATTGCCTGTTGCTGTGAAGGTGACCGTGGCTCTTAACATTTATGTGTCTGGCTCCTTTCAAGCTTCTGCTGGAGATGTAAGCAACATCTTGCAGTTTGCAGTGCACTGCTGCATAAGGGAGGTCACTGAGGCTCTCTATGTAAAGAGAGACAACTTCATCGCATTCCCTCTTACCAGAGACAAGCAGGCAGAGTGAGCACAGGGGTTTGCAAGGATTTTAGACTTTCCCATGGTGCAGGGTGCCATTGAATGCATGCACATTGCTTTGCATGCACCTCACATGAACTCTGCCATCTACCGGAACTGAAAGGGATTCCACTCCCTCAATGTGCAGCTGGTGTGTGACAATAGGCAGGTCATGCAGGTCATTGCCCGGTATCCTGGCAGCAGTCACGATTCATTCATTCTGCGGCACTCCTCTGTGCCAACTGTATTTCAACCAGCACGGCATACCAAAGGCTGGCTACTGGGGTCAAGGGTTATCCACTCATGACGTGGACCATAACTCTGGTCTGGAACGCATGCACACGTGCACAGCAGGCATACAATGAGAGCCATGCTGCCACAACAAATCTTATAGAGCAGACCACTGGCATGCTCAAGAAACGCTTCCGCTGCCTGGACTGCTCTGGAGGAGCCCTGCAGTACTCAGCTGAGCAGGTCGTGGTCCACTGCATGCTGCACCATGTCACCATCATGAGGTAACAGCCCTTGCCACTACCTATCAGGCAAGAAGCTGAGGAGCAGGAGCATGAGCTGGAGGAGGCGAGGAGGAGGCAGAGGAAGAGGAAGAGGAAGGGAGGCTGCAAACTAGACAGCCCCTTTCTGCCCAGGGTCTATGTGAACAAATAATTAATGAGCGATACCAGTAACCTCAACCACAATTCCCCACAATCCCGCACTTCTTACTTTTCCTCTGTCACTGACCATCACATCGTCCTCTTTCCCACAATGTAAAATAAAAGCCAACACAAAATAATCATTCCAATCCAAATTTAAAAATTAAATCATGACATAGTGCATACAAAAATAAACTAGTCACCCTTGTGCATTCCCTAGTGTCTGTTCCATGTGTCTTTGCCTGTCCTAGTGCTTCTATGAGGTGCTTCCCCAGTGGCTACAGAACAGCTGACTTTCAGTGGAGAAGACTGCAGATGGCCTTGGAGGGCGACCTCGAGCAGCTCTGGGTCTAGAAGTTCCAGCTTCAGACTGCACCATTTCAACCTGGGCAGCAGCACTCTAGGCTAGCTGGCTGACAGGCAGCAGCAAGGGTAATGGCAGAGAGGCAGGGATGGGAGCACAAATACGACAATCCTGAGAGAGGACAGAGGGTTCGTACTCCATGGAGCCACTGTCACTCTCCTGGGGTGGCACCTCAGCAATACTAGTACAGGTTCAGCGTCCCGAATCCGGCAACCTTGGGACCGAGGCCGAGCCGGTTTTCGGGTTTTTCCGGACTTCGGAACGTGTTTCTGATGTCCGAAGTCCGGAAACGCCCGAGCCCAGGTTGCGATATTTCCGGACTTCGGATGTCAGAAACACGTGCCGAGTCCGGAAATGCCTGGGCCCAGATTGCGTTTTTGGTAAGCCTCCCTCAGGGTGTCCGGATTCCGGAACATTTTACGGATTCCGGAACTCCGGATTTGGGACGCTCAACCTGTACTCTGTTGGAGAAGAGATTGCTAGAGTCCTGTGACCCCCCTGGAAGCCCCTTTGCACACTGCTACCCAGAGCCATGAGGCAGCAGTGTGAACTTCCATGTCAGCAAGCTGAGATTGCATGACAGTAGTCTGAGCTTCCACTGCAGCACTCAGACATTGAGTGGAAGCCTTGTAGGTTATGGCACTTTAAGTGAATAGCCAAGTGCTTTTTAAATGTGATGAGGGTTTCTGCCTCTACCACCCTTTCAGGCAGTGAGTTCTAGACCCCCACCACCCTCTGGGTGAAAAGATTTCTCCTCAACTCCCCTCTCAACCTCTGACCAATTACTTTAAATCTATGCCCACTGGTTATTGACTCTTCTGCTAAGGGAAATAGGTCCTTCCGATCCACTCTATCTAGGCCCCTCATAATTTTATACACCTCAATTAGGTCTCCCCTCAGCCTCCTCTGTTCCCAAGAAAACAACCCCAGCCTATCCAATCTTTCCTCATAGCTAAAATTCCCCAGCCCAGGCAACATCCTCGTAAATCTCCTCTGCATCCCCTCTAGTGCAATCACATCCTTCCTGTAATGTGGTGACCAGAACTGCACGCAGTATTCTAGCTGCGGCCTAACTAGTGTTTTATACAGTGCTAGCATAACCTCCCTGCTCTTATATTCTATGCCTCGGCTAATAAAGGCAAATATCCCGTATGCCTTCTTAACCACCTTATCTACCTGTTCTGCTACCTTCAGGGATCTGTGGACATGCATTCCAAGATCCTACTGATCTTCTGTACTTCTCAGTGTCCTACCATTTATAGGGGGAAAAATTAGGTCGCGCCCCGTTTGGGGCGCAAATATTGTCTGGACGCAAAAATTAGCCCTGGCGCTAATTATCGCCACTGACTGGAAACTTCACTTTTACCGCCCCGGGAGGTGAGTGGAGCGCTAAATCAGGCACTGCACACCTGTCTTAAGGCGCAAAGGCCGAGCAGTCAGGCGCTAACTCAGCGCGCGAGCGCAGCGCAGGTGCTGCCAGTTAGCGAGGGAACACAGACACACTGGCGCCGGACACTTCTTAAAGCGGGGGGGCCACTTGCTCCCCAGCCACACCCTGCTCATTGCAGCCTTGAATCTCGGCCTGGAGAGACCTGTGAATCCATTTTGCTGCCAAGGATGGAGAGGGTGAGAGAACGAGCTCAGCGCTTCACCGAGCGGGCCTTGGATGCTCTGGTTGGCGCGGTGGAGCGCAGAAGATCTATACTCTTCCCTGAGAGTGGCAGGAGGCCTTTGCCACGCGAGTACAGAAGAGTGTGGAGGGAGGTGGCTCAGAGCGTCTCCTCCAGGAGCATGGTGCCCAGGACCCATGTTCAATGCCGCAAAAAGTTCAACGACCTCACTCGGGTCGTCAGGGTGAGTGGCTTTTTCTCAATACCTCTCCATCCCTCCATCTCAACCTCACTCTATGGCCAGAGGGTCTTAAAACCCCAATGCACAACACTCATCCAACACCTATGGCCCTTTCATGAAACACACACACACATTCCACACTTTGCATACAGTAAGGGCTATTCACCTATGGGAGGCACATCAGGCAAGACCATGGCTGCATACAGTAAGGGCTATTCACCTATGGGAGGCACATCAGGCAAGACCATGGCTGTATATTTACTCAGATGCTGTCCTTTTTCTTGCAGGCCAAGCTGGCGCATAATAGGAGACAGCAGCAACAGACAGGTGGAGGGTGGCCTCAGCTGCAACCCCTCAGCGATCTTGAGGAGCGCGTCCACAGGATTGTGGCAAGCCGGGTGATCGGTCCCGTCGCCACTGGAGACGCCGACCCCGTTCTGGACAGCAATGGTAAGGTCATCACCTTTTTGTCCTCTGTCCTTCCACTTGTCCCTCACAACACCAGCCTTTGACACTTTCAATCCAACTTGCTAACTCGCTGCACTTATTCCTCCCTTACTGCCACCCTGTCCTCACACTAAAGCCACTCTTGTACCTCCCTGCTTTCAGATGGTGATTCACCAGCTGAGGAGACGGGCCCTGAAGCTGCCAGTGGGAGTGAAGCTGCAGCCGAGGAGGAAGAGGAAGCCGGAGCATCAGTGCCACCCTCTCCCGAGGAAGCCCATGCCCACACTGGGAACACGCCTTCCCTGGAGGGGAGCAGGGGGGAAGGGTCTGATGAGGGTGAAGCTCCAGGACCCAGCGGGCTGCAGCAACGCCATGGGGGTAGGGAAGAACGGGGGCCTTCTTCCCAGAGGGAGAGTATGCCAGCGACTGCTACTGCAATGGACGCAGAGGAGGAGCGGCTGATCGCAGAAATGAACACCCAGGTGGTGGGCATGCACACTGAGCTCATGGATGCAGTGGGAAGGGTGCCCGAATGCATTGAGTCACTGGCAAGGAGTGTGGAGCACTTCGCTGTAGCACAGGCGGATGCCACACTAAAGCTTAGTGCTGCAATTCAGTCACTGACTGCCATGATCCCATCTCTGGCTGCTCTCATGCAGACTCAGATTGAGGCCACGCGAGCACTGACTGCTGCCATCCTCGATGGTTCGTTCACATTTCCCCGGGGCTCTCACCGCGCCGCAGCAGGCCAGCAATCTGTGCTCCAGCAGATTGCTCCGGATGCTGAAGTGCTGCCCCGTGGGAGTGCCAGTGTGTCGGTCGAGCAGGGAGTTGCTGTCCTCTCTCACGATGACAGCATTCCTGCTGCCAACACTGTCACTTCTCCACTGCACTTGCCACCGCCTGTAGGACAGACTGCTGCCGCCCATGCAGAGTTGGTGCAGTCTGCAGCCGGGCCCTCCAGACCCAGAACTGGTCGAGGCCGTCCTTCAGGGGCATCTGCAGTGTCAGGGTCTGACAATCAGCAGCCTTCCACCAGCCTTGCTGCAGCCACTGAGGTCCCATTACGGAGGAGCAGTAGGGTTAGAAGGGGGGAAGTGCGCAAGGGAAGGAGATCACCCTCGAAGGGCAAAAAGTAGGAGGTGTGACAAAATGCTGGTCATTTTTTTATTAAAGGCCGAGGTTCGTGGTCCAACTTTTGTTTAGTGTTTTGGACATTATCTCCAGGTTGTGAGAACCAGTTATGTTAATTACTTTTTTTGTGTTTATTTCTATGAGTTTGTCATGAGGAAATGACACACACAGAGTTTGTAAAATAAATAAGTTTTTGTATTCAAAATATACATGTTTGGTGTTTGGAATCATTGGTGCCTTGGCCGGCTTAGGGGTTGCGTGCTGGGTTCATTGATGTTGTTAGCAATGGCAGAAGCCATTTCCACAGCAGGGGCCCTAGAAGCGACTTGCTATCAGCCGTTGACGGACGGCCCTTGCAGTTTCACCATTGTGGGCCGCCCTCCCGCCCTGGTGCTGCTGATGATCATCCTCCTCGTCCTCTTCCTCCTCTTCCTCCTCCTCCTCTGGTGGTGCTCCAAGGCCTGGTGGCATTGGCTGGGTCCTGACGATTGCCATGTTATGCAACATGCAGCACACAACTACGAAGTTGGATACTCGCTCAGGCGAGTACTGCAGGGCTCCTCCAGAATGGTTGAGACAGCGGAACCGTTGCTTCAGCACGCCGATTGTGCGCTCAATGATGTTCCTGGTAGCTTGATGGCTCTCATTGTACCGCAGCTCAGCAGGGGTGTTGGGCGTACGGAGCGGTGTCATCAGCCAGGTGCTCAATGGATACCCCTTGTCCCCGAGAAGCCAACCAACTGGCTGATGCGGTGCCTCGAAAAGTTCTGCCACAGTAGGCGGGCGCAGGATGACAGCATCGTGGCAGCTGCCAGGATAGTGGGCATTGACAGCGAGTATCAGCTGTCTGTGGTCACAGACCAACTGAACATTCAAGGAATGGAACCCCTTTCTGTTCCGGAAATCCTCGGCATTCTCATGTGGAGCACGCAAAGCCACATGCGTGCAGTCAATGGCGCCCTGCACCATGGGGAAGCCCGCTATCCTCGCAAAGCCCAGAGCGCGGTCACGCTGCTTGTCTAGGGTCATGGGGAAAGAGATGAAAGCTCATCTCCTTTTAAAGAGGGCATTTGTGACCTGCCGGATGCAGCAATGCACCGCGAACTGGGAGATATTGGCGAGGTCCCCAGCAGCAGCTTGAAATGAGCCAGTAGCATAGAAGTTGAGAGCCACTGTGACCTTCACTGCCACCGACAGAGACATCCTGGACCTCAGTTGAGGCTGCAGATCTGGCTGCAGCAGGTGGCAGAGCTCAGTGACCACCTCCTTGCTGAATCGCAGCCTTCGCAAACACAGCTCCTCAGACATATGAATGTAGGAGAGCTGTTCACGATATACCCTGGGAGGGTAAGCTCTCCTGTACATACGCCTGTTGGACCTCCTCCGTCTGGCCATCATTGCCACTCTCTCTCTGCGTCTCTGTGTCCTCCGATTCAGCTGGAGCAGGACGACGCCCCCAATCAGTGCAGCCCCCAAAGTCTCTTTGCAAGCAAAGTTATGAAGGACAGCAACCAAAGTACCAGCGAAGTTAGGATCAGTAGGCAAAACTACCTCAAAAAGCGTTGACTCAATGCAGAAGTCTCTCTTTCTCTCTCTCCGAATCTCTCTCTCTCTCTCAGAACGAGTGGTGCAAAAATGTCAACCACAGAAAAAGACAGGAAGAGGCCCCCTTTAAATAGTGCCCCCCCAGCCCCACAGCGATTGATAGCGTTCCAGTCTTCCGGTCGATGGATGCGCCAGGCAGTAAGGCAGGGGGCGCCACTCAATTTCCGCTCCGGGGCGCCACAAGGGCGTTGCACCATGGAATGACGTCACAATCTGCGCGCGCAGGTGGTCGCAGCGGTAAAGTTTAGTGCCGCCGCACAATGTCTAGTTAAGTTCCCGAGCGGCGCAAACATTGCTGCGCCCGGGCGCTAGCGGCTTTGCGCCCCATTAGCGCCCTCTTAAAGCGCTAACGGGAGGCGCACCCAACTGAATTTTTCCCCCATAGTGTATTCCCTTGCCTTGTTAGCCCTCCCCAAATGCATTATCTCACATTTCTCCAGATTGAAATCCATTTGCCACTGTTCTGCCCACCTGACTAGTTCATTGATATCTTCCTGCAGTCTGCAGCCTTCTTCTTCATTATCAACCACACGGCCAATTTTTGTACCATCTGCAAACTTCTTAATCATACTTCCTACATTCAAGTCCAAATCATTGATATATACCACAAAAAGCAGAGGACCCAGTACTGAGCCCTGCGGAACCCCACTGGAAACAACCTTCCAGTCACAAAAACACTCTTCGACCATTACCCTTTTTTCCTGACTCTGAGCCAATTTTGGATCCAACTTGTCACTTTGGCTTGGATCCCATGGGCTTTTACATTCGTGACCAGTCTGCCATGTAGGACCTTATCAAAAGCCTTGCTAAAATCCATATAGACTACATCAAATGCACTACCCTCATCGACCCTCCTTGTTGCCTCCTCAAAAAATTCAATCATGTTAGTGAGACACGATCTTCCCTTGACTAATCCATGCTGACTGTCCCTGATTAATCTGTGTCTTTCTAAATGAAGATTTATCCTGTCCCTCAAAATTTTTTCCAATAATTTTCCCATCATCTTGTGTAGCCTGGCCCATCGAAGTCCTCATCTGAGTCCTCTGCAGCAGAGCTAGTGTGTGACCTCACCCTTTGGCGAGCTGGCACCTGTGCTATAATTTCCCCCAGCCCTGGCTCCAGCCCACTTGTGCCCGGTGTCTCACCATGTGCAGATCCTGCCTCTATGCTATCCTCTAAATTGCATGCAGTGTCAGTATCTGAGCTGGTGGCTGCGACTGTGAAATCGAGTGATGGTGTCTCTTCATCTTCACTGCTTGCTCTTCCTCCACTGCCTGGGCATGTTCCAGTTCTTGAGGATCTGAAAAGAAAAAGGGACAAGGGTTGGGTTGTGGTGAGTGGAGAGGAGAGGAGAAAGTAACAAGTGCATGCTTACAACATCTGCAGCTTGTAAGTCAGAATAGATTGAGGGATGAGGGAGAAGTGGGATGAGAAAAGGAGGATTAGGTATGCAGATACCCTCATCTTCAATGGCTTCAGTCCTGCCAGTCGCCATGGCCTCAGCATTGGGCCTTCCCATAATGCCCAGCACTGTCTCCTCCATAATGGTTAAAATGCAGACAGGTCTCTCCCCCTCCCTTTAATTCCTGCTGCCAACTGTTTTGAGCCACCTTCTCCTGCAGGAAAGAGGGAAGTGTGTCAGTGCGTGTCGTGCAATATGTTTTGGTGATGTGGCTGTCATGGTTGAATATCTGTCAGTGTGTGCAAGCTTTGAGATGTGGGTGCCAGGCTTGCAACATTGCTAAGTGTGTGAGGGTGAGGTAAAGCATATGAATGTTAAGTATGAGTCCTGATTGCTAGAGATTGTTGGTAGGTGCGTGATGCATATTGAATTGAGCAGTGGATGAGGCTAGTGCTGCAGTTGCTAGGATATGGCATTTAAAGATGCACTCACTGACCTTGACAAC
This sequence comes from Squalus acanthias, assembly GCA_030390025.1. Classification (NCBI taxonomy): domain Eukaryota; kingdom Metazoa; phylum Chordata; class Chondrichthyes; order Squaliformes; family Squalidae; genus Squalus; species Squalus acanthias. The sequence goes on along the minus strand of CM059428.1, from coordinate 49,170,260 downwards.
TCGTGTGAAATCATTAAACTTCTTTCCGCACTGCATCCAGGTCCTTGGGGCTACACTCCTGGCATTGACCTCCACTGCTATCTCTTGCCACTGTCTTCTGAGCATGCGCTTGGAGGGTTTCCAGTCTGCCACCATCCCCCACCCCGAAGATACAGGACATCTCTCACTCTATTCACCTCTTCCATCAAGACCTCCAGTGCAGCGTGTGATAACCTTGGTGCACGCTCTCTCCCATGGTCAGCCATTGCTGATTCTTCCACAGCATAATATTCAGAATGATCTCAGCACCACCACCAGCCAAAATTCACCTCCCCTTTAAAAGGTGCAGGCTGGCTTTAAGTAGTGCTAGGCACTGATATCAGGCCTCCTGCTGATGCGTGCAACCAATCAACAGTGCAGGGAGCACTGTCTGCAAGAAGAAATCAAGGAGATGAACAGGTAGCACAAAGTTGGCCTCCTGCTTGCATTGCAATGAACGGTCGCAGGCTAATCATGCATTGCAATCCCTGCGCCCATTTCCAGGGGTTATCCAATTTAACCCCCATGATCTGATCATTTATTTCATTGCTGTTTGTGGGAGCTTGCTGTGTGAAAATTGGCTGCCGTGTTTCCTACATTACAACAGTGACTACACTGCAAAAGTACTTAATTGGCTGTAAAGCACTTTGGGATACCCTGAGGTTGTGAAAGGAACTATAGAAATGCAAGTCTTTCTAGAGCGGCGAGGCGGCAGAGGCGGCGGACCTGCGAGGGAATAGAGGCGGCGAGCGGTGGTACTTAAGGTGAGCCCCGAGGCGGCAGCGAGGCCTAGAGCGGCGAGGCGGCAGAGGCGGCGGACCTGCGAGGGAACAGAGGCGGCGAGCGGTGGTATTTAAGGTGAGCCCCGAGGCGGCTTACAAATCCAGGTTCGGGGAGAGGGAAGCAAAAAATATTCGTAGTGTGACGTCACCAAAAAGCAGGTAAGTGATTGGTTGGTGAGTGTTTTCTTTCTCAATTTTTCTAAACTTAAATTTTGTGGCTTCTACGTTCTCTTTGTGTAGCGGGGACTACTGTTAAGTAAGGGCCCTTGAGTATATCACTTCATTCCAGTGTAATTGGTGGGATCCATTTAATTTTAATTTAATTTTAATTAATTAATTAATTAAAGGGTAAGTCATGGCAGGACAGCTCGGTGCTGTGACATGCTCTTCCTGCGCTTTGTGGGAAATCAGGGACACTTCCTGTGTCCCTGACAACCATGTGTGTAGGAAATGTATCCAGCTGCAGCTACTGACAGACCGCATTGCGGCGCTGGAGCTGCGGATGGATGCATACTGGAGCATTCGCGATGCTGAGAACATCGTAGATATCACGTTTAGGGATTTGGTCACACCGCAGGTAAAGGGTGTACAGGCAGGAAGGGAATGGGTGACCACCAGGCAGAGTAATAGGCGCAGGCAGGTAGTGCAGGGGTCCCCTGTGGCCATCCCCCTCTCAAACAGATATACCGCTTTGGATATTGTTGAGGGAGATGGTTTATCAGGGGAAGACAGCAGCAACCAACTTCCTAGCACCATAGGTGGTTCTGCTGCACAGGATGGGAGGAAAAAGAGTGGGAGAGCTATCGTGATAGGGGATTCTATTGTAAGGGGAATAGATAGGCATTTGTGCGGCAGCAAATGAGACTCCAGGATGGTATGTTGCCTCCCTGGTGCAAGGATCAAGGATGTCTCAGAGCGGCTACAGAGCATTTTGGAAGGGGAGGGTGAACAGCCAGTTGTTGTGGTACATATAGGTACCAACGATATAGGTAAAAAACAGGATGAGGTCCTAAAAGCAGAATATAGGGAGTTAGGAGGTAAATTAAAAAATAGGACCTCAAAGGTGGTAATCTCAGGATTGCTACCAGTGCCACGTGCTAGTCAGAGTAGAAATAGAAGGATATTTCAAATGAATACGTGGCTAGAGGAATGGTGCAAGGGAGAGGGATTCAAATTCCTGGGGCATTGGAACCGGTTCTGGGGGAGGTGGGACCAGTACAAACTGGACGGTCTACACCTGGGCAGGGACGGGACCGATGTCCTAGGGGGAGTGTTTGCTAGTGCTCTGGGGGAGGGTTTAAACTAAAATGGCAGGGGGTTGGGAACCTGAGCAGGGAGACAGAGGAAAGGGAAACAAGGATAAAAGCAAAAGATAGGAAGGAGAAAAACAAAAGTTGCAGTCAGAGAAAACAACGGTTTAAATCAAACATGGCCACAGTAAATACTAATTCTAATAGCGTTAAAAAAACAAGCCTGAAGGCTTTGTGTCTTAATGCGAGGAGCATTCGGAACAAGGTGGACGAATTAGCTGCGCAAATAGAGGTAAACGAATATGATTTGATCGGGATTACCAAACATGGCTCCAGGGTGGCCAAGGCTGGGAACTTAATATCCAGGGGTACTCAATATTCAGGAAAGATAGGCAAAAAGGAAAGGGAGGTGGGGTAGCATTGCTGGTTAAAGAGGGGATTAACACAATTGAAAGGAAGGATATTAGCTCTGATGATGTGGAATCTGTATGGGTTGAACTGAGAAATAACAAGGGGCAGAAAACGTTAGTGGGAGTGGTATATAGACCTCCAAACAGTAATGTGGAGGTTGGGGATGGCATTAAAAGGGAAATTAGAGAAGCGTGCAATAAGGGCACTGCAGTCATCATGGGTGACTTTAATCTACATATAGATTGGGCTAACAAAATTAGTAACAATACTATGGAGGAGGAATTCCTGGAGTGTTTACGGGATGGTTTCCTGGACCAATATGTCGAGGAACCAACCAGAGATCAGGCCATCTTAGACTGGGTATTATGCAATGAGAAAGGATTAATTAGCAATCTTGTTGTGCGAGGCCCCTTGGGTCGGAGCGATCATAATATGATAGAATTCTTCATTAGGATGGAGCGTGAAGTAGTTGACTCAGAGACTAGGGTCCTGAATTTAAATAAAGGAAACTACGATGGTATGAGGTGCGAGTTGGATAGGATTGATTGGGGAATGTCACTCAAAGGGTTGACGGTGGAGAGGCAATGGCAAACATTCAAAGACCGCATGGACGAACCACAGAATTTGTTCATCCCAGTTTGGCATAAGAATAAAACAAAAAGGGTGACTCAACCATGGCTAACAAGGGAAATTAGGAATAGCATAAGATCCAAGGAGAGGACATATAAATTGGCCAGAAAAAGCAGTAACCCTATGGATTGGGAGCAGTTTAAGATTCAACAAAGGAGGACAAAGGGATTAATTAAGAAGGGGAAAATAGAATACGAGAGTAAGCTTTCAGGGAACATAAAAACTGACTGTAAAAGCTTTTATAGATATGTGAAGAGAAAAAGATTAGTGAAATCAAGCGTAGGTCCCTTGCAGTCAGAATCAGGGGAACTTATAATGGGGAACAAAGAAATGTCAGACCAATTAAATACATATTTTGGTTCTGTCTTCACAAAGGAGGACACAAATAACCTCCCAGAGATGTTGGGGAACATAGGGTCTGATGAAAGGGAGGAACTGAAAGAAATCAGTATTTGTAGGGAAACGGTGTTAGGGAAATTGAAGGGATTGAAGGCCGATAAATCCCCAGGGCCTGATAATCTACATCCTAGGGTACTTAAGGAAGTGGCCCTAGAAATAGTAGATGCATTGCTGATCATCTTCCAACATTCGATGGAATCTGGAACAGTACCCATGGATTGGAGGGTAGCTAATGTTACCCCACTATTCAAAAAGTGTGGTAGAGAGAAAACGGGGAATTACAGACCGGTAAGCCTGACATCGGTAGTGGGGAAAATGCTAGAGTCCATTATAAAAAATGTAATAGCTGAGCACTTGAAAAACAGTGACAGGATCGGACAAAGTCAACATGGATTTACAAAAGGTAAATCATGCTTGACTAATCTATTGGAATTTTTTGAAGATGTGACTGGTAAAATAGATAAGGGAGAACCAGTGGATGTGGTGTATTTGGACTTCCAAAAGGCTTTTGATAAGGTCCCGCATAAGAGATTAGCGTGTAAAGTTAAGGCACATGGGATTGGGGGCAAGGTATTGACTTGGATAGAGAACTGGTTGGCAAACAGAAAGCAAAGAGTTGCAATAAATGGGTCTTTTTCTGAGTGGCAGGCAGTGACTAGTGGGGTACCGCAGGGATCGGTCCTTGGACCCCAGCTATTCACAATATATATTAATGATCTAGACAAGGGAACTAGATGTAATATCTCCAAGTTTGCAGACGACACAAAACTTGGTGGGCATGTGTGCTGCGAGGAGGATGCCGAGAAACTCCAGGATGATTTGGACAGGTTGGGTGATTGGGCAGAAGCGTGGCAGATGCAATATAACGTGGATAAATGCGAGGTTATCCACCTTGGTGTCAAAAACAGAAAGGCAGATTATTATCTGAATGGCAATAGATTGGGAGAAGGGGAAGTGCAACGAGACCTGGGTGTCCTTGTGCACCAGTCGCTGAAGGTAAGCATGGAGGTGCAGCAGGCGGTTAAGAAGGCAAATGGTATGTTGGCCTTCATAGCGAGAGGGTTTGAGTACAGGAACAAGGATGTCTTGCTGCAGTTGTACAGGGCCTTGGTGAGACCACACCTTGAGTACTGTGTGCAGTTTTGGTCACCTTATCTGAGGAAGGATGTTCTTGCCATGGAAGGAGTTCAGCGAAGATTCACAAGGCTGATACCTGGGATGGCAGGAATGACTTATGAAGGTAGATTGGGTCGATTGGGCTTATACTCGCTGGAGTTTAGAAGAATGAGAGGGGATCTCATTGAAACTTATAAAATTCTGACAGGACAGGACAAACTAGATGCAGGAAGGATGTTCCCGATGGTCGGGGAGTCCAGAACCAGGGGTAACAGTCCAAGGATAAGGGGTAAGCCATTTAGGACAGAAATGAGGAGGAATTTCTTCACCCAGAGAGTGGTGAACCTGTGGAATTCTCTGCCACAGAAGGCAGTAGAGGCCAATTCATTAAATAGATTCAAGAAGGAGTTGGATATATTTCTTAAGGCTAAAGGGATCAAGGGTTATGGGGAGAAAGCAGGGACAGGGTACTGAATTTGGATGATCAGCCATGATCGCATTGAATGGCGGAGCAGGCTAGAGGGGCCGAATGGCCTACTCCTGCTCCTATCTTCTATGATTCTATGATTCCTTTTTTTCAGTTCTGGTGAAGGGTTTCTGCCGAGTAACTGGCTGTAAATTTCCACAATTTTCTATTTTTATGTCAGATTTCCAGCACTTGCTTTTTTTTCTTTTTTTAAAAAAAATCACATTATTTATTGTTTTTAGGGATTGTTTTTCAGAAATTCTGAAAAACAATCAATAAATCAGGAGACAGACACAAAAATGTCTGAATGTAACAGCACAGCAGGTCACAGCTGGGGCCGAGCATTTTGTCCCAGGGCATTCCATTATAATTGTGTATCTATTAACCTGCAAAGGCAAACCACTTCAGCACTACATGTGATACCTGCCAATCCTTACACCTGGGTGCTGCATAGGAATTGCAAAGTAACTTAGTCATCCTGCCAAACTCATAACTGTGTGTGAATTACAAGTTAGAAATGCACAATACAATCATTTGGGGATTGAAATGGTAATTTCTTCTGAAGAGAGCAAATAATTTGCTGCATGAGTAGGAACTTTATCTGTTTTAAAAGTTGCTGGCAGCTTGCCATTCATGCTCTGTTTTAATCATTAAAATCTGACCCACTGCCTATGCAGACTCCATCCTGTCTGCTCAGCTTGACTGTCAACCTCCATTAAAAAAAACATGCACAAATTCAGCAAGCCAGTCCAATTCTGACTTGTATAAACAGTCACATTGGTGTCTTTCACATTTCCACTCACTGCGTTCACAGAGAATTAAGTAACACAATAATACTTGCATTTATATCACATCTTATCATATCATATATTCCAAAGTGCTTCTCACAATGAATTACTTTTAAAGTGAACTGTTAGGTAAGCATGGCAGTTATTCTGCAGGGGTAACGTCAATCTGTTTTTTTGATGGTATTGACTGTCAGAGGAACGTTGGCCGGGATACTGGGAGACCTTCCTGCTATTATTCAAATAGTGTCCTAGGATCGTTAATGACCACCAGAACTGACAGATGGAACTTTGGTTTAACATATCATCTGAAGGACAGCACTGATGACAATGCAGTACTCCCTCAGTGCTGCACTGGAGTGTCAGCTTAGGTTATGTGCTCTCATCCACACTTCTGAATCTACATACTTTTATAAATAATCTGGCAACCATTTCAAAATACAATTTTAAAATTGGTTGTCCCAAGTCCTATACTTCAGCTTTCTAAAGTTTAAGGTATACTTGTCATACCATTATACTTGGGTCCTCGTTACCTTACTGTATACATAAGAACATAAGAACATAAGAAATAGGAGCAGGAGTAGGCCATTTGGCCCTTCGAGCCTGCTCCGCCATTCAATAAGATCATGGCTGATCTTCTACCTCATCTCCACTTTCCTGAACTATTCTCATATCCCTTGATTCCCTTAATATTCAAAAATCTATCAATCTCTGTCTTGAATATACTCAACGACTGAGCCTCCACAGCCCTCTGGGGTAGAGAATTCCAAAGATTCACCACCCTCTGAGTGAAAAAATGTCTCTTCATCTCAGTCCTAAATGGCCGAACCCTTATTCTGAGACTGTGACCCCTGGTTTTAGACTCCCCAGCCAGGGGAAAACATCCTCCCTGCATCTAACCTGTCAAGCCCTGTAAGAATTTTGTATGTTTCAATGAGATCACCTCTCATTCTTCTAAACTCTAGAGAATATAGGCCTAGTCTACTCAATCTCTCCTCATAGGACAATCCCTCCATCCCAGGAACCAGTCTGGTGAACCTTCGTTGCACTCCCTCTATGGCAAGTATATCATTCGTTAGGTAAGGAGACCGAAACTGTACACAATACTCCAGGTGTGGTCTAACCAGGGCCCAATATAATTGCAGTAAGACGTCTTTACTCTTATACGCAAATCCTCTTGTAATAAAGGCCAACATACCATTTGCTTTCCTAATTGCTTGCTGTACCTGCATGTTAACTTTCAGCGATTCATGTACAAGGACACCCAGGTCCCTCTGAACACCAACATTTCCCAATCTCTCACCATTTAAAAAAAACTCTGCTTTTCTATTTCAACTACCAAAGTGGATAACTTCACATTTCTCCACATTATATTCCATTTGCCATGTTCTTGCCCACTCACTTTGCTTGTCTATATCACCTTGAAGCCTTTTTGCATCCTCCTCACAGCTTACATTCCCACCCAGCTTTGTATCATCAGCAAACTTGGATATATTACATTTGGTCCCCTCATCCAAATTATTGATGTAGATTGTGAATAGCTGAGGCCCAAGCATTGATCCTTGCGGTACCCCACTAGTTACAGCCTGCCAACCCGAAAATGACCCGTTTATTCCTACTCTCTGTTTTCTGTCAGTTAACCAATCCTCAATCCATGCTGGTATATTATCCCCAATCCCATGATCCCTAATTTTGTTTAATAACCTCTTGTGTGGCATCTTATCAAATGCTTTCTGAAAATCCAAATACACCACATCCACTGGTTCCCCCGATCTATTCTGCTAGTTACAACCTCAAAAAACTCTAACAGATTTGTCAAACACGATTTCCCTTTCATAAATCTGTGTTGATGCTTCCCAATCCTATTATTATTTTCTAAGTGCCCTGTTACCACGCCCTTAATAATAGATTCTAGCATTTTCCCTACTACTGATGTATAGAAGTAGAACTTGGCGTCCCTTGTGCCAGACAATTTGTAATTAGATAGAATACTTTTCTTTAAGTGTCATCTTGTCTCAGTTGGTTACGCTCTCATCTATGAATCAAAAGGTCTTCCTCCTGTCAATAACACCATTGAATCTCTGCATGATACGAGTGCCAGTGCATTCCTGGCATCCAGCACTGTTATAGTGGTCAGGGTGTGGGGCGGGGGGTGGCGGGGTGGCATTTATATTTTAAATCCCTTTGGGAGAGTTGAATTGTTTGTGGGGAGTGGATTAAATTTCCTGCATCTGCAAAATTTGAAACAGATCAAATATTCTCCAATATTTGGTCTTTCTTGGATCCAAAGGGGATGACCTCACACTTCCACATATTGAACTTCATCTGTTATAGTTTTGCCTACTCACTTAATCTAATTATGAGTAACTTAGTGTCATCTGAAAACTTGTATATACAACTCTCTATTCTTTTACCCAAGTCACTGATAAACAATCATAGAAGTTTATGGCACCAAAGGAGGCCATTCGGCCCATCGTGTCTGTGCCGGACGAAAAAGAGCTAGCCAGCCTAATCCCACTTTCCAGCTCTTGGTTCGTAGCTCTGCAGGTTACGGCTCTTCAAGTACACATACATGTACTTTTTAAATGTGATGAGTGTTTCTGCCTCTACCACCCTTTCAGGCAGTGAGTTCCACACCCCCACCAACCTCTGGGTGAAAAAAGTTCTCCTCAACTCCCCTCTAATCCTTCTACCAATTACTTTAAATCTATGTTTAAATCTATGCCCCCTGGTTATTGACCTCCCTGCTAAGGGAAATAGGTCCTTCCTATCCACTCTATCTAGGACCCTCATAATTTTATACACCTCAATCAAGTCTCACCTCAGCCTCCTCTGTTCCAAAGAAAACAACCCCAGCCTATCCAATCTTTCCTCATAGCTAAAATTCTTCAGTCTTGGCAACATCCTCGTAAATCTCTTCTGTACCCTCTCTAGTGCAATCACATCGTTCCTATAATGTGGTGACCAGAACTGTACGCAGTACTCTAGCTGTGGCCTAACTAGTGTTTTATACAGTGCTAACATAACCTCCCTGCTCTTATATTCTATGCCTCGGCTAATAAAGGAAAGCTTCCCGTATGCCTTCTTATCTACCTGTCCTGCTACCTTCAGGGATCTGTGAATATGCACTCCAATGGCCCTCTGTTCCTCTACACTTCTCAGTATCCTTCCGTTTACTGTGTATTCCCTTCCCTTGTTAGCCCTCCCCAAATGCATTACCTCACATTCTCTGGATTGAATTCCAATTGCCACTTTTCTGCCCACCTGACCAGTCTATTGATATCTTCCTGCAGTCTACAGCTTTCTTCCTCACTATCAACCACACGGCCAATTTTTGTACAATCTGCAAACTTCTTAATCGTGCCCCCCTACATTGAAGTCTAAATCATTGATATATATATAGGCCACCAACTAATGGGAAAGATATAGAGGAGCAAGTTTGCAGGGAAATTACAGAACTATAAAGTAGTGATAACGGGGACTTCAATTGGTCCTAAAATAGACTGGGATAGTAACAGTGTAAAGGGTAGAGAGGGGGAAGAATTTCTGAAGTGCGTTCATGAAAACTTTCTTTATCAGTACGTTTCTGGCCCAACGAGGAAGGAGGCATTGCTGGATCTGGTTCTGGGGAATGAGGTCGGTCAAGTGGAGCAAGTGTTAGTAGGGGAACATTTAGGGAATAATGATCACAGTAACATGAGGTTTAGATTAGCTTTGGAAAAGGACTGGGAGCAATCTAGTGTAAAACTACTTAATTGGAGGAAGGCAAATTTCAGTGGGTTGAGAACGGATCTGGCCCGGGTAAATTGGAATCAAAGATTGGCAGGCAAAACTGTAATCGAACAATGGGCTGCCTTCAAAGAGGAGATGGTTCGGGTACAGTTGAGGTACTTTCCCACGAGGTGCAAAGGTAGGGCAACTAAAGCCAGAGCTCCCTGGATGACGAAAGATAGAGAGTAAGAATGAAGCAGAAAAAGAGCGCTTATGACAGATGTCAGGTTGAGAATACAAGTGAGAACCAGGCTGAATATAAAACGTTCAGAGGGGAAATGAAAACGAAAATAAGAGGGGCAAAGAGCGAGTATGAGAATAGGTTGGCAGCTAACATAAAAGGGAATTCTATAGGCATATAAATAGTAAACAGGTAGTAAGCGGAGGGGTAGGGCCGATTAGGGACCAAAAAAGAGACCGACACATGGAGGCAGAGGGCATGGCTGAGGTACTAAATGAGTACTTTGCATCTGTCTTCATCAAGGAAGAAGATGCTGCCAAATTCATAGTGAAAGAAGAGGTAGTGGAGATGCTGGATGAGATAAAAATTGATAAAGAGGAGGTACTAGAAAGGCTGGCTGTACTAAAAGTTGATAAGTCACCAGGATCGGATGGGATGCATCCTAGGATGCTGAGGGAAGTTAAGGAGGAAATCACGGAGGTACTGGCCATAATTTTCCAATCTTCCTTAGACACGGGGGTGGTACCAGAGGACTGGAGAATTGCAAATGTTACTCCATTGTTCAAAAAAGGGTGTAAGGATAAACCCAGCAACCAAAGGCCAGTCAGTTTAACCTCGGTAGTGGGGAAGCTTTTAGAAATGATAATCAGGGACAAAATTAACAGTGACTTGGATAAGTGTGGATTAATGAAGGAAAGCCAGCACGGATTTGTTAAAGACAAATCGTGTTTAACTAACTTGATTGAGTTTTTGATGAGGTAACAGAGAGAGTTGATGAGGGCAATTTGGTTGACATGGTGTATATGGACTTCCAAAAAGCATTTGATGAAGTGCCACATGGATACAAAATTGGCTAAGTGATAGGAAACAGAAAGTAGTGGTGGACCATTGTTTTTCAGACAGGAGGAAGGTATACAGTGTTGTTCCCCAAAGGTCGGTACTAGGACAACTGCTTTTCTTGATATATATTGATATATATTGGCCCAGAAATTAAACATGGATGGTCCCCGCGATATCGCACTCCACGCCTACCTTTTTGCTCCGGGCCCACACGAACTTTAGTTTCAAAGGCTCTCTCTGTTGGAACCGTGCAGTGCTTGCGTGACCCAGAGGCGCAATTAGTTCGTGCGAGCTCTGGGATCACGTGATTCAGTTAGAGCCAATGGCAGCACACCATCTTTCATTCATAGTTTTGACGGCAAGAGCTGTCAAAGCTATGAATACTACAAACCCCCAAAAGAACAGCTAAACCTCAATTAAATTTTAAAAAAGCCATCACATTAATAAAATAAGTATAGTTAAATAAATTAACCACTTTAAACAAAAAATTAAATTTTTGAAAAAATTTAAAATCTTTTTAAAAGTTATAATAATAAACTTACCTTTCTTTAAAGTCTCTAAAAAAGATAAACCTGTTGAAAATTTTTTAAAATAACACCTAATTAACTACTTACCTTTTTAAAAGTGGGTCCTACGCCTGCTTTCTTTGTGTGTAAAATCTTCACCACTTACCTGCGCGTTCAAAGCTGAAAAAAAAACTAAGTGCACTGCGTGCGCACAACCTGTAGTGTGCACACGGTTCACTTAGGAACTGCCCCCTTTTCAATTCACGAAGTGCCGGTTTCCCGCGCATGCGCAGTGCATGCAGGAAACCGGCAATTCGGGATCTAATACGCGAGAGTACACAGTGCGTACTCCCGCGTATTAGGTTTAATTTTCGGGCCATTAATGACTTGGATTTGGGTGTACAGGGCATTATTTCAAAATCTGCAGATGACACAAAATTTGGAAGTATAGTGAACAGTGAGGAGGATAGTGATAGACTTCAAGAAGACAAAGACAGGCTGGTGAAATGGGCAGACATGTGGCAGATGAAATTTAATGCAGAAAAGTGTGAAGTGATACATTTTGGTAAGAAGATTGAGGAGAGGCAATATAAACTAAAGGGTACAATACTATAGGGGGTGCATGAACAGAGAGACCTGGGGGTATATGTGCACAAATCGTTGAAGGTGGCAAGTCAGGTTGAGAAAGCAGTTAAAAAAGCATACAGGATCCTGGGCTTCATAAACAGAGGCATAGAGTAGAAAAGCAAGGAAGTTATGATGAACCTTTATAAAACACTGGTTCGGCCTCAGCTGGAGTATTGTGTCCAATTCTGGGCACCGTACTTTAGAAAGGATGTGAAGAACTTAGAGAGGGTGCAGAAAAGATTTACAAGGATGATTCCAGGGATGAGAGACTTCAGTTACGTGGATAGGTTAGAGAAGCTGCTCATAATGTGGTCTTCTCTACATTGGGGAGACCAAACGCAGATTGGGTGACCGCTTTGCGGAACACCTCCGTTCAGTCCGTAAGGGGGACCCCGAGCTTCTGGTCGCTTGTCACTTTAATTTTTCGCACCACTCCCACTCAGACCTCACTGTCCTCGGCCTCTTGCATTGTTCCACGGAAGCTCATCCAAAAATGTGTGGGTTAGGTTGATTTGGCTATGATAAATTGACCCTTAGTGTTAGGGGGGATTAAATATGTGGGGTTATGGGGATAGGATGGGATATGTTAGGGGGAATTAAATACGTGGGGTTACGGGGGTAGGGTGGGATATGTGTACTGTGGGGATTAAAGCAGGGACAGGGTACTGGATTTGGATGATCAGCCATGATCGTATTGAATGGCGGAGCAGGCTCGACGGGCCGAATGGCCTACTCCTGCTCCTAGATTCTATGTTTCTATGTTTCTATAAACTCGAGGAACAGCACCTCATCTTTCGATTAGGCACTTTACAGCCCTCTGGACTCAACATAGAGTTCAACAATTTCAGATCATAACCTCGGCCCATGTCATATATATATTTTTATCCACACTTTTTGTTTGTGCCTTCTGTTCTTCTCTCCCACATGGCAGCTGTCTTTCATTCTGCCAGCACAATTCACACTTCATCTGGAGCCATCCTTTGTTTCTTAACCTGTCCCATTACCATCTCCTTTTGCCTTGAATATCTCTTAATGTCTCTTTAATTTTCCTGCCTTTTATCCTATCACAGACCTTCCCTTTTGTTCTTTTATCCCCTCCCCCATTTCCCATCCCCTAAACTTGCTTTAAAATCTGTTCCATTTCCTGCTTTTTTCCAGTTCTGACGAAAGGTCATCGACCTGAAACGTTAACTCTGTTTTTCTCTTCACAGATGCTGTCTGACCTGCTGAGTGTCTCCAGCATTTTCTGTTTTTATTTCAGATTTCCAGCATCTGCAGTATTTTCTTTTTGTATTAGTGTTTAATTCACTGCCACCTCTCTTCCAGGAATGCCCACCTTGAAGAAGTTCTGCTCTTCTCTTCGACGGGATTTCCATTTGTCTCTTTTACCTTGTTCATCTTCATTGCTTTCTGTCTCCCTTCTCGTGTTTGATCAGGTATCTACCAAAACTCGCTTTCACAGCTACATATCTTTCCTCAGCAACTGTCTCCGGCTCCGACTTACTCCAGGTGGATTCCAAATGAAATTCCACCCTTCGTGTTTTGGATCCACCCAGGACTACAGATATCTCCAAGATATTCAGCGTTCCTCGAACCACTGCTCTCGCCGTATCCTGAGATCCACGCTGAATGCCATGCGCTGCCACATGAACACTCTCAATCTCTCTCTTCAGCAGCACCGACTCACTCTATCTCAAAGCTGTCCTGGTCCGCAGTTCCATTTCATCCTTCGCCTCATCCGGCGCTTTAACAAAAAACTTTTTTTCTTCCTTTCAGGTGTCAAAGATCGCAAGCTTCAACAACTCTTGGACACCAACGCCCCTCCGGAACCTTCTTTCCCTTTACTTTCCTCTGATCCCATCCCTTCTCCCAATCTCACCCCCTGCCGTGTTTTCACTATCCCCTCTGACCTTCCCCTCTCTGACCCCGAACGATCAGTCCTTAGCAAAGGCCTAAGCTTTATCCCCTTACGCCCCCACCTCAATGGATTTCGAGCTCGGCACGACGCTGAGCTCTTTTTCCGCTGCCTTCTTCTCCGTGCCCACTTCTTTGGCCAGGAGTCTTCCCCCCGCATGGCTGACCCTTTCTCCCGCTTTCAGAATTCTCGTTCTACCTGGACCCCTCCCTCTGGCCTCTTACCCTCTCTAGATCTTTTCATTGCAAACTGCCGCCGTGACATCGGCCGTCTCCATTTCTCTGCTCCCCTCACTCACTCCAACCTACCTCCCTCTGAACTTGCAGCACTCCATTCTCTCAGATCCAACCCCGACATTGTCATTAAACCTGCTGACAAGGGTGGCGCTGTTGTTGTTTGGCGAACCGACCTCTACCTAGCGGAAGTTGAACGCCAACTCTCCTACACCTCCTCTTACCTCCCCCTGGACCATGACCCCACTACCGAACATCAAGCCACCGTTTCCAAGACTGTCACTAACCTCATCTCCTCTGGAGATCTTCCCCCCACGGCCGCCAACCTCATAGTTCCCCAACCCTGCACAGCCCGCTTCTACCTCCTTCCCAAGATCCACAAACAGGACTGTCCTGGTAGACCCATCATTTCAGCCTGTTCTTGCCCCACGGAATTTATCTCTTCCTATTTCGATTCTATTTTTTCTCCCCTTGTCTAGTCTCTTCCCACCTACATCCGCGACTCTTCCGACACCCTCCGCCACTTTAACAGTTTCCAGTTTCCTGGCCCCAACCGCCTCCTCTTCACTATGGACGTACAATCCCTCTACACCTCCATCCCCCACCAGGATGGCCTGAGGGCGCTCTGCTTCTTCCTTGAACAGAGGCCCAACCAGTCCCCATCCACCACCGTCCTCCTCCGCCTGGCTGAACTTGTTCTCACATTGAACAACTTCTCCTTTGACTCCACTCATTTCCTCCAAATCAAAGGTGTTGCTATGGGAACCCGCATGGGTCCTAGCTATGCCTGCCTTTTCGTGGGATATGTGGAACACTCTTTGTTTCAGTCCTACTCGGGTCCCCTCCCTCACCTCTTTTTCCGATACATTGATGACTGTATTGGTGCCGTTTCCTGCTCTCGCCCTGAATTAGATAATTTCATTCACTTTGCTTCCAATTTCCACCCTTCCCTCACCTTCACATGGTCCATCTCCGACTCTTCCCTTCCCTTCCTCGACTTCTTCGTCTCCATCTCTGGGGGTAGGTTATTGACAAACATTCACTACAAGCCCACTGATTCCCACAGCTACCTGGACTACACTTCCTCCCACCCTGCCTCCTGTAAGGACTCTATTCCATTCTCCCAGTTTCTCCGTCTCCGCTGCATCTGCTCTGACGATGCCACCTTCCATACCAGTGCTTCCGACATGTCTTCCTTTTTCCTCAACCGAGGATTCCCCTCTACAGTGGTTGACACGGCCCTCGACCATGTTCGTTCTATCTCCCGCACTTCTGCCCTCACCCCTGCCCCTCCCTCCCGGAACCACGATAGAGTTCCTCTTGTCCTCACCTTTCACCCCACCAGCCTTCACATTCAACGGACCATCCTCCACCATTTCCGCCACCTCCAGCGTGATCCCACCACCAAACGCATCTTCCCCTCACCTCCCCTTTCAGCATTCCGTAGGGACCACTCCTTCCGCGACACCCTAGTCCACTCCTCTATCACCCCCAGCACCCCTTCCCCTTCGCCTGGCACCTTCCCGTGCAAGCGCAGGAGATGCAACACATGCCCTTATACCTCCCCCCTTCCCACTGTCCAGGGCCCCAAACACCCCCTCCAGGTGAAACAGCGATTTACTTGTATCGCAGCTCATGATGTGGTCTCCTCTACATTGGGGAGACCAAACGCAGATTGCGTGACCGCTTTGCGGAACACCTCCGTTCAGTCCGTAAGGGGGACCCCGAGCTTCTGGTCGCTTGTCACTTTAATTCTTCGCACCACTCCCACTCAGACCTCACTGTCCTCGGCCTCTTGCATTGTTCCACGGAAGCTCAGCATAAGCTCGAGGAACAGCACCTCATCTTTCGATTAGGCACTTTACAGCCTTCTGGACTCAACATAGAGTTCAACAATTTCAGATCATAACCTCGGCTACTATCATATATATATTTTTATCCACACCTTTTGTTTGTGCCTTCTGTTCTTCTCTCCCACATGGCAGCTGTCTTTCATTCTGCCAGCGCAATTCACACTTCATCTGGAGCCATCCTTTGTTTCTGAACCTGTCCCATTACCACCTCCTTTTGCCTTGAATATCTCTTAATATCTCTTTAATTCTCCTGCCTTTTATCCTATCACAGACCTTCCCTTTTGTTCTTTCATCCCCTCCCCCATTTCCCAGCCCCTAAACTTGCTTTAAAATCTGTTCCATTTCCTGCTTTTTTCCAGTTCTGACGAAAAGTCATCGACCTGAAATGTTAACTCTGTTTCTCTCTTCACAGATGCTGTCTGACCTGCTGAGTATCTCCAGCATTTTCTGTTGTTAATAGAGAAGATGGGGTTGTTCTCCTTAGAGCAGAGAAGGTTGAGAGGATATTTGATAGATGTGTTCCAAATCATGAGGGGTCTAAACACTGTAGATAGCGAGAAACTGTTCACATTGGCGGAAAGGTCGAGGACCAGAGGACACTGATTTAAGGTGATTGGCAAAAGAACCAAAGGTGACATGAGGGAAAACGTTTTTACGCAGCAAGTGGCTACGATCTAGAATGCACTGCCTGAAAGGGTGGCGGAGGCAGACTCAATCACGGCTTTCAAAAAGGAGTTGGAAGGAAAAAAATTTGCAGGGCTACAGGGAAAGGGCGGGAGAGTGGTACTAGCTGAAGAGCTCTTGCCGAGAGTCGGCACGGGCTCGACAGGCTGAATGGCCTCCTTCTGTGCTGTAACCATTCTATGATTCTATGATTCTACCAGAAGAAACAAGGGGCCTAGTACTTTAAAAAAATTCGTTCCTGGGATGTGGGCGTTGCGGGCAAGGCCAACATTTATTGCCCATCCCTAATTGCCCTTGAGAATGTGGTGGTGAGTCACCTTCTTGTATCGCTGCAGTCTGTGTGATGAAGGTACTCACACAGTGCTGTTAGGGAGGGAGTTTCAGGATTTTGAACCAGCGACGATGAAGGAACAGCGATATATTTCCAAGTCAGGATGGTGTGTGACTTGGAGGGGAACTTGCAGGTGAAGGTTTTTTTTAAATCATTCATGGGATGTGGCCGTCGCTGGTAGCGCCAGCATTTATTGCCATCCCTAATTGCCCTTGAGAAGGTGGTGGTGAACTGCCTTCTTGAACAGCTGCAGTCCGTGTGGTGAAGGTACTCCCACAGTGCTGTTAGGGAGCGAGTTCCAGGATTTTGACCCCGTGACGATGAAGGAACGGTGATATATTTCCAAGTCAGGATGGTGTGTAACTTGAAGGGGAACATGAAGGTGATGGTGTTCCCATGCGCCTGCTGCCCTTGTCCTTCTAGGTGGAAGAGGTTGCAGGTTTGGGAGGTGCTGTCGAAGAAGCCTTGGCAAGCTGCTGCACTGCATCTTTTAGATGGTACACACTGCAGCCACGGTACGCTGGTGGTGGAGGGAGTGAATGTTTAAGGTGGTAGATAGTGTGCCAATCAAGCGGGCTGCTTTGTCCTGGATGTCGAGCTTCTTGAGTGTTGTTGAAGCTGCACTCATCCAGGCAAGTGGAGAGTATTCGCAGGCTTTTTTTCAGAGGCCGGTGTCGGGAGCAACAGGAGAGAACAGTGAGTATTTAAACTCACTTTCGCGGGCTTTTTTACAGAGGCTTACCAATCTCACAGACCAGCGGCAGCGTTCCAGAGCCACGTCACGATTCAAAAAGTGACGCAGGCAAGAGGAAGCAGCTGATTGGGTGAGTACGGCCAGGTGAGTATTTATGCTACTCTATAGTTTGACAGTTAAGGTTAATAGTTTATAAAGTTTAGAAGGTCTTAATTTTTGTGGTTATAGTTTCTGAGGTCTCTGTTGTGTAGCGGGGAGTGCTAGTAAACAAGGGCCATTGAGGATATCATTTAATTGTAGTGTAATTAGTGGTATTGATTTGATTTAAGTTAATTTAAATTAATTAAAGGATAAGTCATGGCAGCACAGCTCGGCCCCGTGGCATGCTCCTCCTGCACTATGTGGGAAATCAGGGACACTTCCTGTGTCCCTGACAACAATGTGTGTGGGAAGTGTATCCAGCTGCAGCTACTGGCAGACCGCATTGCGGTGCTGGAGTTGCGAATAGATGCATACTGGAGCATTTGCGATGCTGAGGACATCGTGGATAGCACATCTAATGAGTTGGTCACACCGCAGGTAAAGGCTGCACAGGCAGGAAGGGAATGGGTGACCGCCAGGCAGAGTAGTAGGTGCAGGCAGGTAGTGCAGGGGTCCCCTGTGGCCATCCCCCTCTCAAACAGATATACAACTTTGGATATTGTTGAGAGAGATGGCTTATCGGGGGAAGGCAGCAGCAGCCAACTTCCTGGCACCATGGGTGGTTCTGCTGCACAGGACGGGAGGAAAAAGAACGGGAGAGCTATAGTGATAGGGGATTCTATTGTAAGGGGAATAGATAGGTGTTTCTGTGGCCGCAAACGAGGCTCCAGGATGGTATGTTGCCTCCCTGGTGCAAGGGTCAAGGATGTCTCGGGGCGGCTGCAGGGCATTCTGGAGGGGGAGGGTGAACAGCCAGTTGTTGTGGTGCATACAGGTACCAACGATATAGGTAAAAAATGGGATGAGGTCCTAAAAGCTGAATATAGGGAGTTAGGAGGTAAATAAAAAAATAGGACCTCAAAGGTAGTCATCTCAGGATTGCTACCAGTGCCATGTGCTAGTCAGAGTAGAAATAGAAGGACATTTCAGATGAATACGTGGCTAGAGGAATGGTGCAATGGGAAGGGATTCAAATTCCTGGGGCATTGGAACCGGTTCTGGGGGAGGTGGGACCAGTACAAACTGGACGGTTTGCACCTGGGCGGGACCGGGACCGATGTCCTAGGGGGAGTGTTTGCTAGTGCTGTTGGGGAGGGTTTAAACTAAAATGGCAGGGGGTTGGAAACCTGTGCAGGGAGACAGAGGAAAGGGAAGCAAGGATAGAAACAAAAGACAGGAAGGAGAAAAGCAAAAGTGGAAGGCAGAGAAATCAAGGGTGTAAATCAAACAGGGCTACAGTAAATAATAATTCTAAAAGCACTAAGAGTGTTAAAAAAACAAGCCTGAAGGCTTTGTGTCTTAAGGCGAGGAGCATTCTTAATAAGGTGGATGAATTAGCCGCGCAAATAGATGTAAACGGATATGATATAATTGGGATTACGGAGACATGGCTCCAGGGTGACCAAGGCTGGGAATTCAACATCCAGGGGTATTCAATATTCAGGAAGGACAGGCAACAAGGAAAAGGAGGTGGGGTAGCATTGCTGGTTAAAGAGGAGATTAACACAATAGTAAGGAAGGATATTAGCTCTGATGATGTGGAATCTGTATGGGTAGAGCTGAGAAATACCAAGGGGCAGAAAACATTAGTGGGAGTTGTATACAGACCCCCAAACAGTAATGCTGAGGTTGGGGATGGCATTAAATGGGAAATTAGAGACATGTGCAATAAGGGCACAGCAGTTATCATGGGTGACTTTAATCTACATATAGATTGGGCTAACCAAATTAGTAACAATACTGTGGAGGAGGATTTCCTAGAGTGTATACAGGATGGTTTCCTGGACTAATATGTCGAGGAACCAACTAGAGATCAGGCCATCTTAGACTGGGTATTATGTAATGAGAAAGGATTAATTAGCAATCTTGTAGTGCGAGGCCCCTTGGGGAGGAGCGATCATAATATGATAGAATTCTTCATTAAGATGGAGAGTGAAATAGTTGACTCAGAGACTAGGGTCCTGAATTTAAATAATGGAAACTATGATGGTATGAGGTGCAAGTTGGCTAGGATGGATTGGGGAGTGTTACTTAAAAGGTTGACGGTGGATAGGCAATGGCAAACATTTAAAGATTGCATGGATGAACTACAGAATTTGTTCATCAGTGCTTGGCATAAAAATAAAACAAAAAAGGTGACTCAACCGTGGCTAACAAGAGAAATTAGGGATAGCATAAGATCCAAGGAGAGGACATATAAATTGGCCAGAAAAAGCAGCAAACCTGAGGATTGGGAGCAGTTTAGGATTCAGCAAAGGAGGACAAAGGGATTAATTAAGAGGGGGAAAATAGAATATGAGAGTAAGCTTGCAGGGAACAGAAAAACTGACTGTAAAAGCTTCTATAGATATGTAAAGATAAAAAGATTGGTGAAGTCAAGCGTAGGTCCCTTGCAGCCAGAATCAGGGGAATTTATAATGGGGAACAAAGAAATGGCCACCAATTAAATACATACTTTGGTTCTGTCTTCACAAAGGAGGACACAAATAACCTCCCAGAGATGTCGGGGAACATAAGGTCTAATGAGAGGGAGGAATTGAATGAAATCAGTATTTGTAGGGAAAAAGTGTTAGGGAAATTGACGGGATTGAAGGCCGATAAATCCCCAGGGCCTGATAATCTACATCCTAGGGTACTTAAGGAAGTGGCCCTAGAAATAGTAGATGCATTGCTGGTCATCTTCCAAAATTCGATCGACTCTGGAACAGTTCCCATGGATTGGAGAGTAGCTAATGTAATCCCATTATTTAAAAAAGGTGGTAGAGAAAAAACGGGGAATTATAGACCGGTATGCTTGACATCGGTAGTGGGGAAAATGCTAGAGTCCATTATAAAAGATGTACTGTAATAGCAGAGCACTTGGAAAACAGTGACAGGATTGGACAAAGTCAACATGGATTTACAAAAGGTAAATCATGCTTGACTAATCTACTGGAATTTTTTGAGGATGTAACTGGTAGAATAGATAAGGGAGAACCAGTGGATGTGGTGTATTTGAACTTTCATAAGGCTTTCGATAAGGTCCCGCATAAGAGAATAGCGTGCAAAGTTAAAACACATGGGATTGGGGGTAAGGTACTGACTTGGATGGAGAACTGGTTGGCAGACAGGAAGCAAAGAGTTGGCATAAATGGGTCTTTTTCCGAGTGGCAGGCAGTGACTAGTGGGGTACTGCAGGGATCGGTGCTAGGACCCCAGCTATTCATAATATATATTAATGATCTAGACGAGGGAACTAGATGTAATATCTCCAAGTTTGCAGATGATACAAAGCTGGGTGGGCGTGTGTGCTGTGAGGAGGATGCAGAGAAACTCCAGTATGATTTGGACAGGTTGGGTGATTGGACAGATGCATGGCAGATGCAGTATAATGTGGATAAATGTGAGGTTATCCACTTTGGTGGCAAAAACAGGAAGACAGATTATTATCTGAACGGCAATAGATTGGGAAAAGTGGAAGTGCAACGAGACCTGCGTGTCCTTGTGCACCAGTCGCTGAAGGTAAGCATGCAGGTGTAGCAGGCTGTTAAGAAGGCAAATGGTATGTTGGCCTTCATAGCGAGAGGATTCGAGTACAGTAGCAAGGATGTCTTGCTGCAGTTGTACAGGGCCTTGGTGAGACCACACCTTGAGTATTGTGTGCAGTTTTGGTCGCCTTATCTGAGGAAGAATACTCTTGCCATGGAGGGATTGCAGCGAAGATTCACCAGACCGATACCTGGGATGGCAGGAATGACGTATGAAGAGAGATTGGGTCGATTAGGCTTATATTCGCTAGAGTTTAGAAGAATGAGAGGGGATCTCATTGAAACTTATAAAATTCTAACAGGACTAGACAGATTAGATGCAGGAAGGATGTTCCCAATGGCGGGGGAGTCCAGAACCAGAGGTCACAGTCTAAGGATAAGGGGTAAGCTATTTAGGACTGAGATGACGAGGAATTTCTTCACCCAGAGAGTGGTGAACCTGTGGAATTCTCTACCACAGAAGGCAGTTGAGGCCAATTCATTAAATATATTCAAGAAGGAGTTAGATATATTTCTTAAGGCTAAAGGGATCAAGGGATATGGGGACAAAGCAGGGACAGGGTACTGAATTTGGATGATCAGCCATGATCTCATTAAATGGCGGAACAGGCTCAAGGGACCGAATAGCCTACTCCTGCTCCTATCTTCTATGTTTCTATGTTTCTATCACACTCCTGACTTGTGCCTTGTAGATGCTGGAAAAGTTTTGGGGAGTAAGGAGGTGAGTAACTCGTTGCCGAATATCCAGCCTCTGACCTACTCTTGTTGCCACAGTATTTATGTGGCTGGTCCAGTTAAGTTTCTGGTCAATGGTGATCTCCAGGATGTTGATGGTGGGGGATTCGGCAATGGTAATGCTGTTGAATGTCAAGGAGCGGTGGTTAGACTCTCGCTTGTTGGAGACAGTCATTGCTTGGTACTTGTGAGGCACGAATGTTACTTGCAACTTATCAGCCCAAGCCTGAATGTTGTCCTGATCTTGCTGCATGCGGGCATGGACTGCTTCATTTTCTGAGGAGTTGCGAATGGAACTGAACACTGTGTAATCATCAGCGAACATCCCCACTTCCGACCTTATGATGGAGGGAAGGTCATTGATGAAGCAGCAGAAGATGGTTGGGTCTAAGACAATGCCCTGAGGAACTCCTGCAGTGATGTCTTGGGGCTGAGATGATTGACCTCCAACAATTACAACCATCTTCCTTTGTGCTAGGTATGACTCCAGCCAGTGGAGAGTTTTCTCCCTGATTCCCACTGACTTCAGTTTTACTAGGGCTCTTTGATGCCACACTCGGCCAAATGCTGCCTTGATGTCAAGGGCAGTCACTCTCACCTCACCTCTGGAATTCGGCTCCTTTGTCCATGTTTGGACCAGAGCTGTAATGAGGTCTGGAGCCGAGTGGCCCGGGCGGAACCCAAACTAGATGAGCAGGTTATTGGTGAGTAAGTGCCACTTGATAGCACTGCCAATGACACCTTCCATCACTTTGCAGATGATTGAGAGTAGGGCGGCAATTGGCCGGATTGAATTTTTCCGGTTTTTTTGGACAGGACAATTTTCCACATTGTCAGGTAGATGCCAATGTTATAGCTGTACAGGAATAGCTTGGCGAGATGTGCGGCTAGGTCTGGAGCATACGTCTTCAGCATGACAGCCAGGATGTTGTTGGGGACAATAGCCTTTGCTGTATCCAGTGCGTTCAGCCATTTCTTGATATCACATGGAGTGAATCGAATTGGCTGAAGACTGGCTTCTGTGATGGTGGGGACCTCAGGAGGAGGCTGATATGGATCATCCACTTGGCACTTTTGGCTGAAGTTGGTTGCAAACGCTTCAGCCTTGTCTTTTGCACTCACGTGCTGGGCTTCGCCATCATTGAGGATGGGGATATTCATGGAGCCTCCTCCTCCCGTTAGTTGTTTAATAATCCATCACCATTCACGACTGGATGTGGCAGGACTGCAGAGCTTTGATGTGATACGTTGATTGTGAGATTGCTTAGCCCTGTCTATAGCATGCTGCGTCCATTGTTTAGCATGCATGCAGTCCTGTGTTGCAGCTTCCCCAGCTTGGCACCTCATTTTTAGGTGCACCTGGCATGCTCTTCTACACTCCTTATTGAACCAGGGTTGGTCCCCTGGCTTGATGGTAATGGTAGAGTGAGGGATATGCCGGGCCATGAGGTTACAGATTGTGCTGGAATACAATTCTGCTGCTGCTGATGGCCCACAGCACCTCATGGTTGCCCAGTTTTGAGCTGCTAGATTTGTTCTGAATCTATCCCATTTAGCACTGTGGTAGTGCCACACAACACGACGGAGAGTGGCCTCAGTGTGAAGACGGGACTTCGTCTCCACAGGGACTGTGCGGTGGTCACTGCTACCAATGCTGTCATGAACAGATGCATCTGCGACAGGTAGATTGGTGAGGACGAGGTCAAGTAGGTTTTGTAAAGTTTCGCAATTATCGCGATTCAAAATAGCAAGATAGAAGCAGATTCGTTTGATCAGTTTTATTAAACGAAATGCTGTCATGATATAAAGGACGCAGAAGCCTGTAAAATGGCCACCGCGCATCGTGGCAGAAGCTTCCAGAATTACAGTGGGCAGACAAGATGGCGTTCGAATAAACATTCAATATAAGATTGGATAATACTCGGCAAACATTGATAAAGACAGGATGCTACCTGTTTGCATTCGAAACAATAGCAAAAGATATAAGTGCTGGAATCGTTTTCCATGCACAAGTAAGGACCATTGTACTGGGCAATCGAAGGCCCATCCAGACACATCAATACACAAATACCCCCACGGCTCTACAATGAGAGAGACATCGACGGGTGATTAAGCAAGCATTCGGGGGCCCCCAAAACCAGTCAGGGAGACGATTCATATAATCCTGGCTGGGTCAACAATGGGGAAAACATTAACGGATAGTTGGCCAGTTTCAGGTGCTACCGAAACCCGTTAAAGGAAAGAATCGCCCCATGCTGGGAGTTTTGAGCGCCAAAATTATACAAAGGAAAAACATTAAGATTTGAGCGGGAGATAAGGGAACACAGCACTATAACTATAGTGAACAAATGTCCATCGGTCTCTTATTCTCTTATCTTGCTGCTGACTGCTGAACTCTTATTCTCTCGGCGAACCCTTGCTGAAGCTCTTCCTTAGGGCTGGACATTGTTGACTCTTGACTTTTAGCCGTACTGGTCGGTTATTCGAATGTTGGGTGGAGCTCAAACGGAACGAGCCGCCTCGACAAGGGCAAGTGACCGGGTGCACCATCCTGAGAGTCGGTAAATGGTGTCTGGACCCGAAGGGCCGAAAAGACAAGACGAAATGACAAGAAAAGAAGAAGAATCCACGTGCCGCCACGGTCAGTAAACCCCAACTGAGCCCGAAAATACGATAAAAGACTCTTCATTGAATTCTACCGACAACTGGTGTCGGTACAGGAAGACTTTTCTTTAAGTTCTACAACCGTGCCCGAGTTCTGTCGAGTTCTTCATGACAACGGGGAGCCCGGCCTGCTTGTCGCAGCAGCGAAGATAAACAAGTGGGGTACAGAGACCCCTCCAAACACGTGACAGTCAGGCGCTGCAGCGAACGAGCCGAGTGCCTCACTTTAAAATTCTCCGAAGTATCACGAGTGGTGAGCATGTTTCCCGATCCTACAAATCTAGATGTAGTGTAGGTATTGATAGGGGAGGGTGGTTTTATTAAGGATAAAGTATAATGTGTTCCCCTTTTTACGATGTGCCGTGCGTTCTTCATTACCATAGACCAAGCTTTATGAATGTATGTATACTTGTACTCTCGTTAATTTGCGCCTATGACATGTACTTCATGATTTTGGACGCTATGCAATAAAGATTTCCATTTCGTACTATTCAACCGGGTCTATTTAACTTTTCTCTGCATTACTGCTCTCGCACCTAAGTCCAGTGTTAGAACCGTAAGGGCGAGTGGGTCGAACCACTCACAGGTGCTTATTGCAACAAGGCTGGCCGGAGACCAGAGCAAGCAATAGTATTAGGCAACGAAGGCCTAACCTCGCACCAGCACCGTCTGTGATACAAGCACGACAAAACCCCTTACAGTTTTTCCCTCGTGTTGGTTCTCTCACCACCTGTCGCAGGCCCAGACTGGCAGCTATGTCCTTCAGGACTCAGCCAACTCTGTCAGTAGTGGTGCTACCGAGCAACTCTTGGTGATGGACATTGAAGTCCCCCACCCAGAGTACATTTTGTGCTCTTGCTACCCTCAGTACTTCTTCCAAATGATCTTCAGCATGAAGGAGTACTGATTCATCAGCTAAGGGAGAGCGGTAGGTGGTAACCATCAAGAGGTTTCCTTGCCCGTACTTGAAGTGAAGCCATGAGACTTCATGGGGTCCAGAGTCACTGTTGAGGACTCCCAGGGCCACTCCCTCCTAATTGTTTACTATTGTGCCACCACCTCTGGTGGGTCTATCCTGCCTGTGAGACAGGACATACCCAGGGATGGTGATGGAGGAGTCTGGGATATTGGCTGAAAGCTTTGATTCTTTGAGTATGACTATGTCAGGCTGTTGCTTGACTAGTCTGTGGGACAGCTCTCCCAATTTTGTCACAATGGTGTTCCCATGTGCCTGAAAGTATGTTCTTGGACCAACTAGGGAGGACGCACTACTGGATCTGGTGCTGGGGAATGAAGTGGTCCAGGTCGACCAAGTGTCTGTGGGAGAACACTTGGGTACAAGTGATCATCGTATCATAAGATTTAGATTAGCAATGGAGAGGAGCAAGGAACAATCTAGAGTGGAACTTCTAAATTAGAATAGGGCTAACTTCAATGGGTTGCGAAAGGATCTAGCCAGGGTAAAATGGAACCAAAAACTGACAGGAAAAACTGTAAAGGAACAATGGCCGATCTTTAAGGAGGAGATGTTCTAAGTACAGGCTAGGTACATTCCAACAAGAGGGAAGGATAAGGGAACCAAAGCAAGGGCTCCTTGGATGACGAGGGAGATAGAGAAGATGATGAAACAAAAAAAGAGGGTGTATGATGCATGTCAGTTGAATTCTTCAAGGGAGAACCAGACCAAATACAATAAGTTGAGAGGGGATGTGAAGATGAAAATAAGATTGGCAAAGACAGAATATGAGAGTAGAATGGTGGTTAACATAAAAGGGAACCCAAAAATCTTCCACCGGCATGTAAACAGTAAGCGGGTAGTAAGAGGCGGGGTGGGGCCTATTAGAGACAAAGAAGGTGATATATGCTTAGAGGCGCAGGGCAAGGTTAGAATACTCAATGAGTACTTTGTATCGGTGTTTACTAAGGAGGTGGATGCTGACAAAATATCGGTAGATAGGAAATGGTAGAAGCAATGGAAGGGGTGAAAATTGATAGACAGGATGTACTAGAAAGGCTGGGTATGCTTAGAGTGGACAAGTCACCTGGTCCAGATGGCTTGCATCCCAGGTTGCTAAGGGAATTGGGGGAGGAAATAGCGGAAGGGCTTGCCATAATTTTCTAATCTTCCCTAGATGCGGGGGAGGTGCCTGAGGATTGGAAACTGGCAAATGTCACACCATTGTTCAAGAAAGGGTGTAAGGACAATTCTAATAACTACAGGCCGGTCAGTTTAACATCAGTGGTGGGTAAAGTTTTAGAAACAATAATCAAGGTAAAAATTAATGGGCACTTGGAGAGGATTAAGCTAATTAAGGAGAGCCAACACGGATTTGTAAAAGGCAGATCGTGTTTGACTAATCTAATTGAATTTTTGATGAAGTAACGGGGAGGATTGATGAAGGGAATGCAATGGATGTTGTCTACATGGATTTTCGGAAGGCGTTTGACAAAGTACCACATAGAAGGCTGATTAACAAAATTGAGGCTCATGGAATAGGTGGGTCAGTGGCAGCTTGGATAAGAAATTGTCTTAAGGACAGAAAACAGCGAGTTGTGGTAAATGGCTGTTTTTCAGACTGGAGGATGGTAGACAGTGGTGTTCCCCAAGGGTCAGTGCTGGGGTCACTGCTTTTTTTGATATATATAAATTCCCTGGATATTGGAATACAGAGTAGAATTTCTAAATTTGCCGATGACACCAAACTTGTGGGTGTGGCAAACAGTGATGATATTAGTCGAATTCAACAGGACATAGAAAGGCTAGCAGAATGGGCAGACAAGTGACAGGTGGAATTTAATACAGAGAAGTGTGAGGTGATGCATTTTGGCAGAAGGAACAGGGAGAGGCAATATACACTTAATGGCACAGTTTTAAAGAGTGTGCAGGGACAGAAGGACCTGGGAGTTAATGTGCATAGGTCCCTGAAGGTGTCAGGACATATTGAGAGACTGGTTAACAAAGCATATGGGATCTTGGGCTTCATAAATAGAGGTATTGAGAACAAAAGTAGAGAAGTTATGCTGAACCTTTATAAAGTGCTGGTTATGCCACAACTGGAGTATTGCGTCCAGTTCTGGTCACCACACTTTAGGGAGGATGTGAAGGCCCTTCAGGGGGTGCAGAGGAGATTTACCAGAATGGCTCCAGGGATGGGGGATCTTAGCTACAAGGACAGGTTGGAGAAGCTGGATTTGTTTTCATTAGAGCAAAGGAGATTGAGGGGTGATTTGATAGAGGTTTACAGGATTATGACGGGTTTCGATAGGCTAGATGGGAAAAGGCTGTTCCCACTAGTTGATGGTACAAGGACTAGGGGACACAGATTTAAGGTTTTGGGCAAGAGATACAGGTGGGATGTGAGGAAAAACTTTTTTACGCAGCGAGTGGTGATGACCTGGAATTCGCTGCCGACGGAAGTGGTGGAAGTGGAGACACTCAATGTTTTCAAGGGGAGACTGGATAGGCACTTGAGGGAAATAAACTTGCAGGGCTATGGGGATAGAGCGGGGGAATGGGACTGACTGGATTGCTCTACAGAGAGCCGGCGCGGAGTCGATGGGCCGAATGGCCCCCTTCTGTGCCGTTATGACTCTATGGGGGAAAAATTTGGTTGGCTTGTGCCTCCCGTTAGCGCCCTCGCGCAAAAGTTTAGCGCCCCGATCTGCTGCACCTGCAGATTGTGACGTCAGTCGAGTGTGCAACGCCCTGGTGGCGCCCCGGACCGGATATTGAGAGGCGCCCCCCTCCTTTCCGCCTGGCGCAAGCAACGACAGGGAGACTGGAACGTTTCCCGTTCGGTGAGGGGCTGGGGGGGGCGCTATTTAAAGGCGGCCTCTTCCTGGCTTTTTCCATGGTAGACATTTTTGCACCACTCATTCTGACAGAGAGAGAGTTTCTGAGAGAGAGGTAGAGAGACTTCTGCATAGAGTCAATGCTGTGTGAAGTAGTTTTGGCTACTGAGCATCACTTTGCAGGTACTTTTGGATTTGACCTTCATTACTTCGATTGCCAAGAGACTCTGGGGGCTGCACTGATTCGGGGCGTCGTCCTGCGCCTGCAGAATCGGAGGCAACAGCGACGCAGAGAGAGAGTGGCAATCATGGCCAGACGGAGGAGGGCCAACAGGCCTCTGCACAGGAGACCTTACCCTCCCAGGGTATTCCAGGAATAATTCTCCTACATTAATTTGTCTGAGGAGCAGTGTTTGCGCAGGCTGCGCTTCAGCAAGGAGGTGGTCACTGAGCTCTGCCACCTGCTGCAGCCAGATCTGCAGCCTCAACTGAGGACCAGGACGTCTCTGTCGGTGGCAGTGAAGGTGACAGTGGCTCTGAATTTTTATGCCACCGGCTCCTTTCAAGCAGCTACTGGGGACATCGCCAATATCTCCCAGTTTGCGGTCCATTGCTCTATCCGGCAGGTCACAAATGCCCTCTATAAAAGGAGATGCCAGTACATCTCTTTCCCAATGACCCGGGCCAAACAGCATGAACGCGCATTGGGCTTTGCTAGGATAGCAGGCTTCCCCATGGTGCAGGGTGCCATTGACTGCATGCATGTGGCATTGCGGGCACCGCATGAGAATGCAGAGGTTTTCCGAAACCGCAAGGGGTTCCATTCCTTAAACGTCCAGTTGGTCTGTGACCACAGACAGCTGATACTTGCTGTCAAAGCCCGCTATCCTGGCAGCAGCCACGATGCATTCATCCTGCACCAGACTGCTGTGCCAGAACTTTTCCAGGCACCGCATCAGCCAAGTGGATGGCTCCTCGGGGACAAGGGTTATCCACTGTGCACCTGGCTGATGACATCGCTCCGTAACCCCAACACCCCTGCTGAGCTGCGGTACAATGAGAGCCATCTCACCACCAGGAACATCGTTGAGCAGACAATCGGCGTGCTCAAGCAATGGTTCCGCTGTCTGGACCACTCAGGAGGAGCCCTGCAGTACTCGCCTGAGCGAGTCTCCCTCTTCATAGTTGTGTGCTGCATGCTTCATAACCTGGCAATCCTCAGGACCCAGCCAATGCCACCAGGCCTTGGAGCACCACCGGAGGAGGAGGTGGAAGAGGAGGAGGATGATCAGCAGCAGCAGCAAGGCGGGAGGGAGGCCCACAATGTTGAAACTGCAAGGGCCGTCCATCAACGGCTGATAACAAGCCGCTTCTAGGCCCCTACTGAGGAAATGGCTTCTGGCATGGAGAACAACATGAATGAAAGCAACCCACAACCCCAAAGCCGGCCAAGGCAGCAATGATTCCAAAGGCCAAACCTGTACATTTTGAATACAAAAGCTTTTTTATTTTACAAACTCTGTGTGTGTCATTTCTTCATGACAAACTAATAGAAACAAACACAAAAAATCATTCATTAACATAACTGGTGTTCACAACCTGGAGATAATGTCCAAAACACTAAACAAAAGTTTGAACATGAACCTCGGCCTTTAATAAAAAATTGACCAACATTTCGTCACACCTCCTACTTTTTGCCCTTTGAGGGTGATCTCCTTCCCTTGTGCACTTCCCCCCTTCCCACCCTACTGCTCTTCCGTAATGGGGCCCCAGTGGCTGCAGCAAGGCTGGTGGAAGGTTGCTGATTGTCAGAACCTGACACTACAGATGCCCTTGAAGGACGTCCTCGACCAGCTCTGGGCCTGGAGGGCCCGGCTGCAGACTGCACCAACTCTGCATGGGCGGCAGCAGTCTGGGCTACAGGCGGTGGCAAGTGCAAAGGGGAAGTGACAGTGGTGGCAGCAGGAATGCTGTCATCTTGAGAGAGGACAGCACCTTCCTGCTCGACCGACACACTGGCACTCCCACGGGGCAGCAGCTCAGCATCCGGAGCAATCTGCTGGAGCACAAATTGCTGGCCTGCTGCGGCGCGGTGAGAGCCCCGGGGATATGTGTCTGAACCAGCGAGGATGGCAGCAGTCAGTGCTTGTGTGGTCTCAATCTGAGTCTGCATGAGACCAGCCTGAGATCGGATCACAGCAGCCAGTGACTGAATTGCAGCACTAAGCATTAGCGTGGCATCCGCCTGTGCTACAGCGAAGTGCTCCACACTCCTTGCCAGTGCATCAATGCAATCGGGCACCCTTCCCACTGCACCCATGAGCTGAGTGTGCATGTCCACCGCCTGGGTGTTCATTTCAGCGATGAGCCGCTCCTCCTCTGCGTCCAGTGCAGCAGGACTCGCTGGCCTACTCTCCCTCCAGGGAGAAGGCCCCCGAGCTTCCCTAGCCACATCGCGTTGCTGCAGCCCGCTGGGTCCTGGAGCTTCACCCTCATCAGACCCTTCCCCCCTGCTCCCCTCCAGGGAAGACGTGGTCCCAGTGTGGGCATGGGCTTCCTCGGGAGAGGGTGGCGCTGATGCTCCGGCTTCCTCTTCCTCCTCGGCTGCAGCTTCACTCCCACTGGCAGCTTGAGGGCCCGTCTCCTCAGCTGGTGAATCACCATCTGAAAGCAGGGAGGTACAAGAGTGGCTTTAGCGTGAGGACAGGGGGGGCAGTAAGGGAGGAATGAGTGCAGCGATTTAGTAAGTTGGATTGAAAGTGTCAAAAGCTGGTGTTGTGAGGGACAAGTGGAATGAGGGAGGAGAGAAAACTGATGACCTTACCATTGCTGTCCCAAACGGGGTCGGCCTCTCCAGGGGCGATGGGACCGATCACCTGGCTTGCCACAATCCTGTGGACACGCGCCTCAAGATCGCTGAGGGGTTGCAGCTGACGCCGCCCTCCACCCGTCCGTTGCTGCTGTCTCCTATTATGAGATAGCTTGGCCTGCAAGAAAAAGGATGGTGTCTGAGTAAATATACAGCCATGGTCTTGCCTGATGTGCCTCCCATAATTGAATAGCCCTTAATGTATGCAAGGTTATGGAATGTGTGTGTGTGTTTCATGAGAGGGCCATAGGTGTTGGATGAGTGTTGGGCATTGGGGTTTTAAGACCCGCTGGTCATAGAGTGAGGTTGAAATGGAGGGATGGAGAGGTATTGAAAAAAAGCCACTCACCCTGATGACCCGAGTGAGGTTGTTGAACTTTTTGAGACTTTGAGTATGGGTCCTGGGCACCATGCTCCTGGAGGAGACGTGTTGAGCCACCTCCCTCCACACTCTTCTGCAGTCGCGCGG
This sequence comes from Squalus acanthias, assembly GCA_030390025.1. Lineage (NCBI taxonomy): Eukaryota > Metazoa > Chordata > Chondrichthyes > Squaliformes > Squalidae > Squalus > Squalus acanthias. The sequence continues at coordinate 49,138,511 of CM059428.1, read as the reverse complement.
CAAAGGCCTCCTGCCATTCTCAGGGAAGTGTATAAATCTTCTGCGCTCCACCGCACCAACCAGAGCCTCCAAGGCCCGCTCGCTGAAGCGCTGAGCTCGTTCTCTCACCCTCTCCATAGTCCTTGGCTGGAAAATGTAGTCACAGGTCTCTCCAGGCCGAGATGCAAGGCTCCAATGAGCAGGGTGTGGCTGGAGAGCAAGATCGACCCTCCCCTTTAAGAACTGGCCGCCGTCAGTGTGTCTGTGTTCCATCGCTAACTGACATCACCTGTGCTGCGCCAGCGCTCTGAGTTAGCGCCTCGCTCCTCGGCCTTTGCGCCTTAAGACAGGTGTGCAGCGCCTGATTTAGTGCTCCAATCACCTCCAGAGGCAATAGAAGCCAAGTTTGCAGTCAGAGGCAATAATTAGCGCCAGGCGCTAAAATTTGCACCCGGCCGATAATTGCGCCCCAAACGGGGCGATACCGAATTTCTCCCCCTTTGACTCTATGCTGCCCTTGTCCTTCTAGGTGGTAGAGGTTGCAGGTTCGGGAGGTGCTGTCAAAGAAAACTTGGCAAATTGCTGCAGTGCATCTTGTAGATGGTACACACTGCAGACACGGTGCACCGATGGTGGAGGGAGTGAATGTTTAAGGTGGTAGATGGGGTGCCAATCAAGCGGGCTGCTTTGCCCTGGATGTTGTCGAGCTTCTTGAGTGTTGTTGGAGCTGCGTTCATCCAGGCAAGTGGAGAGTATTCCATCACACTCCTGACTTGTGCCTTGTAGATGGTGGAAAGGCTTTGGGGAGTGAGAAGGTGGGTCACTCGTCGCAGAATACCCAGATTCTGACCTGCTCTTGTTGCCACATTATTTATGTGGCTGGTCCAGTTAAGTTTCTGGTCAATGTTGACCCGCAGGATATTGATGGTGGGGGATTCGGCAATGGTAATGCCGTTGAATGTCGGGGGGCAGTGGTTAGACTGTCTCTTGTTGGAGATAGTCATTACCTGGCATTTGTGTGGCACGAATGTTACCTGCCACTTATCAGCCCAAGCCTGAATGCCATCGAGATCTTGCTGCATGCGGGCATGGACTGCTTCATTTTCTGAGGAGTCATGAATGGAACTGAACACTGTGCAATCATCAGCAAACATTCCCACTTCTGACCTTATGATGGAGGGAAGGTCATTGATGAAGCAGATGAAGACAGTTGGGCCTGGGACACTGCCCTGAAGAACTCCTGCAGTGATTTTCTAGGGCTGAGATGTTTGGCCTCCAAGAACCACAACAGTCTTGAGCCCTATAGAACCCCACTGGAAACAGCCTTCCAGTCACAAAAACACCCGTCGACCATTACCCTTTGCTTCCTGCCACTGAGCCAATTTTGGATCCAATTTGCCATTTTCCCTTGGATCCCAATGGGGTTTTACTTTTCTGACCAGTCTGTCATGTGGGACCTTGTCAAAAGCCTTTCTAAACTCCATGTAGACTACATCAAATGCATTACCCTCATCAAACCTCCTTATTACCTCCTCAAAAAATTCAATCAAGTTCGTCAGACATGACCTTCCCTTAACAAATCCATGCTGACTGTCCTTCATTAATCCGTGCCTTTCTAAATGACGATTAATACTGTCCCTCAAAATTTTTTCCAATAATTTTCCCAACACCGAGGTTAGGCTGACTGGCCTGTAAATACATCCTAGGTTGCTGAAAGAAGCAAAGGTTAGTTGTTGACTTCAGGATGGTGAAATGGGCACAAGCATGGCAGATGGAGTTCAATGCGGAGAAATGTGAAGTGATGCACTTTGGGAGGACTAATATGTAAAGACACAAATGGCATGATTTTGAAAAATGTAGATGAGCAGAGAGACCTTGGAGTCCATTGACACAAATCTTTAATTGTGGCAGGGCAAGTTGATAAGATGGTTAAAGAAGCATGTGGGTTCCTTGGATTTATAAATAGAGGCAGAGAATATAAAAGCAAAGAGGTCATGCTAGAACTTTATAAATTGCTGGTTAGGCCTCAGCTGGAGTATTGTGGATAATTCTGGGCACCAGACTTCAGGAAAGATGCAAAGGCATCAGAAAAGGTACAGAGGAGGTTTACCAGGATGTTACCAGGGATGAGGGACTTCAGTTATGAGGAGAGGTTGGAAAAGTTAGGACTGTTCTCCTTGCAACAGGGAAGGTTAAGAGATGACCTAATAGATGTTTCCAAGGTGATGAGAGGTTTTGATAGAGTAGCTAGAGAAAAACTATTCACTCTGGTGAGTGGGTCAATAGATTTAAAATCAATTGCAAAAGATCTAGAGGGGAGATAAGGAGAATTTTTTTCACTCAGACAGTTGTCGGGGTCTAGAACGCTCTACCTAAAAAGATGGTGGAAGCTGATTCCGCATGTCATTTTAAAAGGGAGTTGGGCAAGTACTTAAGATGAGGAATTTACAAGGTTACGGACAAAAAGTAGGGGTTTTGGACTAAACATGACTGCTCCTTCAAAGAGCCAGCACAGGCACAATGGGCCGATCCCCTGGATAAACTCATAAATAGTCGTTTGCAGCCATTAAATGGGGTTCCACCGATCTTTCACTGACGTTACGGTAGATCGGCAGATTCCCTGTGGAAATTCAGAGCCAACCTTTATAAAACAATACACACATGAAAAACAATTCAACATTTCAGAAAAAGTATCACAAATTTACCCATCCTGTCCTCCAATTGCTCCAACAATTAATTCCCTTGAAACCCTGCCCCAACCTATACATGGCCTGGCGCATGCCTTTGAGCTTCATGAGCATCCCTGACCTCTGGTACACTCCCTCTAATCCTGTACAGCTCTGCCCATCCAGCTGAGGCCCAGTTAGTCGGAAAATCACACTAGAACTCCCACAAGGCACCGTGTGATCTAATTTCCATCACAATCATGTACAAACAGCACAATTTTACTGTGAGGCTGATATGACATAACCAGACTACAATGCCCTTCTCTTGCTTCAGGCCCTGGACTTCCCTGGTCCCGTCCACCTCACAGCAAACCTTGGCTCCATACTTCACTGCTGCCTCTCAGCCTCAAATCCAAACTCGCACCTCCCTTTCTTACCAAGCTTACTCTCCTAATGTACAGGCCCTGGTAAATCTTCTCTCACTCCTCATATGACAGTCCCTCCTGCTGCTCTCCCTCAAGATGCTCTGCAATGCTCAACCCAAGGCTTCCTGCTATCTCTGCTTTGGCACTGCTTTCTGCTCCAAGACCGAACGTTGCCACATACACTTTTGCTTCACTCCTTTCTTTAATAAGTACAGTGAGCCTATTGATTGTTCTCATAAGAAATTCAGAGACCTAATCAGAACTGATGGTGTAACGAAGCAAGGATATTATTTAACAAGCACAAAGGAAAGGTCATTTTGCACAAATAATTATATTTTTAAGCAACAGAAGGAATCATGAAAGAAGGACAATTACATTGAGTACAGAAATTAACTAAGGATTGCAAGGCAAATAATGGAAATGAAAGAAGACATTGTCAAAATAGTTAGATTTAAAAACAAAATACAAATAATTAGGGGCTAGGATAGCAGGTTATTTTTAATATTTTAAATTATTTTTAATGTTCTTGTCTGTGGAAGATCCCTAGTACTTTACTCTGTTTAACTGATTGCCAGAGTAATTATTACTTTATAGTCATCTAGATTAGTTTGGCTAGTGCCTGATGAGCTGTGAAATACATGTCATCTTGGGTCATCTCACGTTCCAGCATGCACTGGTATGTTTGGGCCTCTGCCATTTATTGTTTAACTAGGGACGAGAAGTCATGTTCTTTCATGTTTCAGGTTTTGGATGCCTTAAAGTTAGAGTATTTGCAAAGTCTGAGCTCAAAGATCAATCCTGGTAATGCTGGGCAGCCCATAAACTTAGCTGAACTGTAGGAAAACATGAACTCCTTCAACAGCTGGGCTCATTCTCTAACTGCAGCTTGAAGCTGGAACTATTGTTCTGACATCTGTAAACTGATCTCAAAGCAAACTTCCAACAAAATCCAGCTGCATCATCCATGTTCATTTTTCACATGCACTAAGATGCAGCATGGGCACTGAGCTGTCACTGTAACTGCTCACCAAATTTCCAGTATCTCTAAACTATTTTTCTACTTGCAGGACAAGGCAATACATAACAGGATGAAATAAACCTGAATGGGAGGAGGGCTTTCTACTTTAGGTCATTAAGTGCTTTTGACAAGACCACTTTGCAAATTCTGGAGCTAAAGGGAGTGGATCAGGGTGAAGCTCCTCTCATGCTTTCTTGTTATGTTTTCCTTCATTACTCACACAATCTTCAGCACACCACCATATCACACATTATATAAACAACGACAGAGTTCTGGCTGAAAAACACCCTTCAAACATACATTTCCGTTCCTTTTATATATGTGACCCCCAAGAATGCATAGCAGGTCTCACTGCAGCACAAGAAACCAGCAATTTGTATCACTCACTCTAAACATTGTAAGGACCAGTACAGGCACATTCACCAGTAGAGGAGCAGGATTCTGCTGGCCAGGGGCCAGCTTGTGTGCTTCTTCAGCTGTAGAGCTACACAGTTCATAGGACCTGCATTTATAATAAGGCTGCTATCTGATCAGGAATGGTGTCATTTGGAGTGTACATGCAGTTTGTCAGACTTGGCGCTGATGATGGAGGAGCTCCCTCCCTGTATCTGTGCTCTCATGCATGACTGCTTTTCTACACTGCAGTCCAGGGACAGCCTCAAGGTGTATGTCTGCCCAATCTTTGGTAGTTTGTGGGGAGGGGCAGTCTATAGCTATGTGAATGCGATGCATCACAAGTTTACAAGATAATTATATATGAGTAAGGTCGTTTGGCCCATTTTAATTCATCCAGCAAGAAATATCCTCAATGTAGCATCCAATTGTTTCTTAAATGATTCCAGGCTTTTTGCCTCGGCTCTGTCTGGAAGTCTATTCCACTACTCTTTACGTGAAGAAGAATTTTTTGATATCTGTCCAAAAAATTATAATTTACTAATTTGAACCTGTGTCTCTAATTCTACTCCTGCAGTGTAATTTAAAGCGATATTCTGGATTAACATTTTCCATTCCCTCTATAAGATCACCTCACTGGATCCTTCTTGCTAGTTTAAAATGTCCAAAGTTTCTCCAGCCTTTCCTCACCTCAGACCACCACACTAGAGGCCAGCCTCATGGCTCTTCTCTGCACTGCGTCCAACATTACAGTATCTCACTTATTTCCTGGCGGCCAGAACTGGATGCGGTATTTAAGGTACAGTCTGACCAGAGTACTAAAAACGACCTCCTCTAATTTATATTCTACTCTTTTGTCTCTGTCGTTCAATATTCTGTCAGCTCGGCATGGGCCTAATTAGTGATAGTCTAGTGAAGGCAGACAGATCTCTCAAAGTGATGTTTCCATCTAATTCTACCCAAGTTTCGTTGGAGTAGTTGACATTTCTGTATTAAGGTGTTGGTAGCACACAAGTGAAAATAACTGTGCCTTTTCAAAGTGCTCCATAGCACAAGTGAAACAACTCAGTCAGACAAGCTCTGCTACATTAGAAAGAGATAAGAAAAATCGCCATTTTGACTGGAGTAAAGTCTAAACTTGCAGAGAACCCAAATGTCAGATTTTCTTAAGCTGACTATGAATCCTAAATGTGAATGAATGTGAACTTGTATACCTAGTGTGAGTCATGGAGATTTGTCTGGCTGCATGACATCTTGGCATTGTGCATGGGCATGGAGACAATTTTGTGGATTAAACTATTTACCTTCAGGTCATGAGGAGGTTCAATAATAAGAGCTGTTCATTTTATAGAATAATAAATACTGTGTGTATTCCAAATGATTATTTAAAAAAAATATGTATCCTTTATTAGTAAGAATTAATGAATGCAGGCAATCCATAGAGTATTCAAAATCACAAGCAAATGCTCAATAATTGGAGTACGGTTACAATCTAATGGGGCTATTTCCCTGGTTGCAATATGTGGGGCCTATTTTCTGAGTGTCAGTAAGTATTAATGGCAGTCTGTTTGTTATGATACTTTGGAATGTAATAGTGCCAATTTGAATAGGCCAGTATGGTTGTAACCCAACTCTAATTTTTTTTACTAGCAGTGACCTGAAATACTATTTATGCCAAATATTGAGGAGTGGATCTAATTATCTATGCTGCATATTTTTAAATGGTATGCAGCAGCCATATAAATCAGATTCGATCAGAAAAATAAATGGTGGTGTGGGCTGAAAACGTGATATTTGTTGCCACATAGGAGGAGGGTAATGAGGAGCAAGGGTTAGCATAGAGAGAGACTCCATTGACCTCAAATGTTGTGCCCAGCTCTATTGGAACCCAAATACATATGATATTCAGGCTCCCTGGAAAGGTACTGAGATATGTGCAATGCTGGAAATCAATTTAAAGGTGCCATTTATGTTTAAACTGCACTGCCTGCAGCTGTGACTTTGGCCATTGATGATTGGCTAGTGGCTTCCGCCAGCCACCAGGAAGCAATTGTCAAGGTAGTGTCAGCTTTGCTCAGTTGGTAGCCACTCTCAGCTCTAAATTAATGGGCTGTGGGATCAAGCCCAATTCAGGACTTGAGCATATGAGCTAATTTTCCAACTTTGCACTTTGGCAGGGAATCACACATCTGGGGCATACATATTAGAAATTCTACTATTGGTTGGAAAATCATGTGCAGAACGGGCCTGAATTTCTGATATGCCCTCTTAGCAGGTGAGGTTCCCTGCCAAGAACATGATGTTGGAAAATTACCCGTATAATCTAGGCTGACAGTATAGTGCAATGTTGGAGCTGCTGTCTTTTGAATGAGACATTAAATTGTGGCCCTGTCTGCCTGCTCTGCTGGATATTAACAATCCCATGATGCTATTTGAAGAAGAGCACAGAGTTCTTTGAGTTTCCTGGGTAACATTCCTCCCTCAACCAACACTGGTAAATTGGTTATTCATCCAACTTGCTGTTTGTGGGACCTTGTTGTGTGCACGGTTGACCACAACATCCTCCTCCAACGCCTCTCCTCCGCCGTCCAGCTGGGTGGAATTGCCCTTGCCTGGTTCCAATCTTATCTATCGAATCTTAGCCAGAGAATCACCTGCAATGGCTACTCTTGCTACTACCGCACCTGGAGTCCCCAAAGGATCTATCCTTGGCCCCCTTCTATTTCCCATCTACATGCTGCCCTTGGCAATATCATCTGAAAATACATTAGGTTCCACATGTACGCTGATGACACTCAGCTCTATCTCACCACCACATCTATTGACCCTTCTACTGTTGCTGATTTGTCACACTGCTTGCTCGACATCCAATATTGGATGAGAAGAAATTTCCTCCAACTAAATATTGGGAAGACTGAAGCCATTGTCTTCGGTCCCCACCACAAACTCCTGACCACCATTTCAATCCCTGGCAACTGTCTGAAGCTGAGCCTGACTGTTCGCAACCTTGGTGTTGTGTCTGACCCTGAGATGAGCTTTCAACCACATATCCGCTACATCACCAAGACTGCCTACTTCCACCTCCGTAACATCGCCTGACTCCAACCCTGCCTCAGCTCATCTGTTGTGGAAACTATCATCCATGCCTTTGTTACCTCTAGACTTGACTATTCCAATGCTCTCCTGGCGACCTCCCATCTTCCACACTACATAAACTTGTGCTCATCCAAAACTCTGCTGCCCGTATCTTAGCTTGCACCAAGTCTCATTCACCCATCAGCCCTGCTGCTGACTTACACTGGCTCCCGGTCTGACAATACCTCAGTTTAAAAATCCTCATCCTTGTTTTCAAATCCCTCCATGACCTCGCCCCTCCCTATCGCTCTAACCTCCTCCAGCTCTACAAGCCTTCGAGATCTCTCCGCTCCTCCAATTCTGGCCTCTTGCGCATTCCTGATTTTAATCGCTCCAACATTGGCAGTCGTGCTTTCAGCTGTCTTGGCCGTAAGCTCTGGAATTCTCTCCCTAAACCTCTCCGCCACTCTACCGCTCTCTCCTCTTTTAAGAGGCTGCTTAAAACCTATCTTTTAGACCAAGCATTTGGTAATCTGTCTTGATATCACCTTCTGTGGCTCGGTGTCAAATTTTTTTTATTGATATCGCTCTTGTTAAGTGTCTTGGAACATTTTGCTACATTAAAGATGCTATATAAATGCAAGTTGTTGTTGTTATTTCTTTCTTACTAAGATCTGCATTTTTATTGTTCTTTGAATTCCACAAGAACATTTGGAGACATTTGGAAAGACAGCAAAAGCCATTGCTGGTTTTGTCAGAACATTGGACGTATGTGCAACTGTCCACAAATAAGAATCAAGATTTTTGTAGAGGAAATGAGGCAGAGGAGAGGGTCCCTCTTTAGCACTGAGTGCCTGGCATCCAAGAGAAGAAGCCCTGTGCAATTGAAAGTGAGCATCAGTATCAACACCTCCTCCACAACACCAAGCACCTTGAAATGTGAAGGGAAAGGTCAATGATTTTACCAGGGCAACCAAAATAGGAGAACCCACCATGACCTTCTGTATACTAAACATGTATGCATTTAAAATTACCTCCTCCTCTCACTGTGTTGAGATATTTTCAAATCTTATAAATGCTTATAATGCAGCAAGATGCCTTTTACACACCCAACCTTCCCCTGCAAGTGTTCTTTCACTCTCATCCTTACATGCATTCAGGCCAGAAAAAAAAGCCTGTTATTTAGGTGTCAGCCTTAGGTAATTGGCAGCACTCTTGCTTCTGAGTCAGAAGATTATGAGTTCAAGCTCCACTCCAGAGACTATTTAAAGAAGAGCAAGGGAATTATCCTGGTGTCCCACAAACAACATCAATTAAAACAGATCTAGTCATTTATGGCACTGTTGTTTGTGAGATCTTGCTGCGTGTAAATTGGCTGCCATATTTTCCTACATTACAACAGTGACTATACTTCAAAAGTACTTCATTGGATGTGAAGTGTTTTGGGATGTCCTGAGGTTGTGAAAGGTGCTATATAAATACAAGGGCTAAAAATTTGTTTGCCCCCAAAAACGGGCGCAGGGATCGCGATGCGCGATCAACCAGCACCCGTTCAAAGGAATGCAGCCAGCACACTAATTTCATGCTGCCTGCTGATTAGCATGATTGTGGAGTTCAGCCCAGTGCTGAACATGCTGCTGAGTGGCTGAATGCTCAGCACGGGGCCCAGGTTTGTGCAAGGCCACCACCAATTAAAGCTAGCCTGCACTTCTTAAAGGCAGTCTGCATCTCTTACAAGTGATGTGCATTCTGCCTGCAGCAGCTCATTCAACTGGCTGGGAAGAGAGTGAGAGGAGGAAAAAAAACAATGATTCATTACAGGGGAGAGAGCGTGCGCCAAGGTTCTCCGATGCAGCACGAGAGGCCTTGGTGCAGGAGGTCAACATGAGGAGACAGGTCCTGTTTCCACAGGGTGCCAGGAGGCGCCCCAGGCAAATGCATAAAATCCAATGGGAACAGATAGCCACTGTGGTGAATGCCAGCAATATAGTCCCAATTACCTGGACGCAGTGCAGGAAGAGGTTTAATGACCACATACGAGTGGTCAAGGTCAGTGAACTCATCTTCAAATGCCATATCCCACCATCTGCACCACTAGCCTCACAAACTGCTCAATGCACCACACCTCATCACTCACCTACCAACAATCTCCATGAAACACGATTCATACCTCACATTCATAGCTTCACCCTACACTCACACACTTACCGCTGCTGTAAGCCTCATACCCACATCTCACAGCTCATACATACTGTTAGCTATTCAACCATAACAGGCATATCAAACACATTGTATCACACTCACTGACACACTTCCCTTTCTCTTGCAGGAAAAGGTGGCTCAAATTGGCACCAGCAGGACCAAAGCAGCGAGGGACAGGCATGCCTGCATAACCTGACCCCGATGGAGGAGATGGTGCTGGCCATTATTGGGAAAGCCATTGCTGAGCCCGTGGCCAGTGTCAGGGCTGAAAGAATAAAAGATGCCAGTATCCTCTACATAATCTTCTTTCTCACATCCCACTTCCCCTTCATCCCACAATCTCTTCTGATTTACAAGCTGCACATGATGTAAGCATGCACCTCTTGCTTTGCGCCCCCTTCCCTCACCACAACCTTACCCTTGTGCCTTGCTCCTTTCAGATAGCCAAGAACTGCCACCTGGCCAGACACTGGTGGAGGAGCACGAAATAGAAGAACACCAAGGCACTGTTGATGAAGACACAGCACCGTCACTCAATTTTACACTCGCAGCCACCAGCTTAGATACTGGCACTCCACGTAGTTTAGAGGATAGGTTAGAGGTGGGATCTGAATAAGGTGAGTCACCGGGCAGAAGTGGCCGGCAGCCAGGGCAGGGGGAAAGGGTAGCGCAGGTGCCAGCTCCCCAGAGGGCGAGGTCGCACACATGTTCTGCTGCAGAGGACTCAGATGAGGACTTCGATGGAGTGGCCTACAGAAGAAGGCTGATGGGTATGCACAATGAAATGCTTAGTGCATTGGCAGGCCTGCCAGAAAGCCTGAGTGCAATGTCAAGGAGCATGGATGAGTCCAGTACCAACCTTGCACACGTCTTTAGGCAGAGCTTGGGGCCCATGATTTCCAGCATGGAAGTGATGAGCAACTCCATTAGTGCACTTGTGGACCCAACCATGATGCAGCGCCTGATGGCTGAGGTGAGAGAACTGCTCTCAGAAGACCCTAGGTGCTTAAGGCTGAGAGCCTTTCTCCTCCTCCTCCTCCTCCTTCTCCCTCTGCAAGCAGCTTGTTCTCTTCTTTGATTCCTCTGCTCCATCTGCCTGTCATGCTGCAGGCCAAGATGGATGACAACTACAGCACCCATGACTGGGAGCAAGTGGTCTGACCGGAACCCTTGAAGTCAGGACCAAGGCCTTTCTCCACTTGCAGCACCACTCCCTGTCACCTCACCAACTTTAAACAACTCTAGAAAGCTCCAAACACTTCCACAAACTTACACAGAGCCAGTAGAAATTGATCAGCAACTAACTTTAGAGTGATTGCTGATTGATGGGGGGCGCCCTTGCTGCTGCTGAACGCATGATCAGTTGTGTGAGGTTAAGACAGGGAGTTAGCTCCAGCATTGAGGACGAAAATGGCAGCGCTGGTGTCAAATCAATGTTGCACGCTGGTTGACATCACAATCTGCCCACTTAACATACTTCCAGCACACACTTTTAACGCTGCCCTACCGTCCTCACCAAGATGGCGTCCGCCGCGGTACGCACCAAAAGTGCGCGCGCGTGACGCGGACATCATTTTCATCACAAAACGACACCCGTAGCACTGAAAAATCGGGCGCTGCGAAATTGAATTTCTAGCCCAAGTTCTGTCTATCTTAATGTATTTGGGGGGAAAATACATCCCCTTAGCACGTCCCGTTTGCGCCAGCGATGGTGCTAACAGGGCGCTAGAGTAGTATCACCGGGGCAAGGCGAATCCAGCGTCGCCCACCAAATCCCCCCCTCCCTGGAGTGGAGTGTACAGGTGGAGGTACCCTGTATTAGTTTTTTGCAGTGTGTTCAAGATTGTTTTCTCAGTCAATAAGTTGCTACTCCAACAAGGAAGGTAGTACTACTTGACCAAGTTCTGGGTAATGAAGTAGAGCAACTTAAAAGCAGTGAAGCATTTTGGAAACAGTGAGCACTGTATAATTTGGTTCAGAGTAAGAATAGAAAAACAAAAAGAAAATCTGAGGACAAGGATACTGGAAAACAGCAAATTATAGTGAGATAAAAAGAGACCTTGCCCAGATTAAATGGAAGAAAAAATTGGCAAATAGAACCATTGATCAGCAGTGGGTAATATATAAACAGTAGATGGGAAGGCTGCAAACAATTATTTCCAGCAAGGTAAAAAGGAATGTATGCAAGGCTTGGGTTCCAGAGGTAACGAGAGAGATTAGATCAAATTAGAAACAAAATAAAACCTTTAGCACTTACAGGGTAGAAAAAGAAAAAGGCCAGTAAATATAAAGAATATAGGAAAGGTACAAAAAGAGAGATTAGACAGGCCAAGAGGGAACAAGAGAGAAAATTAGCAAAAAAAACATAAAGGGCAATAAAAAGGCTTTCTAAAGGAACATCAAAGAAGGGCCACTAAGATTCCATTATCAATCTGGGAATGGTCGATGACTTTTGGAGGCTTGGTGCAGTTGCTTAAAGTTTCCTTTAGATCATCCCGCTCGTGATACCGAGTTCCTGCAGCCTCAAGAACATGGCAGCAGGAAACAGACTGTGCACCGGGGGAACCACGTCCACCCTCACACAGCTTCGGCTGCAAACCAGCGTTTGTAGTGGAGAGTGAAGGAATAGCAGGAATATTAAGAGCTTTGCCTCAATTTTCACAGAGGAGATGGATATTGGGGTTAGCGGAGACTGTTATTCAAAGAGAGATGGTACTACAGAATTTACTTAAATTTAGACACATCACTGAGGCTTGATGGTTGGTATTCAAGGATCCTGAGTGAGGGAAGAAACAGCAGAGGCACCAATTATTTATTCTCCCAGTTTCTCCGTCTCTGCCGCATCTGCTCTGATGATGCCACCTTCCATACTAGTGCTTCCGACATGTCTTCCTTTTTCCTCAACCGAGGATTCCCCTCTACCGTGGTTGACACGGCCCTTGACCGTGTCCGTTCTATTTCCCGCACTTCTGCTCTCACCCCTTCCCCTCCCTCCCGGAACCACGATAACGTTCCCCTTGTCCTCACCTTTCACCCCACCAGCCTCCACATTCAACGGATCATCCTCCGCCATTTCCGCCACCTCCAGCGTGATCCTACCACCAAACACATCTTCCCCTCACCTCCTCTTTCATCATTCCGAAGGGACCGCTCCCTCCGTGAGATCCTGGCCCACTCCTCTATCACCCTCAACACCCCTTCCCCTTCGCCCGGCACTTTCCCGTGCAAGCGCAGGAGATGCAACACATGCCCTTTTACCTCCTCCCTTCCCACTGTCCAGGGCCCCAAACACTCCTTCCAGGTGAAACAGCGATTTACTTGTACTTCTTGCAATTTAGTATACTGTATTCGCTGCTCACGATGCAGTCTCCTCTACATTGGGGAGACCAAACGCAGATTGGGTGACCGCTTTGCGGAACACCTCCGTTCAGTCCGTAAGGGTGACCCTGAGCTTCCGGTCACCTGTCACTTTAATTCACTGCTGACCTCACCGTCCTCGGCCTCTTACACTGTTCCAATGAAGCTCAACGTAAGCTCGAGGAACAGCACTTCATCTTTCGATTAGGCACTGTACAGCCTTCTGGACTGAACATCGAGTTCAACAATTTCAGACCATAACCTCTGGCCCAATCTTTTTTTTCATTTTTTTTTCTCTCTCTCACATGGCAGCTGTCTTTCATTCTGCCATTGCCATTTACACTTCATCTAGAGTCATCTTTTGTTTCTTAACCTGTCCCATTACCATCTCCTTTTGCCTTGCACCATCATTCCTTTTGTCTCTTAATCTTTCCTGCCTTCCATCCTATCACAGACCTTCACTTTTGTTCTTTCCTCCCCTCCCCCCTTTCCCTGCCCCTACACTTGCTTAAAAACCTGTTCCATCTCCAACTTTTTCCAGTTCTGACGAAGGGTCATCGACCTGAAACGTTAACTCTGTTTCTCTCTCCACAGATGCTGCCTGGCCTGCTGAGTATTTCCAGCATTTACTCTTTTTATTTCAGATTTCCAGCATCCGCAGTATTTTGCTTTTGTATGAGGCACTAATTATACTTCACAACTTCTGTGGAAAGGAAAATTTAGCCAGAGGGTAGCAAATTTTTTTTTTTTTATTGGTTCATTGGATGTGGGTGTCGCTGGCAAGGCCAGCATTTATGGCACATCCCTAGTTGTCCTTGAGAAGGTGGTGGTGAGCCGCTGCAGTCCGTGTGGTGAAGGTACTCCCACAGTGCTGTTAGAGAGGGAGTTCCAGGATTTTGACCCAGCGACGATGAAGGAACGGCGATATATTTCCAAGTCAGGATGGTGTGTGACTTTAAGGGGAACTTGGAGGTGGTGGTGTTCCCATGCGTCTGCTGCCCTTGTCCTTCTAGATGGTAGAGGTCGCAGGTTTGGGAGGTGCTGTCAAAGAAGCACCCTCTTCAAAAAAAAAGGGAGATGGGTATATGTTATTGATAAACTACTAGAGTTTATATTATGGGATGGATTTCTGAAGGGCTGCTCATATTTTACCAAACTTACAGAATTCTTTAAAGAAATAACAGAGAGAATAGATGAAGGAAATGCAGTGGTTTATATTGCTTTTCAAAAGGCACAAAAGAGACTTTTGGCAAAAATGAAATTAAGGGGAATGTGACCATGGATAGAATGGCTGGGGGGGGAGAAAGCAAATGCTAGGAGTAAAAAGAAATTTCTCAGTCTGGAAAGATATAGTTAAGTGATGTCCCACAGAAGGCTATGTTGGAGCTATTCTTATTAACTATATAGATAAAGGAATTGAGGGAACAACATTGAAATTTACTGATGAGACTAAGGGGCAGAATTTCTGATGTGCTTGTGCCCAGAGCACACTGGCATTGGCACATCAGAACTTTTACCCCAAGGAGTATGGTGAATTATACCAAAGATTATAAAAGACTACAGCAGGACTTGGATAGGCTAGCACAGTGGCAAATAGGTGATAGATGCAGTTAAATGTACAAAAATGTTCAGTAATTAATGTTTGAAGTAAAATTGAGCAAATAGAAAGCATAGGACATGCTAAGCTTTTCAGAACGACATGATTGATTGCTGTGCAACTCTGCACAGCGAGCCAATTCCACATAATTGGTGAACCTCAGAAAGAAGCATAGAACACCACTGTTTTGGAGCTCCAGGTCTAAAGTGTTCTAATTGCATTGCAAATATAAAGAGCTATGAGAAAAGATTGGTGAACTTTAAGTTTCATATTCTAAAAAGTAGTTAAAACAAAATCTCATTGAGTCATATAAAATATTAAATTGTATAAATAAAGTAAAGCCAGAATATTATTCCAATGCAAACTAGCAAAGTGGGACTAGATGTATACACTAAAATTAACAAAAAATAAACTGCTTGTGGCATTTCCCATAGTCAGATGAATAGTTTTATTTTATATATATAGAAGATGGCAGTCGAATTGGGAGAGACCTCAGGCACTTGCTCCACAGAGCCACCTATTGGTCAGATTCCGCAATTACAATTGTGCCAATTGATACAGCAAAATTAAATGGTAAATATTGACACAAAAGTGTTACCAAAAATCGTGGCAACCGGAAGTATGGCTTCTGGATAGAAAGCGATGTATGTGCTCTATGCAGGTTTCTTCATATATAGATATTAGGAAGAATATTTTTTAATTCAAAGTAAAAAATGTTTGCAATATTTTGCTAGGCAATGTAGGAAAGGCACAAACACTAGTAGAGTTCAGAGCGCAGCTGGATGCTATATGCCCTTTGGAGGTTCAAAGTTTGGTATCCATGTTGTCCATCACTCCTTTTCCTTTGCTTTATCCTCCTTGTCTTCAGACAAGTTGCCGTAGAATAGGATCTGGATGAATCAACTGCATAGCCACGAAAGAAGTTATATGACTTTAAAAGAACAACAGCTTACATTTATATATAGAAAAATGTCCTGAGGTGATTCATAGAGGAGTAATCAGACAAAAATGGAAGTTGCGACAAAGAAGGAGATGGGTATTAAAAATGGTGACCAAAAGCTTTGTCAAATAGGTGGGTTTTAAGGAGGTGGTCTTAAAGGAAAGGGAGGTGGAGAGTCAGCGAAGTTTAGGGAGGGAATTCCAGAGTATACAGCTAAAGGCACAGCTGCCAATGATGAGACAAATGGCGGGCGATGCACAAGAAGCCAGAGTTGGAGGAATGTAGAATGCAGGAGTCAATATAGTTCAGAAAGAACTGGGGTAATGGGGGAGCGGGACTTGATCCAGGATAGGATACTGGTAGCAGAGTTTTGAATGAGCTGAAGTTTTTGAAGGGTGGGAGGTTATCCAGGAGAGCATTGGAATAGTTGAGTCTGCAGGTGACAAAGGCATGGATGAGGGTTTTAGCAGCGGCGAGGCTGAGGCAGGGGCGGAGGCGATCGATATTATGGATGTAGAAGTAGGCACTCTTTGTGATGGAGAGGATATGGCGTCGTAAGCTCAGCTTGGGTTTGACTAGAATGCCTAGATAGTGAACAGTCTAATTCAACCTGAGACAGTGGCCATGGAAACAGTGGCAAGGGTGCAGAGTTTCTGGCGGGGCCTGAAGATGAAGGCTTTGGTCTTTCCAATGTTTAACTGGAGAAAATTGTGGCTCATCCAAGACTGGATGTTTGGCAAGCAGTCTGACAAGACAGAAGCAGTAGAGGGTGGTGGAGAGGTATAGCTGCGTGTCTTCAGTGTACATGTGCAAGCTGACCCCATGTCTTCTGATGATATCGCCAAGGGAGGCAACATAGATGAGAAAGAGGAGGGGCGCAAGTAAAGATCCTTGGTAGACTCCAGAGCTAACAGCGCGGGACGAGCAGCCATTACTGGAGATGGTGGGGGTGATTTTGCCAGCCCTGGGGAGGCGAGTATGGAGGCGGGTCTGCAGGAAAGAATGCAGCGCGGCATGGTACATCGGCGAGACCATGCAGACACTGAGACAACGTATGAACGGACACCGCGCAACAATCGCCAGGCAGGATTGTTACCTGCCAGTCGGGGAACACTTCAGCAGTCAAGGACATTCAGCCTCGGATCTGCGGGTTAGCGTTCTCCAAGGCGGCCTTCGAGACACACGACAACGCAAAATCATCGAGCAGAAACTGATAGCCAAGTTCCGCACCCATGAGGACGGACTCAACAGGGATCTCGGGTTCATGTCACGCTACAGAACGTGACTCGACATCGTTGTCTGTCTTTCCAGTTTAAAAAAAAAGTTAAAAGCTTAACTGCAGACGGCAGCATTTGACACGTTGGACCCCCTGTGACCCATCTCATTGTCTTAGCTGTACTCTGATGTGTCTTTGATGTAATGCCTCCCTAACAGATTGTATCTCTGCAGACACATTGTTCTCTGTGTTTATATATGGTGTAATCGATTTGTGTTCCCTCACTGTACCTGAAGAAGGAGCGGAGCTCCGAAAGCTCGTAATTTTAAATAAAACTGTTGGACTATAACCTGGTGTTGTGCGACTTCTCATTTTTGTCCACCCCAGTCCAACATCTCCGCATCATGATTATTAAAAGTGTACTTACCTTTGTTTCTTCCTGCAGGCTTCAGTCAGTTTGTATGCGGAGAGTCTCGCACCTCAGCGTTGGGAAGGACAGGTGGCCGTTGCATTCACAGATGCAAAAACCATCTCAATTCTGTTAAAGAAAGAAGTTTGATGGAGTCTTGTATTCAAGACCTCATCAAACTACAGAGAATGTCAGTGTTTGACAGCTTCACAGAGCTGTCAAATGATGACAATTCATCTGTCAAAAATTTTTGACAGATGAAACGTCATACGTTGACATGCTCTGCAACTGGCTTTCCCTTAATTGGCCTGCTAAGCCCGCTGGGCGGGCTTAACAAGGTCAATCAAGGGAAAATAGCATGGGTTGGCCAGAAATTGTTGGAGGCGGGACTGAAACCCGGCAAGTGGGAGTCCCGCCTTCAAAATCTCCCCATTGGCAAAATCACCCCCGCTGTTACTACAATCAGATAGGTAAGACTGGAACCAAGCGAGCCCAGTCCCATTTAGTTGGACAGTGGAGGAGAGGTGCTGGAGGAGAATGGTGTGGTTAATCATGGCAAAGGCTGCAGAGAGGTTGAGGAGGTTGAGGAGGGATCGGACACCACAATCACAATCGTAAAGGATGTCATCTGTGACTTCAATTAGGATTGTTTCAGTGCTGTGGCAGGGGCAGAAACCTGATTGGAAAGATTCAAACTTGGAGTTGAGAGAAAGATTGGCACAGATTTGGGAGGCGACAATACATTCAAGACCTTTGGAGAGAAATAGGAGATTCAAGATGGTACTTTAGACTCAACATCACCTTTAGAGCGTTTCTTTTAAGGACACAGACCTAAACTTTTGTTTACAAACTTTATGGAATGAAATGAAATATTGCAAGAATCATTAAATATGTCTTACAAGCAAATAAATGGAAATTCATGCAGTGTGTGCTCAGCTGTGGCTCTGTTGTAGCACCCTCGCCTCTGAGTCAGAAGGTTGTGGGTTCAAGTCCCACTCCAAGAAACTTGAGCGCAAAAATCTTGGCTGACACGCCAGTGGAGTGCTGCACTGTCGGAGGTGCCATCTTTTGGATGAAACGTTAAACCGAGGCCCTGTCTGCTCTCTCAGGTGGACGTAAAAGATCCCATGGCACTATTTCGAAGAAGAGCAGGGGAGTTATCCCCAGTGTCCTGGCCAATATTTATCCCTCAATCAACATCACTAAAACAGATTATCTTGTCATTATCACATTGCTGTTTGTGGGAGCTTGCTGTGCGCAAATTGGTTGCCGCGTTTCCTACATTACAACAGTGACGACACTTCAAAAAGTACTTAATTGGCAGTAAAGAGCTTTGGGATGTCCGGTGATCATGACTGACGCTATATAAATGAAAGTCTTTCTTTCTTTCTTTCTTTCTTCTTTTTCACCTCTTCACTCAGATTGATGAAATGCGCTCCCATAAAGCAAAGCTCTGCCCGGGAGCATTGATTCATAAAATCTACCTCATCACATTAGCCTAATTACATGTTGATGATATTGTGACACAAGTAGTGGTATGATAGAATTTTAAAAGTGTAAAATAAATGCTAGACTCTGAACTCTAAGGGGGTTAAATTGGATAACCCCCCAAAAGCAGGTGCAGGGATCGCGATGCATTATTATCCTGCACCCGTTGATCGTACCTACTTTGTGCTGCCTGCTTATTTCCAGAGTTCTGTGTGCATTGGCTGCACGCGTCAGCGGGTGCCCAATATCGTTAATGCCTAGCACTACTTAAAGCTAGCCTGCACTACTTAAAGCTAGCCTGCACTACTTAAAGCTAGCCTGCACTACTTAAAGCTACCCTGCACCACTTAAAGGGGAGGTGCATTGTGGTTGGTGGTGGTGCTGAGATCATTCCGAATATTGTGCTGTGGGAAAATCAACAATGGCTGACCATGGGAGAGAGTGTGCACCAAGGTTTTCAGATGCTGCACTGGAGGTCTTGGTGGAAGTGGTGGAAAGAAGGAACGATGTCCTGTATTCTCAGGGGGTTACAGGACCACCAACCACATGCTCAGAAGGCAGTGGCAAGAGATAGCAGCAGAGGTCAATGCCAGGAGTGCAGCCTCAAGGATGTAGATGAAGTGCAGGAAGAAGTTTAATGATCTCACACGAGTTGTCAAGGTCAGTGAGTGCATCATCGAAAGCCATATCCTACTAACTGCACCACTAGTCTCATCCACTGCGCAATTCACTACACCACCATCACCCACCTACCAACAATCTCTATCAATCAGGACTCATACCTAACATTCATATGCTTTACCTCACCCTCACACAATTAGCACTGTTGCAAGCCTCACACCCACATTTCAAGACTTGCACACACTGGCAGCTATTCAACCACCCAAACATATTGCATGACACTCACTGACACACTTCCCTCTTTCTTGCAGCAGAAGGTGGCGCAAAACAGGAGGCAGCAGGAAATAACAGGAGGGGGAGAGGAGCACCTGCATGTTTTAACCCCTATGGAGGAGACGGTGCTGGCCATTATGGGAAAGGTCATTGCTGAGGCCGTGGCAACCTGCAGGGCTGAAACGATTGATGATGAGGGTATCCATATACCTATCCTCCTTTCTCATCCCACTTCTCCCTCTTCCCTCAATCTCTTCTGATTTACAAGCTGCAGATGATGTAAGCACGCACTTCTTACTTTCTCCTTTCCTCTCCACTCCACTCATCACAACCCAACCCTTGTCCCTTTTTCATTTCAGATACTCGAGAACTGGAAGCTGCCCAGGCAGTGGAGGAAGAGCAATGAGCACATAAAGCTAGGCTGACACTCCAGTGCAGTGCTGAGGGAGTGCTGCATTGTCGGAGGTGCCGTCTTTTGGATGAGATGTTAAACCGAGGCCCCATCTGCTCTCTCAGGTGGACGTAAAAGATTCCATGGCAGTATTTCGAAGAAGAGCAGGGGAGTTATCCCCAGTGTCCTGGCCAATATTAATCCCTCAATCAACATAACAGATTATCTGGTTATTATCACATTGCTGTTTGTGGGAGCTTGTTGTGCACTATTTTGGCTGCCGCGTTTCCCACATTACAACAGTGACTACGCTTCAAAAGTACTTCATTCGCTGTAAAGCGCTTTGAGACGTCCAGTTGTTGTGAAAGGCGCTATATAAATGCAAGTCTTTTTTTCTTTAAGTGAAGATGAAGGGACACCGTCACTTGATTTCATGGCGCAGCCACCAGCTCAGATACTGATATCGCATGTAATTTAGAGGATAGCATAGAGGCAAGATCTGCACGTGGTGAGACACCGGGCACAAGTGCACTGGAGCCAGGGCTGGGAGAAAGGATAACGCATGTGCCAGCTCGCTGGAGGGCACACAGAAATACCTCCTCCCTCTTCTAGCAGCTTGTCCTGCTCGGTGTAACCTCTGTTCATTCTCCTAGTCATGCTCAATGCTAAGAGGAAGCCCTACCAGACCACCCATGTCTGGACCAACTGGTTTGTGCACAAGCCTTTAAGTCACCAAAATATTACTTCAGCACCAGCCAGACCACTTCCTGTAAACTATTGAAACTTTAAATAAGTATGAAAAAGTACACAAAACATGTAGGGGGAGAAATTTGGTACCTTAGCACCTCCAGTTTGCGCCTGGCGGCGGCGCTAATGAGACACTGAAACAGTAGCGCTGCGGCGAGGCGAATCCAGCGACGCACTCCAAATCCGGTCCCCCGTAGCGCCGCCACTATGAGTTAGCACTGGGGACTTCAGCACCAGGCTGATTGTGACGTCAGTGAGCGTGCAACACTCACTGGGCACCCAATCTGCAAAATTCATTGTTGCCCCCTGCCTTAGGGCCTCGCCCCGACAGCGACAGGGAGAGGAGGCGTGAAGCAGTCAGTAGCCGGCTCCAGGGGCGCTACTTAAAGTGATCATGAGTAATGAGTCGCAGCTCTCAGATTAGTGCAGATTCACTGCTTCCTCATCAGTTTGACATTGTGCAACAGTTTAATTCAATCATTTAAAGCTTGTTTAGTCTCTGAAGTGTTGTGGCTACTAAACATTAGTTACATTTATTCTCACAATATATCAAAGTGCTGCACTTCATTACATTAATGGGGGGCTGTACTGGCAGTCAACCTCGCCCTCCAGGATCTACGGCGGAGGGAGTGGAGGCAGCGAGAATGACTGGAATATGTGGCCAGAGGGAGGAGGAAGTCCATCAGGGCTCTCAACAGGAGGCCTTACCCTCCGAGGGTCTTCCGACAGCAATTCTCCTACCTTCAATTAAGCGAGGAGCAGTGTATTAGGAGGTTCTGCTTCACCAAGGAGGTGATCACAGAACTCTGCCACCTCCTACAACCAGACCTCAAGCCTCAGATCAGGGCGATCACGGCTCTCTCAGTGGCTTTCAAGGTCACCGTCACCCTCAATTTCTTCGTCAGCGAATCCTTCCAGTCTACAGCAGGAGATATAGCTAACATCTCGCTGTTTGCCGTCCATCGCTGCACCCGGGAGGTCACAGAGGCTCTCTACAGAAGGAGAAGGGACTATATTTTCTTCCCCATCACCAGAGAGAAGCAGGACGAGCATGCATATGGCTTTTCCAGGATAGTGGGATTCCCCATGGTGCAGGGCACCATTGACTGCACCCACATGGCTTTGCGGACACCGCATAACAATCCTGAGATCTTCCGTAACCGCGAAGGCTACCATTCACTTAATGTGCAGTTGGTGTGCGACCACAGACAACAAATTCTCTATGTGAATGCCCGCTATCCTGGCAGCAGCCACAATGCCTTCATCCTGCGCCAGACCGGTGTGCCAGCACTCTTCCAGCCACCACATCAAGCTCGCGGCTGGCTGGTCGGAGACAAGGGCTATCTGCTCTCCACCTGGTTCATGACTCCCCTCCGCAACCCCAACACTCCTGCCCAGCACTCATACAATGACAGCCATGCCGCCACCAGGAACATCATCGAGCAGAACATCGGGGTGCTGAAGCAACGGTTCCGCTGCCTTGACCGCTTGGGAGGAGCCCTCCAGTACTCCAATGAGTGGGTGTCACTTTTCATCATCGTCTGCTGCATGCTTCACAATTTGACCATCATGAGGGCCCAGCCCTTGCCAGCAGGGATTGCGGGACCACCTTAGGAGGAGGAAGAGAGAGAGGAGGAGGAGGAGGAGGAAGAGGAGGAAGAGGAAGATGAGGAGGAGGAGGAGGAGGAACAGGAGCAAGGGAGGAGGCAGCCACTCAATCAGTCTGCTGGAAGGGCTTTCCGTGATCACCTCATCAGACTGCGGTTCCAATAAATTAAACCCCAGATCCCCATTGCTCACCACATCCCCATCATTCCATCCTTGTCACAGGCCATATCACAGCGCAAAGCTGAAATGAGACACACCACAAAATAATCCAAACTGAATTAATAAATTTATCAATAATCAGTTAACACATATTTACAACACAATATTTACTATTCACCCTTAGTGCCTCTCGTTACTGTGCCTTTGCCTATTCTAGTGCTTCTACGAAGTGTTGGCCCAGTGGCTGCAGCAGGGCTGGTGGAAGGCTGCTGAGTGTCCGTGTGGGAGACTTCAGATGGCCTTGCAGGACGCCCTCGACCAGCTCTGGACATGCAAGGCCCGGCTGTAGACTGCACCACCTCAGCATGGGCAGCAGCAGTCTGGGCTGGCTGGATGACAGGCAGCGACAAGGCAATGGCGGAGTGCCAGTGGTGGGAGCAGGAATGCTGTTATCTTGAGAGAGGACAGCAGGTTCGTGCTCCACTGACTCACTGCCACTCCCCCAGGGCAGCACCTCAGCATCCCCAGCAATCTGTTGTAGCACGGATTGCTGGCCTGCTGCGACACTGTGAAAGCCCCGGTGGACGGTGGTCGACCCAGCCACGATGGCAGCAGATAGAGCTTGCGTGGCATCAAGCTGAGGCTGCATGAGAGCAGTCTGAGTTTGAATGGCACCAACCATAGACTGCATTACAGCACTAAGATGTTGCATCGCTTCTGCCTGTGCTGCAATGGAAGCTGCCAGATCGCCCATCACACGCCGCATCAGGTCTGGGTCGCCACGGTCTCTCTGGGAGTCTACCATCCTTTCCAGACTGGAAATGATGGGCTCCATGGAGTGCGCAGAGCTTTGTGCAATGTTGGAGGCGGACTCCTCCATGCTTCTTACCATGGCCGACAGGCTCTCGGGCACCCTTGCCATTGCATCTATCATTTCCGTGTACATGCCCATCACCCTTCTTCTAAAGGCCTCCCCATCAAGGTCATCATCTGAGTCCTGTGCAGCAGAACTCGCGCACGAACTCACCCTCCAGGGAGCTGGCCCCCGAGATACCCTTTCCCCCGGCCTTGCTGCAGCCCGCTCGTTCCTGGTGCATCACCTATACTATACTAGCCTCTAAAGACTGCGTAGTGCCAGTATCTGAGCTGGTGTCTGTGGGTGAGCGATGCAGTGATGCGGTGTTTTCTTCCTCCTCCTCTTCTCCCCCCTCGCTCTCTACGGTGCCCTCAGGGACAGGCTGCTCAGGTGCGTGCTGATTATCTGAAAGCAGAAAGGCACAAGAGTCGGGTTAAGCTGAGGGGAGCGGCGGAGGAAGGGAGAAATGCATGCATACAGCATGATTAGCTGGAAAGTGCGAAAGGCTTGTGGGGTGAGGGGGAAGTGGGATGTGAGAAGAAGGAGTAGGGATGAACATACCATTGTTGTCCCGAGGGGTTCAACGTCGCTGGTGGCCATGGTACCACCACCTGGCGCCCAATAATCTGCAGCACTCTATTTTCCAGCGCAGACAGTGGTTGGGTGGTGGCCTGTCCCCCACCTGTGCGCTCCTGCTCCCTCCTGTTGTGAGCCGCCTTGTCCTGCAAGAGAAAGGAAAGTGTGTGAGTGAGTGTGGAGCAATGTGTTTGGGTGATGACCCTGCCATAGTTGAATAGTTGTCATTGTGTGCAAGGTGTGAGCTGTGGGTGTGAGTGTTGGTAGACGGAGATTGTTGGTGGGTGAGTGCTGGGGGTGTGGTGCTTTGGCCAGTGTGTGCAGACTGTGGTTCAGATGGTGGTATGTAGCATTTGTTGAGGCATTGACTCACCCTGACCACCCGAGTGAGGTGGTTAAATTTCTTCCTGCACTGTGTATGGGTCCTGGGGACCACAGTGCTGCCGGAGACATGCTGGGCAAGCTCCCTCCACATGGCACGGAAGACTTGTGGCGAGGGCCTCCTGCCACTTGCCGGGTAGAGCACCGCCCTCCTTCTCTCCACAGCGAAGACCAACGCCTCTAATGCTCGGTCCGAAAATCTGCGGGCTCTCTCCCTGGGGCGTGGATCTGCCATCATGAAACCTGCTCGAGTCGTCCGGCTCCTTGGGCTTGGCCTGCTCCAGCCAGCAATGCTGAGAATGAGGTTCTGCAGCATGAATGAACCTCCCTTTTAAGAGCTGGAAAGAGCCCGTGGCAATGATGACTTGCGATTAGACTGCACCTGATATTGGTTAGCACTTTGAGTGTAATGCCACTGAGCTAGGCGTTAGCGCTCCCATCCTTTCTTTGAGCGATGAGACTCAATTTTGCGTGCAGCGTGATTCATTAGCGCCTGGTGCTAATTCTCAAATTTTTCAAAAGTTACTGCCCATTCCTGGGCTATAATGAATTTCTCCCCCGTAGAATTGCAGCAACAACCAAAAGAAATAATCCAACAACTAACCTGTAAGTAGTTCATGATCCCTTTAAATAGTGCTGGTGGCGGATCCTTAGTGCCATTGAATGCATGTCCAGCTGTGTGAGGTTAAGAGAGGGCATAGTCTGGAGGATGAAGCTCCAAAATGGCAGCGCTGTCATGATCTGCCTGCTCTGCATGCTGCTGGCGGTCATTAGGTGCACGCGCGCAAACCCCTTTACAAATGTGGCGTCCGCCGCATTTCCCGTTGGAAGTGTGCGCACCATTTTGGTAGTTTAAGAGGCCTCATAGTGCCCAAATAACAGGTGCTAAACTGCCCAATTTCGCCACCTCAATGTTTGTGGTTCCCTTCTCACTCTCAAGGCTGAAAATGTTGGTTACTTTCTGCAATGGTCAGTGATTGTTTCTTGCAACAGGTTATTCACTTAACAAGAATTGCTTCAGTTCAAAGAGCAGTAGGGCTCAGTTCCATGAACAATTTGAATGTATCTGCAAAAAGATTTAGTAATACACAGTAATCATCACCATCAAAAGGTCCGAGCACCCATTTTGTTTCCATGTTTGTTTTTAGTTGTTCAGGTTCAGTAGCCTGAAATGCAATGGTAATTGATGCCGGTGAAAGAAAATTTTAACATGGTTACTCATGTTGCCTGTTTGCTTGTACTAGCTTTACTCACTTACATGGGAGACTGACAGCTGAAGTGAGACAGATTAACTGGTGAGACATGTTTTTGCTTGAAAAGGGGGACTTCAGTCATCCTGGGAAAGTGGACTTCTTTTGACAACAGGATGCAGAGATGTGATGAAACCCTGAGGGGAATTTTCAGTAACATTTCATTGAACAGCTTTCTCAAAGCATTTATGTAATTTGGCTAGTATTGAAGCACGGATCTTTTTTGATGAAAAAGGAGGCTAATTAGCTCGCAGATGGGTCCCCTTAGAATCATAGAATCTTACTGCACAGAGGAGGCCATTCAGCCCGTTGTGCCTGTGCCAGCTCTTTAGTCCCACTTGCAATTTAGTCCCACTCCCCCGCGTTTACCCCATAACCCTACAAATTAGTCCTCTTCAAGTACACGTCCAATTGCCTTTTGAAAATTCCTATGGAATCTGATTCCACCCTGTCAGGTGTTGCGTTCCAGATCTTAACAACACTCTATGTGAAAAATGTTCTCCTCATTTCCCCTCTAGTTCTTTTGCCAATTATTTTAAATCTATGACCTCTGGTTACAGACCAACTTGCCAGAGGAAACAGTTTTTCCTTACTTGGTCTATCAAAATCCCTCATAATTTAGAACATCTCTATTAGGTCTCCCCTTACCCTTTGCTCTGAGGAGAACAATCCCAGCTTCTCCAATCTCGCCACACAACTGAAGTCCCTCATTCCTGGTATCATCTGGTAAACCGCCCCTGTACCCTCTCCAAGGGCTTGACATCCTTCCTAAAGTTTAGGGGGAGAAATTCATTATCACCCCGTTTGGGGGCGGTAACCTTTGAAAGCTGGGAAACTTAGCGCCAGGCGCTAATGATTCCCAGCTTTCACAAAATTGGGTTTAGCGCTCCAGGAGGGAAGTGGAACACTAAATTAAGTGCTCCACTTCCTTCCTGGAGCGCAACAGGCAGCAGGCGGGGCGGCAGTGGTGCAGCGCTGTACACTGGGCCGTGCAGTGCTGCTGCGTTCCGAGGCTCCTTCCTTCCATTAAAGTGAAGGGCCATCGCTGCAGGCTCTACATTGGGACCATTTAGCTGGTCCCTGACGGCAGCCACGATCCGGCCCGATCATCCCCATGCACTCCAACAGAGCGCCGGGCTGATTGATCAGGAGAAGCAAAAAAAATTGACCAGAACCATTTCAGAAATTTCGGTACTTACCTCGGCAATCTCCCCTTTAACTTTCGCCCCCGAAGCGCCCGGCCTCCCGATCAAAGCCTCCTGCAGCTGTCGATGTCATCGCCCGGCGATGCTGCAGTGGGCGAAACCAAAGTTGGGTTCGGGGCGATGCGCACGGCGATGACGTCACGATCTCTGGGTGAAGGAGATCGGGGCGCAACGCCATACCGCCGCCACAAACCTCCCGCTGAATATAGCGGGAGTCGATCTTCTCGCCACGCCTGATCGGTAAGTGCTTAGCGCCCCGCTAGCGCTTCCAGGAGGTGCTAACGGGAGGCGCTAAGGTGCCCAATTTCTCCCCCTTGGTGTCCAGAATTGTACACAATACTCCAGCTGAGCCCTAACCAGTGATTTGTAAAGTTTTAGCTTGACTTTCTAGTTTTCAATGCCCCTATTTACAAAGCCAAATATCCCATACGCTTTCTTAACCACCTTATCAACTTGCCCTGCCACCTTCAAAGATTTGTGAATATGCACCCTCAGGTCCCTCAGCTCTTTCACCCCCTCAAAATAACACCATTTAGATCAAACTGCCTTTCCATGTTGTTTCTCCCAAAGTGCATCAATTCACACTTAACCACAATAAATTACACCTGCCATGTGTCTGCCCATTTCACCGTCCATGTCCTCCTGAAGTCTGCTGCTATCCTGCTCACTATTTACTATGTTGCCAAGTTTTGTATCATCCACAAACTTTGAAATTGTACTCCCTATACCCAAGTCCAGGTCATTTATATATAACAAGAAAAGCAATGGTCCTTTTCACCACTCTCTATTCATTCTCTCTCCTGGATGCTGGGTGGGAAATATCAAGAAGTAAAACAAGAAATGAGGAAGAAATAACAAAAGAATAAAAAGGACATAAGCATTTCAAGTAGTTTGAAATAGAGTATAGTGAGTATTCAACACATTACACTACATTAGTCTACATTATTACTAGATACTACACTACACTGCACTACTGCTCTGCACTATCAGTGTATATTTTCTGCTTTAGACCTTGGGCATAAAGCATCGCATGTGGGGAGTGTGTACAATAAAATCTGGCCTGAGTAGCACATACTCATAATGCAGCATCCCAATTTAAATGAAGGTAATAGCAGGTGGGATGCATTCTGGGTATGATAATGCAGACCACTATAAAGTAACAGCCTAGGAAGGGCTGAGCATTCCTTTGTCCACCAGAAACAGGGTGCAGCAGGACCTCTGCCCACCACGTGACACTTTCCGCCCAATTTTCCTACAAGTGCTCCATTCATGTGATCTGTTACATTCAAGAACTAAAGAGGAACACCTACTCCTACCGTTCTATACTATTACCTGACAAAACTCTACACTACACTATGGTTTGGTACTCTACTATTCTGCACTAAACTCTACACTACTCTAAACAGTTATTCTACACTACTCAACTGACTTTATTCTGCTACCATACACTACAGTACACTACTCTGTACACTACAGTATTCTACTCTACACTTATTCTAAACTGTATTCTACACTTCTGTACACTGCTACTCTATACTAATCAACTCTACACTAGTACTTTTCAGTACACTACTTAGACATTCTATATTAATGATCACAGTGGGCTGAATTTCACTTGCACTTGCCCATAGACTTTTCATGGGCGTTTGCACTAGAGGTTCCGACCATCCAACCATCAAAAAGCGTAGAACCCTTTACAGAGTATCTGAGATCTGTGTGAACAGGGAAAGCAACTGTGTATCTCCTTAACCAATCAGATTGAGGAATCATTAATGAACAGCACAGAGTCTGAACCAGGAAGTATCAGTTAGAATAGTAAATTAAATGTCAAATTAGGTACAGAAAGTGAAATAAAGAGAGGGAAAGAAAGATTGGATTAAGAGAGAGAGAGAGATAAAAGAGACAGAAAGAAAAAGTTTTAAAACAATTAATTTTTAATTTTTTAAAGTTCCAACAATAATTGAAATCTGAGGGAATGAGACTCCACACTTGTAAAAGTTAATTTCCAGTGCCAGAGAGGTTGTTTGGCAGTAATTAAAACTTATCACACCGTTAAAAGGATACTTACACTGGAATGGATAAGCCCTCAATTTTTCTGGTGAGTTTAGTGCGTATAGATCAGGTAAGTACTGCAACTTTACGTCATTCTATGTATTTCAATAGTGAGTCTCTCAGCAAGATACCATTATCACGCAGCTTCTGGTTGAGCAGGGCATCTCGGACAGCAACTTCCTCATTTATGCATTTAACTCTGTATGCGGTCTCAGTCCGATTTACACTTTAATAACGGTGAGCGCTGTTAGCCTCATCATTATTTTCACTGCAAAATGCGGCCTATTATCATTAGTTTTAGAGTAGTTATGGAGAGGGCCAAGGAACAATCAAAGGTGAAGATACTCAATTTCACCCACTGTCTCCTAGGAACACTGGACAGGAAGCCACAGAAGACAATCATCCAGACTTTATGGAGGGAGGTAGCTCAGGCGGTCAGTGCCACCTCCACCATCCCAAGCACTGTTACACAGTGTAGGAAAACATTTAATGGCCTCATGAGGTTGGTCAAGGTGAGTGAAGGCATGCGTACCCTTGCACATATTGAAAAATTGTTACATGCATGATTCATCTCCATACCGACCATGTCCTCACTGTGTAATTCACAAAACAAATGTTACATTGAAATATCACAAGACCTTCGTACACACTTCCTTTCCATGATAACAATGTGCCATGCCTAGTGCCTGAGAACAAGGCTAGTAGTGGAATGCTTAAAAGAGAGGTGCTTGCTACTGTTCTGAACCTGAAAGCATTATCACCAGGGAATGGCTGGAGACACCAAAGTGAAGCTCAATTAGTGCCAGTCTTTCTCATTCTGCATATTCCCTGCAAAGGAAAAGGTCGCTCACAATCAGAGGCAACAGCAGACAGAAGGGGAGGAATGGCTACCCTAAAACCACTGACTATTCACAAGGAGGAGGTTCTACAGTTACTTAAGTGGCGCACAGGAGAGAATGTTCCTGGAATATTCTTAATGAGTCAAAGGGAATATCACAGGGTGATGCAGAGAGAACCAGTGAGCAGGAGGACCTGGTAGCAGAAGATGATGCAGCAACTGAGTCTTACCCGAGGGTGCAGAAATGATGTGTTCAACTGAGAAGCATAGGAACCCTTATTTCAGAAGTCCACTATTCAAATGGAAGGTGATCCAGGAGCATAAAACTCATGTCAGGCAGTGGAGATGGGATGCATAAATGTGCTGCTCATGGTGGATGACTTGGAAGAGTCCACAACCCACATCTGCAACTGATCGAAACTAGAAGATTGTGCAGCCATGCAGATCATCCTGGAACATGTAGCAGACCAGGAGAGATCTGTGGCTACAAAGCCCCAGGATGGGAATCTACAGACATTATGGCCTCCAGAATGGCTGCTTTCATTGACTTCTTGCAAGATACCCTTAACAGCAACATAGCTCAGGGCTTCGAAGACTTACTCGAACTATGCAATCTGCTCTCTTGTAGATTATTACAACAACTAGAACTCAACAACAATTTGCATTTATATAATGCCTTTAAAGTTTTACAGAAGTGTAATGGCTAAGCCAAAGAAGGAGATATTTCGAGGGGTGACCAATAGCTTGGTCAAAGAGGTGGGTTTTAAGCAGGGTCTTAAAGGAGGACAGGGAGGCAGAGAGGTTTAGGGAGGGAATTACAGAGTGTAGGTCCTAGACGGCTGAAGGCACAGTTGCCAATGATAGGGTGACGGGAGTAGGGCATGCACAAGAGGTCAGAGTTGGAGGAATGCGGAGTTTGAAGAGATTGTAGAGCTCGAGGAAGTTACAGAGACAGGGAGAGGCAGGGCAAAAAAGGGATTTAAACGCGTGGATGAGAATTTCAAATTTGAGGCATCAAAAAGTTCAGGGATGATAGGTGTGCGGGACTTGGGGCAGATTAAGATATTGTCAGTGGAGTTTCGGATGAGCTGTAGTTTATTGAAGGTGGAGGATGGGAGGCCAGCTAGGAGAGCATTGCAATAGTTGAATTTTCTAGCCATAAAAGCATGGATGAGGATTTCAGCAGCAGATGGAGAGGATATGGGGTTGGAAGCTCAGTTCAAGATCATATAGGATGCTGAGGTTGTGAGCAGTCTGGTTCAACCTGATATAGTGGTCAGGGAGGAGGATGGAATCAGTGGCAAAGATATGGCTTTCACGGTGGGGGCTGAAGACAATAACTTATGTCATCCCAATGTTTAGCATAAATGTGCCATTGTTTAGCACCAGGTGTAGTAACTGAAGATGTGACTGCCTATCAGAATAGTAACTCAATTGTTCCTTCCTTTCAGCCCCCTCTGATGCTAGCACATAAGCGAGCTTTGGGCTAGATGCTACCAGAAGCAGGTCCTTCAAGAACATCAGCTTCACTGAGACAAGTATCACCTCAGTCTTCAGCGGCATTAGCTGAAATGACTCGGAAGGCCACCTTACAACTTCCTTCTACTCAGGGAGCACCAGTAGGAGTGTATGGTTAGATTCACAAGGAAGTGAGATGTTAGGCACCAGAGTTAAACACAGTGATAAGAAATAGAAGTGGGAAGTTCTGATTTTTTTTCCAGTAAACTGAGAAATGGTCTGTAAATGGGTGTGCTTGTGCATTTTGCTGTATCTGGATCCATTTCTATTATGATGATAAAGTGAGGGGTGAAGGGTGCCTTGAAAGGGTGAAAAATGTATTGGTTTTGGAATAGTGGTCAGTGATATCCTCCAGGAATAATGGTGAGGCAGAATTTCTGCTTGACTTTTCCTGAAACCAGTCCTTGATGAATTGCTGTTATCTCTCTCTAGCTGCTAGCATTGGGCTCTCATATGGCACCACATCTCCCTCATGGGCAACCTCTGCATGCTGTGCTGGTGCAGCATCTGTTCTTTTTTCTTTTTCACCCTCATATGGAAGGACAACTTATTTCTTAAGGTGTCAGCCTTGGCTCAGTGGTAGCGCTCTTGTGGGCTCAAGTTGTACTCTGGAGACTTGTGCACTTAATCTGGCTGACACTGCAGTGCAGTACTGGGATTTTCAACCAAGGCCCCCTCTGCTCTCTTAGGTGGGCATAAAAGATCCCATGACACTATTCAAAGAAGAGAAGCAGAGTTGTCTTGGCCAGCATTTATCATTCAACCATCATCACTAAAACAGATTATTTGTTTCTTTGTATGTTTGTGGTAAATGGTGTGCACAAATTAGCTTCCACGTTTTTCCGACATTGCAATAGTTACTGCACATTTTTGTTATTCATTCTCACTGAACACAACTAGCATATATTGCCCATCACTGGTTGCCCTGAGTATTAGTTTTATACAGCTGAGTGACTCGCTAGGCCACTTCAGAGGACAATTAAGAATTAATCACGTTGGTGTGGAACTGGAGTTACATGTAGGACAGGCTGGGTAAGGACAGCAGGTTTCCTTCCCGAAAAGGAATTTGTGAACTAATTGGGCTTTTACAACAATCCAACAGTTTCATGGTCACTTTTACAGATATCAGCTTTTTACTTCCAGATTTTTTTAACTGAATTCAATTACCACTAACTGCCATGGTGGGCTCTGAACTTTACATTCTCTGGATTATTGGTCCAGTGACATAACCACTACACTACCATACTTTGTTGGCTGTGAAGAACTTTGGGGTGATCTGAGGTTGTGAAAGGTGCTATATAAATGCAATTCTTGATCTTTCAATTGCACAACTGTGCAACATGCATATTGCCACAATAATTCTTGTCACACTTGCCGGGCTAATACTGCAGGGCCTATTGAGGCACCTGAACCAGAACTTTAAAATCCTGACTGACTGACTGCTCTATTAGTTTGCACGTAGTTTCAAGAGCTTCATTATACTTGTTCTCCACTGCAGAGCTTGGATGGCAGAGAGGTGTCATCGACCAGGGTTGCAGAAGTATCCCTGGTCTCCAATAACCAACCAGAAACATTCCTCTGGCTCAACAATGCAGGTAAAATGGATTGCCAGAGCACAAAGGAATCATATGGCAGCTTTCAGTGTAGCATGTACTCACATGCAAAACGGAGTGATTCACATCAGACACTAGCTGCACATTAATAGAATGATACCCATTTAGCCGTCAATGCCACATGGGTACCATAATGGTACCTTGAGTCTGTCGTTAAAAGTTGACTGTTTGCTCTCTCCGCTTGGCAGAGTCCATTGAGAAGGATATAAGTTAAGATGCCCACCAAAATAGTATACCTGTGACCTTCCTAATGCAGTGCTGTAAAACGGATTGATTGATGTGAGTGAGGTCACTCAATTCTGCCTGAAAGGAAACAGTGGTGTAAAAATTAAAGGTTGCAGTCATTTAACTGCCACTGACGAGACTTGTCAGTGTTTTGTATGTAGCCTTCTCACTCACTGCCTATGTGAGAAATCCAGGTATGATCTTCTAGGTCTGTATACCCTGTACGATTAGTTTTGATGGGTAAGGTGTTGATGCCTTCTATGACGCTTCACTCTCCTTGCTTCTATCCTCTCCTCCTCCATATCCAGAAAGAATTGCTTTTATTTTCCCTGAAGTTGTATAAATTGTTAAGTACTCACTCTAAAGTTACAAGTAAACTTTAGTGCCCGAGATATAAGCAGGCTCAAAATATTGCAGTCCCATCTCAGTCTGTAAAAGTCCAGCAGGCTTGAAACATTTCCCAAAGCGATAGCCTCCACTGTGCTCTCCCACCTCTGGGATACTGCATTGTGGTGACATTGCTTCCTGGGGATGGTATAGGGGCAGAAAACATTACACCACCCATCTGCCACTACATTCGGGGGGCAGGCTCAGGGTGGGTGGCTGAAGTTACTGCAGTTCTGCAGATGGTACATCATGTTCGATGGTAAAACTCTGGGTGCGAAATTCGGTTACGCTGAGTTAAGGCCGGTAACTTAGCGCCCGGCACGGAAGTACCGCCCCGGCCGCTAAATTCAGCTTACCGCCCGGCACAGGAAGTGGAGCGCAATCTCAGGCGCTCCACTTCTTGATGGGGCGGTAACCGAGGCAATGTCGGGGCGCGATCGGCAGCGGAGGCTCGCGGAGCGCTGCCGCATTTCAACGCCCCTCCCCTTCAGTCAAAGGGGAGGGCTGCTGCGCACTCTGCACAGCCTCCGATGGCCCACACTAGGCCACCAGCGCTGAGATGCGGTGCCGGGCTGTGCGATGGCGGCCAGGACCACGCCACAGTACACCATGGAGGGCCGACCTGGAGGTCGGACAAAAAAAGAAAATGGCGGCGCGGGTCGCGGCCGCACCACCCCTTTAAATACTGCCCCGCGAGCGGAGGTCGGCCAGTCTCGCAACCTACGAGGCTGGCGCTGACATCGCCTGTGGCAGCCTCACCGGGCATAGCCAAATTTCTGCCGTGAGGCGCCAAGTGGTCTCGGCGCACGGTGATAGCGTCATCACTGGCGCCACAGCGGCCCGGGGTGCTACCGGTGGGGACGCGGCGCTATCGGGTAGCGCCTCAGCAACGCCCCGCCGAATTTCCCGGGAGGCGCTTTTTTCGTCCCCCCTGGGCGATAAGCCCTTTGCGCCCCCCGGAGGCGCTAACGGCAGGCGCAAAGGTGCAGAATTTCTAGCCCTCTGATTCTAATGCAATACTTCTTAATATTTTGTTAGGAAACATTTTTAACGTGGGGCTCTTTCTCCAATACTTAGGAGACTAGAAAGTTGGAAGTCCAAAGGCTGAGGAAGAGGCAACTGCACAAGCTGAGAAGGGCTCTCCTCAATCTGTTTTCCAGTTTCAAAGAGTTGTGGTATATTTCTCAGGATATTTTACTTTGGAAGTTTCAATCAGTTCTGTGTACAAAGTAATTTTCCTGCTCAAGAGCCTGGTAAATTGGTAGAATGCCAAGCACTGAGCTAATAGGCCAAGCCTTTGCATGCTTTGAACCTAAATAGTGTCACAAAGGCTGAAAACAGCAAGTTCTCTAAAACTCCTTGTAGTGTTTTGTATTTCATTAGTACCTTGTGTTAATGTATTGTGGCTGCCAAAAAGGACACTAAAGGAAACACAGTGTTGTTCTGTTTCCATGGTCCTTTATATAATATCAAATTTGGTGAGTTCAGATATCGTTCCATTGCATCGCAATGTCATTATTTCTCAGCTTGTGGAAGTACCAAAGCGCCATACAATCACTATTAAATATTTAACATGGATCCTTGAAGCCCCAAAACACCTGCTAGCCTCAGGTAAAGGAATCTGAATAGAAAACAATAAGCAGACTTAGTTCAAATAGATCAGTCAGTATTACAGCAAAACATTTGAAAAAGAATTGGAGTAAGAGCCAATGATTTAATTTCATCATTATCAAACAGAGTCAAAGCTGCATGCAAAGTTTACTGACACACACTGCTTGCATGTGCCAGTAAAGCAGAATGGATTCTAACAGCAAGCATTCATTACATTTTTGGGAAACAAACAAAACTCTCAGATTTCAACAGTTCAGATAAGACTTAATATATGTATGCTGCTGGCACTCAGGTCTGTCCCCCTGCCTCCTTTGTCAATCCAAAAGCTATTGCCGCACTTTCCAACTCCCTGTCCCACCTGGTTGAGTTACAATTTCCTTCTCAATGTTGGCAAAACCAAAACCACCCTTTTTGGCTCCTGTCCTCTGGCCTTGATTCCATCAAACTCCCCAATTGCCACCTCCAACTGAGCCAGGAGATGTGGATCTTTGGTATCCTACTCAACCTCAGGGACATGGGAACGGTAGCATAGTGGTAATGTTACTGGAGTATTAATCCAGAGGCCTGGACTAATAATCTGGGGACAAGAGTTTAAGAATCTCACCATGGTAACTGGGGAATTTAAATTCAGTTAAATAAATTTGGAATAAAAAGCTAGTATCAGTAATGGTGACCATGTAACTGTAAGGTTTCCAAAATTTGCAGATCCCCAAACCTAAGGAAAAAGGACTTTGGAACTACCTCAGAGTGATAAAAATGCATTTGGGCCTAACATAAGGAATTTAAGACCAAAAACCAAGTTTTGGCATTTTAAAAACATGTCTGGGCCTGTAAAGGGAGAAAAAGCTGTGAAGGAAGGTGGGATCGACCTCTGTAAAAGCAGTTTTGGTTATTGTAGTTAAGTGCACTGTCTGGGGAACCAGGATTACCCTACTCAAGCCCCAGCAGGCATTAACATTCTGACAATAGACCCTGGGAGAAGACAGTCCCACCCAAAATAACAGGCCCCATCAAACCGATTACAGGGCCCATCAGAAATCATGCATAATACAAATCACTCAGGACCATTCTATAGAAAAGACTGAGTCCAGCCTAGAAACCCAAAACATGAAACCAATCACCAATGATCAGCCAAGGAGATCGACACGATGCAAACCATCCCAAAACCCATTTGACACTTACAGAGCAGTTACTGGTTACAGGCTCGCCAAAATTCAGACAATGAACTGAGTAGATTTGGCGGGTAGATAAGGCCATGTTCAATGGGTGAGATTGAAGGCCTGTTAAAAACCCAGTTAACGTGCTAGTAAGTCGTTACCGATTTACGAGCCCGCCAAAAACCAGACAATGAACTGAGTAGATTTGGCGGGTAGATAAGGCCACTTCAAATTTAGTATAATTGAAGGCCCATCAAGCAGTTCAGGGGCGAGTCGTCAGTCGCAACCGGTGGTCATCAGAAGAAGAAGGAGCCAGGAAGAAGAAAACCCGAGCTGGAAGCGAGTCGGCATCGCTCACCGCTCAGACACACCTGAGTCCAGCTCAAGAAGATACCACCTTGACGGACCTCCAACAACGGTCCCAACACAGTCACCCGGAGCAACAAGCAGCAACAAGTCACTGACGGCTCCACGAGGTCGACCGACACACTAAACAAGGCCTAAAGCCATCGCGGAAACCAAAGGCCTCACAAAACCAACAACTGCGCATTACCCCCAACTGACCGGGTAATAGCAGACCACCGCAACCAACAAAGACCAACGCCAGGGAAGAAAACCCGAAGAACCGCAAAGTTTCCACACTACAAACTACTCCTGACTTACCCCTGGGTAAGATTTTCCCCAAAGACTCTAAACCCTACTGCTAAACCAAAGAAATTGGGTACTCACCAGATAAATCCAAAACGACATCCTACCGCATCAGCGGACTCGCGAAGACTGACCAGAGACGCAGGTGAAGTCCTCTACCGTGTACGGGGTATGGCAGACACTAACTGCCATAAACAGCGAACCCCAAAACCGCGATTTAGCCCAACTGTCAAAGGATTGGTGAGCATTATCCCTGGTCCTTCAAAACCTAACTTAGCTAGTAAAGTGGGGTTGGGAGGGGTGAAGTATTGTTCTACTGTCATTTCCCTCGCTTGTACCGAAGTGTTCCCCACCTTTAGAGTGTTAAGATTGTTATTATTTGTGTCTTACCTTTTAATAAAGATTGAAGTTCTTTCATCAAACTCAGTGGTCTGCTGCACCTTTGTATCACAACCCCCAAATAAGTCCAAGGTCTAGAACCAAGGGAGTGGGAGCGATTCGACCCGCTCAGAAGTCAGAGGTAAAGCTGACACAAACCACCACCCCCTACATAACTATTGGATTGTTGTAAAAACCCATCTGGTTCACTAATGTCCTTTAGAGAAGGAAATCTGCTGTCCTTACCTGGTCTGGCCTATATCTGACTCCACACCCACAGCAATGTGATTGACTCTTACCTTCCATCTGAAATGGCCTAGCAAGTCACTCAAGGGCAATTATGGATGGACAATAAATGCTGGCTTTGCCAGTGCTGCCCACATCCCGTGAATAAATAAAAAAAGCTTCCTCCCTACATCAATCCATTACCAAGACTATTTTTTTTCCACCTGTGCAACATTGCTCTTGCTGCAAAACCCTAGGGCGTGGCTTCATCCTCTTGAGGCACAACTTCTCTAACACTGTCCTGGCTGGCCTTTCTACCTCAACCTTCCAGAGGCTTCAACTCATTCAAATCCTGGTAGCCCACCTCCTACATACTACATCCCATACTCTCATCACCCCCTGTCCTCTCCTAACTCCACTGGCTCCTTGTGACCCAATGAATCCAAAATTCTTATCCCTGCTTTTAAATTCCTGCATAGCCTTGCCCAACCCGACCATAGTGATCTCCTGCATCCTTACGTCACTGAATGCAATCTCTGCTCCTCTAACACTCTATTTCTCCTGGCCCCTCACTCCCTTCACTCCACCATTGTTGGCCACTTATTTAGCCACTCTAGAACTCCCTATCCAGTTCCAGTTGAGCTATGGGGAAAGAGCAGGGGAGTGGGACTAATTGTATAGTTCTTTCAAAGAGCCGGCACAGGCACGATAGGCTGAACGGCCTCCTCTGTGATGTATCATTCTATGATTTTACGAATTAACAAGATAGATTATATTACATAATTTAAAAGGGAATTGGATAAATATTTGAAAAGGAGGAAAATTAAAAGGATATGGGGAAAGGACAGGAAAACAACAACAACAACTTGTACTTATATAGCGCCTTTAATCTAATAAAATGTCCCAAGGCGCTTCACAGGAGGGTTATAAAATAAAATTTGACACCGAGCCACATAAGGAGATAATGGCCCAGAAATTGATCTCGCTCTGTTCCCGCGGGGGTAAGCCTTCCCTGCGATGTCTCACCTCGCTTGTGCTTTTTCAGATCCAGCTCGCACGAACTTGATGTTCCAGACATCAGCTGTGCTGGGCTTGCGCATCCCAGCGGCGTAGTGAATTCGTGCGAGCTGTGGGATCACGTGACTCAGTTAGAGCCAATGGCAGCACACCATCTTCCATTCATAAGTCTCACAGCATGGCTGTGAAATCTATGAATCTTACACCCCCCCAAAATAACAGCTAAACCTCAATTAAATTTAAAAAAAAAACCATCACATTAATAAAATAAGTATAGTTAATTAAATTAACCATTTTAAATAAAAAATTAAATTTTTGAAAAAATTTAAAATCTTTTAAAAAGTTTTAAAAATAAACTTACCTGTCTTTAAAGTCTCTAAAAAAGATATACCTGTAAAAAAAAATTCAAAAAAATATTTAATTCACTACTTACCTTCTTAAAAGCGGGTCTTACTCCTCCTTTTTACATTTCCAAAATCTTCAGTACTTACCTGCGCGTCCAAAGCATGAAGTGCACAGCGTGCGCGCAGCCTGTAGCGCGCACGCGATGCACCGAGGACCCGCCCCCTTTTCTGAAGAGCAATTGCCGGTTTTCAGCGCATGCGCAGGGCATGCAGAAAACCGGCAATTGGAGTGGGAATACGCGAGAGTACGCAGTGCGTACTCTCGCGTCCCGGGATCAATTTTCGGCCCATTAGGGCAGATGACAAAAAGCTTGCTCAGCTTTTAGGTTTTAAGGAGGTTTTAAGGAGCATCTTAAAGGAGGAAAGAGAGGTGGCGAGGTTTAGGGAGGGAATTCCAGAGCTTAGGGCTTTGGCAGCTGAAGGTATGGCCACCAATGGTAGAGCGATTAAAATCGGGGATGCTCAAGAGGCCAGAATTAGAGGAGTGCAGATTTCTCGGAAGGTTGTAGGGCTGGAGGAGAACACAGAGATAGGGAGGGGCAAGGCAATAGAAAAAAGAAAGACTTGCATTTATATAGCGCCTTTCATGACCACTGGACATCTCAAAGCACTTTACAGCCAATGAAGTACTTTTGGAGTGTAGTCACTGTTGTAATGTAGGAAACGTGGCAGCCAATTTGCACACAGCAAGCTCCCACAAACAGCAATGTGATAATGACCAGATAATGTGTTTTTATTGGGTTGATTGAGGGATAAATGTTGGCCAGGACACCAGTGATAACTCCCCTGCTCTTCTTCAAAATAGTGCCATGGAATCTTTTACGTCCACCTGAGAGAGCAGGCAGGCCTTGGTTTAAGAACATCTCATCCAAAAGACAACACCGCCAACAGCGCAGCACTCCACTGGAGTGTCAGCCTAGATTTTTGTGCTCTGAAGTAGGACTTGAACCCACAACCTTCTGACTTAGAGGCGAGAGTGCTACCCACTGAGCCACAGCTGACACTATATGAATGGATTTGAAAACAAGGATGAGAATTTTAAAATCAAGGCGTTGCTTAACCGGGAGCCAATGTGGTTGACTCTTAACTGCCCTCTGAAACTGCCTAGCAAACCACTCAGTTGTCCCTTCTCAAGGGCAATTAGGGATGGGAAATAATTGCTGGACTTGCCAGCGATGCCCACATTCTATGAATGAATAGAAAAAAGGAGAGAGAAGTGTTAACAATATCAGCTAACATGGGAGCCAGGAAGGGAAGTTGGGTGGCCAGCAGTTTAGTGGGAATAGGGTCGAGGGAGCAGGAAGTGGGTCTCATGGACAAGATGAGCTCAGAGAGGGCATGAGGAAAGATAAGCGAGAAATAAGAGAAAGATGCGAGTTCAGGGCTAGGGCAGGGGGGAACCTTAAAGGAAGTTTGCCCCGGTGGGCTAGGGGAAGGGAAGCTTTCCTCTTCCTTTTTTGACTGCTCCTATGTGGTGCAACTCCTGTGGCTTCAGCAGAGGTAGAGGCAGGCTGCTCAGATCCCTGCTCTGACTGCTGAGATTCTCTTGGCTGATGACCTCTGGGATTTGTACCCATGACGATCCCGCCAAAGACTGCTCCATCGACACCTGTGCAGGGGCAGACATGGCCATCGGGACATGAGGCAGCATGTCCGGTTCTGACTGGTGAGAAGTGGAAGCGCTTTAAGTGGAGTACCCACGTCCATGTCCCATTTCACCATCATCCGTCTCATGGCTCAGCCACATATCACTGCTACCACTCTGCTGGAGAGAACTTTAGTGCAGATCAATGTGGCCCTGTAAGGCCATTGCTGAGGTATCTGTTTAAAGTGGCAGATATGTTGCCATCCAGAGTCTGCATGGCCGTGGTCAAGGCGTACATGGAATCATTTGATTGGAGCATTTGATGGTCCTCAGAGCTGGCCACTCTATCCATGAAAGAACACAACGTTGCAATGCCCTGCATCATCAATCCACTCATGCTTGAGGCAGACTCCTCCATTCTCTCTGCAATCATGGACAGTGTGCTTGGAAGGTTTGTCAGTGCATCGAACATTCTCTGCTACTGCTCAATGATTCTCCTTTTCATCGACTGTCCCCAGGGTACAGTATCTGTGCCCAGCTGAGCAGAGCTTGGAGAGGGCTGCGCTCTCCGACACGGACTCTCCACTGCTATCCCTGGCCCCACTATCTGCTCTTGCTCACTTGTGAAGTGCGAGTCACCAGGTGAAAACCCAACTAACTGTCTAAGTAGACCCATCGACATGCGAGTATCTGAGCTGCTGCATGGTATGCATGAGTCCTGTGATGGTGCATCCTCAGAAGGATTCATCTCCCCATCTCCAATGGCCAGGGATGACAAAGCTGCACTTATCTGCAGTGCCTCCTCCTCTGCACCTGTGAGCTGCAAAATGTGTGGAGGACCACCTCCGGTTATCTCCCTCTCCCTCTCATTCTGTGCTCTCTTCTCCTGCAAAGGGGGAAAGAACAGACTGATGAGTGAGTGTAATGGCATATGTTCACCTGATGGTTGCATTGCATTTGGTGAGTGTGATTATCAGGGAGAGACATGAAGTTGCATAAGAAGGATGAGGGTGAGTGGGAGTGGTGGATGGATAGATGGGGATGTGAGGAAGTGCATGGGAAGAGAGGCTGGGTGGGTGTGCAAGTTAAGTGGGTGTGAGGAGTGAAGTGATGGAGCAGGCTTCAGAAGGCAGAGTGAGGAGGTGGGGTGACGCGCACAGCAGGATAGAGGTGAATGTATTTTGTTTTTGTATTCATTCATGGGATGTGGGCATTGCTGGCAAGGCCAGCATTTATTGCCCATCCCTAGTTGCCCTTGAGAAGGTGGTGGTGAGCCGCCTTCTTGAACCGCTGCAGTCCGTGTGGTGAAGGTACTCCCACAGTGCTTTTAGAGAGGGAGTTCCAGGATTTTGACACAGCGACAATGAAGGATCGGCGATATACTTCCAAGTCAGGATGGTGTGTGACTTGGAGTGGAACTTGGAGGTGGTGGTGTTCCCATGCGCCTGCTGACCTTGTCCTTTTAGGTGGTAGGGATCGTGGGTTTGGGAGGTGCTGCCGAAGAAACCTTGGCGAGTTGCTGCAGTGCATCTTGTAGATGGTGCACACTGCAGCCACAGTATGCCGGTGGTGGAGGGAGTGAATGTTTAAGGTGGTGGATGGGGTGCCAATCAAGCGGGCTGCTTTGTTTTGGATGGTGTCAAGCTTCTTGAGTGTTGTTGGAGCTGCACTCATCCAGGCAAGTGGAGAGTATTCCATTACACTCCTGACTTGTGCCTTGTAGATGGTGGAATGGCTTTGAGGAGTCAGGAGGTGAGACACTTGCTCCAGAATACCCAGCCTCTGACCTGCTTTTG
This sequence comes from Squalus acanthias, assembly GCA_030390025.1. Classification (NCBI taxonomy): domain Eukaryota; kingdom Metazoa; phylum Chordata; class Chondrichthyes; order Squaliformes; family Squalidae; genus Squalus; species Squalus acanthias. The sequence continues at coordinate 49,096,225 of CM059428.1, read as the reverse complement.
TTGCCACAGTATTTATGTGGCTGGCCCAGTTAAGTTTCTGGTCAATGGTGACGCCCCCAGGATGTTGATTGTGGGGGATTCAGCGATGGTAATGCTGTTGAATGTCAAGGGGCAGTGATTAGACGCTCGCTTGTTGGAGATAGTCATTGCCTGGTACTTGTGTAGCACGAATGTTACTTGCCACTTATCAGCCCAAGCCTGAACGTCGTCCAGGTCTTGTTGCATGCAGGCATGGACTGCTTCATTATCTGAGGGGTTGCGAATGGCACTGAACACTGTGCAGTCATCAGTGAACATCCCCACTTCTGACCTTATGATGAAGGGAAGGTCATTGATGAAGCAGTTGAAGATGGTTGGGCCTAGGACACTCCCCTGAGGAACTCCTGCAGCCATGTCCTGATTATCTTCCAACTACAACCATCTTCCTTTGTGCTAGGTATGACTCCAGCCAGTGGAGAGTTCTCCCCTCGATTCCCATTGACTTCAGTTTTACTAGGGCTCCTTGATACCACACTTGGTCAAATGCTGCCTTGATGTCAAGGGCAGTCACTCTCACCTCACCTCTGGAATTCACCATTTTTGTCCATGCTTTGGCCAAGGCTGTAATGAGGTCTGGAGCTGAGTGGTCCTGGCTGAACCCAAACTGGGCATCAGTGAGCAGGTTATTGGTGAGTAAGTGCTGCTTGATAGCACTGTCGATGACACCTTCCATCACTTTGCTGATGATTGAGAGTAGACTGAGGGGCGGTAATTGGCCAGATTGGACTTTGTCCTGCTTTTTGTGGACAGGACATACCTGGGCAGTTTTCCACATTGTCGGATAGATGCCAGTGTGATAGCTGTACTGGAACAGCTGTACTAGAGGCGCGGCTAGTTCTGGAGCACAAGTCTTCAGCACGACAGCCGGGATGTTGTCGGGGCCCACAGCCTTTGCTGTATCCAGTGCGCTCAGCCGTTTCTTGATATCACGTGGAGTGAATCAAATTGGCTGAAGACTGGCTTCTGTGATGGTGGGGACCTCAGGAGGAGGCCGATATGGATCATCCACTCGGCACTTCTGGCTGAAGATGGTTGTAAACGCTTCGGCTTTGTCTTTTGCACTCACGTGCTGGGCTCCACCATCATTGAGGATGGGGATATTCATGGCGCCTCCTCCTCCCGTTAGTTGTTTAATAGTCCACCACCATTCACGACTTGATGTGGCAGGACTGCAGGGCTTTGATCTGATCCGTTGATTGTGGGATCGCTTAGCTCTGTCTATAGCATGCTGCTTCCACTGTTTAGCATGCATGTAGTCCTGTGTTGCAGCTTCCCCAGCTTGGCACTGCATTTTTAGGTATACCTGGTGCTGTTCCTGGCATGCTCTTCTGCACTCTCATTGAACCAAGATTGGTCCCCTGGCTTGATGGTAATGGTAGAGTGAGAGATATGCCGGGCCATGAGGTTACAGATTGTGGTGGAATACAATTCTGCTGCTGCTGATGGCCCACAGCGCCTCATGGATGCCTAGTTTTGAGCTGCTAGATCTGTTCTGAATCTATCCCATTTAGCACGGTGGTAGTGCCACACAACACGATGGAGGGTGTCCTCAGTGTGAAGATGGGACTTTGTCAGGGACAGATGCATGTGCCACTGTACTCATCTTTCCTGACCTGAGTAGCTCATTAAAGCGCTTCCTGCACTGAATCCATGAGTGTGGCACTACACTCCTGCTGCTGACCTCCCCGGCCATGCCTTCTTGGTGTCTGCAGCAGGTTTTTCCTCCCATTGCTGTGATAGAGTACCCCTCTGTGGCTCTTCACAGCCCCCAGCAGCGCATCAAGGGAGGGGTCAGTGAAGCGCTGCACAGCCTTTACCCGTCTGGAATCCATTCTGAATCTTCCTTTTCTGCTGTTTCCAACTCCTCCAAATTCCATCTTCGAATTGGCCTTTTAAATACTGGGGTTGAGATCGCGTCATGCGGATCCTCATCACGCCTGTTGCCACGCATTGGACGGCAAATCCGGAAGTAAAATGACAATGAGCTGACTAAGTTAAAAAGCCAGTGACAGACATGCTAGATTTTCTTCCAGGTTTCCCAAGCATCTGACCCCGTGCTCCCAAAGCGTCTCCGAGTAAATATTGGGGCCATGTCTCTAAAGGTTTCCCCAGCATCGACGTTAGGCTGACTGCTCTATAGTTGCCAGTTTGATCCCTCTCCCATTTATTGAACAGGTGTGTAACATTTGCAATCCTCCAGTCTCTGGCACCACCCTCATATCCAAGGCGGATTGGAAGTTTGTGGCCAGAGCCTCTGTGATTTCCACCCTTACTTCCTTCAGTAACCTAGGATGCATCCCATCTGGACCGAGAAACTTTTCTACTTTGAGGACTGCTTACATTTTAAGTACCTCCTCTTTATTTTTATCCTATCCAATATCGCTACTACCTCCTCCTTTACTTCTACATTGGAAGCATCCTCTTCTCTAGTGAAGACAGATGCAAAGTATTAATTTAGTACCTCAGCCATGCCCTCTGCTTCACAGGGATATCTCCTTTTTGGTCCCTAATCAGCACCCCCCTTCCATTGACTACTCTTTTACTGTTTATTTGTTTATAAAGACTTCTGGGTTCCCTTTTAAGTTAGCCAATAATTTTTCCACATAAGAATTAGGAGCAGGAGTAGGCCATACGGCCCCTTGAGCCTGCTCTGCCATTCAATAAGATCATGGCTGATCTTCAACCTCAACTCCACTTTCCCACCCAATCCCCATATCCCTTGATTCCCCTAGAGTCCAAGGGGTAAAAATTGAGTCGCGCCCCATTTGGGGCGCTAACCTCGCCGGGGCGCGACTTTTAGCGCCCCGAAAAAATTAGCGGCCCCGCGCCGGAACTTCAGTGGTTGCGCCCCAAGAGGGAAGCAGGGCGCCACTGGAAGCACCCCGCATCCCTCTTGGGGCGCTGCGAGGGAATATCCTGGCGCTACGTGCCGCGGTATTGCAGGCCTTCCTCCCCTTCTTAAAGGGGAGGGACCCTGCGCAGCGCGAACCGGGGCCCAGCTGGGCCCCCAGGGATCGGGAGTGCCGGCAAAAGAGCCCGGCACTCAAGAGAAGTGCCGGGCTCTTGGAGCGCAGCCGGCACTTCACGGTGGGGGGGCTTCACGGGGGCCGGGGACAGCAACGGGGGCAGGTGCTGGCAGGCGGCCAGCAACAAAAATGGCCGCCTGCCACCTCCCCTTTAAATATCGCCGCCCCGGCCGCACGTACGCCTCCCTGAACCCGTAGGACATAGCGTCTGGCGGTAAATCAGGGGGCGCGACTGAAGATCGCGGCTGGAGCGCGAGCGGGGTGCTGCGCACGGCGATGACGTCATCGCCGGCGGCGCAGCGCCACAGGGCGCTACCGGCTGGCGCCGCCGCTAACCTCCCGCTGAATTTTTCGGGAGGCGTGGGCGGCGCTGCGCCCGGGCGTTAGCTGCTTTACGCCCCATTAGCGCCCTCTTAAGGCGCTAACGGGAGGCGCAAGCAGCTGAATTTTTCCCCCCAAAAGTCTTATCTATCTCAGCCTTGAATATACTCAATGACTCAGCATCCACAGCCCTTTGGGGTAGAGAATTCCAAAGATTCACAACCCTCTGAGTGAAGAAATTCCTCCTCATCTCAGTCTTAAATGGCTGAGCCCTTATCCTGAGACTGTGACCCCTGGTTCTAGACTCTCCAGCCAGAGGACACAACCTCTCAGCATCTACCCTGTCAATCCCCCTCAGAATCTTGTATGTTTCAATGAGATCACCTCCCATTCTTCTAAACTCCAGAGAGTATAGGTCCAATCTACTCAATCTCTCCTCATAGGACAACCCTCTCATCCCAGGGATCAATCTAGTGAACCTTTGTTGTACAGTCTCTAAGGCAAGTATGTCCTTCCTCAGATAAGGAGACCAAAATTGTACACAGTACTCTAGGTGTGGTCTCACCAAAGTCCTGTACAATTGTAGCAAGACTTCCTTACTCTTGTACTCCAACCCCCTTGCAATAAAAGCCAACATGCCATTTGCCTGCCTAAATGCTTGCTGTACCTGCATGCTAACTTCCTGTGTTTGTTTCACACCATTTAAAAAAATTCTGTTTTTCTATTCTTCCTACCAAAGTGAATAACCTCACATTTCCCCACATTATACTCCATCTGCCACCTTATTGCCCACTCACTTAACCTGTCTATATCCCTTTGCAGGTTCTTTGTGTCCTCCTCACAGCTAATCTTCCCACCTAGCTTTGTATCGTCAGCAAACTTGGACACTTTGCACTCGGTCCCTTCATCTAAATCATTAATATAGATTGTAAATAGCTGAGGCCCAAGCACTGATCCTTGTGGCACCCCACTGCCAACCCGAAAATGACCCGTTTATCCCTACTCACTGTTTTCTGTCCGTTAATCAATCCTCTATCCATGCTAATATATTACCCCCAACCCCATGAGCCCTTATCTTGCATAGCAACCTTTTATGTGGCATCATATCAAATGCCTTTTGGAAATCCAAATATTCTACAGCCACTGGTTCCCCTTTATTTACCCTGCTTGTTGCATCCTCATAAACTCTAATAAACACGATTTCCCTTTCATTAAACCATGTTGACTCTGCCAAATCATTATGATTTTCTAAAGTGCCCAGTTACCACTTCCTTAATAATGGATTCCAGCATTTTCCCAACGACTGATATCAGGCTAACTGGCCTATAGTTCCCTCTTTTCTCTCTCCCTCTTTTCTTGAAAAGCGGGGTTACTTTTGCTACCTTCCTTACTCTCTCTTTCCCACTCTTACTCCCTTTTTTAGATCTCCTCTGTACTTTCTATATTCATCTTGGTTCTCTACTGTATTATGAACCTTACAATTGTCATAAGCCTCCTTCCTCCCTAATGGGAATGTGTCTACTCTGTACCTGAACCATCTCCTCTTTGAAGGCCTCCCATTGTTCAATAACTGTTTACCTACCAATTTTTGATTCCAATTGACCTGGGCAAGTCACTTTTCCAGTCACTGAAGTTAGGGTACGATAGCATAATGGTTATGTCACTGGACTAATAATTCAGAGGCCTGGACTAATGATCCAGGGACATAAGTTCAAATGGTAGCTGGGGAATTTAAATTGAATTAATTAAATTATTTTTTAAAATCTGGAATGAAAAGCTCGTATCAGTAATGGTGACCATGAAACTATCGGATTGTTGTAAAAACTCATCTGGTTCACTAATGCCCTTTAGGGAAGCCAATCTGCCGTCCTTACCCGGTCTGGCCTATGCGACTCCAGACCCACAGCAATGTGGTTGACTCTTAACTGCCCTCTGAAATGGCCTAGCAAGCCACTCAGTGGTATTCAAGAAGATGGTTCATTACCACCTTCGAGGGCAATTAGGGATGGGTAATAAATGCTGGCCTTGCCGGTGAAGTCCACATCCCGTGAATGAATAAAAATAAAGCCCTCCTCCAGTTAAGTATTTTTATGCTTGATTGTACCTTGTCCTTTTCCATAACTATTCTAAACCTGATGATATTATGATCACTGTTCCCCATATGCTGTCCCACTGAAACATGCTCCACTTGCCCCACTTCATTGCCAGAACTCAATCCAGCACCGCTTCCTTCCTCATTGGGCTAGAAACAAACTGATTAACAAAACTTCTCGTAAACATTTCAGGAATTCCTCCCCCTCTTTGCCCTTTACACTATTACTATCCCAGTCTGTATTAGAACAATTGAAGTCCCCCATTATCACTACGCACCTTTCTTGCACCTTTCTGTATTTTGCCTGCAAATTGTCTCCTCTATCTCCTTCCCACTATTTGGTGGCTTATAGTATACACACATCTCCTCTATTGTTCCTTAATTCTAACCAAAGAGATTCTGTCTCTGACCTCTCAACTACATCATCCCTCTCCAGTAATATAATAATTTCTTTGATCATTACTGCCATCCCCCTCCTTTTCTTCCTTCCCTATCTTTCCTGAATGCCTTGTAACCAGGAATATTAAGTTCCCAATCCTCCTTTTTTGAGCCAGATCTCTGTTATTGCCAGTCCCATGTGGCAACTTGTGCCTGAAGCTCACCAACCCTTTTTACCATGCTACATGCAATAACATTCACTCCAAATCCATCTTAGATTGCCTCGCATTTGATCCCTCCTATTTATGAACTATTCTTTACCCTAGTTGTTATTTTCCCCTCCGAGCCCTCTGTGCAACTTGTTTCTCCTCTCTAATGTTTCATCCTTGTGCCCATCCCCCTGCCAAATTAATTTAAACCCTCCCCCACAGTACAAGTTAACCTACCCACGAGGACATTGGTCCCAGCTCTGTTGAGGTGCAACCAATCCACTTTGACAAGGTCCCTCCTGCCTCAGAACTGGTCACAATGCCCTAGGAATCTGTAGCCCTACCTCCTGCACTATTTCTCCGGCCACGCATTAACCTGTCTTATCCTACTATTCCCATACTCCCTAGCATGTGGATCAATCCTCTATCCAGAGATTACTGCCTTTGAAGTCCTGTTTTTTAACTTCCTCCCTAACTCCTGAAACTCTGACTGCAGGACCTCAACCCTTTCCCTTCCTATGTCATTGGTTCCCACATGGACCATGATTTCTGGCTGTTCCCCTTCCCCCCTCAAAATGTTCTGCACCCTTTCAGTGACATCCTTTACCCTGGCACCAGGGAGGCTACACACCATGCGGGACTCACATCGTCAGTTGCAGAAATGCCTGTGTATCCCCCTGACTATTGAATCCCCGCTGACCACTGCACATTGTTGTGCAGTCAATTACCGCATAGTTATGTGGCTGTGGTCTAGCCTGCACAGCAATGTCATCACCCTCACTGCTAATAAGCGCTGAAAACCGGTTTGTGTGCCACACTCTCGGAGGATTCCTGCACTGCCTGCCTCTTCCTACCCTGCCGGATGGCCACCCACTTACTATTCTCCTGAACTCTCTATAGCTGCGGGATGACCACTTCCTGGAACATGCACTCCAGGAAATTCTCAGCCTCCCAGCCACTCCTCAATCTCAGAAACCTTGATGTCGAGCTTGAACAACTGGAGGCACTTCCTGCACACATGGTTATCCAGGACACATGAAGCGTCCTGGAGTTCCCACATGGCACAGGAATTGCAGGCAATGGGTCTCAGCTGTCCCATCATTTTGCTTAAAAGTCTTATCTATTTACGATATAGATAAAGATATCTTTATTTTTAGCTTACTATCCCCTTACTCCTATTTATTATTTGATTATTTATGTATACCAGATTTTTATTCAATGCAATTTGGATCTATTTAATGTTGTTATCCTCTACTTAGTTCATTTTAATTTTATCCCTTTAGATCTAATTAATTACTCTGATTATTTATATATTTACTATTGCCCCTTTGTTTAAAGCACTTAGCACCTCCTACCCCTCTGCACCGAATTCCCACTCTCACCAAATTCCTGTTGCCACTCTGTATAGCAAGCCATTCCATTTAGCAGATACTTCCAGCTCTGTGCATACAAAGATGTGGAGAGACTAGAGAAGCTGGGATTGTTCTTGTTCGGTTAAGGGGAGATTTGATAGAGATGTTCAAAGTCATGAAGGGTTTAGATGGAGTAAATAAGGAGAAACTGTTTCCAGTCGCAGCAGGGTTGGTAACCAGAGGACACAGATTTAAAGTAATTGATAAAAGAACCAGAGGCAACATGAGGGGAAAACAATTGATGCAGCGAGTTGTTATGATCTGGAATTAGATTTAATAGTAACTTTCAAATTGAATTGGATAAATAGTTGAAAAGGAAAAATTAGTTGAGCTCTGGGGAAAGAGCAGGGGAGTGGGATTAATTGGATAGATGTTTCAAAGAGCTGGGACAGGCACGGTGGGCAATGTTTCCACTAAGCCGCACGGCTGTGCAGCGGTCTGGAGGTCCCGCGCAGGCAGCTCATTGGTTTTACAATGGAAATAACTGCGTATGCGCGAAAAATTGAATGGGCCGCGCAGCCAGTTAAAGGGCCTGTGCACCAAAAAAAAAATTACAGGGAACATTGACGATGGGCCAAGTGGCCTCTTTCTGTGCTGTATCATTCTATGATTCTATTTTTAGAGAAAGGTTTCTGAGGTAAAATAAACCGGGAGGGCTGTGTTAAAATATGGGCTCAAGAGATCCAATCCAGCCTTACTCAGATGCTGAGACAGTTGCCTCACTTAACAAGGGGGTATAACCTTAAAATTAGAGCTAGGCCATTCAGGGGTGATGTCAGAAAGCACTTCTTCACACAAAGGGTAGTGGAAATCTGGAACTCTCTCCCCCAAAAAGCTGTTGATGCTAGTTCAATTGAAAATTTAAAAACTGAGATCAGTAGATTTTTGTTAGGCAAGGGTATTAAGGGTTACAGAACCATGGCAGGTAGATGCAGTTAAGATACAGATCAGCCATGATCTAACTGAATGGCTGGGCTACTCCTGTTACTATGTTCCTAACGTGTCCTGTTGGACAGATTGTTTAAAAATGTCACCATTTTTCAAAATGTTTAATGTTGATGGAAGGAGACCTATCCAGTGCAAAACTGTTCCTTGCAAAGTACAGAGTTAATCCTCTGACACCACACCCCAGCGCAGATTTGTACAAGTGTAAATTGAGGCAGACATCCAGCAGATATAACGAGCCAGACTTTCCAGTGTAATATTATCACTTCATTAGTTGCTCAGATATTACATTTACAAAATATGCACATTAATCCCTCAGCACATGAATTTAGTCAAACAGCTAGAGTTCTAAGTAAATTGATACAGTGTTCACGCATCATTAACAAACAACAGCAAATTTGCTTGCAACATTTTGCAGATTAAGATAGATGCCTTGCCATCTCCTTGAAGGCATTGTGGCAGGTTTGAAAGGCGTGATCTTAACGTGTTACTATTTGCAAATGTTGATGACTCTGTTCATCAAACAGGATTTGTGCGGTTAATAGACTTGTTAACTCGTACTTCTGCACATTCAGCTCCCTACAGCTAGCAATCTCACCCTGCAAGGGAAATTAGTCTGTGCTCTGTCATATTTTCTTGTCTGTGCACAACCTTAGACTTTTGAAAACACACTCTTTCATAACATTGTTTATATATCCTTCATTACATATTATAAGTGCGTGTCTAAACTGTAGAGCTAAATTTAAAAAATACATAAAGAGAAATGTGTCTGAGTTGGACATTCATTTATGGCATTTTACAGTAGAATCATACAATCATAGAAGTTTACAGCACAGAAGGAGGACATTCGGCCCATCATGTCTGTGCTGGTCGAAAAAGACCTATCCAGCCCAATACCACTTTCCAGCTCTTGGTCCTTAGTCCTGTAGGTTACGGCACTTCAAGTGCCTATCCAAGTACTTTTTAAATGTGATGAGGGTTTCTGCCTCTACCACCCTTTCAGGCAGTGAGTTCCAGACCCCCACCACCTTCTGGGTGAAAAAAGTTCTCCTCAATTCCCCTCTAATCCTTCTACCAATTACTTTAAATCTATGCCCCCTGGTTATTGACCTCTCTGCCAAGGGAAATAGGTCCTTCCTATCCACTCTTTTTAGGCCCCTCATAATTTTATACACCTCAATTAAGTCTCCCCTCAACCTCCTCTGTTCCAAAGAAAACAACCTCAGCCTATCCAATCTTTCCTCATAGCTAAAATTCTCCAGTTCTGGCAACATCCTTGTAAATCTCCTCTGTATCCCCTCTCATGCAATCACATCTTTCCTGTAATGTGGTGACCAGAACTGTACGCAGTACTCTAGTTGTGGCCTAACTAGTGTTTTATACAGTTCAAGCAAACCTCTCTGGTCTTATATTCTATGCCTTGGTTAATAAAGGAAAGTATCCCGTACGCCTTCTTAACCACCTTATCTACCTATCCTGCTACCTCCAGGGATCTGTGGACATGCACTCCAAGGTCCCTCTGATCTTCTGCACTTCTCAGTGTCCTACCATTTATAGTGTATTCCCTTGCCTTGTTAGAGTTCCCCAAATGCATTACCTCACACTTCTCCAGATTGAATTCCATTTGCCACTTTGCTGCCCACCTGACCAGTCCATTGATATCTTCTTGCAGTCTACAGCTTTCTTCCTCAATATCAACCACATGGCCAATTTTTGTATCATCTGCAAACTTCTTAATCATGCCCCTACATTGAAGTCTAAATCATTGATATGTACCACAAAAGCAAGGGACCTAGTACTGAATCCCCACTGGAAACAACCTTCCACTCACAAAAACACCCGTTGACCATTACCCTTTGCTTCCTGCCACTGAGCCAATTTTGGACCCAACTTGCCCCTTTCCCTTGGATCCCATGGGCTTTTACTTTTTTGACCAACCTGCCATATGGGACCTTGTCAAAGGCCTTTCTAAAATCCATGTAGACTACATCAAATGCACTATCTTCATTGACCTTACTCATTACCTCCTCAAAAAACTCAATCAAGTTAGTCAGACATGACCTTCCCTTAATAAATCCATGCTGACTGTCTTTGATTAATCCATGACTTTCTAAATGATGATTTAGGGCATCTTAAAGGAGGACAAATGTGAGAAGTCGCACAACACCAGGTTATAGACCAACAGCTTTATTTGAAATCACAAGCTTTTGGAGCGCTGCTCCTTCATCAGGGGAAGTGAAGAGATGCATATAGACACAGCATATATAGTCAGTGTTCCCTGACTATATATGCTGTGTCTATATGCATCTCTTCACTTCACCTGACGAAGGAGCAGCGCTCCGAAAGCTTGTGATTTCAAATAAAGCTGTTGGTCTATAACCTGGTGTTGTGCGACTTCTCACATTTGTCCACGCCAGTCCAACACCGGCATCTCCACTTAAAGGAGGAAAGAGAGGTAGACAGGTGGAGAGGTTTAGGGAGGGAATTCCAGAGCTTAGGGCCTCGGCAGCTGAAGGCACGGCCATTAATGGCGGAGCAATTAAAATCTGGGCTGCTGAAGAGGCCAGAATTGGCGGAGCCATTGCAGGTGATTCTCTGGCTATGACTGAATACATAAGATCAGAACCAGGTGAGTGCAGTCCCACCCAGCTGGATGACAGTGGAGAGGCGTTGGAGGAGGATGGTGTGGTCAACCATGTTAAAGGTTGCAGACAGGTCTAGAAGGATGAGGAGGGATAGTTTACCATTGTCAAAGTCACATAGGATGTAAGTTGTGACTTTGATAAGAGCCGTTTCAATACCGTGGCAGGGGGGCAGGGGTGGGGGGGGGGGGGGGTGGGAAACTTGATTGGAGGGATTCAAACTTGGAGTTCCAGGAAAGATGGGCATGGATTTGGGAGATGACAGCACGTTCAAATACTTTGGAGTGTAAAAGGAGGTTGGTGGGGCGGTAGTTTGCAAGAGCTGGGGGGTGAAGGGTTGTTTTTTTTGGAGGATAGGGGTGATGACGGCAGATTTGAAGGAGAAGGGGACAGTACCTGAGGAGAGAGAACCGTTAATAATATCAGCTTACATGGGGGTCAGGAAGGAAAGTTGGGTCAGCAGTTTAGTGGGAATGGGGTTGAGGGAGCAGGGGGTTGTTCTCATGGACAAAATGAGTTCAGAGAGGGCACAAGGAGAGATAGGCGAGAGAGAAACTAGAGAAAGATGCGAATTCACAGGGGGGATCTTTAGAGGAAGTTTGGCCTGATGGGCTGGGGGAAGAGAGGGAAGCGGCAGAGGCAGCTGATTGGATGGTCTCAATCTTAGAGACAAAGAAGTCCATGAGCTCCTCACACTTGTTGTTGGAGGTGAGGGTGGAGGAGACAGGGGAGAGAGGTTTGATAAGCTGGCCAAGAGACCTAAAGAACTTTCATCACTCTCCTCCTCATCAACAGATTGCCAAGGAACCAATGGTAAAAAAATACAATTATTTTCTTCTTTCTTTTAACTTTTAGGTAAGTTCTTGTAAATTGTGTGTTAGTGTTAATTAATGGATGCTAACTTTTACTCACACTTCTGAAATTGCTCCTGAGAGTAAACAGATCCTGAATTAATGGTGCAGGAGACTTATCCACTGGCCTCCACGTGATCCCGCCAACTGCAATTTTAAATTGCATGTGTCAAAGACACCTGCCCGAAGGCAAACTGCTAACCACAATTGCCACACTTACACCCAGTCGGCGGCCTCCGAGCCGTCTAATTTTAACAGCCGGGCAGATGCTTCTTGCTGGTCAGGCAGAGGTATGTGTATTAGGTCCAGATGTTAAGCCACTTCTATTCTCGAACTAGCCAGCCGCCAACCAGGCCGTTTTCCTACCTGAGATTTAAAATTGCCCCCAATGTATTCTTGTACTTATTAATCAAAATTGAAACCCTCCCAAAATTATTACGCCTAGCTTCAGACAGAAAAGGCACAAAAGGAAGGTATAATTAAATAGTGCTGGCACCCAATGTGCCCCCTAATTTTTTTTTATGCGTCTACAGTCTCTTTAACGGGCTGCGTGGCCCATTCAAAGTTTTGCACATGCGTGAAATTTCACATTTGAAAAGCCGGTCCCAGGATGCACAGGGGCCTGCAGACAGCTGCATGCCCATGCAGCCTTGCAGCTTAGGGGGAGCGTTGCCGGCACCAGCTTCATTCAGGGCAGCCCAATTTCAGGATAGGTCCTGAAACCAGCATTAGGCCCCCTATTTACATATGCAAAAGACCTAGGGGGGAAAATTCAGTTGGTTAGCGACTCCCATTAGCGCCTGCAGAGGGCGCTAACGGGGCGCTGATGCAGTAGCGCCGGGGTGAGGCGAATCCGGCGGTGCATGGCAAATCCGGAACCCCGTTGCGCCGCCGGTATGAGGTACTGCCAGGGACTTCAACGCCAGGCAGATCATGACGTCAGTGAGCGTGCAAAGCTCACTAGGCGGCCAATCTGCCAAATTCATTATGGACACTTACCTTTGCATCTCAACCAGACAGCAACAGGGAGAGGAGGCGCACAGCTGCAGGATGCCAGCTCCAGGGACATTATTTAAAGGCATCCACATTAATGACTCACAGCTGTCAGGGCAGGTTCGTTTCTGTGGTCTCTTGTCAGTTTCAGCCAGTGGATGAGTTTGCATGAGTAATTTCAAAGTTTTTTTTATTAGCAGTGTTCTGACAAGGATTCAAACTGCTACACTTGGCAACATTAATCGGGGCTGTATTGGCATGCCACCTTTAAATTTGACATTTTTAAATCTCCAACAACAATTAAAACCTGAAGGAATGGGACTCCACACTTCTGGTAGCTAATTTTCAGTGCCAGTGAGGTTGACTGGTATAATTAACAATTATCACACCGTTAAAAGAGTACTTAGACTGGAATGGACACGACGAGTGTTGAGTTTAGTTTGTATCTACTGTGTAAATACAGCAACTTCACGCCATTCAATACATTTCAATGGTGAGGCAGACAGAAAAATGCGGTTTTCGTGAAGCTAACAGCGGAACGCACAACTCGAACAGCAACTTTTGAGTTTAACCGCGCATCTGCCCCTTGCCTGAAGTTGCTATACTGCTTGCGTATAAATAACGGCGAGCACCATTAGCCATACCATTATTTTGACAAGAAAATCTGGGCCAATGTTAAATATGTTGGATAAATATGCGCCTAAGAAAAATAAATGTAAACTAAACGCGCAGTTCCAAGATGGATAATTAAGGCAAATAAAATGAGAAAAGAGAGGAAAACAAATGATTTTTCTGTTCGGAGTACGATTTCGAAAAATTTCTATAAAAAGGCTAAAAGGGATTAGGAGAGAATTCTGAGAGCCGTGTAGGAATTTGCAAAACTAGGTTAATTGCATAGCTGGGCATTTTGGTTCTCTTAGTACATTAACTGTGCATTAAGTGAGAACCAATTTCTTCATTTACTTATTGCACTGGCAGGACTGCACAACTTCACTGAGCCTGCTTTCTGTGAGGTGGACCATGTTACAAATAACACACAACTGAGCAACTAATTCAAATGTATCTGCAACAATGCAGCTGAGCCACTTGTTACGCTGCTAACCATGCACATGAACATGCACAATTCACCTGGACACCTTACACTGATTAGCTCAGGTAAAATGTGGGAAACCTTATGTTCCCAGAAGGCCCTGCTTTATAATCAAGCCTTTCACTAATGATGGGCTGAAATTTTCAATTCTCCACATGTACAAAGAAGTGACTGACAAAGAGGAGTCATTAACCAGCAAAGATTACCAACGTTAATTTGGGGATTACTTACCATTCTTTGTGTCAACTGGATCTACCATGGTCACAGCATTCTGAGCTTCTTTGGGGACAGATAATCCAAAGCTGGTTATTTGTTTAAAGCTGCCGGGCGGACACACAATGGCTGCAATCCTTTGGAGAAAAAAAGGCTTAATTTATGAAGAATCCCTGCTGACATTCTTGGAAACCTTAGATCACTGAAGTTCACTGACCTGAATGTAAGGAACTGACACAAAATCTAATCTTTTATACTGTGATACTGCTATAGGCTAAAGGTCAATCGAGGCACCATTTAGCTATGGTAATTTTTCAGATGTGACTTGCCTTTAGCAGAGTTACTGTAGTCTCTGTATAAACTGTGACTGATATTGATTTGTAGGATCTCACGCTGAAAGAATTTGACTTCAGTCTCTGATATCTGATCCCTCTCATTGGTTTTCAGGTGAAAAGACAGCATTCCTTTAGTGTAAACGATCACACTGACAGTGCCTCTGTGGGACATGAACTTCCTCGAATGCACCCTACCTCATTTTAGGCTAGTTTATCTGAAAAACTTTATACCAGAGAAAATTACCCCCCAAAGATTGAGGGGAGAAATTGGGCACCTTAGTGCCTCCCGCTAGCGCCTCTGGGGGCGTTAACGGGGCACTTACCAACCGGGAGCGCCGAGAAGATCGACTCCCGCTATATTCGGCGGGAGGTTTGCGGCGGCGATATAGCGTTGCGCCCCGATCTCCTTCGCCCGGAGATCGTGACATCATCACTGTGCGCATTGCCCCGGTAGCGCCCCGGACCCAAACTTCGTTTCCACCCCCTGCAGCATCGCTGGGCAAAAACACCGGCAGCTGCAGGAGTCGTTGAACGGGAGGCCGGGCGCTTCGAGGGCGATACTTAAAGGTGAGGTGGCCGAGGTAAGTAAAAGAAATTGTGAAATGCTCTTTCTGGTTTTTTTCATTTGTCTTCACCAGTGATCGATCAGCCCGGCACTCAGCTGCAGTGTATCGGGCTGTTCGGGCCAGATCGCGGCTGCCGTCGGGGACCAGGTAAGTTTTTTTCTCGCAGAGCCTGCAGCGATGGCCCTTCCCTTTAAGGGAGGGAAGGAGTCTTCCAACGCAGCAGTGCTTCTCGGCCCATTGTGCAGCGCTGCTCACCTACCGCCCTGCCTGCTGCCTGTTGCGCTCCAGAAAGGAAGTGGAGCGCTTGATTTAGCACTCCACTTCCTTTCTGGAGCACAAACCCCGAATTTTTTAAAAGTTGAAAAACATTAGCACCTGCCGCTAATTTTTTAACTTTTAAAATTTAGCGCCCCAAACAGGGCGCTACCGAATTTCTCCCCCTCGGTCCCAACATTAGCCAGGAATCAACCTCCACCCTCCTCCCAACCCTGCTCACACTGCACAGCTAGTGAAATTAATTTTAACGTAGGTAAGTGTGAGGTGGTGCATTTTGTTAGGAAGAATAAGGAGGCCACATACAATTTGGAAAACAAGGGCCCGGGGTAAATTTTAGCCCCAAACAACGGGTGGGTTGGAGTCAGATGGGGGGGTTAAGGTGTTAAAACATTGAATCCTGACCCCAACCCGCCCACTTCTGGTTTTAACAGAGGCGGGAAGTGCGTCAGGCAGCCAAGCCGCTCACAGGAGGCGGGTCGCCCATTTAAATATTATAATGTGCCTGGCGTGCCTCAGATTTAACCAGCATTTCAAATTTAACTGTGGCTGCTCGGGTTTCACAGGGAACCCACCAGCTAAAGTAAGGCAAGGACTTCTTGATCCATGAGGTAAATGCCTTTACACTTACCTCCTGGATCCAGCATCCCTTCCTCATCCACTCCCCATGATCGGAGTCCCCCCACGAGGCCTCCGATCGCCTTCCCGGCCTTCCCCCCACCCCCCCACCCATGCTCCGGCCCCAATGTTCACACTGTCCCCACGCCCCCCCTCACGATGCTCCGATGGTTCCCTCCCCCCTGATGGGCCGGAGCCCCCGATCCTCCAATTCATCCCTCCCCCCACCCTGATGCTTCGATGCTTCTCCTCCCCCGATGCTCCAATACTTCCCTCCCCACCGACGCTCCAGCCCCACCGATGCTCCGATACTTCTTCCCCCCCCCCCACCCCCCCCGATGCTCCGATGCGTCTCCTCACCTGATGCTCCGATGCTTCCCTCCCACACCCCAATCCTCTGGCACCAATGCTTCCCTCCACCAAACCCCCCCACCGATGCTCCGTTGCTTCCCCCCCACTCCCCCTGATGCTCCGGACCCAATCCTCTCTCGCCCAACAGATTCTTCTCCGGACTCCAGCCACCCTTCAGCCCCCCCACCCGATCTCTACCTCTCTCCTCTCTGCGGTTCTCCTGGGTTTTCCAACCACAAGCTGCCGCCCGCCCCCCCCTCACTCCCATCCACCTGCGACAGCAGACAGGGCCTCGGTTTAACGTCTCATCCGAAAGACTGCACCTCCAACAGTGCAGCACTCCCTCAGCACTGCACTGCAGTGTCAGCCTAGATTTAAGTGCTCAAGTCCCTGGAGTGGAGCAATCATGTTTTCTATTGGTTCCATCAGATTTGTGCCCTGGTAAATGTGGCGAACTTTAAAAGAGTGGTATTGTATTTCATCAAAGCAATTAGTTTTTAGTCAATAACCAGGGGGCATAGATTTAAAGTAATTGGTCGGTGCTTTAGAGGGGATTTGAGGAGAAATATTTTCACCCGGAGGGTGGTGGGGGTCTGGAACTCACTGCCTGAAAGGGTGGTAGAGGCAGAGACCCTCATCACATTTAAAAAAGTACTTGGATATGCATTTAAAGTGCCATAACCTACAAGGCTATGGACCAAGTGCTGGAAAGTGGGATTAGGGTGGATAGCTCTTTGTCGGCCGGCACAGACAAGATGGGCCGAATGGCCTCCTTCTGTGCTGTAAATTTCTATGATTCTATGATATGAAGTTATGTTAAACTTGTATCGAACCTTGGTTAGACCACACTTGGAGTACTGTGTACATTTTGGGTCCCCATATTGTAAAAAGAATATAGAGGCACTGGAGAAAGTGCAAAAAATATTTACAAGGATGATACCAGAACTGAGAGGAAAACTATCAGGAAAGATTGAACAGACTGGGGCTCTTTTTTCTTGAAAAGAGAAGGCTGAAGGGTGGGTGACCTGATAGAGGTCTTTAAGATTATTAAAGGGTTTGATGTGGTAGACGTAGCGAAGATGTTTCCACTTGTGGGGGAGACCAGAACTAGGGGCCATAAATATAAGATAGTCACTAATAAATCCAATAGGGAATTCAGGAGAAACTTCTTCACTCAGAGAGTGGTTAGAATGTGGAACTCGTTACCACAAGGAGTAGTTGAGGCAAATAGCATAGATGCATTAAAGGGAAGCTAGATAAACACATGAGCGACAAAGGAATAGAAGGATATATTGATAGGGTGAGATGAAATATAGTGGGAGGTGGCTCGTGTGGTGCATAAACACCAGCAGGAACCAGTTGGGCTGAATGACCTCTTTCTGTGCTGTATATTCTGTGTAATTCTAGGAATCTGATAACAATTTGCATTTATATAGCACTTTTAACATAGAATTAACAAGGTGCTTCACAGAGGTGTAGAGGAATAATGTATGCTGAGTCAAAGAAGAGACATTAGGATGGATTACCAAACGCTAGGAAAAAGAAGACAATATGGAGGGTGTTAAAGGAGTATGTTTAGGGTGTGGGTTTTTATAGTAAGGGCCAAGAAATATATAAAACTTAAGAAAAGCTTAAACTAATTTGCATTTTTACTAATATCTCTACAACAGTACTTAGTATTACTAAACGATTAGTAGGGTTAATTCAGAGGCCCTGAGAATCCTCATTCCCTGTCTGTTGGCATAAGTGCAGTGGAGCGGATATCGCTGACCTCTGCTCCTGACCCTGCCAGAGTATCTGGTCAGCTGATTTGAATATCTTCAGTGGGTGTCTGCTGGAGAAAGGATGGGAAATTTGACTTCAGATGGCCATTTGGGGGTCCACTGAAAGGCCCAGTCCTAAAGTGCAAATTATGGGCTCGGTTTCCGCTTGTTTCCATTAGTTGTATCAGCGCAATCCGGGCGGAATCGGCCGAACCAGCGCAAAAGATCGGGGAATCTTAAATATGAGTTACGCCCTAAAACACTTCCGCTCATGTTTTCCATGAGCTTTTACGCTGGTTCAAGATTCCATTTGCCCAAATCAGGCCCCGCCCACAACTGGCCACACCCCCAGATGGAAATGGCAAGATTCCGTCGATTGCGCTACTTCAGGAAGGCTCTTCAAACTACACTCATTTTCTAGTATGCACGTTTTAAAAGTATTTTCATATCAAAATATATTTAATTTACGAAGAAACTGACTGGTGTACACCAATAAAACTATTAAATGGTTCCGTATAGATTTTTTAAGTCATTTTCAGTGATTTTAAATCCGGTTACTCACAGGTGAAGGAATTATTAAAAATGCTTATTTTTGGAGATAAACCCATTTTCAGCTGTATTAATAAAACTACACCAGGTTACCATTCTTAAATATATCAAGGGATACTTTTTAATGGAAACGGAAATAAAACAGTTACAGTCTATTACGTTGCCTGATTACGCTGGTACATGGAAAATTAGACGTTTGCGATTATGCCAATGAATTTTGAAGTGTAAACTAACCAGCGCAAGTTCGGGTGCATTTTGCAATTGCGCCCAAAGCGGTAACTCTAGGTAATAGCCAGATCTCTGAGCGGAAGGGAGGCAAGAATTGAGGAAATTTCTGGTGTGAGAAAGCCTCCTCTGACATCAGGGGCCATGTTTGAGGTGGACAGACTTTCCACCCATCTCAGGCCCCAGCACAGATTTGCAACCAAGAGTCTTCTGGGTGAACACTGGCATTTCTAGGCCTCACCTGATTCTCTGTCCGCACCGGGACCCCGACTCCTGAGTTGCGTCACTATTTTGCCTTTCAGCCCAGCGGATTTTTGGGCCCAGATCATTTACTCATTACTTCTCTCCAAACTTGAATAATGATAGTCGTTTTGGATTTTCCACTGTTTATATTTTTTTGCTAGTAATTTTGAATTCTGAGACAAACATAAATTGTAGTTGGTGCAACCACTTAGAACATATCACAACATATAGAGCCATATATACAATGCTCAGCAATAGCTGTGATGTGGGTTGAGTACAGGTGACCCTTATTATCAGGCATGGTGACCTATAGTGTGTCTGTTGTGCAAGGTATGGTATCATGTGGAGGGGAAATGCCTGTGATGCTCATTCTGCTCATTAAGGCATCAAAAATAGGTTAAATGTTAAGCACCTTAACAGTGGTATTGGAGCTCAATGTCCATGAATGGTTAGCCAATTCTGCCATGTTGCTTACTGCTCTGCACTGCTCACCTCCCCAGCCAATTTCCTCCCCCCTCCCCATTCCAGGCTACGTAGCCATGTGCTCCTTCTAAGTGTTTGCCCAGTGGGGAGATGAAGTGAGATGTGTAGGCACTGAGCTTCAGTGTCTACCTCTGAAGGAAAGTGGTCCACCACCTGCTGATGCAGGGTTAGTAGACGATCTGTCAGCTACAGGTGACAGGCATATTGATCCAGTGGCTGTGCCTTTATGCTGAGCAAAAGAGAGTTGGCTTTTATTTAACTAACCCACTCAATTGACTACAGATGTTTCTTGAGAGACAACAGTATCATCAGTGCCAACTCCTGCTAGTTTCCCTGCTCCTGGACACACCATCAGCATTGTCAAAGGCCTGTGTGGAACATAACCACTGGGAAGCTATGAGGTTGTTGAAGCCCAGCATTATCTGATTCCCCAACATGGTGAATGCAGAAAAGAAAGACTTGTATAGATTGGAGTCCATGGCCAGAGTGCCTTGTTATAGCATTCATTAAGGAAACTATGGCTGAACCTAGGACCTCGGACAATGTGGGCTGGTAACACTGCACATTTGTAAGTTGTGGAATCTTCCATAGACAAAGCCCCTATCCATTTGGTCTCACAGACTGTCCAAGGTGAAGGAGATGATTGAACCTAGGACCTGTATGACTTCATTATGACCATTCCTGACATGTTATTACTAGTGCCACTGATTCCTACAGAGGGGGGCATAGGCCCAGCTGCAACAGCCCCCAAAGTGACTATGATTGACTGCAGAGTGTCAATGCCATAAGTGTAGCAAACTGTACCATACTATCTGGCATGTTTCAAAAGCTCCCTGACAGACAGTTCAATGCCTCCAATAATTGCTGGTGCACAGAAATTAGCCATTTTTAAAATGGTAGGCCGCTGAAGTTTGCATCTCTGTCCTATTCAGCAGAACTAGGATTTGAGCTGGCCCTTCGGTTACCTCTTCCCTTGCCACTTCCATCAGCTTGTGCTCTTTATGCTCAGTGAAACCTTCATTTACTCTCGAAATCACATTGGATACCAAATTCTGAGCTGGTGATTGGCATGGGAAGGCTTTCATCCTCAATCTGCCTGGCAGTAGCATCTGAGTCATTTGATGGATCTAGAAAATGGGGAGTAGGACAAGGATTAGGATGTAGTATCCATGGCAAGCACCTCAGGGCTGTTACTGCCACTTCCTGGAGCCTACCACCTTCCTTCCCCATGGCAGCCTTGGGAAGTGACAGTAACACAGCAAACAGTAGGGAAATCCACCACTGCCTAGGCCCTGTCACCATTTACATGCGGCAGACAGGGAAGGTGTGGCTAGCAGCAGTCCCAGTGGGGATGGGGGGAGGGAAATGCAGATCAGACAGTGAGGTGGCAGAAGGCCTCACCACCCAAACTTTCCTTAATTGGCCCCCACTATCCGGCCCAAGTTTAAGCAGGTATGTGGAGGAGAATCCGACCCCCATCTTTGCTTTCTCCGATGCTAACTGCCATGTCTCGCTCCAATATTTCAATGATGGCTTCTTCTATAAGGATCTGAGTCTGTAGAGTGGCAGGACTACCCCCATACTGGTTATCTCCCTCCTGTTGTGCAGCAGCTTCTCCTGCAGGAAGAGTTGAAATGGATAAATGTGTACCCTAAGCAAGCAAATTCAACTCTCGCTATATATAAGCTAGCTTACCATGGTTGGCATGATGACAGGAATAAGCAGCGAGTTTGGCCAAGAGAGACAAGTAGTTGTGTGGAGAATAGCAGCTTTTGATGGTATAAATGACAGTAGAAAAGAGGTACAGTGACGTCTTCCCTGCTGACCTATGGGCAACCATAGGAAGCAGAGAAGGAAAGGATGGAGTGTGTAGTGGAAAAGGCACCTTCATGCGGACTGAGCAGAAAGATTGAGAGAAGTAATAGGATGTTACCTTAGCAATCCTGGTAAGATAATTACATTTCTTTCAGCACTGCACCAGATCCTGCTGTTGGCATTCAAATGCTGGGCCACCTTTCGCCAAGCCCATTGAATCAACTCACCTTGCAACATGTCAACCATCCAAGGGAAAGAGGACTTCTCTCCTCTCACAAACTTGCTCTGCCAGCATCTCCATAAATGAATCATAAAACCTCAGGGTCCTGTTTGAACTCTTGTTATACTGGGAGAGCACCCATCTTATGCCGGAAGACAAAAATTAACCCCATTCTGTGGGATTATGACCTTGGTTCATTGTCCCTCCTTGTACTCCTCAAGCAGTCTGCAATCTTTTGCATAATTGACCTTCTTCCTCCACTGACTTCCCTCAATGGTATTACTGCTCTCTTATGGGTCCAGTCCGATCTGTCTCAATGTTGTCAGTACATGTCCTATAAGGGTTTATGCTTCTGTACTCATACAGACATTCTGGAATGCCCCAAGACTCCATCTTTGGCCTCTTCCTTTCTACATGTGTTGATCATTTGATTTTATTATCCATAAGCATGGGGTCAGCTTTCATATATATATATATATGATAATATTAAGCTGTATCTTGCTACCTTCACCCTTTGATTCCACGACCTTCATTGTGCTCTCCAATTGACAATCCAACATCAAGTCATGAGTGAACCAAATCTTCTTGTAGCTCAACATTGGCAAGACTGAAGCCATCCTGCTTGGCCACTAGCAGAAACTCAATTCTTTAGCTCCTGATCCCATCCCTCTTAAGCTCAACCCGCTTAAGCTCAACCCAACCTGTCTCCTTCTTGAGCTGAACTTTAAGCTCTACATCCAGTCTATTACTCAATCTGTCTACTTCCACCTCCAACATAGTTTCTGCCTCTGTTCCCTCACTCCTGGTGCCCTCATTCATGCCCTCATTCATGCCCTTGTCAACTGCAGATTCAACTTTTCCAATGATCTCCTTGCTGGTGTTTGGAGCTCCTCCCTACATAAATTCCAACTCATTCATAACTATACTGCCACAGACAATCCCATTCACGTATCACCTCGATCCTTGCCAACTTCCATTGGTTCCCTATCTCTATGCATTGATTTCAAAATCCTCATCCTCATCTTCAAGCTCCTCCAAAATCTTGCTGTTCAGCACCTTGAGACATTTTGCTATGTTAAAGGCACTGTAAATATAACTGGGTGTTATTGATTATTTTCACATAAGTGAAAGAGGTTGGCTCACAGAGGCAGAGACAGATGCAGATGAGTACATCACCTGTGTTTCATTTTGCAAATTATACTGCAAATTCAAAAGCAATTGTTTAGATGAAGATTTATTTTTCCAGTTCAGTGGGTAAAGGAAACATTAATTATTTATTCTGCAGGAAACAATCAAAAACATTTGTTGCACTGTCTCTGGTCAGAAGATTTAGAAACTTGTTTCTAAATTTTTTCACTCCCCCACTTCTATGCTGGCATAAAAGGACAATTTTAAATCGGGCTGCAAATCGGGGGTGCGGCGGGCCGAAGCAGACAGCAAACCGTCCACCCTTCGGAGCGTGAGGCCAGGGTGATTTTAACTTCTGGGCCTCATTTACATACTCCGACTCTGACACCTGCCCGAAGCAAGCAGGAATGACTTCACTGCCGGCGAGCAGGGGTCGAAATTGGTGAGTGATGGTGGTTTGGGGGGGGGGGGGGGCGGGGGGGCACGGGGGGGAGGGTGAGGGCAGTCAGGCCACCACTGGCGATTCATGGAAATGGTCCCCAGCAAGCTAATTATGGATTGAGGGAGGTAGGGAGGTGTTGAGGTGTCAAGTCCACGATCAGGGGAGGGGGAGAAGCCCAGGACAGGGAAGGCCTAAAGTATCATTGTGGAGCCCTGAAAATCATTCCTGCTCCTCCTGGTCCACAAGGGACCTTTAAAAATTATTTTGAAAAAGGATTTGCTGCCACCAGTTTTTGCTGGCGAGTCAGAGACCATTTGGGCTATAGTTGGGCGTGTGGTTAAAATGGCGTATGTGACTCGAAGATGTCATGATGTTCCTCTGGGGCAGACAGCCTTCCCGTACCTTAAATCAGGTAAGTTTAAATGGTGGGGGGGTGGGAATCTATCAGGAATGCAGCGTGACCAATCTGCCATCTTACATCCATTGCCTGCACCGTTCCCACTGGGTGGAGGGGGTTAAAATCAGCCCTTAACTTACATTTGCAACTACGTAAACTCTGACTTATTGTGTGGAACTTGTGGGGGATCTGCTAAAAAACCTGCCAGATGTCATTCTTTGTTTTTCTGACCTGCAGCCTGAAAATTACAAGCACTTTCCAAACTGCAGAATTCCCCGTTAATCAATCAAACCCTATCAAACAACAATTAAGCTCTGATTGACATGAGGTTGTCTTTGCTTAACAATAATTAGAATTAGGCCTTAAAGGGACACAATCCACCTTAGCAGCAAAATAATACATTGTGCAATACATGATATAACACTCCTGTCTTCATTAAACAACATATCATCTGACTTACCAGAAACAATGCTATTTTTTATCTTAATTGTAACTATAGAGAACTGGTAGCCAATGTTCCCGCTAAGCGAGGTCCCGCACAGGCCGCTCACCGGCTTTTAAATGGAAGAAACCATGCATGCGCGAAAATTTGAATGGGCTGTGCAGCTACTTAAAGGGACCACACACTAAAAAAAAATTCAAGGTTGTGGCTTGCACCTATTTCTTCAGATTCAGTAGCTATCTGGGGGTTTTGAAGACTGGGTCTTCAACACTAGGGCCTAGAAATTCGGCTCAGACGGTGGCACAAAACAGGCGGTATCGGATTGGCCGCTCGTTATGCGCAGCGATGATATTCAATTCCATTACCGTCAATGGAACTGAATATCAGGCGCTGTGTATAACAGGCGGCCGATCTGACACGCCAGCTCTGCGTCACTGCCCAAGACAAATTTCTAGGCCTATGTCTTCTTTTTGAAAGGTGTTCCAAATAAGGACAGAGAGTTGCAGTTGCAAGAAATTCCTGCGCTGGCAATAGTCAACTAAAACAGTGCACAAATTTTCAAATCTTTGCATTATTTCATATAGAACACTGTAAAGGTTCATTAATAAAACATTTAATTGGCTAAAATTGCTCGAGGTAGGAGTGGAATGGTGTTGAGATTGAAATATTTATTCATTGTCGTGTCATACAACAATGAATTGTGTCCTTTGTATTTTAGAATATATTGGCCTAGAGTTTCTGCTAGTTTGTGCTGGTTACCAGAAATCAGCTAAACCAACGTAAAAGATCGAGGAATTTTAAGTGCAAGTTACATCGAGCATAATTCGAGTTTCTGCAATCTTTAACGCTGGTTTTAAAAACATCAGGCTGGAAGCTGACCTGTCCACAAAACTGGCCGTGCCCCCAGATTAAAAGAATGAGCGTGGCGCGTTTCCGCCAATTGCACCCGTTTGCGACCATTCGAGAAGGCTTTTCAAATTAAGATATTTTTTTAGGCGCAAAGGCACTAGTAGGCACATTTAAAAGTTTTTAAATACTAAAAGAAATATAATTTACCAAGAAACTGACGAGTGTGCACCCATGAAACTATTAAATTGTCAGTATCACTTTTTTAAGTCATTTTCAGTGATTTAAAATCATGTACTCACAGGTGGTGGACTAGACGCTCTGATTTAAAAACGCTTATTTCTTGTGATAAACCAATTTCAGCTGTATTAATAAAACTGCACCAGGTTACCACTCTTAAGTAGATCAATGAATATTTTATGGTGGTTCATAGCAGATTTTAAGTTTGAGATTATGCAAATAAGTGTGAGCGGAAACTTCAACCGTAACCTCACTTCGGAAAACCAGTGCAATTTCAAGCGCAATTTGTGCCCAGATTGCCAATTGCGCCCAAAGCGGAAACTTTAATCCATTGGCCCGGATTTTCCGACCCTCGGCAGGTCCATGGTAGGTGATGTTGGTGGCGGGTCCCGACCCCACTGCTGGCTCCATCCCAGCCTCTGAAATGAATTTCCCCTGATTGGGCTTGTTAAGCCCGCCCAGCGCATTTCCCAGCCAATTGAAGGAAGCGGGTCTGGTGACGTCATTTGATGACTCATCATCAGCCAGTTTCCTTAAAGGGACCATGGTCAAATTTATTTTGACATTTGTGCTGTCAGTGTTCTACAGCAGTGAGGTGCTGCAAACACTGACGAGCACTGCACAGAGGTGCAGGGCTGCACCTAGGCTCTCCCATCACTTCCTCCATATGCTTATGGAGGGAGTCACAGCACGCAGGGAGGTCCTCTTCCCTTCCCATGGGAGGAGAGACCTCCCCAGGACACCAACACAGCCTGCTTGCACATTGCAGAGGAGGGCACAAGCAGGGATGTGGTCAGGAGGACCTGGGTGCAGTGTTGCAATGATCTCAGGAGATGACGAAACGTTACTGCAAAGCCACACTCAACCTCATCCTGCTGTGCCTCTCATCACATCCCCATCACTCTGCCTTCCCTACCCTATTCCAGCACATCCTTACTCACACTAACTTACCTTGCACCTCCACCCATCCCTCTCTATCTACATTATCACAACCCCAACTAACTAGCCACCCCTCACACTCACCCTCATCTTAGTGCAATCATACCAACTAACAACACACAAGGGTAGGCACTTGGGTGTTTTATCCAATGTTCATGTAAAGTTTCTGTTAGTGTGGTGTCAAACATTGAAACCTTTATTTTCAACACTTTGCGTTCTTGGACAGATTTGTGTGCACCTTTTGAAGTGGCTTAGTGAGTTGCAATGAATGGTGAGACATAACGGTACCCCCCGCAATGGTCATAAGTGTGAAAGGGATGCTTTATGGTGTTAGTGTGGGGTGGTGCCAGCCTGGCACATCATGTGGCAACCAGGGTGTACAGCATCAAGTGAAGTAAATCTGGCCATGGTGAGGCCATCCCTGGCCTCCCGGGCAGTAATGTGGTCAGGTGCTGATGCCCTGTGTCCTGTGCAGCATCAGGTGATTGCGGAGAAGGTTGGTGTTGTTGTTGATGCTGCAGGTGTGCCTGGTGCTGCTGGTGTTGGGGCTGATCGTGGTGGGATTCTGAGGACCAAGGTGAGAGAGTATAAAGGGCACCCATGCTGATGGAATAGATGGCAGGTGAAGTAGAGATGACAGAAGCGATCTGTCAATGGTGAGAGAGGTAATGAGGTCAGACTGGATGAAGACTTATGTAAACACTTGCAGCATGGTGAATCAGTTGTGGAAATGCAGTGAGGAAGAGATTGTGGCTTAGGGAAGATATCTCTGTAAGCTGGGAGCTTTTACTGTACACTTGAAGCTGTCAACTCAACAGCTGATTCAATGGCCACTGACCTCCCGCCTCAGCTTGACAGAAGTGGTCCATGACCAGCATGGACCCCGTGGGTGAGCTGTCAAATGCAGAAGGTGAGCTAAAATTCATTCTTAAGTGGCTCTAAACAAACTACTAATTACCTGAATTGGGTCACCCACTGTGAATCCGCCACTGCGTGTCGGGTCTGCTCAACGCTCACCGACCCGACATTTGGTAAAGGCGTGTGGTGGCAAGTTCACAGTGGGTTCCCGACCCGCTGGGGAAAATAACACTTTCCCAACCGACCCGCCACCGTTGACCCCGCGCAAAATCCAGCCCATCAATGTTTTCCATAATTTTTAAAGCATAATTTAAACACGTTGTTCATGAAAATAAATCATCATGAAATAACCATCCGTGTTTGAAGTTAACAAAATATTTTGCAGAATATAAATCCTACATGACATATTTGCAACATGGAAAAGTTCCCAAGAT
The DNA here is from genome assembly GCA_030390025.1 of Squalus acanthias. Classification (NCBI taxonomy): domain Eukaryota; kingdom Metazoa; phylum Chordata; class Chondrichthyes; order Squaliformes; family Squalidae; genus Squalus; species Squalus acanthias. The sequence continues at coordinate 49,068,847 of CM059428.1, read as the reverse complement.
GTTCATATGGACCTTCAAAAAGCATTTGATAAAGTACCACATAGAATCATAGAAATTTATGGCACAGAAGGAGGCCATTTGGCCCATCGTGTCTGTGCTGGCCGAAAAAGCTATCCATCCTAATCCCACTTTCTAGCTGTTGGTCGTAGGCTTGTAGGTTACAGCACTTCAAGTGCATATCGAACAACTTTTTAAATGCGATAGGGGTTTCTGCCTCTACCACCCATTCAGGCGGTGAGTTCCAGACCCCCACCACCCTCTGGGTGAAAAAAGTTCTACTCAACTCACCTCTACCAATTACTTTAAATCTATGCCCCCTGGTTATTGACCTCTCTACTAAGTGAAATAGGTGCTTCCTATCCACTCTATCTCGGCCCCTCATAATTTATACACCTCAATTAAGTTTCCCCTCAGCCTCCTCTGTTCCAAAGAAAACAACCCCAGCCTATCCAAACTTTCCTCATAGCTAAAATTCTCCAGTCCTGGCAACATCCTCGTAAATCTCCTCTGTATCCTCTCTAGTGCAATCACATCTTTCCTGTAATGTGGTGACCAGAACTGTACGCAGTATTCTAGCTGTGGCCTAACTAGTGTTTTATACAGTTCAAGCATAACTTCCCTGTTCTTATATTCTATGCCTCGGCGAATAAAGGGAAGTATCCCGTATGCCTTCTTAACCACCTTATCTACCTGTCCTGCTACCTTCAGGGATCTGTGGACGTGCACTCCAAGGTCCCTTTGTTCCTCTACACTTCTCAGTATCCTACCATTTATTGTGTATTCCCTCGCCTTGTTAGCCCTCCCCAAATGCATTACCTCACACTTCTCCAGAGTGAATACCATTTGCCACTTTTCTGCCCACCTGACCAGTCCATTGATATCTCCTGCAGTCTACAGCTTTCCTCCTCACTATCAACCATATGGCCAATTTTTGTATCATCTGCAAACTTCTTAATCATGCCCCCTACATTGAAGTCTAAATCATTGATATATACCACAAAAAGCAAGGGACCCAGTACTGAACCTTGCAGAACCCCACTGGAAACAGCCTTCCAGTCACAAAAACACCCTTCGACCATTACCCTTTGTTTCCTGCCACTGAGCCAATTTTGGATCCAACTTGCCACTTTCCCTTAGATCCCATGGGCTTTTACTTTTCTGACCAGTTTGCCTGTGGGACCTTGTCAAAAGCCTTGCGAAAATCCTCATCGACCCTCCTCAAAAAATTCAATCAAGTTATTCCGTCACGACCTTCCCTTAACAAATCTGACTGTTCTTGATTAATCCGTGCCTTTCTAAATTATGATTTATACTGCCCCTCAGAATTTATTCCAGTAATTTGCCCCACCACCGAGGTTAGGCTGACTGGCCAGTAATTATTCGATCTATACATTTCTCCCTTTTTAAACAATGGGATGTCAGCAGTCCTCCAGTCCTCTGGCACCACCGCTGTAGCCAGAGAGGATTGGAAAATCATGGTCAGAGCCTCCGCTATTTCCTCCCTTACTGCTTGTAACAGCCTGGGATACATTTCATCCAGGCTTGGCAATTTATCAACTTTCAAAAATGCTAAACCCCTTAATATTTCCTCTCTCAGTATATTTATCTCATCTAATATTTCACACTCCTCCTCCTTAACTATAATGTCTGCATTGTCCCTCTCTTTTGTGAAGACTGTATTCATCAAATGCTGCCTTGATGTCACGGGCCGTCACTCTCACCTCACCTCTGGGATTCAGCTCTTTTGTCCATGTTTGGACCAAGGCTATAATGAGGTCTGGAGCCGAGTGGTCCTGGCGGAACTCAAACTGAGCGTTGGTGAGCAGTCATCTACTCTCAATCATCAGCAAAGTGATGGAAGGTGCCATTGACAGTGCTATCAAGCGGCACTTACTGACCAATAGCCTGCGAACCGATACTCAGTTTGGGGTCTGCCATTTGACCGAGTGTGTCATCAAAGAGCCCTAGTAAAATTGAAGTCAATGGAAATCAGGGGGAAAACTCTCCACTGGCTGGAGTCAGACCTAGCAGCAAGGAAGATGGTTGTGGTTATTGGAGGCTAATCATCTCAGCCCCAGGACATCACTGCAGGAGTTCCTCAGGGTAGTGTCCTAGGCCCAACCATCTTCAGCTGCTTTATCAATGATCATCCCTCCATCAAAAGGTCAGAAGTGGGGATGTTTGCTGATGACTGCACAGTGTTCCGTTCCATTCGCAACTCCTCAGATAATGTAGCAGTCCATGCCCGCATGCAGCAAAACCTGGACGACATTCAGGCTTGGGCTGATAAGTGGCAAGTAACATTCGCGCCACACAAGTGCCAGGCAATGACTATCTCCAACAAGAGAGAGTCTAACCACCGCCACTTGGCATTCAACGGCATAACCATCGACGAATCCCCCAACATCAACATCCTGGGGGTCACTATTGACCAGAAACTTAACTGGACCAACCACATAAATACTGTGGCTACAAGAGCAGGTCAGAGGTTGGATATTCTCACGTCCTGACTCCCCAAAGTATTTTCACCATCTACGAGGCACAAGTTAGGAGTGTGATGAAATACTCTCCACTTGCTGGATGAGTGCAGTTCCAACAACACTCAAGAAGTTCAAAACCATCCAGGAGAAAGCAGGCCGCTTGATTGCCACCCCATCCACCACCTTAAACATTCACTCACTCCCACCACCGGTGCACCGTGGCTGCAGTGTGTACCATCTAAAAGATGCACTGCAGCAACTCACCAAGGCTTCTTCGACAGCACCTCTCAAACCCGCAACCACTACCACCTAGAAGGAAAAGGGCAGCAAGCGCATGGGAACACCACCACCTACAAGTTCCCCTCCATGGCACACACCATCCTGACTTGGAAATATATCGCCGTTCCTTCATCGGCGCTGGGTCAAAATCCTGGAACTCCCTCCCTAACAGCACTATGGGAGGACCTTCACCACAAGGACTGCAGCGGCTCACCACCATCTTCTCAAGGGCAATTAGGGATGGGCAATAAATGCTGGCCTTACCAGTGATTCCCACATCCCAGGAACGAATTTAAAAAAAGGTTATTGGTGAGTAAGTGCTGCTTGATAGCACTGTCGATGACACCTTCCATCACTTCGCTGATGATTGAGAGTAGACTGATGGGGCGGTAATTGGCCAGATTAGATTTTTCCTGCTTTTTGTTGTCAGGACACACCTGGGTAATTTTCCACTTTGTCGGGTACTTTGTACTTGAAGAGGACTAATTTGCAGGGTTGTGGGGAATTAGCTGGGGTGTGGAATTAAATTTGATAGCTCTTTCAAAGAGCCAGCACAAGCACAATGGGCCGAATGACCTCCTTCTGTGCTGTAAAATTTTATGATTCTAAGATCCTAAATAGCTTTTGTGATATTTACAATAATCTGGGGAAGGGGTAAACATGGGAAATGGGACCAGTGCACACAATTCCATAGCCTTTGTGAACCATAGGGATTCCACTCCATCAATGTGCAGGTCATCAGTGACCAGCAACACAGGATCATCCAGTCGGTTCTCACTTCCTGGAGCAGTCATTACACCTTTTTAAAACAATCCTCTGTGCCTTGGCTATATGAAGGAGATGGCAAAACAGCATGATTGGCCTTAGAAGAACAAAGCTACCCTAATCAGCCCTGGCCGCAGACATGATTGAGACAGTCATGAACAGCAGCTGAGTAAAGATATAATGAGGCGCATGTAACCACTCGGATCATTTCAATCACAATATAGACATCTTGAAATGGTATTTCAGTTACTTAGTCAGATCAGCGGTGTCTTACAATATGGTCCCAATAGGCTTTCCAAGATTATTGCTATCCAGAGGAGCATAACAAGAGAGCTGATGGAAGATGGGGACAGTCACCTACAGTCGAGGGCAGAGCAAGACACAGATGATCAGTCAGAAGGCATCTTTGATAAAACATTGTTGCAGACAACAAGAGTCATAGAGCAGACCATCAGTTCCACATCCACCTAAAGCATTAACAGTGCTCTAGACATATTCACAATGCAGATTCCCAATAAACTTTCAGCAATTTTGGCCTCTGTACTATCTCTTATTTTGACCTGGATTTTCCACTGGGTGATAATACACCACTGCTCTATGTTGTAATGCAGTTAACTGGTAATAGCTGGATTCAACTGTGTGCTGAAACTAACAGTTGCCTTACTGATTGTAGGCTGGGGTGGCTTATCATCAGGGCAGATGAGCTGAATTACTGGTGGGTGTGGGGGTGGTGGGGGGGGGTTATCCCTTATTATTGCACTGGGCATCAGGAGGGCTCAATCTTGCCTCTGAATCAGAAGGTTACAGGTTTGAGCTCCACTCCAAAATTTGATGCATGTAATCTGGATCAAAGATCTGCGGAAATGCTGCATTGTTGGAGGTGTTGTCTTTTGGATGAGATGTTAAAAGATTTAGCAGCACAATTTGAAGAGAAGGGAGTTCTCTTAGTGTCCTGACAACATTCCACTCCCGACCAACAACACCAAAAACAGATTAACTGGTCATTCATCCCATTCACTCTTTGCATCTTGCTGTGTACAAATTGGTTGCTTGTTTGTCTATATAACAGCAGTGACTACAGTTCAAAAATAATTCAAAAGTGATGCACTTTGGAATGTGTAAAGCGCTATACGAATGTTACTTCTTTTACAGGTCATTTTATCTTGATTAAGTATTTTTTCACAATGGAAATATTTAGGGTCACATTCTTGGAGAGTCCTACATTGAGTTTTGCTGGCAATGGGAGTTTATAGAATCATAGAATGGTTACAGCACAGAAGGAAGCCATTTGGCCTGTCAAGCCCGTGCCGGCTCTCTGCAAGAGCACTTCAGCTATTCCCACTCCCCTGCCCTTTCCTCATAGCCCTGCAAATTTTTTCCTTCAGGTACTTATCCAACTCCCTTTTGAAAGCCACGATTGAATCTGCCTCCACCATCCTTTCAGGCAGTGCATTCCAGATCCTAACCACTCACTGCATAAAAAAGTTTTTCCTCACACCGCCTTTGGTTCTTCTGCCAATCACCTTAAATCTGTGTCCTCTGGTTCTCGACCCTTCTGCCAATGGGAACAGTTTCTCTCTATCTACTCTGTCTAGACCCCTCATGATTTCGAACACCTCTATCAAATCTCCTCTCAATCTTCTCTGCTCTAAGGAGAACAATCCCAGCTTCTCCAGTCTATCCACGTAATTGAAGTCCCTCATCCCAGGAACCATTCTCGTAAATCTTTTCTGCACCCTCTCTAAGGCCCTTCCTAAAGTGCGGTGCCCAGAATTGGAAACAATACTCCAGTTGAGGCCGAACCAGTGTTTTATACAGGTTCATCATAACTTCCTTGCTTTTACACTCTATGCCTCTATTATGAAGCCCAGGATCCCATATGCTTTTTGAACCGCTTTCTCAACCTGCCCTGCCACCTTCAACGATTTGTGCACATATATCCCCAGAGCTCTTTGTTCATGCACCCCCTTTAGAATTGTACCCTTTAGTTTATATTTCCTCTCCTCGTTCATCCTGCCAAAATGTATCACTTCGCACTTTTCTGCGTTAAATTTCATCTGCCACGTGTCCGCCCATTCCACCAGCCTGTCTATGTCTTCTTGAAGTCTATCACTATCTTCCTCACTGTTCAGTATACGTCCAAGTTTTGTGTCATCTGCAAATTTTGTGTACCTTACTCCAGTCCAAAGTATGATTGGCCCTTTCATTCAACCTACACCTTGCTTTTGGGAAAGAGTTCCTCTATGAATATTAAAATAATGGGGAATGACCACCCAAAATAGCTGCAGATGAATTGGGTGGTTGGGAAGGGGCGGTTGTGGGGGTGGGGATGGGGTGCTGCAGGATGGAGGTTGGTAAATATTCTTTGTTCCTGGTAACTATATACACCTACACAAAGTAAAATGCCGACCATAAAACATTTTGACATTTACAAGGCTGCAGACTGGTTGCATTAAATAAATCACCTGGCTGTGAAATATAAAACCTAATAGGCACAATTCAGTTGTCTGGCTGGTTTGCCCTTAATCTGAAATCTGACTGCTTTGGAAATGTTCCTTCCCATTGTCTTTGATATTCACCTTCACTTTGGGTTAATGTTGGTTCTGGGTGAGATCCACATTGTAAAATGAACTGTTTCCCTGTGCACTGTTCCAGCTTTGAGTTTGGAACATAACTTAAATGAAGGAATCTTCGCACAAACCATAACAAAACACAATCAATTATTAACATGCCAAACATCCTGAAGAACACAATGAAAATGCTGGGTTCAGGTACAAACACATTCCAGTGTGTAACAGATACACTGGAGTGCATGGACTAGAAGACCATTTAGTAACAGTTATCACTGGATTGGACCACAACAGGCTACCTAGAAGCTATAACATGATACACACTGACCGACTGTAAAACGCATGGAAATACCTCAATTAGATGAGATTTAACGAGAAACAAATGGTTGATTTCTATACTAATGTTCCTCAATTCATTTCTCATGTGTATTAAGTTATGAACCACTTTGCATTGTGACTGTTAGACGTGAGCTATAATCCATATAGCTTTTATGCATCAATATTTTTTGTGTTAATACTCCCTGAGTCTGTGCCAATAAGCACTACAATGCAAACTCCTTTTAAAGTTTAGTGTCCATCTTTATTCCATCTGAAAGAATTTAAAACCAAGACTAAATTAGACTTTTTAAATGATTTTCTTTTAGCAGAATTCAAAATTGATGTTGGTTGTTGGCAGTGCAAGCGCATCATGATTCAGGGAAGAGCTGGATTTACACACCCTATATTAGTTTTATTGTTTGGGTTGATACCCACTGCTTTGAGAGATTTACATTTAATAAGCTAATGCTATGTAACCTGATTTGAAGTACCAGATATTCCCTTACCAGTGTTAGTGTTCACCTTTTATGTCACCAGCAACTTTAAGACCCACACTGCAACTTACAAAGCTTCTCAAATCACTCATGCGGAACACAGAGCTTGGAGACAGAGCTGGGTGAATCGCAATCAGAGTGGAAGCTGAGAATTTGGTGATAGTAGGAATTCGCTGGAGAGGAGGAAGGCGGTTTCTCACGCCCAACTCAAAAGGAGTGGAGCCGCAGAACCTGAGGATTCTAAGATAAGTATCTTGGTTAAGTATCTAGATATCTAATATTTAGGTTCTTCAGTTGTTATTTTGGCCAAAGGGTGAAAACAGGCGCTAAATGGGTGCTGTGCTAAAAACTGGCATTTTGAAAGTTTGGATTTAGCACGCAGTTTTCAGACTAATTGATGATTATCATGATTTAAATGTGCCTACAACTGCTGAAACCAACAATTGCAGGTTTAGCACTCAAGCACTAATGAGATGAAATTTTCCTGGTGCTCTATATGTAGCCTGCCCTCACCCACCTCCAGTGAAGGTGTGGAGTGCGCTGGCTGGGAGAGAAGCCAACGTGGATGGAAAGGATGTCTCAAGGACCTAGAGAGAGGGCGTCTAGGTTCTCTGATGCGGCACTGGAGGACCTGGTTGTGGAGGTACAGAGGAGGATATCCTCTACCTGCAGAGGGGAAGGAGGCCAGGTGCTAATGATTCCCAGCTTTTTCTAAATCAGTGTTTGCGCTCCAGGAAGGAAGTGGAATGCTAAATCAAGCGCTCCACTTCCTTCCTGGAGCGCTAAAGGCCAACATACCATTTGCCTTCCTAACTGCTTGCTGCACCTGCATGTTTGCTTTCAGTGACTGGTGTACAAGGACACCAGGTCATCAACATTTCCCAATCTATCACCATTTAAATAATACTCGAAGTGTGGTTAATAAAGTTGGTGAGCTGCAGGCACAAATAGCCATGTGGGAATATCATCTAGTGGCAATAACTGAGACCTGGCTCAAAAAAGGGGAGTATTGGATGCTTAATATTTCTGGCTACAACGTATTCAGGAAAGATAGGGAAGGAAAAAAGGAGGAGGGGTAGCAGTTTTGATTAAGGAAAATATTACAATGCACAAAAGAGTGAGGCCTAGAAATTTGAACTGTTTGCATTGGCTGTTAAGGCCCGTTTTGGCAAAGTAATGTCGGTCGCCTCACTTCCGCCCTGCCTCCGGCACAGGACACAGCAGCCGCCATTTTAGTAAGGGCAATAGCGCAGCCATTGGCAGTGCTGACCACTGAAATGTAAATGAGCAGAACGTGACATCAGTCAGCGTGCAATGCCGACTTGACGCCATGTCTGCAAACTGTGACCTTTTCGCTCTGTTTACTAAGCACGCTCAGAAAAGCATGCGTGAAGCATCCCTGTAGAGACACTGTCAGCGCTTCTTAAAGGGACACACACATCTTTCAGGTAAGCTTGGATTTAAGCTTTTGGACTTTTTAAAATATTTTATTGAGGTAGTGGCTTGGTGCAATAGGTGTTAAAAGTTTTTAAAATGTGCATGGAGTGCTGCTGGATGTTTGCAAGGCTTCGGATGGTAAAAGAAGGCCTCTGAGAAGACAGAAAATGTTGGAAATACTCAGTAGGTCAGGCAACATCCATGGAGAGAGAAACAGAGTTCACATCTCAGGTCGAAATGTTGCCTGACCTACTGAGTATTTCCAGTATTTCCACTTTTATTTCAGATTTCCAGCATCCGCTCACAGAGGGAAGAGGAAGACTCAGAAGAGGAAGACGCAGAAGAGGAAGAAGCAGAAGAGGAGTAAGCAGAAGGAGGGTTGCAACCCAGACAGCCCCTTTCTGGCCAGATATCTGGGATGGAATCATCCGCCTGTGGTATCAGTGATCACAACCTACATTTCCCTTTCAACATTTGTCCCATACCTTACCTTCCCTCAGTTATTGACCATCACAGCGTTCTCTTGGCCACAATGCTGAAATAAAAGCCACCAGAAAGCAAACTTTCTGATCCAACTTTATACATATATCCATCCAATATGACATCAAGAAATCCACTCATCACCCTTGTGCATTCCCTTAGTGACCGTCTTGTATGTGCCTTTGCCTATCCTACTCATGTTACACAGTGCTACCCCTGTGCATGGCTGGTGGAAGGCTGCTGACTTTCAGTGGGGGACACTGCAGATGGCCTTGCAGGACAACCTCGAGGAGCTGGTGGATGGGAGTGTGAAATCGAGTGATGTTGTATGTTCTTCTCCCCTCTTCTTCTTCTTCTTTACTCTCTTCTCCTTCTTCTTTACTCTCTTCTCCCTCTTCTTGGTCAACCATTGGCTGGGAAGGCTGGATTTCTTGGGTGTCTGAAATGAGGAAGGTAAGAAGGGTAGAGTTGTAGTGAGGAAAGGGCGGGAAAGCAAGATGTGCATGCTTACACCATGTGCACCCTGTAAATCAGAAGATATTGTGGAATGAGGCCAAAGTGGGGTGTGAAAAGGAGGATAACATATGAGGATACCGGCATCTTATATCCTTTCAGCCCCGCCGCTGGCCAAGGGCTCAGCCATGCCCCTGCCAAGAATGGCCAGCAGCATCTCCTGAGGTGAAGCTAGGAATGTGAGGTGTGCCTCGTGTTTGGTACAGATTGTTGGTAGGTGAGTGATGGGCCGGCGGTCATGCAATGAGCAGTGTGTGAGGCTAGTGGTGCAGCTTTTGAAGATGTATTCACTGACCTTAACCACTGGTCTGAGGTCATGAAGCTTCTTTGGGCACTGGAGCCATGTCATGGGGGCAACACTGTTGGCAGTGACTGCCTTGATGATCTGTTCCCACATCGTTCTTTCTGGAGGGCCTCCTGGCCACTGTGGGTAGAGGACCTCTCTGTAGTGTTGACCCCCCTGCACAAAGCTGTAATGCTGCTTGCAAAACCCTGGGTGCCCCTTCTCTGGTTTGTTGAGCCATTTGTGTTAGTGCTGACGCACTTTTACCATTTTTTTAGGTACGGAAAGCAATTCAGCTTTAAGAGCTGAGGACTCCCATTTGGGAATTATTTATTAAAAAAATTCAGAGGCAGGGGCATGGTTGACCTATAAGAGCTAAAGACTGCCTGTTTTTAAATGATATTTAATTCCATTTTAGAAAGCAGTTCCCCTTTAAGGGACCGACACTGCTTTCTAAAATGACAGCCTTGCTTTAAGACAGCGCTGCTCTTGCTCCAGTGACGCTACAGCCATGCTACATTGGGCTTCCTGCAGAGAGTACTGCCGGAAAACCAGTCTTGCATGGTAGGTTTTGTGCTGCGCTAATTTAAATTAGCAGGCAGCACCAAAATACCGTTGCTGCCTGAGCTATTATTTTGGGCGGCCGTTAACTTCGGCCCACTCCAATTTCTAGGCCAGAAGGTTCTTGAGAGGTTAAAAGGCAGAATCTATTTTGTTGGAGTTAAGAAATGTGTTCAGGAGAATTTTCTTGATCAGTATGTTTCCTACCCAATGAGTCACAGAAAGAGGCCCTTCGGCCCATCGTGTCCTGCAGCCGGCCATCAAGCCCTATCTATTCTAATCCCATTTTCCAGCACTTGGTCCGTAGCCTTGTATGCTATGGCATTTCAAGTGCTCATCTAAATGCTTCTTGAATGTTGTGAGGGTTCCTGCCTCTACCACCCTTTCAGGCAGTGAGTTCCAGATTCCAACCACCCTCTGGGTGAAAAAGTTTTTCCTCAAATCCCCTCTAAACCTCCTGCCCCTTACCTTGAAACTATGCCCCCTGGTTATTGACCCCTCTACTAAGGGGAAAAGTTCCTTTCTATCTACCCTATCTATGCCCCTCATAATTTTGTACACCTCAAACAGGTCCCCCCTCAGCCTTCTCTGCTCTAAGGAAAACAACCCCAGCCTGTCCAGTCTCTCTTCATAGCTGAAATGCTCCAGCCCAGGTAACATCCTGGTGAATCTCCTCTGCACCCTCTCCAATGCAATCACATCCTTCCTATAGTGTGGCGACCAGAACTGCACACAGTATTCCAGCAGTGGCCTAACTAGTGTTTTGTACAGCTCCATCATAACCTCCCTGCTCTTGTATTCCATTCCTCGGCTAATGAAGGCAAGTATCCCATATGCCTTCTTAACCACCTTATCTACCTGACCTGCTGCCTTCAGGGATCTATGTATATGCGCACCAAGGTCCCTCTGATCCTCTGTCCTTCCTAGGGTCCTACCATTCATTGTGTATTCCCCTGCCTTGTTAGTCCTCCCAAAATGCATCACCTCACACTTTTCAGGGTTAAATTCCATTTGCCATTGTTCTGCACATCTGACCAACCCGTCTATATCGTCCTGTAGCCTGAGGCTTCCCTCCTTGCTATTTACTACTCCACCAATTTTTGTGTCATCTGCGAACTTACTGATCTAAATCATTAATGTACACTACAAGGGACCCAGCACCGATCCCTGCAGTACACCACTGGACACAGGCTTCCAGTCACAAAAACAACCTTCGACCATCACCCTCTGCCTCCTGCCACTAAGCCAATTTTGGATCCAATGTGCCAAATTGCCCTGGATCCCATGGGCTCTTACCTTCTTGACCAGTCTCCCATGCGGGACTTTGTCAAAAGCCTTACTGAAGTTCATGTAGACTGCATCAACTGCACTACCCTCATCCACACACCTAGTCACCCCCTTGAAAAATTCAATCAAATTGGTTAGACATGATCTCCACCTGACAAAGCCATGCTGACTATCCTTGATTAATCCCTGCCTCTCCAAGTGGAGACTAATTCTGTCCCTCAGAATTTTTTCCAATAATTTCCCTACCACTGATGTTAGGCTCACTGGCCTGTAATTCCCTGGTTTATCCCTACTACCCTTCTTGAATAATAGTACTACGTTAGCTGTCCTCCAGTCCTCTGGCACCTCCCCTGTGACCAGAGAGGTTCTGAAAATTTGTGTCAGAGCCCCTGCAATCTCCTCCCTTGCCTCACACAGCAGCCTGGGATACATCTCGTCTGGGCCTGGAGATTTCTCCACTTTTAAGCCCGCTAAAACTGCTAGTACCTCCTCCCTCTCAATGCTAATTTGTTCAAGTATATCACAATCCCCCTGCCTGATTTCTATGCCTACAATGAGGAAGGAGGCATTGCTGGATCTAGTCCTTGGGAATAAAGTGGATCAAGTGGAGAATGTCACAGGAGGGGAGCATCTCAGGAATAGTGATCATAGTATCATAAGGTTTAGATTAGTTATGGAGAAGGACAAGGAACAATCTAGAATAAAAATACTTGACTGGAGGAGGGATCTGGCCCAGGTAAATTGGAGTCAAAGACTGACAGGTAAAAATGAAATGGAGCAATAGGCAGCCTTTAAAGCAGAGATTGTTCGGGTACAGTCTAGGCACATTCCTACAAGGGGACCAAAGCCAGAGCTCCCTAGATGATGAAGGAGTTGGAGTGTAGGATGAAGCAGCAAAAGGGGGTGTATGACAGATGCCATCTTGATAATACAGGGGAGAATCAGACTGAATATAAAAATTACAGAGGAGAAGTGAAAAAGGAAATAAGAGGGGCAAAGACAGAGTACAAGACTAGATTAGCGACTAACATGAAAGGGAATCCATAGGCATAATAACAGTAAAAAGGTTGTCAAAGGAGTTGTGGGGCCAATTAGGGACCAAAATGGAGATCTATTGGTGGAGGCAGAAGGCATGGCTGAGGTACTAAATGAATAATTTGCATTGGTGTTTACCAAGGAAGAGGACTTTGCCAAAGCTATGTTAAACAAGGAGGTTGCCGGGATACTGGATGAGATAAAAATAGATAAAGAGGTGGTACTAGAAAGGCTGGCAGTACTTAAAGTGGATAAATCACCCAGTCCCAAAGGGAGGCAGCTTAGGTTGCTGAGGGAAGTAAGGATAGAAATTGTGGAGGTGCTGGTGAAAATCTTCCAATCCTCCTAAGATACAGGGGTGATGCAAACGAACTGGAGGATTGCAAATGTTACACCCTTGTTCATAAAAAGGGCAAAGGATAAACCTAGCAATTACAGGCCAGTCAGTTTAACATCGGCGGTGGGGAAGCTTTTACAAACAATAATCCGGGAGAAAATTAACAGCCATTAGAACAAGCATAGACTAATAAAGGAGAGGCAGCATGGATTTGTTACGGGCAAATTGTGTTTAACTAACTTGTTTGAGTGTTTTGATGAGGTAACAGAGAGTGTGGATGAGGGCAATGCAATTAATGTTGTGTATATGGACTTTCAAAAGATGTTTGGTAAAGTACCACATATTAGACTTGTTAGCAAAATTGAAGCCCATCGGATAAAATGGGCAATAGCAGCATGGATACAAAATTGCCTAAGGGATAGACAACAGAGAGTTATGGTGAATAGCTGTTTTTCGGACTGGAGGGAGGTATACAATGCAGATCCCCAAGGTTCAGTACAAGGACCACTGCGGTTTTTGATATACATTAATGACTTGGACTTGGGAGTACACGGCACAATTTTGAAATTTGCAGATGACACAAAACTTGGAAGTGTAGTAAACAATGAGGAAGATCGTAATAAACTTCAAGAGGACATAGACAGGTTGATAGAATGGGCAGACACATGGCAAATGAAATTCAACGCAGAACAGTATGAGGTGATACATTTTGGTAGGAAGAATGAGGAGAGACAATACAAGCTAAATGGTACAATTTTAAAGGGAGTGCAAGAAGAGAGATACCTGGGGGCGGTTTGTGCACAAAGCTTTGAAGGTGGCAGGACAGGTTAACAAAGCCATTAATAAAGCATATGGGATCCTGGGCTTTATAAATAGAGGAATAGAATACAAAAGCCAGGAGGTTTATGCTAAACCTGTATAAAACACTAGTTCGGCCCCAGCCGGAGTATTGTGTCCAATTCTGGGCACCACACTTTAGGAAGGACGTGAAGGCTTTGGAAAGGGTTCTGAAGAGATTTACTAGAATGGTTCCAGGGATGAGGGATTACAGTTACGTGTATAGACTGGAGTTACTGGGGTTGTTCTCCTTAGAGCTGAGAAGGATAGAGTTGTTTAAAATCATGAAGTGTTTATATAGAGTAAATAAAAAAGAAACTGTTTCCAATGGCTGAAGGGTTGATAACCAGAGGACACAGATTTAAGGTGATTGGCAAAAGAATCAGAGGCGACATGAGGAAAAATGATTTTTACTCAACGAGTGGTTAGGATTTGGAATGCATTGCCTGATAGCATGGTGGATACAAATTCAACAGTAGTCTTTAAAAGGGAATTGGATAAATAATTGAAGGAGAAAGAATTGCAGGGATATGGGGGAAGAGCAGGGGAGTGGGACTAACTGGATTGCTCTTCAAAAGAGCCGGTGCAGACTCGATGGGCCGAATGGCCTCCTTCTGTGCTGTACTATTCTATGATTCTATAAAATACTTGGTACTCTGAATGCTGCCTGCATTATTGTTTGTTAAGTGAATAAGAAGGCTTGTCCAGAATTTGTGAGGCTTATCCTTCGTAATATGCAACTGGTGCACACAGATTATAGAAAACAATGAGAAAAATTACCAAATAAAACCGAGAAAAAAAAGCAAAAATAATTTCTACTGTATTAAACATCTCAAGAGCATTTAGTAATTTACTTCTCATTGAGTATGTATAATCCAACAACTATAACTAATTCACCGACTGACCGACTGCAAAAAACTAATTAACCAAAGTGACTAGCTCACTATTAACTATGACTAACCGATTACTAACTAACTGTGACTAAATAAGCATTAACCATGACTAACTGAATACTGGTTAACAGTGACTGATTGATAACTTACTAACCCTGGCAAAGTGACCAGTGATTAACCATGGCTGACTGATTACTGACTAATTGTTCATTTTATTAGATTACTTTGTTCTGATAACTGTGAGATTATTTGATATTTATCTTTTGTTTATATGAGACTTTCTTTAAAAAATGAGTTCTACATAACTTGTCATTATGAATCTGCATTTGGTACATATGTAAAATTACAAAACATAGCAACAGATAGCAGTACAATCAATGCAGGTGTTTATGCAGGCCTCGGATGCTTTGTTTAAACCTCAAATGCTGACTTAGAACTGCTTTCAATCAAAGATTCCTTCACTCACTATAGATCAGAAAGATTCATTTATTCATAGATCAAAGATCTAGGAGATTAATTCGGTCAAAGACTCCCAGTTCATGGCTAGAACTATGAACAATGTAGAATAATTCCTCAGATGCTGGAATTTGTGAAGTGATGCTTGAGTTACCTCCATCAATCAGTAGATGGGATTCCTGTTGAAAAAGGTCCCACCCTTATTGAAAAGCTGGATCTTGAGATTCATTCATGTCACCTGGATGACATGGGTAAATTACAAACTGTACGAGCAATGGCCAGAGAACAAAGAAATATACAGACAGTTTACCCTGAATGCTTTACGGCCTCAGAGCAATTTTTAATGGAGGGAAATAATATAGATTAGGAGAAACTGCGAAATACTTTTGACAGTGGCCAATCATTCATCGCACCATTTAGTCTAAAACATAAAATGCATAGCAACTGTAGCTAAGTGTAACAGTACAAAACATCTTGCAATACCACAACAGCAAGAGGGCGTCACAGAAGTGGTCAAACCCAAAACAGATACAAATAGGCTGAAACTGAGGATGAGCACAAAATAGTGAATATTCTGAATGACCACTTCCACTAATTATTAATAAGGGAAGATATGAGTGACATGCCCTCTCCAAATAAAGCTATTCCAAGTAAAATACATTATTTTGTTATAATCTAGGCTGACACTTCTGTGCAGTACTGAGGGAGTGCTGAACTGTCGGAGGTGCCATCTTTTGGATGAGACGTTAAAACGAGGCCCTGTCTGCCCTCTCAGGTAGATGTAAAAGATCCATGGCAATATTCAAAGATGAGCAGGAGAGATGTAACTGGGAAAATAGATAAGGGAGAACCAGTAGATGTGGTGTATTTGGACTTTCAAAAGGCTTTCGATAAGGTCCCGCATAAGAGATTAGCATGTAAAGTTAAGGCACATGGGATTGGGGGCAAGGTATTGACTTGGATAGAGAACTGGTTGGCGGACAGAAAGCAGAGAGTAGGAATTAATGGGTCTTTTTCCGAGTGGCAGGCAGTGACTAGTGGGGTACCGCAGGGTTCAGTCCTTGGACCCCAGCTATTCACAATATACATTAATGATCTAGATAAGGGAACTAAATGTAATATCTCCAACTTTGCAGATGACATAAAGCTGGGTGGGCGTGTGTGCTGCGAGGAGGATACCGAGAAACTCCAAGATGATTTGGACAGGTTGGGTGAGTGGGCAGAAGCGTGGCAGATGCAATATAACGTGGATAAATGCGAGGTTATCCACTTTGGTGTCAAAAACAGAAAGGTAGACTATTATCTGAATGGCAATAGATTGGGAGAAGGGGAAGTGCAACGAGATCTGGGTGTCCTTGTGCACCAGTCGCTGAAGGTAAGCATGCAGGTGCAGCAGGCGGTGAAGAAGGCAAATGGTATGTTGGCCTTCATAGCGAAAGGGTTTGAGTATAGGAACAGGGATGTCCTGCTGCAGTTGTACAGGGCCTTGGTGAGACCACACCTTGAGTACTGTGTGTAGTTTTGGTCGCCTTATCTGAGGAAGGATGTTCTTGCCATGGAGGGAGTTCAGCGAAGATTCAAAAGGCTGATACCTGGGATGGCAGGAATGACATATGAGGAGAGATTGGGTCGATTGGGCTTATACTCACTGGAGTATAGAAGAATGAGAGGGGATCTCATCGAAACATTTAAAATTCTGACAGGTCTGGACAAACTAGATGCAGGAAGAATGTTCCCGATGGTCGGAGAGTCCAGAACCAGGGGACATAATCTAAGGATAAGGGGTAAGCCATTTAGGACAGAAATGAGGAAGAATTTCTTCACCCAGAGAGTGGTGAACCTGTGGAATTCTCTACCACAGAAGGTAGTTGAGGCCAAGACATTAAATATATTCAAGAATGAGTTAGATATATTTCTTAAAGCTAAAGGTATCAAGGGAAATGGGGAGAAGGCAGGTACAGGGTACTGAGTTTGGATGATCAGCCATGATCTCATCGAATGGCGGAGCAGGCTCGAGGGGCCGAATGGCCTACTCCTGCTCCTATCTTCTATGCTTCTATGTTTCTATGTGTCCTGGACAACATTTATCCCTCAATCAACATCTCTAAAATAGTAATTTTAGGTCATTTATTTAATTGCTGTTTGTGGGACCTTGTTGTGCACAAATCCGTTGGACCTATATCCTAGGGTTTTAAAAGAGGTGGCTACAGAGATGGTGGATGCATTGGTTGTCATCTTCCAAAATTCCCTAGATTCTAGAACAGTTCATGCGGATTGGAAGGTAGCGAATGTAAACCTGCTATTCAAGAAAGGAGGGAGAGAGAAAACAGAGAAGTTGTTCCCCCTTATAATCCAATCTCTTTGTAATAAAGGCTAATATACTATTTGCTTTCCTAATTGCTTGCTGTACCTGCATGTTAAATTTCAGTGAGGGGCCGTATGGCCTACTCCTGCTCCTATTTCTTATGTTCTTAGAGGAGTTAGGTCAGAGTGGGACAAAGTATTGAGTGAAGTAGCTCAAACGAGACTCCAGGATGGTATGTTGCCTCCCTGGTGCAAGGGTCAAGGATGTCTCGGAGCGGCTGCAGGGCATTCTGGAGGGGGAGGGTGAACAGACAGTTGTCGTGGTGCATATAGCTACCAATGATATAGGTAAAAACCGGGATGAGGTCCTAAAAGCTGAATATAGGGAGTTAGGAGGTAAATTAAAAAATAGGACCTCAAAGGTAGTAATCTCAGGATTGCTACCAGTGCCACATGCTAGTCAGAGTAGAAATAGAAGGATATTTCAGATGAATACGTGACTAGAGGAATGGTGCAAGGGGAAGGGATTCAAATTCCTGGGACATTGGAACCGGTTCTGGGGGAGGTGGGACCAGTACAAACTGGACGGTTTGCACCTGGGCAGGACCGGGACCGATGTCCTAGGGGGAGTGTTTGCTAGTGCTGTTGGGGAGGGTTTAAACTAAAATGGCAGGGGGTTGGGAACCTGTGCAGGGAGACAGAGGAAGGGGAAGCAAGGATAGAAGCAAAAGAGAGGAAGGAGAAAAGCAAAAGTGGCAGTCATAGAAATCAAGGGTGTAAATCAAACATGACAACAGTAAATAATAATTATAAAAGGTCTAAGAGTGTTAAAAAAACAAGCCTGAAGGCTTTGGGGTAGAAATTAGGTCGCGCCCCATTTGGGGCGCAAATATCGTCCGCGCGCAAATATTAGCGCCTGGCGCTAATTATCGGCACTGACAGGAAACTTCACTTTTACCGCCCCGGGAGGTGAGTGGAGCGCTAAATTAGGCGCTGCACACCTCTCTTAAGGCGCAAAGGCCTAGGAGTGAGGCGCTACCTCAGCGCACGAGCGCAGCGCAGCTGCTGCCAGTTAGCGAGGGAACACAGACACACTGGCGCCGGACACTTCTTAAAGCGGGGGGGGCCACTTGCTCCCCAGCCACACCCTGCTCATTGCAGCCTTGAATCTCAGCCTGGAGAGACCTGTAATCCATTTTGCTGCCAAGCATGGAGAGGGTGAGAGAACGCGCTCATCGCTTCACCGAGCGGGCCTTGGATGCTCTGGTTGACGCAGTGGAGCGCAGACGATGCATGCTGTTCCCGGAGAGTGGCAGGAGGCCTTTGCCACGCGAGTTCAGAAGAGTGTGGAGGGAGGTGGCTCAGAGCGTCTCCTCCAGGAGCATGGTGCCCAGGACCCATGTCCAGTGCCGCAAAAAGTTCAACGACCTCACTCGGGTCGTCAGGGTGAGTGGCTTTTTCTCAATACCTCTCCATCCCTCCATCTCAACCTCACTCTATGGCCAGAGAGTCTTAAAACCCCAATGCACAACACTCATGCAACACCTATGGCCCTTTCATCAAACACACACACACATTCCACACTTTGCATACAGTAAGGGCAATTCACCTATGGGAGGCACATCAGGCAAGACCATGGCTGCATACAGTAAGGGCTATTCACCTATGGGAGGCACATCAGGCAAGACCATGGCTGCATATTGTAAGGGCTATTCACCTATGGGAGGCACATCAGGCAAGACCATGGCTGTATATTGACTCAGATGCTGTCCTTTTTCTTGCAGGCTAAGCTGGCTCATAATCGGAGACAGCAGCAACGGACGGGTGGAGGGCGGCTTCAGCTGCAACCCCTCAGCGATCTGGAGGAGCGCGTCCACAGGATTGTGGCAAGCCGGGTGATCGGTCCCGTCGCCACTGGAGACGCCGACCCCGTTGTGGACAGCAATGGTAAGGTCATCACCTTTTTGTCCTCTGTCCTTCCACTTGTCCCTCACAATACCAGCCTTTGACACTTTCAATCCAACTTGCTAACTCGCTGCACTTATTCCTCCCTTACTGCCACCCTGTCCTCACGCTAAAGCCACTCTTGTACCTCCCTGCTTTCAGATGGTGATTCACCAGCTGAGGAGATGGTCCCTGAAGCTGCCACTGGGAGTGATGCTGCAGCTGAGGAGGAAGAGGAAGCCGGAGCATCAGTGCCACCCTCTCCCGAGGAAGCCCATGGCCACACTGGGAACACGCCTTCCCCGGAGGGGAGCAGGGGGGAAGGGGCTGATGATGGTGAAGTTCCAGGACCCAGCGGGCTGCAGCAACGCCATGGGGGGGGGAGGGAAGAACGGGAGCCTTCTCCCCAGAGGGAGAGTATGCCAGACACTCCTAATGCAATGGACGCAGAGGAGGAGCGGCTGATTGCAGAAATGAACAGCCAGGCGGTGGGCATGCACACTGAGCTCATGGGTGCAGTGGGAAGGGTGCCCGAATGCATTGAGGCACTGGCAAGGAGTGTGGAGCACTTCGCTGTAGCACAGGCGGATGCCACACTAAAGCTTACTGCTGCAATTCAGTCACTGGCTGCCAGGAACCCATCTGAGACTGCTCTCATGCAGACTCAGATTGAGGCCACGCGAGCACTGACTGCTGCCATCCTCGATGGTTCGTGCACATGTCCCCGGGGCTGTCACCGCGCCGCAGCAGGCCAGCAATCTGTTCTCCGGCAAATTGCTCCGGATGCTGAAGTGCTGCCCCGTGGGAGTGCCAGTGTGTCGGGCGAGCAGGGAGTTGCTGTCCTCTCTCACGATGACAGCATTCCTGCTGCCAACACTGTCACTTCTCCACTGCACTTGCCACCGCCTGTAGGACAGACTGCTGCCGCCCATGCAGAGTTGGTGCAGTCTGCAGCCGGGCCCTCCAGGCCCAGAAGTGGTCGAGGCCGTCCTTCAGGGGCATCTGCAGTGTCAGGGTCTGACAAGCAGCAGCCTTCCACCAGCCTTGCTGCAGCCACTGAGGTCCCATTACGGAGGAGCAGTAGGGTTAGAAGGGGGGAAGTGCGCAAGGGAAGGAGATCACCCTCGAAGGGCAAAAAGTAGGAGGTGTGCCAAAATGCTGGTCATTTTTTTATTAAAGGCCGAGGTTCATGGCCCAACTTTTGTTTAGTGTTTTGGACATTATCTCCAGGTTGTGAGAACCAGTTATGTTATTGACTGTTTTTTTGTGTTTATTTCTATGAGTTTGTCATGAGGAATTGACACACACAGAGTTTGTACAATAAATAAGTTTCTGTATTCAAAATATACATGGCTGGTGGTTGGAATTATTGGTGCCTTGGCCGGCTTAGGGGTTGCGTGCTGGGTTGATTCGTGTTTGTAGCACTGGCAGGGGCCCTAGAAGCGGCTTGCTATTAGTCGTTGACGGACGGCCCTTGCAGTTTGACCATTGTGGGCCGCCCTCCTGCCTTGGTGCTGCTGCTGATCATCGTCCTCGGCCTGTTCCTCCTCTTCCTCCTCCTCCTCTTGTGGTGCTGCAAGGCCTGGTGGCATTGGCTGCGTCCTGAGGATTGCCATGTTGTGCAACATGCAGCACACCACTACGAATTTGGAAACTTGCTCAGGCGAGTACTGCAGGGCTCCTCCGGAATGGTCCAGACAGCGGAATCGTTGTTTGAGCACGCCGATTGTGCGCTCAATAATGTTCCTCGTTGCTTGTTGGCTTTCCTGGTACCGCAGCTCAGCAGGGGTGTTTGGCGCACGGAGCGGTGTCATCAGCCAGGTGCTCAATGCGTACCCCTTGTCCCCCAGAAGCCAACCAACTGGCTGATGCGGTGCCTCGAAAATTTCTACCACAGTACTCTGGCGCAGGATGAAAGCATCGTGGCAGCTGCCCGGATGGTGGGCATTGACAGCGAGAATCACCTGTCTGTGGTCACAGACCAACTGCACATTCAAGGAATGGAACCCCTTTCTGTTCCGGAACTCCTCTGCATTCTCTCGCGGAGCACGCAAAGCCACATGCGTGCAGTCAATGGTGCCCTGCACCATGGGGAAGCCCGCTACCCTCGCAAAGCCCATAGCACGGTCATGCTGCTTGTCTGGGGTCATAGGGAAGGAGATGAAGTCTCGTCTCCTTGTGAAGAGGGCATTGGTGACCTGCCGGATGCAGCGATGCACCGCAAACTGGGAGATATTGGCGAGGTCCCCAACAGCAGCTTGGAATGAGCCAGTGGCGTAGAAGTTCAAAGCCACTGTGACCTTCACTGCCACCGACAGAGACGTCCTGGACCTCAGCTGAGGCTGCAGATCTGGCTGCAGCAGGTGGCAGAGCTCAGTGACCACCTCCTTGCTGAATCGCAGCCTTCGCAAACACAGCTCCTCGGACATGTGGATGTAGGAGAGCTGTTCACGATATACCCTGGGAGGGTAAGCTCTCCTGTACATGCGCCTGATGGCCCTCCTCCGTCTGGCCATCATTGCCACTCTCTGTCTGCGTCTCACTCTCCTCCGATTGAGCTGGAGCAGGACGACGCCCCCAATCATTGCAGCCCCCATATTCTCTTTGCCAGAAAAGTAATGAGGTACAGCAACGAAAGTAGCAGCAAAGTTAGGATGAACTAGGCCAAACTACCTCACAAAGCGTTGAGTCAATGTAGAAGTCTCTCTCTCTCTCTCTCCGAATCTCTCTCTCTCTCTCAGAACGAGTGGTGCATAAATGTCGACCACAGAAAAAGACAGGAAGAGGCCCCCTTTAAATAGCGCCCCCCCCAGCCCCACACCGATTGATAACGTTCCAGTCTTCCGGTCGTTGGAAGCGCCAGGCGGTAAGGCAGGGGGCGCCACTCAATTTCCGCTCCGGGGCGCCCCAAGGGCGTTGCACCATGGAATGACGTCACAATCTGCGCGCGCAGGTGGTCGCAGCGGTAAGTTTTAGCGCCGCCGCACAATCTCAAGTTAAGTTCTCGAGCGGCGCAAACAGCGCTGCGCCCGGGCGTTAGCGCCTTAACGCCCCATTAGCGCCCATTTAAGGCGCTAACGGGAGGCGCAACCAACTGAATTTTTACCCCTTTGTGTCTTAATGCAAGGAGCATTCGTAATAAGGTGGATGAATTAGCCGCACAAATAGATGTAAACGGATATGATATAATTGGTATTACGGAGACATGGCTCCAGGGTGATCAAGGCTACATGGTGGCATAGTGGTTAGCACTGTTGCCTCACAGCGCCAGGGACCTGGGTTCGAATCCGGCCTGGGGTGACTGTCTGTGTGGAGTTTGCACATTCTCCCCGTGTCTGCGTGGGTTTCCTCCGGGTGCTCCGGTTTCCTCCCACAGTCCAAAGATGTGCGGGTTAGGTTGATTTGGCTATGATAAATTGACCCTTAGTGTTAGGGAGATTAAATACGTGGGGTTACAGGGATAGGGTGGGATATGTGTCGGTGCAGGCTCGATGGGCCGAAATGGCCTCTATCTGCATTGTGGGGATTCTGTGATTCTGTGAAGGCTGAGAATTCAACATCCAGGGGTATTCAATATTCAGGAAAGACAGGCAAAAAGGAAAAGGGGGTGGGGTAGCATTGCTGGTTAAAGAGGAGATTAACACAATAGTAAGGAAGGATATTAGCTCTGATGATGTGGAATCTGTATGGGTAGAGCTGAGAAATACCAAGGGGCAGAACACATTAGTGGGAGTTGTATACAGACCCCCAAACAGTATTGCTGAGGTTGGGGATGGCATTAAACGGGAAATTAGAGACGCGTGCAATAAGGGCACAGCAGTTATCATGGGTGACATTAATCAACATATAGATTGGGCTAACCAAATTAGTAACAATACTGTGGAGGAGGAATTCCTAGAGTGTATACGGGATGGTTTCCTGGACCAATATGTCGAGGAACCAACTAGAGATCAGGCCATCTTAGACTGGGTATTATGTAATGAGAAAGGATTAATTAGTAATCTTGTTGTGTGAGGCCCCTTGGGGAGGAGCGATCATAATATGATAGAATTCTTCATTAAGATGGAGAGTGAAGTAATTGACTCAGAGACGAGGGTCCTGAATTTAAATAAAGGAAACTACGATGGTATGAGGTGCGAGTTGGCAAGGATGGATTGGGGAATGTTACTTAAAGGGTTGACCTTGGATAGGCAATGGCAAACATTTAAAGATCGCATGGATGAACTACAGAATTTGTTCATCACTGTTTGGCATAAAAATAAAACAAAAAAGGTGACTCAACCGTGGCTAACAAGGGAAATTAGGGATAGCATAAGATCCAAGGAGAGGACATATAAATTGGCCAGAAAAAGCAGCAAACCTGAGGATTGGGAGCACTTTAGGATTCAGCAAAGGAGGACAAAGGGATTAATTAAGAGGGGGAAAATAGAGTATGAGAGTAAGCTTGCAGGGAACATAAAAACTGACTGTAAAAGCTTCTATAGATATGTGAAGAGAAAAAGATTGGTGAAGTCAAGCGTAGGTCCCTTGCAGTCAGAATCAGGGGAATTTATAATGGGGAACAAAGAAATGGCCGACCAATTAAATACATACTTTGGTTCTGTCTTCACAAAGGAGGACACAAATAACCTCCCAGAGATGTCAGGTAACATAGGATCTAATGAGAGGGAGGAACTGAATGAAATCAGTATTTGTAGGGAAATGGTGTTAGGGAAATTGACAGGATTGAAGGCAGATAAATCCCCAGGGCCTGATAATCTACATCCTAGGGTACTTAAGGAAGTGGACCTAGAAATAGTAGATGCATTGCTGGTCATCTTCCAAAATTCTATCGACTCTGGAACAGTTCCCATGGATTGGAGAGTAGCTAATGTAACCCCACTATTTAAAAAAGGTGGTAGAGAGAAAACGGGGAATTATAGACTGGTACGCCTGACATCGGTAGTGGGGAAAATGCTAGAGTCCATTATAAAAGATGTAATAGCAGAGCACTTGGAAAACAGTGACAGGATCGGACAAAGTCAACACGGATTTACAAAAGTTAAATCATGCTTGACTAATCTACTGGAATTTTTTGAGGATGTAACTGTTAGAATAGATAAGGGAGAACCAGTGGATGTGGTGTATTTGGACTATCAGAAGGCTTTCGATAAAGTCCTGCATAAGAGATTAGCGTGCAAAGTTAAAGCACATGGGATTGGGGGTAAGGTACTGACTTGGATAGAGAACTGGTTGGCAGACAGGAAGCAAAGAGTTGGAATAAACGGGTCTTTTTCTGAGTGGCAGGCAGTGACTAGTGGGGTACCGCAGGGATCGGTGCTAGGACCCCAGTTATTCACAATATATATTAATGATCTAGACGAGGGAACTAGATGTAATATCTCCAAGTTTGCAGACGACACAAAGCTGGGTGGGCGTGTGTACTGTGAGGAGGATGCAGAGAAACTCCAGTATGATTTGGACAGGTTGGGTGATTGGGCAGATGCATGGCAGATGCAGTATAATGTGGATAAATGCGAGGTTATCCACTTTGGTGGCAAAAACAGGAAGGCAGATTATTATCTGAATGGCAATAGATTGGGAAAAGGAGAAGTGCAACGAGACCTGGGTGTCCTTGTGCACCAGTCGCTGAAGCTAAGCATGCAGGTGCAGTAGGCAGTTAAGAAGGCAAATGGTATGTTGGCCTTCATAGCGAGAGGATTCGAGTACAGGAGCAAGGATGTCTTGCTGCAGTTGTACAGGGCCTTGGTGAGACCACACGTGAGACCACACATTGAGTATTGTGTGCAGTTTTGGTCGCCTTATCTGAGGAAGGATGTTCTTGCCATGGAGGGAGTGCAGCGAAGATTCACCAGACTGATACCTGGGATGGCAGGAATGACGTATGAAGAGAGATTGGGTAGATTGGGCTTATATTCGCGAGAGTTTAGAAGAATGAGAGGGGATCTCATTGAAACTTAAAAAATTCTAACAGGATTAGACAGACTAGATGCAGGAAGGATGTTCCTGATGGCGGGGGAGTCCAGAACCAGGGGTCACAGTCTAAGGATAAGGGGTAAGCCATTTAGGACTGAGATGAGGAGGAATTTCTTCACCCAGAGAGTAGTGAACCTGTGGAATTCTCTACCACAGAAGGCAGTTGAGGCCAATTCATTAAATATATTCAAGAAGGAGTTAGATATGTTTCTTAAGGCTAAAGGGATCAAGGGATATGGGGAGAAAGCAGGGACAGGGTACTGAATTTGGATGATCAGCCATGATCTCATTAAATGGCGGAGCAGGCTCGAGGGGCCGAATGGCCTACTCCTGCTCCTATCTCCTATGTTTCTATGAGACTCAATGCCACGAGCACTACTGTTTCTGAATCCATGGCCGGAATTTTCTTTACCTGGGTGGTTCAGGGTGCGTGCGGTCGGCGTGGCGGGCCGTGACCCCATTGTTGCTTCCACCCCTTTGCTGAGATTGACTTTGCGCTAATGGGGCCTATTATGCCCACCTGCGCATTACCCGGCCCTATTAAGTGGTGCAGATCTGATGACGTCATCAATGACGCGTTTATGGCCGGGATATTTGAAGGAGCCATGACCACCTTGCATTTGAAGGTTCATCTAGGAGTGTGCAGGCAGCACACTGGAGGCTTTCATTGCTCCAAACAGTTGGAGAGATGGCTGCACAGAGGCAGGGGGCTGCACCAAGGCTCTCCAATGACTCCTGCCATATGCTTGTGGAGGGAGTCAGAGCACGCAGGGAGGTGCTCTTCCCTTTGAATGGGTGGAAGAGACCTCCCCAGGAGACAAAAAGAGCTTGGCTCCAAATTTCAGAGTAGGTCAACAGCAGGGATGTGTTCAGGAGGACCTGCCTGCAGTGCCGCAAAAATTTCAATGATCTCATTAGATCAGGAAAGGTTAGTGCAAAGCCACACTCAACTTCACCCTGCTGTGCCTCCCATCACAACCCCATCACTCTGCCTTCCCAAACCTGCTCCTGCACATCCTTACTCACACCAACATACCTTGCACGTCCACCCATCCCTCTCTCTCTATTTACATTATCACATCCCCATCTTACTAGCCACCCCTCACACTCAGCCCCATCCTAATGCAATCATACCAACTAACAAAACACAAGGAGGCCACTAGGCATTGCCATCCCAATCCATCATAGTCTCCCTCTAAAGATGTAACCCATCCATTCCTTACATTCATTCCATCACTCTCACTCAACCTTCTCTTCTTTCCCGCCTTGCAGGAGAAGAGAGCACACAATAAGAGGGAGAGGGAGAGGGAGAGAACTGAAGGTGGGTCTGCATCATTTGCGACACTCACAACAGCAGAGGAGGCTGCTTTGGAATTATCAGGAGTGGCCAAGCAGCTGGAGGTGGGAGATGGAGAGAGGGGGACATCTCAGCAACCTGGTGACAGAATTACGTATCATACAGCTACATGGCATACAGCAGTCACTCATATAGGGACTGAAGTCAGCAACCACTGAATGATCATCATGTGCATAATGGTATCTGTACCCATTCTTGATATGACATATCTAACTCATCTCTTTTCTCTCCCACAGGTCCATCCAGAGCACCCCCCCCCCCCCCCCACTGTCCAGGAGGAAGAGCAAGACAACTCCTCAAAGGAGCCTCTAGCCTCTGAGGGCGCAGCAAAACCAGACATGAGCGCACCCAGCACCAGCGCAGAGACACACACCTCGGTGGGTCCCACGCGAGATAGAGTAGTGTTGTCACCGTCACAAGTCACAAGTGAGCAAGAGCTGATGGTGGAGACAGGGACAGCAGTGGAGACTCCTTGCCGGAGGGCGCAGGACACTCCCAGCTCTGCTCAGCTGCATGCAGACACTGAGCCTCGGGGGCCATCCAGAAAGAGGGCGATCCTGGAGGTGTAGGAAGATGTGCAGAAGGCTCTGACAGGTTTTACGACTGTGATGTCTGCAAATGTTCAGAGAATGCAGGAGTCCATCTCCAACATGAGCACCACCATGTCGCAGGCGATGGCGACTGTAGGCTCTTCCATGGATAGGATGGCCACCTGCATGGAGCAACTAATGTCCCACACACAGGAGCACATGGTCTCTATGGAGAATAGATGGCTATCTATGGAGCATTGATGGCAGAGGCTCATAGATCTCCTGTCTAGGAGGGATGTCAGCATAGACGTGGGTCCTATTGGCCCCACTGATGTGCAGCAAGGTTCGCTCCAGCTCCTTGCTAGCAGGGAAGTGCGGGTGGCCCATGAGAGGGATGACGGTGAGAGGGGATATGGAAGTGTGGGCTCCTCTCAAAGCACTTACACTTCTTCCCCATTGTCACCCCCTCAGTCAGAGCCTCAGATGGCTCCTCGGATCGCAATGGCCGAGTCTGCCCCTGCACCATCGCAGGAGGAGCAGAGTTGTCGGGGCCATCACAGGCTTCAAAACCCAGAGGACATCTGCCAAGAGTGTCTATGCAGTCGCAGCAGGGAATTGAGCAGGCTGCCTCTACCTCTGCTGAAGCCACAGGGGTAGCACTTCGTAGAAGCACGCGGAAGAGAAAGATGACACACAAGTAGATTCACAAGGGTAGCCACTTGGGTGTTTTATTCATTGTTAATGTTAAGTTTCCGTTAAGTATTATTAACCATAAAAAATCTTTATTTTCACCACTTTCCCATCCTGGACAAATTTGTGTGCACCTTTGAAGTGGATTAGTGAGTTGCAGTGAATAGTGAGACATAACGTTACCTCCACCAATGGTGGTCAATGTGAAAGGAATGGCTTGGTTATTTTAGGGATCCTTTATGATGTTGCTGTGGGGTGGTGCCAACCTGGTGCAGCATATGGCAGCCATATGGGTGTACTGTATAAAGTTAAGTAAATCTGGCCATGATGAGGCCATCCTTGGCCTCCCGGTCAGCAATGTGCTCGGGAGCTGGTGGAATCTGGCCCGCAGGTTCTGCCAGTTCCTGCTCCTCCTCATCTTTGAGCTGATACTCCTCCTCCTCCTCTTCCTGCTCCTCCTCCTCTGAAGAGGCTGTGCGCTCAGTGCCTTGCTCCTCATGCAGCACTAATCCTCCCTGCTACGCTATGTTGTGCAGGGCGCAGCAGACCTCGATTCTGGAGACCCTGGCTAGTGCATACTGAAGGGCTGCTCCAGATCTATCAAGGCATCTGAAGTGCATTTTGAGTGTGCCTATTGTCTGCTCTATGACACATCTGGTGGAAATATGGCTTTCATTGTATCTCTCCTGGGCCTCAGTACTTGGTCTCATCAAGGGTGTCATGAGCCACGTCTCCAAGCAGCCAGCCGGAAAGTCTGTTTGGAGGAGCGAAGAGCTGAGGGAGGGTGGACTGGCGAAGGATGAAAGAGTCATGGCAACTGCCAGGGAATTTGGCACACACATGCATGATGATCTTACTATGGTTGTAGACCAGCTGCACATTGAGGGAGTAGAAGCCCTTGCGGTTGACAAAAACTCCTGGGTTATGATGGGGTGCCCTGATGGCCACATGTGTACAGTCGATAATGCCCTGCACCTGTGGGAAGCCAGCCAGAGTGGCAAAGCCGAGTGCCCACTCAGTAACATTGGCTTCATCAGTGGCAAAGTTGATATAATTGGCTGACTTGTCAAAGAGGGCATCGGTGACCTGTGTGATGCATCTGTGGGCGGCCGACTGTGAGATGCCGCAAATGTCTGCTGCAGATTCCTGGAAGGCACCTGAGGCAAAGAAGTTGAGGGTGCTGGTGACTTTGACAGCCACTGGTAAGGCATTTCCACCCACTCCTCTGGGCTGAAGGTCTTGCTCCAGCATTGTGCAAATGTCTGCGATGACCTGGCGCGATAGCCTGAGCCTCCTTTGACACTGCTGCTCTGTCATGTTGAGGAAGCTCATCCTCTGCCTGTATACCCTGTGTTGGGGGTATCGCCTCCGGCGCGGTGCAGCCCTGCGCTGATGCCCTCTGTCCTGTGCAGCATCAGGTGGTTGAGGAGAAGGTTGTTGGTGTTGTTGTTGGTGCTGATGGTGTGCCTGATGCTGCTGGTGTTGGGGCTCATCATGGTACAATTCTGAGGTCCAAGGTGACACAGCACAAATGGCACCCATGCTGATGTAATAGATGACAAGTCAAGTAGAGATGACAGAAGCATTCTGTCAATGGTGTGATAGGTAGTAGCAATGAGGTGAGACTGGATGGTGACTTGCTGGAAACACTTGCAGCCTGTAGAAAGCTAAATGTGTGCTTGGAATGCAGTCAGCAACAGCTTCTGCCTGAGGAAAGTGATCAGCTGTGAGGTGGGAGTTTTTATAGTACATTTCATGCTGTCGTCTAATCAGCTGGAGCAATGGCCACTCAGCTTCTGCCTCAGGTTGACAGACGTGGTTCCCGAGCTGCGTGAATCCCGTGGGTGGCCAGGGAAATTCGAAAGATAGGCTGAAAAAGGCGCTTAAGGGTCGGACAACATCCTGCTAATGATTTGAATTAGGTCGCCCGCCTCTGCCGGTCGGGTTGCTGCCACACAGGCAAAAGCGCCTGAGGGAAAGACGCGTGGGGGCGGGATGACGGCGGGTTCCCGACCCACTGCAACTTATTTCAAATTTCCCACCTGACCCGCCTCCAATCGCACCCAGAAAATTCTGGCACATGTCATTTATATACATTAGAAACTCAATGTAAAGCAGTCAAACTAAATGATCCTAAACTAGGAAGGATGATGGAATCAGAAGAGGCACATTAGAAATTACAGAATAAATTGAACAAAATGTGTAAGTGGCAGATGAAATTTAATGCAGAAAAATGTAAAATACTACAAAAAATGGACAATACACATATTCCATGAATGTTATTGAAAGCTAAGAATGAGCCTGAAAAAGGCAGAGGAGTCTTTGTAGACCTGCGTTAAACATGTTGAACCAATGCAGAGCAGCAATCAATGATGCCAATAGGATGTTGAACTACACATAGCCAGAACAGTAGAATCAGAGGAGGCAATGATGAAACGTTATAGTGCTCTAGTCAGCCCGCACTTTAAACACCGCATCAAGTTCAAATCAGCAACAAGCAACAACCGGAGGCTGTGCAGAGAAGAGCCATGAAACTGATCCCCAGTGTCAGGGGTCTGAGTTATGAGGATAGACAGGATAGACTGGGAATTTTCAGCCTGGAAATGAGGAGGTGATCTTACAGAGGTAGGTAAGATTGTTACGGGTATAGAAAAAGTTAACACAGAATATTGCTCTAAATTAAACAGCGGCTGTAGAATAAGGGGACCCAGGTTAAAATGAGAGAAGGGCACCTTTAGGACAGATACCAGGAAATTCCTCTTCACACAAAGAGTGAGCAACATGTGGAATAAATTTCCAGAGAGAGCAGTGGAGGCAAAAAACCTGGAATCATGTTAGAAATAATTGGCTGTCACAAAGGGGTGATGTTAGGATCTGTCTGGGTGGAAAAATCAAGATGGGATGAATGGCCTTGCTCATCCATAATTATCATGTGTTCTTGTTTGAAAATTGTTTCTGATATCTAAACACCTCTTACCAAAAAATATGCCCATACTTTAATATATGATAATGAGAAGAGTTTAAACATAACAGACACTGTGATTGTTTTGTTCTTATCATACTGATTGTACTTACTACTGATTGTACTTACTAACTGCACCTTGTTTCAACATATACCCTTGAGAATGGAGAGTTCAGATACAAATATATGTTCTTACACATATATACATAAGGTGGTGCCATTTACACTTGTGCCAGTATGTTAGTTTTTTCATGTTTGCAAAGAAGCTATAATTCATAGTTATCACAGAGTAGAATGTTAAGTTATTAATGGCTCATTACTCAAGACCTTGTGCTAATTCTGTATAATTTAACATTGGAATTAGTAACTAGACTTCTCACTCAGTATACAGAGTACCTCATCTTCCCCTTCAACTAGTCACTAGTGAAATGCTGAGCCTGACCTGGCCTGAACCAACCTATATTTGTGGAGCTCAGGTGATTAGCATGGCCTCAGCATGTCCTCCTCTAATGCTTGCAGTAGCAGTAGTGCCTTCTGACTGCAAGCCTATCTGGATGCTAGAAGGCCTCCAGACCCTAGAACCCAATGGGTAACTGTGGGGAATAAAGTAGGACTTATTTTTCTCTCTCCCACATGGCAGCTGTCTTTCATTCTGCCAGTGCATTTCACACTTCTAGAGCCATCTTTTGTCTCTTAACCTGTCCTATTACCATCTCGTCTCGCCTTGAGTATCTCTTAATGTCTCTTCTTCTCACAGACCTCCCCTTTTCTCCTTTCATTCCCTCCCCAGCCTCCAAACTTGCTTTTTCATCTGTTTCATTTCCTGCTTTTTTCTCCGTTCTGACGAAGGGTCTTCGACCTGAAACGTTAACTCTGTTTCTCTCTCCATGGATGTTGCCTGGCCTGCTGAGTTTTTCCAGCGCTTTCTGTTGTTATTAAAGTAGGACTTATTTTTTATGGCTTCATTGCCTTGCTGCCTGCCACCCTCAGATCCTCCTATCTGAGAAAGTCAAGATGCAAGGGCTGTGGACATAGTCTTCGGCACTTCTCCAAATGGACACTCAGAAGAAAATGAGGTGGGATACACTGTTAGACCTTTCCTTTTTTACATACAAACAATGACGGACAGGAAAAGACCCTCTGGTCTATCCAGCCTGTCTCACACAATTGTAAGCCTTGTATTTCCATGCCTTTATAATGTCTATGTCCATTGTACTCAGCATCAAGGGTCTCCACACCTTTTTTCCTGAGCATTTCCCAGCTGTTTGAAAGAGGAATATCAGGTCCATTTGCCCAACATAATGGGCTAGATTTTGCTGGATCACAATCACAGAATCCCCACAGTGCAGATAGAGGCCATTTCGGCCCATCGAGCCTGCACCGACACATATCCCACCCTATCCCCTCGTATTTAATCCCCCTAACACTAAGGGTCAATTTATCATAGCCAAATCAACCTAACCCGCACATCTTTGGACTGTGGGAGGAAACCGGAGCACCCGGAGGAAACCCACGCAGACACGGGGAGAATGTGCAAACTCCACGCAGACAGTCACCCGTGGCCGGATTCGAACCCAGGTCCTTGGCGCTGTGAGGCAACAGTGCTAACCACTATGCCACCGTGTTGCCCTGGAGTTGTACATCTCATGGCATACACTGTTAGTTAGACTTTTCCTGCACCTTTCAGCTCGGAAACAATTTGCGGCAAGCTGATAATGGTGTGGCAATGGCAATGGGGCATCTGGGACCTTAGTCAATGGCAGGACCAATAGTCTATCTCCTTAACAATGGCATTTAAGGATTGAGAAAGAAACAGAGGAACGACAGAGAAGGGGGGGGTGAATTAGAGTGGGTGAATTAAAGTCAAATCAGGTACAGAAAGAGAAATAAAGAGAGAGAAAGAAAGATAGGATTAAGAGAGAGACAAAAAGAGACTAAGGAAAAGTAAGACAAACATTTAAAATTTAAAGTTTGAAATTTTTTTTATCTCTAAGAAGAATTTACTGCATGCAGGAATGAGACTCAACAATTTAAACACTTCCCTTTCTGGGCCGGAGAGATTGATTGGCATTGGATTAACAATTATCATGTCGTTAAAAGGGTCTTAAATGCTCTTAATTACCAACCCTAACTTTCTGTGGCTAGTTTCATGGGCAACTAATGTGCTTAAGCAAGTTCTTAAAAATAGTGTTGAGGTAAATGGCAGAGTGGCGTAAATCGACCGCAAGTTCTGGAGATTCACAACACGCGGCGTATCTCTTAATCCCCTGAATTTGCTGGCAGTTTGCGCATTAATAATGGTGCTCATGGTCTACAGAGCAGCAGTGATACCCGCCCTGCTGTATGCCTCAGAGATATGGACCATGTACAGCAGGCACCTCAAAGCACTGGAGAGGTACCGCCAATGCTGCCTGCACAAGATCCTGCAAATCCATTGGCAGGATAGGCGCACCAACATCAGTGTTCTCGCTCAGGCCAACATCCCCAGCATCGAAGCTTTGACCACGCTCGATCAGCTCCGATGGACGGGCCACATCGTCCGCATGCCCGATACGAGACTCCCAAAACAAGCGCTCTACTCGGAGCTCCGATACGGCAGGAGAGCCCCAGGTGGGCAGAGGAAACGCTTCAACGACACCCTCCTTGAAAAAGTGCAACATCCCCACTGACACCTGGGAATCCCTGGCCCAAGACCGCACAAAGTGGAGGAGAAGCATCCGGGAAGGCGCCGAACACCTCGAGTCTCTTCGCCGGGAGCAAGCGGAAGCCAAGCACAGGCAGCGGAAGGAGCGCACGTCAACCCAAGCACCCCACCCACCCGCCCCTTCAACCACCGTCTGCCCCACCTGTGACAGAGACTGTAAGTCCCGCATTGGACTCATCAGTCACCTGAGAACTCATTTTTAGTGTGGAAGCAAGTCATCCTCGGTTCGAGGGACTGCCTAAGAAGAAGAGAAGAATAACGGTGTGCATCGTTAGCACACTGTTATTTTTCCAGCAAACTTTGGCCCGTTATATACCTTTCAAATTTATTAGAATTCTTTGGGGCCATAGCAGAGCTAAGGGACAAAGATAATTGTCAGGAATTCCCATAGGGGTTCTCCCGATCAGCCATCGTAACTTCAGCAGAAGATTGTTGAAAACCCCAGATAAACGTTATAAATGGAGTTTCCGTCAATCTCCTGCTGAAGCTACTGTGATTGATCAGGAGAACCTCAGAGGGAATTCCTGGTGAATGGGTTTAAAATTAAATATCTTGATTGTTCAGCAAGCATTTGGTGCGTTTGCACTGCGGTTATTGAACCTAGACCAGCAGCTACAGTTTGACTTCCAGCCAGGCAATTCTGTTGACATTTCTTGGCTTCTGCCTGGCTGGAACTTTAACTGTGCTGTTTAAGAGAGCTCTGTGGAAGTCCAGATGGTCAGAATTGACTTCCAAAAGTTGGAAACTGAAATGTTTAGAGAGCAAGGAAGAGAGAGTCCCTGCTCTCTACACATTTAAATTAAGGTCAGATGGGTTTAAAAAGTCTCAGGAGGGCAGCTTTTCTGAAATTTCCCTTACCTGCACTATTTTGCACTTACACACACTATTATGCACTTATACACAGTCAGTGTGTATGGACAAGTTGATTTAATATATAGTGCAAATCATATGAATAATATGGTACATACTAGTAGCTCTATGCATCCCTCTAATGTGCACAGGTCCAATCCTTCCAAAAACTCCCTCCTGAATAAATCAACTATTGGTTTCTCATGTAAATGAGGTGTTTCATGCCATATGATGCACCACCTGTTACCCTGTCTGATAAGCCAGTGTTGCCTTTAAACATAAGATCAGTGGGTACTGGAAGTACATCAGGGGGATTGGAGACATGGAAATTTCTTCCTTTTTGTATAAAGTAATTTGCAAATTCTCGTTATTTTCACTTCTATTACCTTACCTCCTACACACTTGCTATAACTTCCATCTGTCAGTTTACAGAGCTATGCTAGCAGATAACTTTTGCACATATCTTTGATAGCTATTGCTTCCTTTCATGTTGATATATGTTCTGTTCCAGTAGCTTATTATATTGTACTCTTCTTTAAGTCCTGCAACTTTTCCTACACTTGCAACCAGGTCTGTCAAGCAGTTCATACAGAGTTCATGTTTTCAGGAGGTCACTGTGTGATTCTTACATGATTGTGATTACTGATAGTACAAACGCAAATAAAACGGATGTTTCAAACTCAGTAACATTTCCTTTCTTTGTCCCACTGAATATAATTCAAACTTGGCAGGTCTGCAGTGTATGAAATAGCTTTCCAATATATTACTATCATTGCTTAAACAAAGTCACCATATAGAGGTACCAACAGGAAAAGTACAACACACTTGTACATAGAGTATAATCGGAAAATTCTATATCAAATCCAAGTGTTGCTTGTGAATCATGGGTACCATTTAAGACTTTGTGATGTGAGTTGAAAGCAAAGATTTTGCATCTTTCTGCTCAACCTGCTGAATAAAGCACATTGCACTTTGCTCTGATTTAGTAATTCGCTAAATGTTCCAGGAGCCAACTCATACAATAATGAACTGCATTAAGATGCCAGTGCTGTCACGTAAAGCAAACTTCTCGTGCATTCAAAATGCAACAAATATGAGCTTCTTATAAGGATGAGAGGACTTTGGCCAATTGGTTAAAATATACATTGCAATAACAAAATTGGCTGCTTGAGTAAGAGAGGAGTTTCCTAACTGTCTCAAATTACATGCGGTGTGAATTGTTGCATATAGCTCTGGACTCTGAGTACGTATGCTGCTGTTAACCTCTGCCCCAGTGCCTGTTTCAGTAAGCACGCTATGTCCTAGCTAATTTGTGCATAACTTCAAGTATTACAAAATAGCTAAAAGAAAGACTTGCATTTATATGAAAGCAAAATACTGCGGATGCTGGAAAATTGAAACAACAACAGAAAACGCTGGAAAAACTCAGCAGGCCAGGCAACATCCGTGGAGAGAGAAACAGAGTTAACGTTTCAGGTCGAAACCCTTCATCAGAACTGAGAAGAAAGCAGGAAATGAAACAGATAAAAAAGCAAGGGGGAGGCTGGGGGGAGGAATAACTATGGTAAGTAGAGACATTAAGAGATGCTCACGGCAAGACGAGATGGTAATGGGACAGGTTAAGAAACAAAAGGTGGCTAGAAGTGTGAAGTGTGAAATGCTGGCAGAATGAGAGACAGCTGCCGTAGGGGGAGAGAGAGAAAAAAAAGGAAAAAGGCACAAACCAAAAGGGTGGATAAAGTGTGTATACATATATATATATATATATGTGGTAGGGGCCGAGGTTATGATCTGAAATTGTTGAACTCGATATTGAGTCCGGAAGGCTGTAAAGTGCCTAAACGAAAGCTGAGGTGCTGTTCCTCGAGCTTACGCTGAGCTTCCGTGGAACAATGCACGAGGCCGAGGACGGTGAGGTCTGAGTGGGCGTGGAGAGGTGAATTAAAATGACAAGTGACCGGAAGCTCGGGGTCACCCTTACGGACTGAACGGAGGTGTTCCACAAAGCGGTCCCCCAATCTGCGTTTGGTCTCCCCAATGTAGAGGAGACCACATCGTGAGCAGCGAATACAGTATACTAAATTGCAAGAAGTACAAGTAAATCGCTGTTTCACCTGGAAGGGGTGTTTGGGGCCCTGGAGAGTGGGAAGGGCACTTCTGCCCTCACCCCGGCCCCTCCCTCCCGGAACCACGATAGAGTTCCCCTTGTCCTCACCTTTCACCCCACCAGCCTCCACATTCAACGATCATCCTCCACCATTTCCGCCACCTCCAACGTGATCCCACCACCAAACGCATCTTCCCTCACCTCCGCTTTCAGCATTCCGTAGGGACCGCTCCCTCCGCGACACCCTAGTCCACTCCTCTACCACCCCCAGCACCCCTTCCCCTTCGCCCGGCACCTTCCCGTGCAAGCGCAGGAGATGCAATACCTGCCCTTATACATCCCCCCTTCCCACTCTCCAGGGCCCCAAACACCCCTTCCAGGTGAAACAGCGATTTACTTGTACTTCTTGCAATCTAGTATACTGTATTCGCTGCTCATGATGTGGTCTCCTCTACATTGGGGAGACCAAACGCAGATTGGGGGACCGCTTTGCGGAACACCTCCGTTCAGTCCGTAAGGGTGACCCTGAGCTTCCGGTCGCCTGTCATTTTAATTCACCTCTCCACGCTCACTCAGACCTCACCGTCCTCGGCCTCGTGCATTGTTCCACGGAAGCTCAGCGTAAGCTTGAGGAACAGCACCTCAGCTTTCGTTTAGGCACTTTACAGCCTTCCGGACTCAATATCGAGTTCAACAATTTCAGATCATAACCTCGGCCCCTACCACATATATATACATTTTATCCACCCTTTTGGTTCGTGCCTTTTTCCTTTTTTTTCTCTCTCTCCCCCTACGGCAGCTGTCTCTCATTCTGCCAGCATTTCACACTTCACACTTCTAGCCACCTTTTGTTTCTTAACCTGTCCCATTACCATCTCGTCTTGCCTTGAGCATCTCTTAATGTCTCTACTTACCATAGTTATTCCTCCCCCCAGCCTCCCCCTTACTTTTTTATCTGTTTCATTTCCTGCTTTTTTCTCAGTTCTGACGAAGGGTCTTCGACCTGAAACGTTCACTCTGTTTCTCTTTCCACGGATATTGCCTGGCCTGCTGAGTTTTTCCAGCGTTTTCTGTACTTGCATTTATATCATGCCTTTTGTGTCTTTGGGCATCCAAAAAAGCTTTCATTTCCAATAAATTACTTTTCAAATTGTTGTTATGTTGGTAAACAGGGATTCCAATTTGCACACAGCAAGGTCCCACCAACAATGAGATGAATATGTTTTTAATCGTGTAGGTTGAGGGATGAATTTTGGCTAGGACGGCAGGAAGGTAGATTTTCCTCTATGGATGCCCAGCAGGGGAAGAGCAGCTGGAGTGCATGGTGCCTGAGAGGAAGCAGTTGACCTTGATTTTCCTTCCTGGGCTATTTGAATGGCCTAAGCGAACACCAGGTGCAGCTCTTTAAAAAAAATCAGGTGGAAATATAAGTACAGCTGTTCGCCTGGCTGGCAACATTGAGGGGTTTCTTGCTGTTGTTCTCCAGCAGCAGCAGAAGGTCCTGATACCTCCAATCGAGCTAGGGAGGGGGCAAAATAAAGATTGAAATACTTGCCTTAGTGTCTTTGCCCTGCCCCTGGGACCCCTGTGCCAATGCTGGAGTGCCCAAAGGCTGAATCAATTGGCTGGGAGGCTGAGAACATCCCCTCCCACCTGAATATAATACCAATGCAAGTGAAGCTTCAGGAATTCCCAGCACAGCACAATAGGGATGGAGACCTGAGTATATGGGTCTTTTTCCTGTGCCTTGGTACTGCACTGGAGTGTCAGCCTAATTATGTACTCAAGACCTGGAGTGCCATTTGAACCCACATTCTGCACAGTTATACTTACTTTCTGGCGCGTGCTCACTCAGTCAATGTCTAATCGGGAGTCACCGATCACATTTTTCCCTTGAAGCTTCTGTAAGGCCCTTTCTGCAAACTGATGGACAGAATGTAAAACTTTGTGAATACATTTTAGTTAAAATTGCCTGGTAGTTCTCTGTGGGGAATTTTTAATATGACTAAGTGGGTTTTTTGCATTGTTATGTATAAAGACCCAAGCTGAAAGCTAGTGTCATCCTTTTCTTGTTATTCTTTCTTCACTCACTCACTCACACCAGCATGAAACACAGTACAGGGCGAAAAATTCATATACTTACCGCCACCTGTTAGCACCAGTGATTCTTGAAAAAATGGCGGCCGCCGCTCTTGCGCCAGCTGGAGGCGGTCCCAGCGGCAGCCGCCATATTCGTGGGCCCCTTTGCGCTGCTGGTTACCAGCAGCGCCCTTTAAAAAAAATGGCGGCGTGGTGACGTCAGTCGGCGTGCAACGCCAACTAACGTCACCTACGCAAACTTCGACCCTAGTGCTCAATTCAGCGATGCATCCTAAGCAAGCCAGGTTAACCTGGCGTGCAAGCAGGCTGACAGACGCTGACAGGGGCGATATCTGCAGCTGGTAAAGGGACACACACATCAATCAGGTAAGTTTGAATGGAAGGGTTTGGCCTTGGTTTTTTGGATTTTATTGAACTGGTGGCATGCTGCAATATATGTGAAAAGTTTTTTTAAGTGTTTTGGGAGTGCTTGCAAGGGTTCGGATGGTAAGTGAATGCCTTTGAGAAGCCAGAACATGCTGCAAATATTCAGCAGGTCAGGCTACATCCATGAAGTTCTTGGGCTCGATTTTGCCAGTGTGGGCGGGCTGGGGCGTGTCAGGTGGGAATCGTGTCAGGACCCTGACTCCGAAGTGAAGTGTTGAAAAATTGCGATTTTCCCCTAATTAGGCAATTGATTTCCAGCGTGTGGGAACCCCTGGCCCAATGTGTCTTTTCATACAGAAAGTCGCCTCCGATGATATCATCAATGCTGCTGGATTTAAGACCTGCAAGCAGCCTTGCTTCTTCTGGAGACTGGAAACGCTTTGGAAATTGTATGAAGGATTTCATTTACCGACCATGTCCACCAGCAAGCAAAAGTTTGCACCTCGCTTTGATGAGGCCTCCCTCCAAGCTCTGGTGCAGGGAGCAAGATTTAATAAGGAGGTGCTCGTCCCTTCCTCAGGGAGAAAAAAGCCACCCCAGCAGACAAAAGCTGTGTGGCTGCAAGTGGCCCAGGAGGTCAACTCCATCTCTATGTGCCGCAGAACCTGGCTGCAGTGCAGGAAGAGGTTTCATGACCTTCTCCGCACAGGAAAAGTGATTATGACTTTCCCATCACCCTCAATCTGATCCCCATCGCCTCTCCTCACCAGCACTCTGCTTTACCAACCTCTTCCTCCACATGCCCACTTGACACTTACATCCCTGCACCCTTACCCATTCCCTCTCTCTCTATGGTCACATTCACTTAACTATTCGACCATGCAGCCCTCACACTCCCTATCACTGTGATGCAACAACAACAATAACTTACAACACACTGGGAGGGCTCTTTGTCTCCTTCTAAGCATCTATGCTATGCATTCTCTACACTCTACTTCATTCTCACTCAAACTCCACTTGTGTCCCTCGTTGCAGGAAAAAAGAGCCCACAATAAGAGGGAAAGAGCCATGACAGGAGGAGGGCCACCCTCAGTAGCCCAGCTCACTGCCTGGGAGGAGGTGGCCCTGGAAATCGCCGGGATCAAGGACGATTCCCAAGTGGGGGACGGACAGACGGGCGCATCACAGCAGGCTGGTGACAGAATAGTTTGGCATCTCTCTCATTGACATTGCATGAGTCACTGATAATGAATCTGATGCTCTAACAGATTGACTTATGACCATCTGCACTATTCAATGTTCATGTAACCTTGACCTCACATCTCTAACTCTTTCCTTTACTCCCCCACAGGACCATCGACAGCCCCTGTCCCCACTGTCCAGGAGGAAGAGCCTGAGCATCCAGACTCCTCAGAGGAAGCTGCAACCTCTGAGGGAGCAGCGTTACCAGAATTCAGCGCACCCAGCACCAGCGCAGACACTCACACCTCGGTGGGACCTTCGCGGGATAGAGTAGTGTTGGCACCTGGTGTATCACAGCTCACAAATGAGCATCAGCAGATGGTGGAGACAGTGACAGCAGTGGAGAGTCCTCGTCGGAGGGCGCAGGACTCTGCCAGCTCGGCTCAGCTGCATGTCGACCCTGTGCGTCCGGGTCCATCCAGAAGGAGAGCTGGAACTCCAGGAACAGGTGCAGGAGTCTCTGTCAGGTTTTGCCTCCAGGGTCACTGCGAGTGTGGAGCGAATGGAGGAGTCCATCGCGAACATGAGCAGAGCCTTTGTGGAGGTATTGGCGCATGAACGCATCACCACGGAAAGGATGGCAACCTCCATGGAAAGGATGGCTACGGTATAGGTGAGGATCGCCAGAGTGTTAAAAACATGGTCATTGTTCAGAATAGTCTGGCATCTCTTGAGGAGCGATGGTTAGCTATTGAGCAGAGAAACCAGAGCTTCATGGAAGTCCTCTAGTGTAGGACTTCCAGTGCAGAAACGGATCCTCATGGCCCCCCTGAAGTGCAGCAAGGTGCTGTCAAGCCACTTGCTAGCTCTGAAGTGGGGCTGACCCATGAGAGGGATGTTGGTGGCAGACAACAAGGAAGTGGGGGCTCCTCTCCAAGTGCTCAAATGACCATGCCACTGCAGAGCCCTCGGTCAGAGCCCCACCAGAGTCCTCACCCAACTGAGATGGGCGTCTCATCCCCTGCACAGCCGCAGAAGCAGCAGACTGTTGGCGAGCCCTCACCGGTTCGCAACCCCAGAGGACGCCCGCCAAAGGTGTCGAGACAGGAGCAGCAAGAGAGTGAGCAAGGGGCCTCCACATCTGCTGAAGCCACAGGAGAAGCACCACGTAGGAGCATGCGGAAGAGGAAGATAATGCACAAGTAGTCACAAGGGTAGTCACTTGCGTGTTATGTTGTGTTTATTTTTGAAATGCCATCAGTTGCTTGTTGTGATAAAAATTTCTGATGGCAAACTGTTGAAGTTGTGGCCTGTGTCATTTCGTAAATGGGACTTCCACATTGAGGGCTTAGAGCGACTTGCAATTGTCAGTATGGTGGTCAGAGTGATAGGAATCCGTAGGTTCTTGTCCATTGTCGATGGTCTGGTAAGAAGGTGCGAGGCAAAAGTGTTTGATTGTGCAGGCTAAGCAAATCTAGCCAACATGAGTGCATCCCTTGCATCCCGGGCAGCAATGTGGTCGCGCTCTGGCGCCTTCTGGCCTGTGCAGTTTCAGGTGGGTGAACAGCAGCTTGGCGCTCCTGTTGTTGCTCCTGCTGTTGGTGCTGCTGTTGTTCAGGGTTCTGCTGCTGCCGCTGCTGGTCTTTGTCCAAATCTGATGTCCAGGAGGAAAGGAAATGTTAGGGGGAATTAAATACGTGGGGTTACGGGGGTAGGGTGGGATATGTGTACTGTGGGGATTAAAGCAGGGACAGGGTACTGGATTTGGATGATCAGCCATGATCGTATTGAATGGTGGAGCAGGCTCGACGGGCCGAATGGCCTACTCCTGCTCCTAGATTCTATGTTTCTATGTTTCTATGAAATAAATGGTTCCCATGATTCTGCTATATATCTCAGTGGAGGAAGCGTTCAGTCAAGGTGGGGAGAGGGGTTTCCCAGGAGGTCACACTGGAGATGGGTGTCAGGCTCCAAACTTCCACAACAATGGGTATGCCTGCTAAAAGTTCCCCCAGACCTGAGACAACAAAGTTCTGCCACCTGCAAAATGATGATTGCTGAAAACTCCTTTTTAATGGTGGAGCTGCAGCTGTTACTAAGCAATCCACTTGTGAGGCCGCCAGGATTACCTGGCGTGTTCCAGAGGAGGCGTGTAGGATGGGGGAAATGTCTAAAAATCAGAAAGGCCTCTCAAAATTGGATTATAGAGGCAATTAAGTGCTTGTTAAGGGCCTTAAGGGCCTATCCCGCCTCTTGGAGGTGGGATGGAAACGGGGTCTGAAACCCCGATTCTGGGAAAATTGCTCGGAGGCGGGATGAGGCGGGATCGGGCCCGCACGCCATTTTTTGCGATTTTAACACCTCACACTCCTCCAATCCTGCCTCCTCGGCCCTGGCAAAATCGAGCCCCATGTCTCAGGTTGACATGCTGTCTGACCAACTGAGTATTTGCAGCAGCTT
Organism: Squalus acanthias; assembly: GCA_030390025.1. Classification (NCBI taxonomy): domain Eukaryota; kingdom Metazoa; phylum Chordata; class Chondrichthyes; order Squaliformes; family Squalidae; genus Squalus; species Squalus acanthias. Next base: position 49,026,291 of record CM059428.1, on the reverse strand, counting down.
ATGCTGTCATTTCACATTTACAGCACCCGCTTACAGATAGAAGAGGAAGACGCAGAAGAGGAAGACACAGAAGAGCAAGAAGCCGAAGAGGAGGAATCAGATGGAAGGATGCATCCCAGACAGCCCCTTTGTGGTGGGATCTCCTGCATGGGTCCCACTGGCTGGGCAGGCTTCCTCTTCTTGTTGACCCATTGACTGGGCAGTCTGCATTTCTTGGGTGTGTAAAATGAGGAAGGCACAAGGGTGGAGTTGTGCTGACGGAAGGGCGGGAAACCTAGAGGTGCATGCCAGAAGGGGGATAACGTACAAGGATACCGGCATCTTGTATCCTTTCAGCCCCGCTGCTGGCCAAGGGCCCAGCTATGCCCCTGCCAAGAATGGCCAGCACCGTCTCCTCCAAGGGGGTAAGGTGATGCTAGGAAAGGTAAACGTGCCTCATCATTGGTGCAGATTGTTGATAGGTGAGTGATTGGGGGTCCTGCATTGAGCAATATGTGAGGCTAGTGGTGCAGTTGGTAGGAGACGACTTTTGAAGTTGCATTTACTGACCTTGACCAGTGGTCTGAGGTCATGAAGCTTCTTTGGGCACTGGAGCCAGGTGGTGGGGGCGACACTGCTGGCAGTGACGGCCTTAGTGATATACTCCTACATTGTTCTTTCTGGAGGGCTTCCTGACCCCTGTGGGTAGAGGGCCTGTCTTGCAGTGTTGACCCCCTGCACAAAGCTGGAGTGCTACATGCGAGACCCTGGGTGCCCCTTCCTTGGCTTGCTGAGCCATTTGTGTTAGTGCTGAGGCAGTTTTCCCATTTGTTCAGTTTAGGAAGGTAATTCAGCTTTAAGAGCTGAATAATCACATTTGGAACTTCTTTTGCATATTGAATATTTGTAAAAAGACAGAAAGGGCTGAAAAATGTATTGAATCAGTGCATTTTATTTTGTCTTGCTTCAATGTGTATGGCCCCTTTAAATTTCAGAGCTCCTCACTGCCCACAATGCATTGCGAGCTTCACAGCCTCGCACACGGATGCTGGGGAAGCAGCAACGCCGCACCAGGACTACAAATTGGTCCCGCATCCCTCGTGCAACGCCACCAGGACGGCGTTGCACCTAAGGTTAGCGCTGCGCCGCCTACCTCCATGCCCCCCATACCAATTTAGGTCGGTTAGTGCTGCGGTCATTTCGGGTGGCTGTTAACGGCAGTTGCCACTGACTTTGCTGGCAATCACCAATTTATCCCCCTTAGGCACTGTGTGAAGGGATGTGGTGCAGCCAGCATTCTAACATATATTCCTCTTCTGTTTCTGTAGATAGAGCCAAGAACCAGACTGACCTGATGCAGATGAGGAATAACTAAGCATCCCACAGCACCTGGAGTCAGTCACTATACTCATAACAAGCATCAACACTGGCGCATCCATCTCAGAGAATTTGAATAGACAGCCTTGAGGAGGGTGCACTGGGTGAAGAATAGAGCATGAGTGAGCAGGAGCATGTGGTGGCGTCAGTAGAGCTGCAAGACCCTGATGGATGGAGGGCCACCTCACGTCTTTCCCCACCTGCAAAGACCTGGGGTTCAGACTTCATGCTATTTGAGAATGCACAAAAAAACCATGCAAAGTGTGATGGCTATGGAGGACTCCACTGCTCGCATCTGTGCAGCCGTGCAAGACTTTGGGCTAGAAATTCATGGCCTTAGCGCCACTCCTTAGCACCATTAAATGGCGATAAAATGGCGGCCGCCGCTCTTTCGCCAGCAGCTGGCAGGTCCCGCAGCAGCCATTTTCGTCCTTACCTTTGTGCTGCCGGTAACTGGCAGTGCCATCCCGACAAAATGGAGGCGTTGTGACGTAAATCGCCGTGCAACGCCAACTTAACATCACAAGCGCGAACTTCGACCCTAGCGCTGAATTCAGCGCTGGATCTGAAGCACGCCAGGTTAACCTGGTGTGGAAGCAACTGACAGTGGCAATGTCTGCACCACTTAAAGGGACACACACATCGGCCGGAATTTTCAGAGTTAAGAACGGGTGGGTTGGAGGCGTGGGGGGGGGGGGAAGTGAAAGTTGTACAAATGTAAAACCCAACCCCAACCCGCCTCCCCCCTGCCCACTTTCACCTTTCACTCAGCAGGGACGGGGTGGGGGTGGAGCGGGGGGTCGGTGGGTTGTCAACCCGCTGCCAGGAGGTGTGTTGGAATTTAAATATGATAATGAGGCCTGAAGCCTCTACTTTAACCTGCTTTGCCGGTTTTACTGCAGGTGGCCGGGGATCCCGGGGCTCAGGATTCCTGGTGGCTGCAACGAGGCGGCCTCAGCCTCAGGGAGCGATCCTTGTGGGCCAGGAAGAGCGAGAGTGCTTGATCCCAGCCCCCCAATCCCCCCCACCATCAGCCTGTCCCTCCCCAGGGTCAGGGATCGGACCGCCCCAGGGATCAGACACTCCTCCCGGGTCTGGAACAACCCCCCAGGATCGCAACTCGGCCCGGGGTCAGGGATCGGACACCCCGGGGATTGTGACTAAGCCCTGGGGTCGGGGATCGGACACCCCGGGGATTGTGACTAAGCCCCGGGGTCAGGGATCGGACACCCCGGGGATTGTGACTAAGCCCCGGGGTCGGGGATCGGACACCCCGGGGATTGTGACTAAACCCCGGGGTCAGGGATTAGACCCCCCGGGAATTGTGACTAAGCCCTGGGGTTGGGGATCGGACCCCCCCTGGGCATCAATCTCACTCCCCCCCCCACCCCCCCAGGAGGTTGGGGATCGTACTCCCCCTCCAGGGTTGGGGATTGGACCCCCCCTGGGGGATCGGACTCCCCCCAGAAATCAGACCCACCACACAGCTTGGAACCCCCAGCGCCCCCCCAACAACCATCCTGGGCCCAGCACTTACCTTGTCCTGTGGCCTCCTTGTCCGCGTTCTCCGCACGACTGGAAGCCAACCTTTCAATCAGGCTGACTTCCGGGTGGGGAACCCACCCTTCATGTCGCAGTTAAAACACCACAGCGTGTCGGGAAACCCGAACTTCCGGGATTCCCGCCATCTCCGGGTCCCCCCGCACCGTGCAGGTGGGACCCGGGAAAATCCAACACATCGTTCAGGTAAGTTTGGATTTATGGATTTGGACTGGGTTTTTTTGATTTTATTGAAATGGTGGCTTGCTACAATAGATGTGAAAAGTTTTTTAAGTGTGTAGGGAGTGCTGCTGGGCGCTTGCAAGGGTAAATGAAGGCCTTTGAGAAGACAGAACTTGTTGCAAATACTCAGCAGGTCAGGCAACATCCGTGGAGAGAACAACAGAGTTCACATCTCAGGTCGAGATGCTGCCTGACCTGTTGAGCATTTCCAGCACTTTATGCTGTCATTTCACATTTAGAGCATCCGCTCGCAGAGAGAAAAGGAAAACTCAGAAGAGGAAGACACCAAAGAGGAGGAAGCAGAAGAGGAGGAATCAGACAGACGGTTGCATCCCAGACAGCCACTTTGTGCCGGAATATCCGAGATGGAATCATCTGCCTGTGGTCTCAGTGACCGCTATCCCCAGTTCCCTTTTCAACATTAGTCCCACACCTTACCTTCCATCTGTTACTGACCAGCACAGCGTCCTCTTGGCCACGATGCTGAAATAAAAGCCACCAGAAGCAAACTTTCCAAATCAACTATATGCATCTAACCATCCAATGTGACATCAAGAAATCAACTCATCACCCTTATGCATTCCCTTAGTGACTGTCTTGTGTGAGCCTTTGCCTATCCTACTGATGTCACGCAGTGCTACCCCAGTGGCTGCAGCATGGCTGGTGGAAGGCTGCTGACTTTCAGTGGGGGACACTGCAAATGGCCTTGTTGGTTGACCTCGAGTAGCAGGTGGCTGGGAGTGTCAAATCAATCTGCTTCTTTTTATTTTTATTCACTCTCCTCTCCCTCTTCTTGGTCACCCACTGGCTGGGCAGGCTGCATTTCTTGGGTGTGCGAAATGAGGAAGGCACAAGGGTGGAGTTGTGGTGATGGGAGAGTGGGAAAGAATGAGGTGCATGCTAGAAGGAGGATAACGTATGAGGATACCAGCATCCTGTATTTTTTCAGCCCCGCCGCTGGCCAGGGGCTCAGCCATGCCCCTGCCAAGAATGGCAAGCACCCTCCCCTCCAAGGAGATGAGGTGAGGCTAGGAATGGAAGATGTGCCTCATGATTGGTGCATATTGTTGCTAGATGAGTAATTGGGGGGGGGGGGGTCATGCATTGAGCAGTGTTTGAGGCTAGTGGTACAGTTGGTAGGAGACGGCTTTTGAAGATGCATTCACCGACCCTGACCAGTGGTCTGAGGTCATGAAGCTTCTTTGGGCACTGGAACCAGGGGATGGGGGTAACACTGCTGGCAGTGACAGTCTTGGGGATGTACTCCCACATTGTTCTTTCTGGAGGGCCTCCTGGCCCCTGTGGGAAGCCGGTTACAGAGAACGTCAGCGTATGACATTTCATCTGTCAAAAATTTTTGACAGATGAATTGTCATCATTTGACAGCTTTGAGAAGCTATCAAATACCGACATTCTCTGTCGTTTGGTGAGTCCTTGTATTCAAGACTCACCAAACCTATTTTCTGAGCAGAAAGCAGATGGCTGTTGCATCGGAGAATGCAGCAGCCATTCTGTCATCTCTGCCATTGAGATGCTGGAGCCTCCGGATCCCCAACGATTGAAGCCTGCAGGAAGAAACAAAGGTAAGTAAACTTTTTCTAACGCTTTTCACTCACCTCACATACTTACCTCTCCACTCTTGCACCCATCACTCACCTCCACAGCGCACTTTTGGACCCCTCCGATCCCCACAGACCCTCTGCTCGCCTCGCTGACCCTGGCGGGGCTTCCCAACATCGTGAAGCCCGCACCTCTGCTGGAAAAATGGGGATAATCCTCTTAACTGCCTGTTAACTAACTGTTAACAGGCAGTTAAGTGGCTGTAATCCCCTTCCCGCCTCCAGGAGATGGGACCCGGCGCGGGTCGGGGACCCGCCTCCTGGGAAGATGGCATGAAGGCGGATTGGGGGCAGCATGGGTACCCGCCCCCAGATTCTGCCATTGTCCCAGCAGTCCCACCTCCAAACCCGCCTCCCCAGGGCTGGCAAAATCGCCCCAATGTTGCTGAAAGTATATTGATACAGTGCATTATGCATAAGTTGAGAGGGCTGTTAATATATTGGAGGCACATGGACTTAGCTGAAAATCTCATCTGAGAGCCTGGCGTATAGCTATAGCTGCCTGCAAAGGTGTTTCGTGCTCTGCTCTTGAATGTGGGTGGATCTTCTGTCCTTGCAGTTCATGAAGGTCATGGTATTGTGTGTAGAGCCCAGGCGGGCATCACTAATAAAGCCTTGGACTGTTGGGTCATCCAGCAATGCAGAAAAATTGCAAGGATTTCTCATTCTGCTGTTCAGTGATGAAAATGTTGAAGGTAGTTAACCTGGTGAATAACGCTTAATGAATCTCTGCATTGTAGATTGACTGATGTTGCTGGTGTCCCTGTGGTACCTTGGAATGCACCTGAGGAATAAAAGTTCAGGGCTGCAGTGACCTTAATTGCCATGGAGGTTCTCTGCGGTCAGATTCCAGCCGACTCTCACTGCCTCTCTGGTGAAGCAGAGCCTTTTGAATATATTTTTCCTTGGATATTCCCAAGTATATATTCTTAGGTGTGTACACACAGCTGCATAGACAAGGGCAGGTGTGAGTAATAAGTCTCTGATGCAAGTGACCCTGCCTCCTTTCATCCTCTTCTTCCTCCTCCAAAAGGAATTTCACATCCAAAATTTTGGTTGTAGCAATCAAAAATCTTGCTACCAAAACACCATCCAAATAACACAGCAAACTAAAATGCTGGAAAAAAATAGATCCATTCTCAAAAATCAAGTCAACAATCAGAAGTGGTCCAGAAGTCACTTGCTGTCAGATTAGGACATGCGCGATCCTCATTGCCTATTTTATATGGGCGATCTGAGCATCTGCTCAGATGAGAGAATTGAGGATTTGGGCTAGCTATCATTATCTTATTTGAAACATTTTTTAATATTGTAATGAAGTTACTCACACATTTAGTGCAAGAGCACCTTAAGACAGCCTGAAAGAGCAACCAAAAGATTACACTTGCTGAATTGATTGGAAATGCCACAAAAATGAATGCCCAAACTCCGCTTCGCATGTTTTGTGCTGTGTTTGTAATGTGAGTGTGTATGTATTAAGTTTTGCATTGTTCATCTATAAACCACAGATATTTGTAATTGTATAAGAAGCATACAACAGGTCACAGCACAGTGCACCTCAAACTTGGCCTTCAATCACCACACTGAAATACAGAGCTGTGTACTTTGAATGGGACATCCAGTCAATGCACAGGAATACAGAAGTTATTTCAGCTTTGCACCAACGCTAAACTTCTGTAGTGTAACTCGGGTGTCAAAGGCTGAACTTACTCTGAAGTGAAGCAGAGTGAGATGACCTCTTCCAGAGAGTCTCATTCTCCTTAGCACTTTGGTCAGACCAGGCCGACATAAGATTCAAAACTATAAATGTGAATTGGTATGAAGCAAAACCACTTCATTCTGATGCACTCTTACTTTCAGACTGTTGCTAGTCCGGCTTTTTGGAAAATTATTATAACATGCAGACTAATAGTTCTAATAAAAACTCCAGTTATCACTTAAAATATCTATTTTTAGAAGGTTTATTGGGTTCAGCAAAATCAGAAATGGATGATAGAGAATGGAATACTTTTCTATTTTGGGCACCCTGTATCAGCATTGAGTATCACCAGGTGAAGGGCAAAGCTCCCTCTACTCTGCTCAAATAAACTGCCTTAACTTCCAACCACACTGTAGCAGTGCGACATTTTATTCACTTCCCACACTAACCATCATTGTAGACTCTTTCAGTGAAATTCCTAACCTTGTGCCAAATTGTGCTGAACCTGAGTGTGGAGGTGGAAGACATGGGTATGGTTCTTAATGAATATTTGTGTCTGTTTTCACAAAAGAGAGGGACGATACAGACATTGCAATCAGGGGGGAGGAGGAGTGTGAAATGTTAGATGAAATAAACATAGTGAAAGAGGAAGCTAAACCCTTTAATAGGGGTTTAGCATCTTTGAAAGTGGTTAAATCCTGAGGCCCGGATTAAATGTATCCCAGACTGTTAAGAGAAGTAAGAGAGGAAATAGCAGAGGCTCTGACCATCATTTTCCAATCCTCTCTGGCTACAGGTGTGGTGTCAGAGGACAGGAGGACTGCTAATGTGGTACCCTTGTTTAAAAAGGGAGAAAGGGATAGACCGAGTAATTAAAGGCCAGTCAGCTTAACCTTGGTGGTGGGAAAATTATTGGAAAAAATTCTGAGGGACAGGATAAATCTTCATTTAGAAAGACACGGATTAACAGTCAGCATGGATTTGTTAAGGGAAGGTCCTGTCTGACTAACTTGATTGAATTTTTTGAGGAGGTAACAAGGAGGGTCGATGAGGGTAGTGCATTTGATGTAATCTATATGGATTTTAACAAGGCTTTTGATGAGGTCCCGCATGGCACACTGGTCACGAAAGTAAAAGCCCATGGGATCCAAGGCAAAGAGGCAAGTTGGATCCAAAATTGGCTCAGTGGCAGGATACAAAGGGTAATGGTTGAAAGGTGTTTTTGTGACAGGAAGACTGTTTCTAGTGGGGTTCCGCAGGGCTCAGTACTGGGTCCTTTGCTTTTTGTGGTATATATCAATGATTTGGACTTGAATATAGGAAGTATGATTAAGAAGTTTGCAGATGATACAAAAATTGGCCGTGTGGTTGATAATGAAGAAAAAAGCTGCAGACTGCAGGAGGATATCAATGGACTGGTCAGGTGGGCAGAACAGTGACAAATGGAATTCAATCTGGAGAATTATGAGGTAATGCATTTGGGGAGAGCTAACAAGGCAAGGGAATACACTATAAATGGTAGGACACTGAGAAGTGCAAAGAATCAGAAGGACCTTGGAATGCATGTCCACAGATCCCTGAAGGTAGCAGGACAGGTAGATAAGGTGGTTAAGAAGGCATATGGGATGCTTGCCTTTATTAGCCGAGGCATAGAATATATGAGCAGGGAGGTTATGCTTGAACTGTATAAAACACTAGTTAGGCCGCAACTAGAATACTGCGTGCAGTTCTGGTCACCACATTACAGGAAGGTGTGATTGCACTAGAGGGGGTGCAGAGGAGATTTACGAGGATGTTGCCTGGGCTGGGGAATTTTAGCTATGAGGAAAGATTGGATAGGCTGGGGTTGTTTTCTTTGGAACAGAGGAGGATGAGGGGGGACCTAATTGAGGTGTATAAAGTTATGAGGGGCCTAGATAGAGTGGATAGGAAGGACCTATTTCCCTTAGCAGAGAGGTCAATAAAAAGGGGGCATAGATTTAAAGTAATTGATCGGAGGTTTAGAGGGGATTTGAGGAGAATTATTTTCACCCAGAGGGTGGTGGGGGTCTGGAACTCACTGCCTGAAAGTACTTTGATATGCACTTGAAGTGCCATAACCTACAAGGTTATGGACCAAGTGTTGGAAAGTGGGATTAGGGTGGATAACTCTTTGTTGGCCGGCACGGACAAGATGGGCTGAATGGCCTCCTTCTGTGCTGTAAATTTCTATGATTCTATGCTTCTATAACTATGGATAGTTTTGTGCTGTGGTACTGGGTTACTACCTCATTTAGAAAACCTTGCAGATAGCAGAAAGAAATTATTCTCAACCCACCAAATTCAAGTCCCAGTAGTGGAAGGATAATGTGCTAACACACTATATCACCCAATCTCTGTGAATCCACACATACAAATCTTGAGAGTTCGTTTCAAGAATATCTTCAGAACTAGCTTGTCGTTGCCACCTCCAAAAAAATAAAATGCCATATATTTTCATATTAAATAGAAATGTTTTATTTCCAAGTAAACTACTTTCAAAAACATGAAGTAGAGCAAACACGTTTCTGTATAAAAATACATACTGACTAATAATCACACAAGAGACCAATATGGCCTGTATGATACATTAGGACACTGTTTAAAATACAGTCAGTAACCAAAGCTATGAATGTGTCAAAATAATATGAGCAATACTTTAAATATTTATGTAAATTAATGCCTCATTTTCAACAGACAGTTATTAATATTGTTTGTTACCCACTTCATCAACATTTCAAACATACAATTGTTCCTATCACACCATTGGTTTATGTTGGCTGTCAATGCTTATTATCTTTTTAGGAGTAGCATTGTATCATCTCCTTTACATTTCATCTACCAAATATATAGATGTAACATCTGGCTGTACAACAGAAAACACCAACTAAATATATTACATACATCCAGACTCAACTGCAGCCACACATACAATATGCCTCGTGTCATTATATACATCCAGACACTGTTATTCAACCAGACAATGTAGGCAACCACATATATCCAGACACTGTTATTCACAAATGTAACCAAACACACTGCCATTATATATATTCACACTATCACACTGCCATTACATATAAATCCACATTATCACACCCAAACACACTGTCATTATACACAAACATGCCAACACTGTGTGTGACATATAATTCAGACACTACAGTATTCAAACCAAATGTGTTCATGAGAGATTAATGATATTTCTAGGGCATATTTTTAGTCAACAACACTTACAAAAAGTGAGGTAGAATTAAATTAAAAAATGCGATTCTGCAAGTTTCAGCATTCCATTTAAAAAGTCTGTGAAATATATTAAATTGAGCATTTGCACTTTGTACACATTGTTTATGTACATAAATGTTTTGAATGTGTCTTTAAATCATTGCTTCATTTGATGCACTAGATTCCACTTCCTGTCGTTTACTGCAATCTTTTGGCTATATGACTTGAAGTTCACTCTGGTTATCATTCTGTTTAATCTCCTTATGCCAGGATTCAGTGAGAACTCCTCAGTTTAGTGTGTTATGTGCATCTCAGCCCTTTTTGGTAGACACACATCCATACTGTAGTTTGTGAACGTGAATTGCATAATTTATATCATAGCTTACTTTATGTCAAACTTGTTTCATTTGGAAGATGCCTTGTTGTAATTTCCATTCTGCTGCTCGGTCTTTTTTTCATAAGGCTAGGCTGTAGCTTGGACTCCATCAGTTTTGGCAAGCTCCTCACTGAAGTGTCAATCCCTGGTCCCTTGCCAGAACAGACTGGCAATCTATTCTGTGGAAGCAGCCAACGCGTGCTGTTTTCTTTGCCTCTGTTAACTGGCAGCCTGTCAACGCTTGCAGTCCCTGCATTGTGTCACGGGGCCTGCCATGGAAACTGGTAAACTCTTCACTTTATTGTGGCTGTCTTGTCTTGCTTTCCTTATTCTGTTTATCCATTTCATCGATGTAGGTAAATGCTTGCTGTTTTCTGGCTCCAACCTTCAAATCAAAGCATAAATTATGTGAACACTCTCTGTTTGGTAATGAAATCATGCTGACTGATCTATAAGTGCTTGTTTTACAGGAATGTTGCATATAAACATTATAATTTATTTCTGACTATTTCATATTAAATTAGTTCTGGCACTAATTTCATTTCTGATTTAAGAGTTCATTCATGTGGGAATGTTAGGGTAAATTTTCCAATCACACACTCCCAATGCAGAACCTGGCCTATTTACCCTATTATCCTTGCAAATAACCAATCTGGATTTTGAACACTGAAAAATATTTTGAGGAGTTTAAATCTTACAATGGGGATGGATTCCCTCTGGTCACTATTTGTAGTGACATTGGGCCAAAAATTGATCCCGCTGTGCGAGAGTATGCACTGCGTACTCTCGCGTATTCTCTCTCCAATTGCCGGTTTTCTGCATGCCCTGCGCATGCGCTGAAAACCGGCACTTGGTCTTTGGAAAAGGGGGCGGTTCCTCGGTGCATCGCGTGCGCGCTACAGGCTGCGCGCACGCTGTGCACTTAGTGCTTTGAACGCGCAGGTAAGGACGGAAGATTTTAGAAATGGAAAAAGGAGGAGTAAGACCCACTTTTAACAAGGTAAGTAGTGAATTAAGTATTTTTTGAATTTTTTTTAACAGGTATATCTTTTTTAGAGACTTTAAAGACAGGTAAGTTTATTTTTATAACTTTTTAAAAGATTTTAAATTTTTTCAAAAATTTAATTTTTTATTTAAAATGGTTAATTTATTTAACTATACTTATTTTATTAATGTGATGGTTTTTTTTTTAAATTTAATTGAGGTTTAGCTGTTATTTTGGGGGGGTGTAAGATTCATAGCTTTCACAGCACGTATGTGAAACTTATGAATGGAAGATGGTGTGCTGCCATTGGCTCTAACTGAGTCACGTGATCCCACAGCTCGCACGAATTCACTACGACGGTGGGATACGCAAGCACTGCCCAGCTGATGTCTGGAACATCAAGTTCGTGCGAGCTGGATCTGAAAAAGCCAACGCGGAGTGAGAGATCGCGGGGAAGCCTTACCCCCGCGGGAACAGAGCGAGATCAATTTCTGGGCCAATGTAAACCTGCTCTTTTAGATTTACGATTCTGCTGATAGGAAATCTTCCCTCTATTTTTACATTGTCACTAACATGTAGCAACCAGAGGAAATCTTCCCACATTGTATTGTTACATAATCAGTTTTGACATACAGAAATATGATGAGGGTGTTTGTTTCAGGCGATAAGTGAAATTGAATGAAACTCACTTTTTTGTGATGTTAAGGAGACGTTGATAAACACATTTCAGTCCTATATCTGTGCAGTCCTGTTTGTTCTGGCCCGTTCTATCTGACTTTGCCTCCAGGTGGTGCTTTTGTACTTTGGTCTTCATTTGAAATCTACAAAGATAATAAATGGCTGTGTTTTAATTTTACATTGAAATCTTTCTAAAGTTAATGGCCCAGATTTTGCGGTCAGCGACGAAGTGACGGTGCTCACCGCTGACATCAAAGAAAGCTGCCCACAAATATCTAGCAATCTCTGTGGCGTCAATTTCACTTTTCCCGACGTTAATTTGATTCTGGCGCCAGGTCCAGGGGATCTCCAGCACCAGCAACAATGATGTCATCAAGCAGGCTAAGTAGCCAATCACATTGAAGAATTTTCACAGACAGCAAACCAGGAAGTAAAATGCACTGTTTATCCTTCACTTTTTATAAATTTTACAGAGAGTGCAATAAAGATTGGGACTTACACATGGGATTAAGGGAGAAGCTGAAATATCAAAAACAAACTTTTAATAAAAATATGGAATATTTATCATAATGGAAAAATTTGACATTCCACAAATATAAAATTAGTTTTTCAGGTCCAGAGAGGTTGTTCAGCAGTAATTATGACTTAGTACGCTGTTAAAAACCCAGTTACACCTCATTGAACAAGGCTTAACTTTTTCAAGGTTTATTAACAGCGATATTACAGCATAAAAGCAGAAGTTCTTGTCAGTTCAGTGATTTCTCAAAGATTGCCATCTGCGGGGTCTTCAACAGCACCTCATGTGGAGGAGCAGGGAATCACTGACAACAACTTCTGGATTTCCACATTTAACTGTGCATGTGTGGATGCCAGAGGTTGCTGTCAGTTTCACAGGGTAATGATGGCGAACGCTGACAGTTTTGCGTCATTACAACTTCAAAATTCAGGCCAATAACTAGAGAGTCAAGAGCTATCCACATATCAGTGAAGTTCATCTTAGCCAGTAACCTTTGAGCAGTAACTCAAACAACAAAGATCAACAATCCTAAAAGGAAATGATCTAACACAGAGATTGGTATAAGTGACTGGGAGTGAAGTATACTGCAGGGCAGAACATAAACTTTAAGTTTGATAGCTATTCCTAAACCAGTGAAGGTTTATTGTTGCTGTTGATCATTTAATATTATGTATTGACAATACATTAAAATAAATATACATTTATAGCACACAGGAAGTCAAAACCAAGTGTAGTTTTCAGATGAAGCAGTGTTGGGGGTGATAATTGGACCAAAGCATGCAGAGGTAATTCAGTCCCCATTTTAAAGTCATATTTTCTGTCCTTATTTTTATATTATACTTTGGTTTTATTTATAGTTAAATAGTAAAACTTACAACAATTTGGGTAGCTGAGAGTATCTGCTTGGTTGGAGCATGAGTTTCTCTGCAGTCGAGGCCCAATGGGCTGAGAAATGCAAAACTGGAGCACTACAGTGCCACCACTGGTAGAAAGATGTGATTACAGCGCGGCAAGTTTACAGAAGCAGTTTCTATTATGAGTATGGACATAGGGATTTCTAATGGAAAAGGTTGAGCCGGAAGAGATAGATGCAATCTTTGATGTTTTATATGTATATGATTACATAGTTGCAAAAGGGTAGATTTGACAAACTCGTGCTAGAAATGGTGGAGCCTCGTGCAGTACAACACAAATCAGGAAATCCTGGGCAGTTGCAGCATACATTTATAAAACCGGCCCTCCACTTTTAGTTACATATTGTTTTGGGAATAGGTGCATCTCTGATCTCTTTAAGCCCCAAATAATGAATATAAATGCATTAATCAATGATTAACAATTATTTTCGTTAAGACCTAACGTTTGCTTTTTCTTTTCTAACAAATGAGGTCTGTGGACTGAATGTTTTGGTGCTGGATGGTTCCACAACTCCTTGGCTTTAGGCCGAGCTATTTCTATCTATAATTAAAGTGATTAATGGAAAAGCGGGTGTTCCGGAACATTTTCTACCTCGGTGTCTGCTGCCCGTCTTCACAGAATTGCCAGCACACACTGTCTTCTTGGCTGCTGCATTCACACCTTGGCCTCGATTCCGCCAGTGTTGCCAAATTGTTCTTGACAGACCGTCTGACCCGAGGGGAATTGCCCAGTCCGTACGGGACAATCCGCCTGAAGGACAAAAATAAATCAAACCACTGTTACCAAAAGCAACCGCACTGGGTGTGTGTGAACCTGGTAAAGTGTCAGGAGCTCCCTCCCTCCCTCTGACACTTTACACTATCCTTTATCGCACGTAATATAAGCATAGTTATCATTAGGGCCGGAGAAGCCGCAACGAAATCGAATATAATCCAACAAGATTGCTCTTTAACGGGTATTAATGTTTGCCCCTAAATGTATCTTAGCCCGTGCTATTTTAATGCAGAAAACTCGCCAGTAGTGGTGATGGCCCCTTTTTCGGGGGGGCTGCTGGTGAGTTTTCTTGAGAGACCGGTGATTAGAATGGTCCTGCTGACCATCTATTGAAGTGTGTGAGTCTCCCCTGGGGAAGCTTTCATCATAAATTCACGCCACAGTGACTTGCCTCGCAGGTGCCTGTCCATCTGTAGTGTATGCTACAATGGCATTGGGGAATTCACAATAACAGAATGGGTTTTTTCAGGATATCTGGTTCGCTGGACCACTGTCAACCCAGTAACAATGCACTTCGTCATGTGACAGTGTGTGCCTGGGGTTAATACCGCTGCTCGCTGGGGGACATCAAGCCTCACCAGATCTCAGGCACTGACTGCCTGAGCTCCAATACTCCCTCTACGGAAAGTCTTCTACCCTGAGAGTCACTTACTCGGGTGTGTTGATCCAGATGATGTCCAAGTGGCAGAAGTAGATGCATTCCTTGTCCAGAAAAGAGGAGCAGGAGCAGCGCTTGGAGCGGCTGAGCCGGCGGGGAACCGGGCTGGAAGCTTGGCCGGCAGAGGAGGCGGGAGACACGGTCACTGCACCGCCCGACAGCGGAGACCCTGCGGGACAGAAAGAGAGACTTTCAGTGCCACACAATATCAGACAGAGAGACGAGAGGCTCTCACGGGTACATTATTGTGCATAACTTAATAAATTATATAAAGTTAATACTGGTTATTAATTATTGATAAATATGAATATCACAAACTAATCAAAATCTTCCCTTATATGCAACTGCAACTGGAGTGAAATAGTTTTTCCAGTTGAGTATTTCTTTTGTAGTGAAGCCGCCCGTGAAAGAAGTGGCTGATGTGCCCGGGGGGGGGGGAGGGGGGGGGCAGTGTGGGCTCTGGGCTCTGTACAGCCCGGGGGGGGGGGGCAGTGTGGGCTCTGGGCTCTGTACAGCCCGGGGGGGGGCAGTGTGGGCTCTGGGCTCTGTACAGCCCGGGGGTGGGGGGGCAGTGTGGGCTCTGGGCTCTGTACAGCCCGGGGGGTGGGGGGGCAGTGTGGGCTCTGGGCTCTGTACAGCCCGGGGGGTGGGGGGGCAGTGTGGGCTCTGGGCTCTGTACAGCCCGGGGAGGGTGGGGGGCAGTGTGGGCTCTGGGCTCTGTACAGCCCGGGGGGGCAGTGTGGGCTCTGGGCTCTGTACAGCCCGGGGGGGCAGTGTGGGCTCTGGGCTGTGTACAGCCCGGTTCCACCGAGCAGCATGACCCAGTAAATAGCGAACTGTACGCTCGGTGTAAGGCTGTAACATGGGGCGGGAGCAAGGTGTAAGTCACCGTCACACAGAGCTAATTTCGGTTACAATACAAGAAAACAAAACTCCAATAATCTCAGCGTGTGCTGTTTTGACCTGTAGAAACGGTTCTCTCTATGTCTGGAGTCTGTAAAGAACACCTGTGATCTGACTGCAGTCCTGGATAGCTCCAGCACAGCCCTGGTGCTCTCCCTCCTGAAAGAGTCTCAATAAGTTGCTGGTTCTCGTTACTGAGTAACGTGCAGCTCAGATCAACTCTCTGCTCTCCTGCAAACCGAGCTCGATGAGCTGTGGCTGGAGACAAGTGCACCTGCTGGTCCGCTCATTCACACACCGAGTTCACCACAGGCTGCTTTCCGCTTTCTTTTCACATATATCTTCAATTTTAACTCGCCAGCTAAGCATACTAGTGCCACATCTTACCGCTACAAAAGCGAGTTACTTTCAGCTGTGGGAATCTTTGCCACCAGGTAATCGAGGTTCCCAATCGGCAATGTGGTGTATTTGGGAAAGTCTCCTCACTCAGGTGCGAACAGCAGTCAGTCCTGCACTGGTCAGGGACCGCACGCACTGTTCCACCTTGGGCGGCGCACTCTTCTATTCTTTATAAAACATTTATTTTATAGATTTAATTTTTATGAAACTGTTTAAAATTAACAGTTTGAATCAGGAGGCCGAATATCGAGAAATCATGCAGCTTGGTTAGATACTGAAGATGCTATAGATATTGAAGAGTACTGAATTTATTACAAAAGCTTTGATCTTTGTATACATTAGATAGATAAAAGATAGAAAGATATGCATGGGAAGAGAGACATGTCTGTAGTCTCTTAATTCAAACTTGCTTAATACAAATTATCGGATAATTCATTATCACTAAAATCCCACTTTGCAGTTTTTCCATTGCTTAATTCAATGTTTTTGGATAATTTGTTTTAAGCTCAGATAACGACTTTGAATTATCTGTAGTAGATTATATAGTGATAGGTAGATTTTAAAGTTGCCGTGAGGATTTAGACCTACCTGTTGAAAAGGGCAGCCCCCACATCACAGTCAGCAGAGAAAAGAACACGTTAAACTCCATTTTCAAAATTAAATCAGGATGTTGTGGTCAGATAGTGTTCCTTGTTCTTTTCTTCTGCCTGGAGACTATCGGTAAGTTTCTGTAGTTGAGAAGTAAATGTGCAGAGGGTGAGCTGCAGGTTGAAGTTGGTTGTCAGTCTCAGGTGTAGTTGGAGAGCTGTGTCTACTCCAGCCCTGCTGTGCTGTGCTGCCGACACACAGCAGCGATTCTCCTTTTATATAGCCCGCGTCCCTCTGTAAACAGCTCAATGTGCTTTTATCCAAGACAATGTTATTAGTCACCCAGCGGAGCTGCAGACTTAGATAAGCAACACGCTGCCTGCAAAATAACCCCCTCCACAGACGGGGCGAGGCCAGCATACAATTAAAAAAAAGCTCTCTTTTTCTCAGCCTTCGCCATGAGTTCTGCCAGCAGGGGTGAGGCGGCACACACACTTCAGCAAAGGTCCAAGAGCCAATCAGAAACTTTTGGCCACAAATATATTCTGGTTTCTAACAACTGAGGGGATTTCTACAACTTGTCCACCTCAAAGTCCACGGCTTCTCCTCGCCAGCCGTTCGACACAACTGCTATCAAATAAACTAATAGGCAATTTTCTGACCGACCCAGTCTGAATCTGAGAAGCCTAAAGGTAGACTGAGCTTGAATTTGTGATAAAACGCCAAGTTTGGAAAAGGTTTCGAGTTTTAAAACGCAATAAAAGCCGTAGAGAGTGACTGTAGGAAGTCGGGGGAGCGACCTCACTTGTGAAATTAAGCTCGATGTTCCTGTCAGGTAAAAGCTAGTGAATTCCACCGGCGATATCTCGCCAGTCTTTTCCTGGGTCAGATGATTAGTTCACTGATCAGGCGCCCAGTACAGTAAGCAGTCTAACCAATGCTGGGCATGGAAAGCTCAGCGATCTGCATTGATTCAGCAGAACAGAAGGAGGTGCCCCTGAACAAGGTGATTAAACAGGAATTAGCCAAGACTGCAGGGAGTTTGATTCGTGACTTTTTAGATAAGACCGGTAAAGGTGACAGCGGGTCACCATGCCACTGTACAAAGAATCAATACCGCAAGGGCACCAATAATAACTTGCATTTATATAGTGCCTTTAACATAGTAAAACGGCCCAAAAGCGTTATCAAGCAAACATTGACATCGAGCCAAACAAACAAGGAGACATTAGGACAAGTGATCAAAAGTTTGGTCAAAGAGGTCGGTTTTAAGAAGCCTCTTAAAGGAGAGAGAGGTAGAGAGATAAACCACTAGCATAATCTCACCAGGTCTAATCAAACTAATAGAAACTTAAACTAAACCAGTATTTCCTTCGAGTTTGATTCATGTGGTTGTTGAAAGTTACAAATGAACCATTGCCGCTCCCCCTACTCAAAGATTAACGCCACTGTATAGGAGAACGGACACGTGTTTGCTTGTAGCTGTTTTGTCAACAGAATTTACAGCGTTCATCTGACCCGTGGCTGTGTGAAGCCCTGGGCTGTCCATTGACATGTGCAGCGGACACATGGACAGAGTTTCACTTGGCGCGTAGTCAGCCACAAGTCAGAAAAACAGGAACAGGGGAAAAGTGGATCATGTGGAATGAAGATGGACTGTGGTAAACATACCGATGAAGCCAATTACATTCTTAAAACAAGTAGTATTAGGCTGTCTATTGCTGGTTTGCATTCATTTATCCGACTCCCCAGTTAATAAATTCTTCGCCTTCCTTATAAATGTTTGTTTAAACTCCCCCTTCTCTCCTTCCGTGCTTTAACCATACCTGCAAGGTGCAAGAAACATGATAGGTGAAAACATTAAGCTGCAGACACAAGTTACTTTCACTGTTAGATTGGATTTATGCCAAATACATCGGGTGAACAAGTTTTCTGTCAGTTTATCTGTTCTTTAATTCGATTTAAAAACTGATAAGTATCAACTTTTGCATTGTTCTTAAAACAAGTTTTACATCGGGATACTGTTTCAACACGTTTCCATATGTCACGGTAGATTTACTAAAAACGATATAGATATTAAAAAAAACAAGAACAACGAGATGTTCTTTTTAAAAATCACGAAGAAAAATATATACAAAATAAGTACAAAGGTCTGAATCAGGGTTTAAACTGAAATCAGGTGGTTTAATCCCATTGAACACCTTTGTCATGGGATGTTAACGATGTCTAAGTGAAACACATTCGCTCCAGCCTCTTCATTCACCCACTTCAGATTTCTCACAAGTCGTAGTTTCTCGACGGAGAATTGTCTACTAAAGTCCCAACGCTTGTATTCAGGGTAAAAAAAGGCAATGTCCCATCGATTCCCAACTCTTTTTAAAGAATTATGCTCAGCCATTCGAAGCAGTTTGCAATCCCTGAAGGGTAATAATGAGAGATTGTCATTTGACCACTAGAGGGCATTACATAGCAAGGCAACGTGTTCATCTTAAAAGGGACCGTCTTCACAAAAGAAGTGCATGGGGGTGACTGGAGGCATGTGTCATTGTATCATCATGACAGCTCACACCAGTGATACATGATGCATGTCCACACCACTTGTGTCATGTGTGTTTATTTACAAACTATTAAAAGGTTACCAGATTTTTTTTTCATGCAACTAACGCTCCTTTAAGGGTTTGGCCTATGTTTGGGAGGGGATTCACACCATAAATTATTCTCTTCACAAGGATGGTGAAATCTCTGTAATGATGATTTGTAATTCTCCACAGGCCTGCCAAATGGTAAAGAGCTCCTGGTCTGTCAGAGCGAGCTCTCGGTGCCTCTGTTGCTACGCTCTGGGTTTGAACCAGGAGTCTGATATCCTGGATTCATATTGAAAACGCAACAGCTGCTTAATGGATGCAGCAATCTTTACAAGTGTGATTGAATAGGTTGTGGAAGTGAATAGTAAATATTATTAATAAACAGTGTTATATTTTATACTGTGAAATTACTTTGGACAGATGTGTTTTTAAACATTAGTTTTATAGATTTTGAGGGAGAAGATTCTTGGTCATTGTTACACGGTGATGGCATCAATTTTGTTTTGAGTGTCTCTGATCACAGCTACAGTTGACACAATGCAAAATATACGGTCTTGAAAAGTAGAGAAAACACATAAAACCATTAAGCAGTGTTTTATCATCATTCGTATAATGTGCGCGCATTACTGTCCGGAAAGATTACAATTCTTTGAATTTATTGTCAATTGTGAGACCCTCAGGTGCTAAGGCATTCATCAAGGGCATTACTGGTAGCAGGGAGGAGCTTGCATGACAGATGGAGCTTCTCAAGATGGAATCTTTGAAATCTCATTGTCTACTATGTTGATCTGCTGACTGCCTTCAGTGCAAGTTTGACTGTGTTCAGCTGCTCTGGCACTGCCTTGCTCACTGTCCAATGGAGTATGTCCAGGCATGCTACACCTTGTCAGTGTGGAAATTTGAGAGGGTCATCCCTGCCTTTTTTATGCTGATGTAACTGAGTGACTATCTCTGAGCACTGTTGAGGAATGCTTGCTTTATATGCTGTAATCTGAATAGCAAAGGGTTCCTCCCCCCTCCAACAGATTATCTGGTCATTATCTCATTGCTGTTTGTGGGACCTTGCTGTGCGCAAATTGGCTGCTGTGTTTCCCACATTTCAACAGTGGCTACACTTCAAAAAAGTACTTAATTGGCTGTAAAACGCTTTACATCCTGAGGTTGTGAAAGATGCTATATAAATGAAAGTTCTTTCTTTTACCAGTAGTAGAGAGCCTGACACTGCAGACTGAGCAGAAGGTGAATCATCTAACCTCTGCCATCTCAATCCATGGAATAGTTACTGGGAGAGAGGAGGTGAGCAACAGGGGAGATACACATTTGATAGATATCCAATATCAGTGTTAAAGTTATGGATAATTCACCCAAATAATGGCAAATCTAAGCTGTGCTATGTGGCAACAGTACATGAGCTTGTTTGACCAGGCACAGTGTAATGGATTGATGGCTGACTGTGGTATTTGCAAGCATGCAAATCTTTGATTCAGCCTCTTCTGCCAGGTCATTAAGTTCAGGAAAAGATACAAACATATTTTGTGTGTTGTGGGCATTCATCTATATGGGCATTGGTGTCTGCAATCACTACCACACCTACCTTTAAAGAACCTGCCAACAGGTATGGAATCAACTGCCTGTTCCACTTACTGCTAATGAAGTCACTGTCAGACATCCATTATTTCATCTATAATACAAGGAGCTGTTTCCTTTTTTTGTTTTGAGGATTGGAGGTCCTTGGTAGCTGTCAAAATGTGTCAGCTTGGCTCAGCTGGTAATACTCTTACATCTGAGTCAGAAGATTGTGGATTCAAGCCCCACTCCAGCCTTAGGCACATAAACTAGGCTGACAGTTCACTTGCTCAGTGTTACATTGTTGGAAGTGCTTTTGAATGCAATGCTAAACTGTAATCATATCCATCTGTTCAAATAGTGCTACGGGATGTAAAAGGTTTCTCAACCAACATCACCAAAAAAGTGTGGAATAACCATCCAGATAGAGCAGTGAAGTCACATTTTTAAAATGGACACCCCGTTGGGGGATGGCATTAGAATCTTTCCGGATGGATGAAGTAAGATGGGCTGAATTATCTTGTGATCTTGGGACTTGCTGTGTGTAAATTATCTGCTGTGTTTGCCTACTCACTTCAAAAATTGGATATGAAGTACTTTAGGTTTGGATGTGAAGTGTTTTGGGAAGTCTGCAAGTTCTTTTTTGTAATGTAGTCTCCATTAATCTGAGAAAATGTTTTGAACAGTAAAGAGAAAAAAAGTACCTCAAATAAAAATGGTTGACTCAAAGATTTATTATTGTGATAGGACGACTGAGGAAGGTCTTCTCTGGAATGAAAACATCAAGCTGATTAAAACACTCAACTTTACCTTGTCTTTTAATCAGCTTTTTGTCTTCCATCCAATAGAGTGCATACTCATTCATAAATTATGGGCTCATTATTCCCATGTTAGACAAGGTCCTGCAGATAATTAGCAAGAATCTGAGCAATTCATGACACTAGAAAGAAAAAATCTGTACAATAGCTGTGAAACTGCAAAAAGTGGGAATGTTACATTGACTCTACCGTGTCACTGGCATGTAACAGATCACAGCAGTAAGACAATGAATCCTGCAAGTTTAACCATAGAGTTTCTCAGTTTGTAGTAGGGAGGATTTCTTTTTACAAAACACTGGTGGGAGTTCCATTTCTTTTTAGTGATAATGTTAGCACAGCAATAAATAAGGCTGCGGTGAAGCGCCTTGGGACGTTTTACTACATTAAAGACGCTATATAAATGCAAGTGGTTGTTATTGTTGTCTGCAACTGTTAATAATGGGTAAGTCCTGAGTAATGTTGCAATGACACATACTGTGCCAGTAGGTGTTAGCAGGTTAATGTGCAATACCTTGTGACTGTGAGAATAAATATAGGCTGTGATGACATAGCTATATATAATATAACTAAACTGACACTGACCAGTCAGGTACTTTTTACTTTACACAAATTAATAAATGAGGAAAAACTTTTTCACCCAGAGGGTGGTTGGAATCTGGAACTCACTGCCTGAAAGGGTGGTAGAGGCAGGAACACTCACAACATTCAAGAAGCATTTAAATGAGCACTTGAAACGCCATAGCATACAAGGCTACGAACCAAGTGCTGGAAAATGGGATTAGAATAGACAGGGCTTGATGGCCGGCACGGACACGATGGGCCGAAGGGCCTCTTTCTGTGCTGTATAACTCTATGACTCTAATAGAAAGCAGAGGTGAGGGCATTTCTGGGTAAGGTATATTATAATTAAATTATGATAACCTCTCGGGTTAATAGAAAAAGAACAGGATTATAAGAGAACTTGGACTTTGTAATATTGCACCAAAGCTCCTCAAATGAACAAAGAGTGTGTGCCAGTCCCTTTGGAGACAGATGATGCTTTTTGTTTTAAAAAGTAAAATGTAAGATATCAGTGAATTCAAAATAAAAGTAGAATCACATTAAGAAATATAGTTAATGTGCATGGACAGTTCTTTATTCATTTTATAACAATTTATTGTCTCGTTAAAGACATGCTGTCTACTGCATTGTAAGTCTGAGTTGAGTGTCCACAAAAGAAATGTTGGCACAAACCCATTGTCAGCCAAATAATTGTCTACAAAGTTGATTCTAGTTCAAAAAATGCACACCAAAACCCAAAAACAATCAGCTGGGACTTTGATTTCACTGGCGGTTGAAGATCAAGTTGGCAGAAGTTCAACAGACTAAGTAACTGGTCTTGAGGAATTTATAGTTTATTAAAATACATGAACTGATGAGTCAGATAAACCTCAAGCCTCTATTCAATTGTTATTTAGTATTTAAGTAAAATAACAGAGATTGGAATTCAAGTGCTTGTACTCCTCTCCTGACTCTAATATATACCTGGCTCCAAAAACTTGCTGAATGTTCAAAAAAAATTCTCCACTGCAGATGTCATCTGATGTGGGAGATGTTATTTAGGCTGTATGCCCTGTGCTATTCTTGTTTGTATTAAAAATATATAAATATTACAGTTCTGAACTTCTGAGGCATATTGTTGCTATTGAGAGACTTAACTCATTTTTGAAAATTATGTTTTTGCTCCAATCGCTCGCAGTTACATCATTGGCTCCTTTCCCACTTGGTCATTAGAACAATACAAGTTGCAGCGCTGAAGGATTCCATTTGGCCCACTCTGGCTTTACTAACTCTTTGCTAGAGCAATCAGAACTAATCCCACTGCTTCCTTCTCTCTTCATTACCTCGTGTCATCCACTGCTTTAAATATTTATCTACTTTACACTTAAAAGATGGCCTCTGCCTCAACCACTCCTTATAACAAAGCATTCATTAACGCAACTATCTTTTCCTGACCGTGAAGATTGGTACGTGAGACTTTTACTCCTCCATGACTTTTGGTATCAGTGTTACTACATGACCTGGATTACGAGAGTTCTGATGGGGTCAGACAGATCAAAATGTCCAATTCAGTGGCCTAGTTGAGAAGTGACAATCAGAGGTAGTGTCATGGATTGGTGAATGCACTGGAAAGTTGGCAGTTAACCAGTGTAAATCCCTGGGATGTTATTTGTATTGATTCTATTACAGACAATCTTGTTCCCTGTTTTACACTTTTGCTTTAGGTTATCTACTTTTTGCATATTACAAGCTGAGAGATGACTTTTTACAACTCTGCCTAATTCTGTTGTTTTGAGGTTATGTATAAAAGATTCTTGTACTCATTTGTCCAAATTTATTGAATCAAATCTCATGTATGGTTCTTTAACACTGAAACCCATTATTACATTTTTAGGTGATTATACTAGATATTTTCTCATTTTCTGCATCACTGATTTTAACTGTAAGTGGACCTCGTGACCCCTATGATCACACGTACCTTTTCCTGCCCAATATTTCATAAATGACTGCAACAAAGAACCTTTACTCTGTTCACAAGCTTCTGGAATGTATCACGTGTCACCACATGATTCTCCTGACTTCGAAAGGCAGTCTGAATAGGCATGCTATCAGACTCAATCTCTAAACAAACTCATGGTTTTATCTAAATAAAACAGGTGTCACCGTTTGGGTTTCAGTGGGCATTTTTTTCATAAATAAGACCCAGACACAAGGGGGTGAAATTGGACAAACCCAGTAGCATGAAACGGGCTCATAGCTAATCGGCAGCCCGTTTTACACCGCGCCCAATTATCCATGCAGAAGTTTGCTTAACTTGATTCGCTGCTTTAGACTGCTCGGTGCTGAACTGTCAATCCAATGGCGTTCAGCAGGTATTTTAAATGTGGGGTGGGCTATTTTGTTCAAGAGTTCTAAACAATGGCCCCTTGGTTGGCAATGTCTGGTAATTCAGGAGACAGCTAGCACTTCAGTATTGCCAAACTACTGTGATCTTTGAGGCTTTTCAAACATCAAGACAGATACCAGAAATAAATCAAGGCAGCAGAAAAGTTGTGAAAGGAGAAATGCAGCAGAAAGACTGGAGAATTAAGGGAGAATTAACCTCTGCACTGGCAACAGCACAGATGGCAGAGCAAATCTAACTTCTTATGTTTAGAAAGACTTGTCCCCCCCTGCCCCCTCACCCCCTGCAAGTAGAAGCATAGAAGATAGGAGCAGGAGTAGGCCATTCGGTCCCTCGAGCCTGCTCCGCCATTTAATGAGATCATGGCTGATCATCCAAATTCAGTACCCTGTCCCTGCTTTCTCCCCATATCCCTTGATACCTTTAGCCTTAAGAAATATATCTAACTCCTTCTTGAATATATTTAATGAATTGGCCTCAACTGCCTTCTGTGGTAGAGAATTCCACAGGTTCACCACTCTCTGGGTGAAGAAATTCCTCCTCATCTCAGTCCTAAATGGCTAACCCCTTATCCTTAGACTGTGACCTCTGGTTCTGGACTCCCCCGCCATCGGGAACATCCTTCCTGCATCTAGTCTGTCTAGTCCTGTTAGAATTTTATAAGTTTCAATGAGATCCCCTCTCATTCTTCTAACCTCTAGCGAATATAAGCCTAATCGACCCAATCTCTCTTCATACATCATTCCTGCCATCCTAGGTATCAGTCTGGTAAATCTTCGCTGCACTCCCTCCATGGCAAGAACATCCTTCCTCAGATAAGGCGACCAAAACTGCACACAATACTCAAGGTGTGGTCTCACCAAGGCCTTGTACTACTGCAGCAAGACATCCTTGCTCCTGTACTCGAATCCTCTCGTGGAGTAGTGTACCTGTGTTCTTTATTTTGTACCAGGTGACTTTTATTATTCTCTGTATGCTGTATGTTTAGGTTACTGTCGAATAAAGTAGCTTATAAACAGCAGGGGGGTTATGCTTCAACTGTATAAAACACTAGTTAGGCCTCAGCTAGAGTACTGCATGCAGTTCTGGTCACCACATTACAGGAAAGACGTGACTGCACTAGAGAGGGTACAGAGGAGATTTACAAGGATGTTGCCAGGAGTAGAGAATCTTAGCTATGAGGAAAGACTGGATGGGCTGGGTTTGTTTTCCTTAGAACAGAGGAGGCTGAGGGGAGACCTTATTGAGGTGTATAAAATTATGAGGGGCCTAGATAAAGTAGATAGAAAGGACCTATTTCCCTTAGCAGAGGGATCAAACACCAGGGGGCACAGATTTAAAGTAATTGGTGGAAGGTTTAGAGGGGATTTGAGGGGAAATTTCTTCACTCAGATGGTTGTGGGGGTCTGGAACGCACTGCCTGAAAGGGTGGTAGAGGCAGAGACCCTAACTACATTTAAAAAGTACTTGGATGTGCACTTGGGATGCTGTAACCTGCAGGGCTACGGACCAAGAGCTGGGAAGTGGGATCAGGCTGATAGCTCTTTGTTGGCCGGCGCGGACACGATGGGCCGAAATGGTCTCCTTCCGTGCTGTAACTTTCTATGATTCTATGATAAAGTGAACCAAACAGCTGAGTGGTAACTCGGCCTGCCTTTGGAGAGATTAAAGGAATAAACATGCTTAAGACACGGAAATCCAGCCTAGATCACAGGGGAGTTCACTGGCACACTCCTGGGTCCTGCTATCACATTAGCAGATACAAAGGGAGTCAACCAGACCACTTAAGGAAGTGACTGCCACCACTGCTCCCCAGTAGATCCCTGCAGCAAACCTGAATTTGTAAAGAATGAACAGTATATAGTATAAAGCAGTGAGGTATACACTTTGCTCAAAATATAAAACAAAATACACGACTCACTTTCTCCTTGAACATAGACATTTATTTGCTGTAGTGTCAATCTGGCCTAGCTTTCCAACTGAACTGGCAAAAAAGTAAAATGCAGAGATTTTCTCTCCCAGGTGGAAATCTGAGACTGACTGACAATCAGGTCCCACAGAAATACACTTTTGAAGTTATATGGAAACAAACGGCAACAGATCACTGCATGTCTCATAATTACATTGGGCCCGGATTTTGTGGTAGAAATAATGATGAGACTAACAGCGCTCACCGTTATTTACGTGGAAATTGGACAGCAACTTCAGGTGACCGCCCTAATGCACAGTTAAATGTAGAAATCAGGAAGTTGCCCTGCTCCTCCAGAAGCTGCACGATACCAGTATCTTGCCATCTGGCTCCTCATTCAAACAATGTTCCCCCTAAGGCGCGTGGCCGCGCACCAACTGCTGCCACTGGAAGATACGGCGTATGCGCAGCGGCCGCGCAGCAAATTTAAAGGGACCGCACACCTAGACCGCAAATTAGAGGGAACATTGCATTCAAATACAATGAATGGCGTGAAGTTGCTATACTTACCTCATAGATACGGACCAATTCCACAAGAATAATTTAGGGCTTGTCCATTCCAGTCTAAGTACCCTTTTAACGGCGTGATAAGTCTTATTGCTGCCAAACAACATCTCTGGCACTGGAAATTAACTTTTACAGGTGTGGTGTATCATTCCATCAGATTTTAATTATTGTTGGAGTTTTAACAAAATTTTAAAAAATTATTTTATTTTTACTTTTTCTTTCTGTCTCTTTTATCTCTTTCTCTTAATCTAATCTTTCTCTCCCTCTCTTTATTTCGCATTCTGTATCTGATTTGACATTGAATTCAATATTCTAACTGACACATCCTGGTTCAGACTCTGCACTGCTCAGTAATGATTCTTCAATCTGATTGGTTAAGGAAACACACAGTTGCTTGTTCTGTTCACACAGTTCCCAGATGCTCTGTAGAGGGCACTGCACTTTTTGGATGGTTGGCTGACAGGAACTTCCAGTGCAAAGTACTTTAAAGCTTTACTTTAAAATTGCAAGTCAGTGGCAGTTAACAGTTATAATTCAATCAGCTGTAAGTGGATATCCGTCTAGGTGTTAATTATTGTGGCTAGCTGTTGACTGACTAGCTGTAACTAGTGTGTTTCTGAAAGGTATATATTAGGGGGATGTCTTCTAAACACATATGGCCGCAATTTTGTCAGTGCTCAGAGGGCAGGTTTGGAGGCGGGTCAGAGGTTAAAATTGTTTTGATTGACGGCGGGTTGCGATCCCGCCGTCAACCCGCCTCCAAACAGCATTCCCAAGTGTCGGGTCCCCGATTTGCGAATGGACCCGACACCTAGCAGCGGGAAGCGGATTAAAGGCACTTATCTGCCTATTAATAGGTACTTGCCAGTAGTTGTCAGCCTATTTTTGAATTTTGCCGCTTCTGGCTCAGGTTTCCCAATGTCCGGGCACCAAGCCAGGTAAGTGTGGCGTGTTGTGAGTCTGCTGTAATGCTTCTGGATTGATGACAGCTGCAGAAGTGGTGTGAAGGATCCAATGTTGCACATGGTGAGTCTCAGAGGAAAGAAAATGTTGGGTACTGCATTTTTAATACATTTACACATTTCTTTAGGTTACAAGTTTTTAAATCCATGTCCAGTGCCACCGCATTGAGAGAACCTCTCTCACAAGTGACAGATCACTTCTGTCACCTCACCTGCAGCTGCCATCTATAGAGGGAGTCATTGGAGAGCCTGGGTGCAAGAGGTCACCTTTGTGCAGTGATTATCAGTGTTTGCAGCACCTCAATGCTGTCAAACACTGAGAAATCAACTGTCAAAATAAAATTGTGCGTGGTCCCTTTAAGGAAACCGGCAGATGACGCGTCATCAAATGACGTTATCAGACCCACTTCCTGTTAATTGGCCGGCAAGCCCGCAGGGCTTAACAAGGTCAATCAAGGCAAAATCACGTCTGTGGAGCGGATGCAGCTGGGGGCAGGACTGGAAGCCGAAAACCACCTAACCCGCACCCAACCCGCCTCCATTAATAAAATCGCGGCCATAGAGCTGTGTGAATCTGCTAAAGAGATTGGCTTGCAAAATAACGTGGCAATGGGAATTTGGTGAGAGAGGGAATTTGGTGCAGAGGGGGAAGGAGGTGCTAAGTAATTTAAACCAAGGGGCAACAGTAAATACGTGAATAATCACACCGGAGGAAATAGAAAAAGTGACATTATAATCAACACACAGAGAGGAGCGGCAGAACCCTAGGAAATTAAGATAAGTATCTAGATACCCCTTTGTGGCTGCGATTTCGCCTTCCGAGGCGGGTCCGGGGTGACCAGGGTTGGTGGCAGGGTGCAACCCCGCTGCTGGCTCCATCCCGCTCTGTGAAAATAATTTTACACTGATTGGGCTTGTTAAGCCCGCCCAGGGCGTTTGCCGGCCAATTGAAGGAAGTAGGTCTGATGACGTCACTTTATGACGCGTCATCAGACAGTTTCCTTAAAGGGACCATGCGCAAATTGTTTTTGACAGTTGTGCTATCCGTGTTCTACAGCACTGAGGTGCTGCAAACACTGACAGGCATTGCACAAAGGTGCACGGCTGCAACCAGGCTCTCCCATGACTCTCTCCATAAGCATATGGAGTGAGTCACAGCACACAGGGAGGTCCTC
Organism: Squalus acanthias; assembly: GCA_030390025.1. Taxonomy (NCBI): domain Eukaryota; kingdom Metazoa; phylum Chordata; class Chondrichthyes; order Squaliformes; family Squalidae; genus Squalus; species Squalus acanthias. The sequence goes on along the minus strand of CM059428.1, from coordinate 48,997,273 downwards.
TTCCCTTCCCACGGGCAGAAGATACCTCCCCAGGAGATCAATGCAGCCTGGTTGCACATTGCACAGGAGGACACAAGCAGGGATGTCGTCAGGAGGACCAGGCTGCAGTGGTGCAAACCTTTCAATGATCTCAGTAGATCATGAAACGTTACTGCAAAGCCACACTCAACCTCACCCTGCTGTGCCACTCATCACATTCCCATCAACCTGCCTTCCCTATCCTACTCCTGCACATCCTTATTCATACTAACTTACCTTGCACCTCCACCCATCCCTCTCTATCTACATTATCACATCCGCATCTCACTAGCCACCCCTCACACTCACCGTCATCCTAGTCCAATCATACCAACTAACAGCACACAAGGGTAGGCACTTGGGTGATTTATGCAATGTTCATGTAAATGAATGAATTAAGACATGGCAGTGCAGGCAGTGTTTCGGGATTATAGTACAGTATGTGGACAACGAGACTGTCCCAGACTGCCACAGCTGCAACAACTGTCTCTGCCTCGAGACAGTCCAGCTCAGAGTCATTGAGCTGGGTTCTGAGCTAGAGACACTCCGACACATTCGGGAGATGGAGGAGGAATTACTGGATAATTTACTCCAGCGTACAGTCACACACCAGAGGAAAGTACAGGTGCAGGAAGGGGAGAGTGTGACTGTCAGTCAGCCAGGTAAGGGGAATGTAGGAGAGGTAGTGAAGGAGGTCCTGCAGGCACTGGTCCTGCCCAACAAGTACAAAGTACTTGATACCTGTGAGGATAAGGAGAAAGACTGTGGAAAGGACAGCCTGAATGCCGACCAAGGCACCATGGAGCAGGAGGTTGTCCAAGGGGAGGAGGTGCAGAATAGAAAGGTTATAGTTATTGGGGATTCTATAATTAGGAGGATAGATAGAATTCTTTGCAGTCAGGATCAAGAGTCCCGAAGGGTGTGTTGCCTACCTGGTGCCAAGGTTAAGGGACATCTCGACATGGCTGGAAAAGAATCTGGAAAGGGAGGGGGGGATCCAGTGATTGTGCTCCATGTCGGAACCAACAACATACGAAAGATTAGGGGAGAGGTCCTGCTAAGGGAGTATCAGGATTTAAGAGCTAAATTGAAAAGCAGGACCTCACGGGTGATATCATAGAGTTTTACCACAAAGAATGAGGCCATTCGGCCCATTATGTCTGTGCCGGCCATAAAGAGCTATCCAAACTAATCCCACCTTCCAGCTCTTGGTCTGCAGCCCTGTAGGTTACGACACTTCAACTGCACATCCAATGTGATGAGGGCTTCTGCCTCTACCACCCTTTCAGGCAGTGAGTTCCAGACCCCCACAACCCTCTGGGTGAAAAGGTTCTCCTCAACTCCCCTCTAATCCTTCTACCAATTTCTTTAAATCTATACCCCCTGGTTATTGACCTCTCTGCTAAGGGAAATAAGTCCTTCCTACCCATTCTATCTGGGCCCCTCATAATTTTATACACCTCAATTAAGTCTCCCCTCAGCCTCCTCTGTTCCAAAGTAAACAACCCCAGCCTATCCAATCTTTCCTCATAGCTAAAATCCCCCAGTCCTGGCAACATCCTCGTAAATCTCCTCTGTATCCTCTCTCGTGCAATCGCATCTTTCCTGTAATGTGGTGACCAGAACTGTACGCAATACTTTAGCTGTGGTCTAACTAGTGTTTTATACAGTCCAAGCATAACCTCCCTGCTCTTATAGTCTATGCTTTGACTAATAAATGAAAGTATCCCGTGTGCATTCTTAACCACCTTATCTACCTGTCCTGCTACCTTCAGGGATCTGTGAACACGCAACCCAAGGTCCGTCTGTTCCTCTACACTTCTCAGCATCCTTCCATTTATTGTATATTCCCTCGCCTTCTTTGCCCTCCCCAGATGCATTAGCTCACACTACTCCAGATTGAATTCCATTTGCCACTTTTCTGCCCACCTGACCAGTCCATTGATATTTTCCTGCAGTCTACAGCTTTCTTCCTCAATATCAACCACAGAAGCAATTTTTGTATCATCTGCAAACGTCTTAGCATGCACCCTACATTGAAGTCTAAATCATTGATATATACCACAAAAAGAAAGGGACCTAGTACTAGTACTAAGGGCTCAATTTTACCAGCCCTGAGGAGGCGGGTTTGGAGGCGGGTCAGGTGATCTCACCGTCAACCCGCCTCCGTGCAACTTTGCCAAAGGCGGGCTTGCAGACTCCTGTTCGGTCCCGCCACCAAGTGGCAGGATAGGCCCTTAAGGCAGGTAACTGGTTGTTAACTGCCTGTTTAATCCTATTTTGCCTGCCCTTTTAAATTTTACCACATTTTCTGCGTGCTCCACGTCGTTCCCAAACCACGCCAGCTAATTGTGCGGGGTTCACAAGTGGCTGCCTTCTTGACAGCTGCAGCTCCAGCATAAAAATGGAGCTCTCAACAAGGATCAGTTGAGGTGGCAGAACTTTGTTTTTTCAGGTCTTGGAAAACTTTTTGCAGGTCTACTGATCTTGGAAGTGGTGAAGCTGAGATCCATCTCCACTGTGACCTCCTGGGAAAACCCTCTCCCCACATTGACTGAGCGCTTCTTCAACGGAGATATCTATCAGCAGCATGGGAACCATTTATTTCCTTTCATCCTGGTCCTCAGATTCGGAGGACGAGCAGCCGCGGCAGCAGCAGAACCAGGAACAACAGCAGCACCAGCACCAGGAGCACCAACCTCCTCCTTACCCACCTGACGGTGCACAGGGCAGAAGGCGTCAGCGCAGGGATGCACGTCGCCACAGGAGATACCCACAACACAGGGTTTACAGGCCGAGGATGACCTTACTCAACATGACTGAGCAGCAGTGCCAAAGGAGGCTGAGACTTTCGCGAGAGGTAGTCAGTGACATCTGCGCAATGCTGCACCAACACCTGGAGCCCAGAGGAGCGGGTGGACATCCCTTACCAGTGGCTGTCAAAGTCACCATTGCCCTCAATTTTTTTGCTTCAGGGTCCTTCCAGGGTTCATCAGCAGACATCAGCGGCATCTCCCAGTCGGCCGCACACACTTGCATCACGCAGATAACGATGCCCTCTTTGCCAAGGCGCACAATTACATACACTTCTCCATGGATCAAGCAAGTGTAACCGTGTGTGCAGTTGGCTTTGCAAATATGGCAGGCTTGCCAAGGGTGCAGGGCGTCGTAGACTGCACACATGTGGCCCGTAGGGCACCCCATCACAACCCAGCTGTTTTTGTCAACCGCAAGGGCTTCCACTTCCTCAACGTGCAGCTGGTGTGTAACCACAGGAAGGACATTTTGCATGTTTGCGCAGAGTACCCAGGCAGCTGTCATGACTCTTTCATCCTGCGGCAGTCTAGTGTGCCTCCGCTCTTCAATCCGCCAAACCAACTTCCCAGATGGCTACTTGGAGACAAAGGCTATCCCCTGAAGACGTGGCTGATGACGCCGTTGAGGAGGCCATCGAACGAAGCTGAGGAGCGCTACAATGCCAGCCACATTTCCACCAGATCCATTTCGAGCAAACCATCGGCTTGCTGAAGATGCGATTCAGATGCCTTGATAGATCAGGTGGAGCCCTACATATTCAGCAGCCAGGGTCTCCAGAATCGTCGTGGTCTGCTGTGCACTGCACAACATCACACAGCATCGTGGCTTGCAGCTGCCTGAGGAACAAGTGGCTCAGTGCATAGCCTCCTCAGATGAGGAGGAGGAGGAGTTGGAGGAGGAAGACCTTGCGGAGGTGGATGCGCCAGTTCCAGTAGCACGCGAGCACATTGCTGCCCGTGATGCAAGGGATGCACTAATCCTTGCCAGATTCGCTTAAGTAGACGAATCAAACAAATGTGGCTGGCACCTTTTTAACATGATGCGGAGATGCCGGTGTTGGACTGGGGTGGACAAAAATGAGAAGTCGCACAACACCAGGTTATAGTCCAACAGTTTTATTTGAAATTACGAACTATCGGAGCGCTGCTCCTTCATCAGGTACAGTGTATAGGCTCCTTCATCAGGTACAGTGTACCTGACAAAGGAGCAGCGCTCCGAAAGCTCATAATTTCAAATAAAACTGTTGGACTATAACCTGGTGTTGTGCGACTTCTCACCTTTTTAACAGACCATACACAATGTACAAGAACCTGTGGGTTCCTATCACTCTCACCACCATCATTACAAATGAAAGTCGCTCTGAGCCCTCAGTGTGGAACTTCCATTTCCGAGATCCTATAGGCCAGAACTTCAACTGTTTGCCATCACTTCTGTTTAATCCATTCACAAAAGGATGACAATGTCAAATATTAAAGAAAACAAAAGACAACAGAACAGAACACCCAAGTGATTACCCTTGTGACTAATTGTGCTTTATCTTCCTCTTACGCGTGCTTCTACGTGGTGCCTCCCCTGTGGTTTCAGCAGATGTGGAGGCACCTTGCTCACTTTCATGCTGCTCCTGCTTCGACACCTTTGGCAGGCGTCCTCTAGGTTTGTGAGCCTATGAGGGCTCAGCAACAGTCTGCTCTTCCTGCGTCTGTTCAGGGGCTGAGACGCCCATCTCAGTTGGGTGAGGACTCTGGTGGGGCTCTGACCGAGGGCTACGCAGTGGCATGGGAGTGTGAGCGCTTGGAGAGGAGGCCCCACTTCCTTGGTGCCTGCCACCAACATCTCTCTCATGGGTCAGTCCCACTTCAGTGCTAGCAAGTGGCTTGACAGCACCTTGCTGCGCATTAGGGGGGCCATGAGGACCCGTATCTGCACTGGCAGTCCTACTCAAAAGGACTTCCATGAAGCTCTGGTTTCATAGAAACATAGAAACATAGAAAATAGGTACAGGAGTAGACCATTCGGTCCTTCGAGCCTGCACCGCCATTCAATGCGTTCATGGCTGAACATGCTACCTCAGTACCCCATTCCTGCTTTCTTGCCATACCCCTTGATCCCCCTAGTTGTGAGTGTTATATCTAACTCCCTTTTGAATATATTTAGCGAACTGGCCTCAACAACCTTCTGTGGAAGAGAATTCCATAGATTCACCACTCTCTGGGTGAAGAAGTTCCTCCTCAGCTCAGTCTTAAATGGCTTCCCCTTAATCCTTAGACTGTGACCCCTGGTTCTAGTTTTCCCTAACATTGGGAACATTCTGCCCGCATCTAATTTGTCTAAACCAGTCAGGATTTTAAATGTTTCTATAAGATCCCCCCTCATTCTTCTGAACTCCAGAGGATACAAGTTCAGTTGACCCAATCTTTCTTGATATGTCAGTCCGGCCATCCCAGGAATCAATCTAGTGAACCTTCGCTGCACTCCCTCAATAGCAAGAATGTCCTTCCTTAAGTTAGGAGACCAAAACTGCGCACAATACTCCAGGTGTGGCCTCACCAAGGCCCTGTACAACTGCAGCATCACCTCCCTACTCCTGTACTCAAATCCCCTTACTATGAAGGCCATCATTCCGTTTGCTTTCTTGACTGCCTGCTGCACTTGCATTCCCACCTTCAGTGACTGATGTACCATGACGCCCAGGTCTCGTTGCACGTCCCCTTTCCCTAATCTGCCACCATTCAGGTAATAGTCCGCCTCTCTATTTTTACCACCAAAGTGGATAACCTCACATTTATCCACATTGTACTTCATCTGCCATACATTTGCCCATTCACCCAACCTGTCCAAGTCACTCTGTAGCCTCCTAGCATCCTCCTCATTGTTCACACTGCCTCCCAATTTAGTGTCATCCGCAAATTTGGAGATATTATAATTAATCCCTTCGTCCAAATCATTAATATATAATGTAAACAGCTGGGGTCCCAGCACCGAACCCTGCGGTACCCCGCTGGTCACTGCCTGCCATTCTGAAAAGTACCCATTTACTCCTACTCTTTGTTTCCTGTGTGCCAACCAGTTCTCAATCCACGTCAACACATTACCCCCAATCCCATGTGCTTTAACTTTGCTCACCAATCTCTTGTGTGGGACCTTGTCGAAGGCCTTCTGAAAGTCCAAATACACCACATCTACTGGTTCCCCCCTGTCCACCCTATTGGAAACATCCTCAAAAAATTCCAGAAGATTTGTCAAGCATGATTTCCCTTTCACAAATCCATGCTGACTTGGACCTATCATGTCGCCACTTTCCAAATGGTCTGTTATGACATCTTTAATAATTGCTTCCATTATTTTACCCACGACCGATGTCAGGCTGACCGGTCTATAATTCCCTGCTTTCTCCCTCCCTCCTTTTTTAAAAAGAGGGGTTACATTGGCCACCCTCCACTCCATCGGAACTGATCCAGAGTCTAAGGAATGTTGGAAAATGATCGTCAATGCATCCACTATTTCCAAGGCCACCTCCTTAAGTACTCTGGGATGCAGACCATCAGGCCCCGGGGATTTGTCAGCCTTCAGTCCCATCAATTTCCCCAATTTTCTCTGCTCAATAGCTGCCCATCGCTCCTCCAGAGATGTCAGTCTATTCTGAACATTCACCATGTTTTCCTGACTCTGGCGACTTATTTCCTCCATGGCCATAGCCAGCCTTTCCACAGAGGTTGCCATCCTTTCTGAGGTGGTGCGTTCATGCGCCATTACCTCCACAAAGGCACTGCTCATGTTAGACATGGACTCCTCCATCCTCTCCACACTCGCAGTAACCCTGGAGACAAAACCTGCCAGAGACTCCTGCACCTGTTCCTGGAGTTCCAGCACTGCTCTCTTTCTGGATGGACCCGGAGGCACAGGGTCCACACACAGCTGAGCAGAGCTGGGAGTGCCCTGCGCCCTCCGACGAGGACTCTCCACTGCTGTCCCTGTCTCCACCATCTGCTGATGCTCACTTGTGAGCTGTGATACACCAGGTGACAACACTACTCTATCTCCCGAAGGTCCCACCGAGGTGTGCGTTTCTGCGCTGGTGCTGGGTGCACTTAATTCTGCTGACGCTGCGCCCTCAGAGGTTGCAGCTTCCTCTGAGGAGTCTTCTGGCTCAGGCGCTTCCTCCTGGACAGTGGGGAGGGGGGCTGTCGATGGTCCTGTGGGGGAGTAAAGGCATGAGTTAGACATGTGATATTAACGTAGCATGCACATGGACTTGTGCAGATGATCATAAGTCAATCTGTATGAGCATCAGAAGCCATATCAGTCACTCATGCAATGTAAATGAGAGAGATGCAAAACTATTCTGTCACCAGCTTGCTCTGATGCACCCGTCTGTCCGTCCCCCACTTCCACATCCTCCTCAGCTCCAACAATCTCAGGTGCCGCCTCCTCAGTGCTGGTGAGATGGGCTATTGAGGGTGGCCCTCCTCCTGTCTTCGCCCTCTCCCTCTTATTCTGGGCTCTCTTTTCCTGCAATGAGGGACACAAGTGGAGTTTGAGTGAGAATGAAGTGAGTGTAGAGAAGCCATAGCATAGATGCTTAGAAGGAGACAAAGATGGAGTGAGGTCCCAATACCAAGGGCCCTCCCTGTGTGTTGTTAGCTGTTGTCATTGCATAACAGTGATAGGGAGTGTGAGGGCAGCATAGTCAAATAGTGAAGTGATTTTGTACATAGAGAGAGAGGGATGGTTAAGGTGCAAGGGATGTAAGGGTAAAGTGGGATGTGTAGGAGTAGGTTGACAATGCAGAGTGCTGATGCTGAGAGGAGATGGGGAGCAGAATGATGGTAAAGGTGATGGTATACTCACTTTTCCTGTGCGGACAAGGTCATTGAACCTCTTGCGGCACTGCAGCCAGGTTCTGCTGCACAACGATCTGGAGCTGACCTCCTGAGCCAGTTGCAGCCACACAGCTTTGGTCTGCTGGGGAGGTTTTTTCCTCCCAGAGGAAGGACAGAGCACCTCCTTTTGAGCTCTGGCTCCCTCCACCAGAACATAGAGGCAGTCATCATCGAAGCGAGGTGAGGCCTTGGGCCTTGAGCTAGACATTTCAGGAGTATCAAACACTTAGCACAGTAGTCACTCTGGAATTCCAGAGGGAGAAAATGAACCAAGGCTGCTTGAGCCCTTAAAAGCAGCTGGATAAATGACATCAGCAGAGGTGAGTTTCAGACCCAGAAGACTAATTGGGCCAGGGGGGCGCACACGCAGGGAATCAATTGCCTAATTAGGGCAAAATTGCAAATTTATCCCGCCTGACAGCGGAGGTGGGAGCGGGACCCGCCGACCACCTGACCCGCACCCGACCTGCCTCCATTAGTAAAATTGCGGCCTAAGTTTTGATTGTACTTGCCAATATTTTTTCATGTCCTCTCTTTGCTTTCCTAATTTCCTTTTTAAATTCATCCCTGAACTTTCTCTACTCCTCTAGGCTTTCTGCAGTATTTAGCTCTTGGTATCTGATATAAGCTTCCCTTTTTTGCCTTATCCTACCCTGTATGCCCCTTGACATCCAGGGGGCTCTGGATTTGGGAGTCCTACCCTTTTTCTTTGTGGGAACATATTTGTTATGAACCCTCACTATCTTCTCATTGAATGTCTCCTGTTTCTAGTCCACTTTTGCTAAATCACATCTCAGCTTAGTTCTGTAAATGGAGGAGAAATGGTGAGTGGTCAGGGAGCATCTGTAAATGGAGGAGAAATGGTGAGTGGTCAGGGAGCCTCTGTAAATGGAGGAGAAATGGTGACTGGTCAGGGAGCATCTGTAAATGGAGGAGAAAAGAGTACATAAACAGCGGGGGACTGCATGATAAGAGAGAATACAAAAAGATTAGGAGAGAAGTCAAAAAATCAATTAGGGAGGCAAAGAGGAACTATGAAATTAAATTATCAAGGAACATAAAATAAAATAGTAAAATATTTTATAGGCACATCAATAAAAAAAGGAAGGTTGGGATGGGAATAGGGACATTAAGGGATAGTCAGGATAATACCACAGGTAACGATAGAGAGCTGGCAGAAATATTAAATAATTATTTTGCTTCAGTATTTACCAGGGAGATAGAACAGGTGGATATGACATTGGATGGTGAGATTAGTAATGAGATAAGTGCATTTAAAACAAAAAAGGGAATATATTAAATAAACTAATCAAACTCAAAGAGGATAAAACCCCTGGTCCGGATGGATTGCATCCACGTATTTTAAAAGAATCTAGGGAAGAGATAGCAAAGGCATTACTACACATATTTAATAATTCATAGAAAAAGGTGTAGTGCCAGAGGACTGGCAGATAGCTAACATAATGCCGATATTTTAGAAGGGGGATAGAACATGTCCAGGGAATTATAGACCAGTCAGCTTAACATCGGTGGTAGGAAAAATAATGGAAAAAATAGAAGAACATCTAGAAACCAAAAATATAATAATGAATAGTCAACACGGATTTCAAAAGGGAAAGTCTTGCTTGACCAACCTTATTGAATTTTTTAAAGAGGTAACAGAGAGAGTAGACAATGGTAATGCAGTAGATGTAATTTATCTGGATTTTCAAAAGGCCTTCAATAAGGTACCCCATAATAGATTGATCAACAAGGTCAGAGAATGCGGAGTCAGGGGACAAGTAGCAGAATGAATTGCTGGCTGGCTTCAGGACAGAAAGCAGAGTGTAGGAGTAAAGGGTAGCTATTCACAGTGGCGGAAGTGGTGTTCCACAAGGATCAGTGCTGGGACCACTGCTGTTCACAATTTACATTAACGATTTAGACTTAGGAATCAAAAACACAATTTCTAAATTTGTGGCTGACACCAAATTTGGGGAGATAGTCAATACTGAGGAGGACTGCAACAAATTACAGGAGGACATTAATAAACTTGCAGAATGGGCATATAATTGGCAAATGACATTCAACACAGATAAATGTGAGGTATTACATTTTGGTAGGAAGAATAGGGAGGTCACTTATCACTTTCAGAGTGCGAGTCTAGGTGGGGCAGAGGAACAAAGGGATCTAGTACAAATACACAAACCACTAAAAGTTGCGACACAGGTTAGCAAGGCCATAAAAAAAGCAAACCAAGCACTCGGGTTTATTTCTAGAGGGATAGAATTGAAAAGTAGGGAAGTTATGCTAAACTTGTATCGAACCTTGGTTAGACCACACTTAGAGTACTGCGTACAGTTCTGGTCGCCATATTATAAAAAGGATATAGAGGCACTGGAGAGTGCAGAGAAGATTTACAAGGATGAAACCAGAAATGCGAGGGTATACATATCAGGAAAGGATGAACAGGCTGGGTCTCTTTTCTCTTGAAAAAAGAAGGCTGAGGAGTGACCTAATAGAGGTCTTTAAAATTATGAAAAATTTTGATAAAGTGGATACAGAGAGAGTGTTTCCACTTGTGGGAAAGAGCATAACTAGAGGCCATCAATATAAGATAGTCACCAAGAAATCCAATAGGGAATTCAGAAGAAACTTCTTTACCCAAAGAGTGGTGAGAATGTGGAACTCGCTACCACAGGGAGTGGTTGAAGTGAATAGTATAGATGCATTTAAGGGGAGGCTAGACAAGCATATGAGAGAAAAGGGAATAGAGGGTTATGCTGATAGATTTAGATGAGGAAAGACGGGAGGAGGCTCGTATGGGGCATAAACTCCGGCATGGACTGGTTGGGCCGAATGGCCTGTTTCTATGCCATATATCCTATGTAATCCAATGTAATCCGATGTAAAATTGGCCTTTCCCCAATTGAGAATTTTTACTCCTGGTCTATCTTTGTCCTTTTCCATAACTACGCTAAATCTAACTGAATTATAATCACTGCCACCAAGATGCTCTCCCTCTGATACCCCTTCCACCTGCCCAGCTTCATTCCCTAAAACTAAGTCCAGATCTGCCCCCTCTCTTGTTGGGCTTGTTATGTACTGGCTAAAAAAGTTCTCCTGAATGTATTTTAAGAATTCTGTACCCTCTATACTTTTTACATTGATTCTATCCCAGTTAATATTAGGGCAGTTGAAATCCCCTACTAATACTGCCCTATTGTTTTTGCACTTCTCAGAAATTTGCCTACATATTTGCTCTTCTATCTCCCTCTGACTATTTGGGGGTCTATCGTACACTCTCTGCAGTGTGGTTGTCCCTTTTTTGTTCTTCAATTCAACCCATATGGCCTCATTTGATGATCCTTCTAACATATTATCCCTCCTCACAGCTGTAATTGTTTCCTTAACCAATATTGCGACCCCCCTCCTTTTTTATCCCCCTCTCTATCTCGTCTGAAAACCCTGTAACCAGGAATTTTGAGCTGCCATTCCTGCCCTTCTTTCAGCCATGTTTCAGTAATAATTATTACCCGAGCTATGTGCAAATTGGCATAGGGACAAACAGATTAGGAAAGTCAACACATGGCTAAAGGAGTGGTGTGGGAAAGAGTAGTTCATGGGACACTTGCACCAGTACTGAGACAGGAAGCTGTACCGTTGGGACGGGCTGCACCTGATCCGGGCTGGGACCAAGGTCCTAGCAGAAAGGATAACTAGGGCTTTAAGGGGGAGAAATTCGGTATCGCCCTGTTTGGGGCACAATTATCGGCCGGGCGCAAAGTTAGCGCCTGGCGCTAATTATCACCTCCAACTGCAAACTTGGCTTCTATCGCCCCTGGAGGAGCGCTAAATCAGGTGCTACACACCTCTCTTAAGGTGCTAACGCTGAGGAGCGAGGTGCTACCTCAGAGCACTGGTGAAGCTCATGTGATGTCACACAGAATCACACAGAATCACACAGAATCCCCACAGTGCAGATAGAGGCCATTTCGGCCCATCGAGCCTGCACCGACACATATCCCACCCTATCCCCGTAACCCCACGTATTTAATCCCCCCTAACACTAAGGGTCAATTTATCATAGCCAAATCAACCTAACCCGCACATCTTTGGACTGTAGGAGGAAACCGGAGCACCCGGAGGAAACCCACGCAGACTCGGGGTGAATGTGCAAACTCCACACAGACAGTCACCCGAAGCCAGATTCGAACCCGGGTCCCTGGCGCTGTGAGGCAACAGTCAGTCAGCAATGGAACACAGACACACTGGCGCCGGCCAGTTCTTAAATGGGAAGATCGATCTTGCTCTCCATCCACACCCTGCTCATTGCAGCCTTGAATCTTCGACTGGAGAGACCTGTACATCAAATCTGCTGGAAAGAACAATGGAGAGGCCCAGGGAAAGTGCTCAGAGTGCAGCCCCCATAGTCTCTTCTAAATCGATGCAAGGAAGGTCAGATCAAAATGAGCCTGAAAATTGCTGGTCAGTACCCAAAACTCCTTCACACAGTGTTGAGTCTCTCCAGAAGTCTCTCTCTCTCTCTCTGAGTGCCTGGTGCAAAAATGTCGCTGACAAAAAAAGGCAAGAAGCGGTTGCATTTAAATAGTACTCCCCCAGTCCCTTCCCGACTGCAAAACATTCCCCTCAACTTGTCATTGCTAGCGGCAGGCGGTAAGGCAGGGGGTGCCACTCAATATCCAGTCCGGGGCGCTACTGGGGCGTTGCACGCATGACTGACGTTACAATCTGCGGGCGCAGGAGATTGTGGTGGTAGTGTTTAGCGCCGCCGCAAAATGTCTGGTCAATTTCGCGAGCGGCGCAAACATCGCCGCACCCGGGCACTAGTTGCTTTGCGCCCCATTAGCGCCCTCTTAGGGCGCTAATGGGAGGCGCAAAGCAACCGAATTTTTCCCCCTAAGACTTTAAACTAATAGCTTGGGGGTAGCTACTGTCAGAAATTATAGAAACCTAACAATAAAATAATGAGGAAAAGAGAGTAAAGGACCAACTAAAGGAAGGAATAAGGATAACACGAATGACCAGAGATCAGATAAAGTCATAGAGCATAAAGGTAAATAACTAATAAGAACAAAGAGAGAGGAATAATAAATAAAAACAATTTAAACTGTTGGTGCAGCAATGTACGTAGTGTACAAAACAAAATGGATCAACTGGAGACAATAATTTGTAAAGAGGATCCAGATATAGTTGGGATAACTGAAACATGCCTACATAGAGAACAGGATTGACAACTAAATATTGCAGGATATAACACATTTAGGAAGGAAAGCGAGGGAAGGAGGGGAGGTGGAGTAGCTGTACTAGTTAAAGATAATATCATGGCAGTAGAAAAAAAGGATGTAACTAGCAGCAAGATAGATACAGAATCCATATGGATTGAGTTAAAAGATAAGAAGGGATCCAGCACCTTAATAGGGGTATACTATAGACCACCAAATAGTGTAAGGGAATTGAAGGAAGAAATATATCGGCAAATCTATGAGGTGAGTAACAGGCATAGAATAATAATCATGGGAGATTTCAACTACCCCCAAATAAATATGCAGGAAGAGTAGCAAAAGGAGAAAAGGGAATTGAGTTTTTACAGTGTATACCGGATTCCTTTCTCACTCAGTATGTAAGATATCCAACAAGAAAAGAATCACTGCTGGATCTTGTAAAGGGTAATGAACCAGAATAGATAGGAGAAGTAAGAGTAGCAGAGCATCTTAGTAGTAGTGATCACAACATAGTAAGGTTCAAGATTAGGATCAAGAGTGACAAGAGTAGGACAAAGACTCAGGTAATAGATTGAAAAAGAACAAATTATGAGGAAATGAGGGTAAACTGGGAGAAAATCTTGAAAAACAAAGAGACAGAAAAACAGTGGGAACTCTTTAAAAGGGTAATCAATAGAGTTCAAGGGAAATGTATTCCACTAAAAGCCAAAAACAAGCAAGCTAATTATGAGGCACTGTGGATGAATAAAGAACTAAATAAAAAATTGAATCTAAAGAAAAAGATATATAAGAAGTTCTTAGATACTAAAGGAAAGGAGGACAAAAGGGAATACAAGGAACTGAGGAGAGAAGTTTAAAAATATCAGGAAAGCAAAGACAAATTACGAAATCAAATTATCAAGGAATATAAAAAGAAATAATAAAGTGTTCGATAGACACATAAATAACAAAAGGAAAATTAAAGTAGGGATAGGGCCACCAAAGAGTGAGCAAGATAAAATCACAGGTAATGAGAGAGAAATGGCAGAAGTATTGAATAACTACTGCAGTTTTTACTAAAGAAGGTAACAAAATAGACACTTCACTAGAGGATCGGCTTAAAAAGAATATTAATACAGTTGGGATAGAAAGGGAGTAAATAATTAACAAACTAGCTAAACTCAAAGAATAAAACCCCAGGTCCGGATGGTATACACCCATGCATACTCAAGGAAACTAGGGAGGAGATAGCAGAGGCACTAGTTTATATGTATGTTCCATAGAAGAGGGGATAGTGCCAGAGGACTGGTGGACAGCTAATGTTGTTCCTATATACAAGGGAGATATAACAAAACCTGGGATCTATAGACCAGTCAGCTTAACGTCAGTGATAGGAAAGATACCGGAATCTATACTAAAAGAAGTGGTAGAACATCTAGAGACAGAAAATATAATTAAAAATAGTTAGAATGGATTCTGAAAGGCTAAGTCATGCTTAACTAACCTGATAGAATTCTTTGAGGAGGTAACGGAAAGAGTAGTCAAGGCTAATGCAGTAGATGTCATATACTTGAATTTTCTAAAGGCCTTCGATAGGATACCACACAGTAGGCTCATGACAAAGGTTAGGGCATGTGGAGTCAGGGGACAAATAGATGAATGGATAGCAAATTGGCTAAAGTCTAGAAAGCATAGAGTAGGGGTTAAGGGTAGATATTCAGATTGAAGGAAGGTAGAAAGCGGTGTTCCACAGGGATCAGTGCTGGGGCCACTGTTATTCATAATTTACATTATAGATTTGGACTTAGGAACAAGTAACTCAATATCAATATCAAACTTTCAGATGATACCAAACTGGGGGTATAGCTAACACTGAGGAAGAATGCAACATAATACTAGAGGACATTAGAAAACTTGCAGACTGGGCAGTTCATTGGCAAATGAACTTTAACATAGATAAATGTGAGGTGATGCACTTTGGTAGGAAAAATAGAAACATTACCTACACTTTAGAAAATTAAAAAACTGAATGGGGTAGAAGAACAAAGTGATCTAGGAATACAGGTGAACAAACCATTAAAAGCAGCATCGCAAGTCAGCAAAGCAATTAAAATGCTAACAAAGCACTGGGATTTATTTCTAGGGAATTCAAAAGTAGTAAAATTATGCTAACTTGTATAGGAGCCTAGTCAGGCCGCACTTAGAGTACTGTACACAGTTCTGGTCTCCACACTATACAAAGGACATAGGAGAAAATGCAAAAAAGATTTACAAGGATTGTACCAGAACGGAGAGATTACAACTAGAAGGAAAGACTTAACAGGTTGGGGCTTTTTTCTTTAGAAAAGAGAAGACTTAAAGGTGACCTGATAGAGATCTTTAAAATTATGAATGGGTTGGGCAGGGTAGATGTGGCGAGAATGTTTCCAATTGTCAGAGAATCCAAAACTAGGGGCCATAAATGCAAGATAGTTACTAATAAATCCAATGGGGAAATAAGGAGAAATTTCTTTACTCTGAGAGTGGTTAGAATGTGGAACTCTCTACCATAGGAAGTGGTTGAGGCAAATGAAAGGCTGAGATGAGGAAGATGGAATGGGGGGAGACTCATGTGGAGTATAAACACCAGCACAGACTAGTTGGGCTGAATGGCCTGTTTCTGTGCTGTATATTTTATGTGGAAAAAAAGCCCATAGAAAGTCTATGGGCAAGTGCAAATGCAACGAACAGCTAGCACCGGTCGTTGGCCACTGACTGGAATTTCGGCCCAAGGAATCAACAGTCATTCACAGGCTATCAATTCCTTGGAATGTTTGTCCACCCAAATGCAATTGCCACTTCTCGTGAATTATAGAGACATCTCATAGCCTCACTGTCTGTAACCGAAATAACAATCTGAGTAAAATGCCACCTAACCAACAAAGTGTCACAAAGTGGTTCTTAGGAACATTACAACTGAAATAACATTTGCATGCCAGACTGTAATTGAAATTGCCTCCATCTTGGAAAAATAGCTATTCCTGATAGAATTTAACCGGTGTGACCTGTTTTAACCTCCCAACATGCTGGCTCCAAAACTCTTCGGGTCGCAATGCTGTCCACCTGTCTCATTTACATGGGACAGGTGGACATATCTCCAATGCCTGCCTGTAACTCCAGTGGCCACCTGGCCTTGCAGGGATAGGGTTGCCTAGCCCTGCAACCACTGTCATGAACCCCCTCAGTCCCCGGCATTATGTCCAAAAATTACTTTTTAAAATTCTTCAGGGTTAAAGCTGTTTGTTTGGTCTGGAGCTCACCAGTTGGGCCCTTTATGGAGACCAATACACCTCACCTCACTGGCCGCACTGGTTTCCACTGATACTCCGAGTCCTGACTGATCTTGCAAAGCAGGAACTCTTGGCGTAGTGAGTCCCCCAACCCTAGCTACACCCTCTTCTGTCATTTACCTTTTACAGGTCAGACGGAGGCAACAGAAAACTCCCAGAAAGACTCTAGAATTTCCTCCCGAAGCCTCCACGCCTCTCTACCTCTCTCGTCCTTTAAGATGCTCATTAAAATCTACCTCTTTGGCCAAGCTATTGGTCACCTGTCCTAATATATCCTTATGTAGCTCGGTGTCAAATTTAGTTTGATAACGCTCCTGTGAAGTGTGTTACTACGTTAAAGGCTCTATATAAATGCAAGTTGTTGTTGTTGCTGGTTTTTGGTCAGAGTTACAGTGGGAGATCGGCAGAAACCCGAGGAATATCAGGTCCACTGTTTCCACTAAGAAATACAGGTTAAAATTCAATAAACACGAAAATCCATTTTTTGTATGCCCATATAGCTGAGTCACTACTGATCATACAAAAGGAAATAACTGTTAGAGGTAGTGCCAGCCTGAATACAAGTTTATGTCGGTGATAATTTTAATTCTATAAAGACTAGGACTGATTATATGACACAGAAGTACAAAAAAAATAGCGTAGTGGTGACAACTTACAGACTTCTTCACACAAATAGAATATTCGTTCTAATCATAAACACACGCTTGATATGAAACCAGCTTTAAGTTCTTCCTTTTACTATACTGCTCCATTAGTGTTTGCACAGAACTCACAGTGAAAGCACTGAAGAGCTCCGGGAGGGCTTGATCCAAGCATGTCTTCTGTTTATTTGTTTTGGGATTTTTTTGTTAGTCTGCTTTTGCCTCCTGTGTACATAATATCATAAGACTGCAGCACAATCCAGGAAGAAATGCACTTAAAGTGGTTCACAGTGAACCTAAAATGGGAACTATTTTAAAGCATGGAGATCCAAGAAACATTCTTCTCAAAGGTTTAGAAGCCATGATGCCATGGGAATATTTCTGTTACGGATGAAAGGGGGGCACATTCAGTCCTTTTTATATCCTAACCCTTGAATGTCCACGTATTACTTTTTAAAATTTAAATTAACCTTCTAAATCTCTGGTTGTTTTGAACTATTTTCTTGTTTTTAACCTGGTTACATTGTGCTTTTTATTCTGATAGCAAAATACTGCGGATGCTGGAAATCCGAAATAACAACAGAAAACACTGGAAAAACTCAGCAGGCCAGGCAACATTCGTGGAGAGAGAAACAGAGTTAACGTTTCAGGTAAAAGTGAGCGTCAACGTCTAAATTAGTGGTTCTTAAACTTTTTTGGTTGCAGGACCCCTTTTCAAATTGTTTAGTAATCACGGACCCCCCTATCTAAATTAAAGTACGATGTAATATTCATAATATGAAAGTGTTGCATGCAAAGAGTGTTTTAATAATGCTTTTAAAAACACACTTATAGATATCAGTGCGATGGGTGTGCCTGCTTCTCACTGCAGAGTCTGTCTATCCTTGGTGTGATGTTTGACAATTTATTTAAAGGGGCGCCTGCTGTTCACTTTCCTACTTGTTACATTAATTTTAAGTACCGTCCTAAAAACTACTGCTCATCTATGAATTTTAATTACAAACCTTTTTTAAAACAAATTAGCAAAAGCCTCAATTTTAATTCACTGCTAAAGAGCTAAAGAAGCAAAATTAAAAAGAACTCAACGAAAAAAACCTCCCAAAACATACAACTACTCGAGTGGTTGGGATCGTCTGCTTCACACCCGTCCGCCGACATCCACATCAAACAAACTTGTTCCTTTCGTGGTCAGGGCGTTCCCAGTGGGTCAGGAACAAGTCCTTCCATTTCCAGCTCTCAGTCAGTCTGCATCTCCCCTCTACCCCCAAAAAATAGCTGGGCAACCTGATGGGCCCCAGGTCTTCAAAATCCCCACTCCCTCCAGCACAACGTTTCCAGCACTTTCTGGCACATAAATCAGTGCTGCCACGGTAACGGGATTTCGGCTCGATTCGGCCCAGCGGCAGTTTCAACTCACCGACATTAATGATCCAAAATTATCCCACGGGACTGGTTTGGGAAAAGTTTGTGCAACAAATAAAAACCTTCCAGCAGACTGCACAATGCCCGCAGGAGACTCGTGGTGAACGATGGCGACTCGCCCTTGGTTGAACTTTAAAACTGACCGACTCCCGACGAAACTTTTCTATTTTTCAGTCGCCCTTCACCGCATTACCAGCGAGACAACCTCCGCTCTCCTCCCACAGACACCAATGAGGTCACTGGAAGGAACCTGAACATGAGCACTCTGGTCCCACCTCCTCCCCGATCCTCATTAATTCATTTTTACAGCCTGCAATTTTTCAGAGATCTTCTCCAACGAATAATTGGTCAATGTTTCGCGGACCCCTGGAACGTCTCCGCGGACCCCAGTTTGAGAACCACTGTTCTAAGTACAGGAAACTCTCGTTTAAACGGCACCTCAATATCCGGAATTCTCTATTAACCGGCAAAATTCATACTCCGAAAATACCTCAATAACCGGAAATGTTGCCGAGTCCGAGTCTCCCGCGGTGGCCGAGTTAGTCAGTGGGGGTAGTTCTCCAAACTGCCACTACTCGGCTTCTTGGCGCTGTCGGAAGTCCGAACACCTCAATAACAGGAGTCTGACTCTTTGTTTGTTAAAAATAGCCTCGGTAGATAACCCTCTCCGTTATCCGGAATTTTTAATCAACCGGCGCTATCCCGGTCCCGTAGGTGCTGGATACCAAAGAGTTTCCTGTAATCAACAGCAATTTGCAGATAATTTGTAGGCTGATAACACAATCATAAGTCCTTTAGTATGAATACCATCATTCTCCAATCACACTGAACATGATAACTGCCATTTGCACTGCATTCGGCATAAAACAAGCCCCTATGAATACAACAGATACCATGTGGTGTTTCTCAGTCTCAGATGACCGCAGTAATTTTAGCTTTCTATTTCTGTCTTTAAACCTCTCAGATGGATGAAAACAATGTCACGGCACTATTTGAAGAAGAGCAGGGGACTTCTCCTCGGTGTCTTGGCCAACACATATCCCTCAACCAACATTACTAAAGTAGATTATCTGGTTATGTATCTCATTGCTGTTTGTGGGATCTTGCTCTGTGCAAATTGGCTGCTGCGTTTTCCTACATTACAAGAGTAACTACACTTCAAAAGTACTTAATTGCATGTAAAGTACAACTGAGGTTATGAAAGGTGCTATATAAATGCAAATTCTTCCTTTCTTTCTGGTTCCTGACATCATCTAAGCCCTTTCAACAGATTACCTCCTTGAATAGTGGACCATAGAAGTGATTTCCAGATACAAAAATATTGCCATAGATAAAGAGTACAGTTCTGGGCACCACACTTTAGGAAGGTTGTCAAGGCCTTGGAGAGAGTACAGAGGGGGTTTACCAGGATGATACCAGGGATGAGGGAATTCATTATGTGGAGAGATTGCAGAAGCTGGGATTGTTCTCCTTTGAGCAGAGGTTAAAGGGAGACCTAATAGAGGTATTCAAAATTATGAATGGTTTTGATAGAGCAAGTAGGGAAAAACTATTTCCTCTGGCAAGTGGGTCAGTAACCAGAGGTCATAGATTTAAAATAATTGGCAAAAGAACTAGAGAGGAAATTAGGAGAATTCTTTTCACACAGAGGGTTGTTAAGACCTGGAATGCAATACCTGAAAGTTTGGTGGAATCAGATTCCATAGGAACTTTCAAAAGGCAATTGGACATGCACTTGAAGAGGACGAATTTACAGGATTATGGGGATAAAGCTGCGGTGTGGGATTAAATTGGTCAGCTCTTTCAAAGTGCCGGCAAAGACACGACAAACCGAATGGCCTCCTTCTGTGCTGTAAGATTCTGTGGGGGTGAAATTCGGCTTCTTTGCACCTGACGTTAGTGCCTTCGGGGGGCGCTAATGGGGTGCTAAAGGATTATCACCCAGGGGGATGAAAAAAGTGCCTCCCGCGAAATTTGGTGGGGCGTTGCTGAGGCACTATCCAATAGCGGTGTATCCCCCGCCAGTAGCACCCCGGACCGCTGCGCTTCCAGTGATGACGTCATTGCCCTGCGCAGCGACCCCTTAGCGCCCCGCCACGACCCCTTACCGCCCCGTGGCAGAAATTCAGCTGCGCCCTGCGAAGCTGCCGCGGGCGGTATCAGCGCCAGCCTCGTGGGTTGCGAGCCGGGCCAACCTCCGCTCGCGGGGCGGTAGTTAATGGGGCGGTGTGGCTGCGACCCGCGCTGCCATTTTCTTTTTTTGGCCGACCTCCAGGTTGGCCCTCCGTGGTGTGCCATGGCATGGTCCTGGCCACCATTGCGCAGCCCGGCACCACATCTCAGCGCTGGGCTGCTGCCATGGCACCACGCCGCCCTGGTGGCCTAGTTGGGGCCATTGGAGGGTCTGCAGAGTGCGCAGCGGCCTTCCCCTTTGACTGAAGGGGAGGGGCATTGAATCGCAGCAGTGTTCCGCGGAGCCTCCACAGAGCCTCGGTTACCGCCCCACCAGGAAGTGGAGTGCTCAACATTGCACTCCACTTCCTGGGCAGGGCGGTAAGGCGAATTTCACGGCCGGGGCGGGACTTCCTTGCCGGGCACAGCATGTCCCAGCTCGCCAGCGTTACCGCCCCGAAACGGGGCGCTACTGAATTTCGCGCCCTAAGATTCTAAATCACTCGATTATTGTATACATGCCAAAATATTATAATCGATGTAAATAGCAATGCCTTGTGGAGTAATTCCAAGATAGCAACCAAAGTCTCAAATGACAATCTCTGTGACTGTGACCATGGTGCATTATCCCGCCTCATTCTCCTTGAGCTCTCTTCAGCGTTTCAAATTGTCTATTGCACCATCCTCCTCGTTGTCCACCTCAGTGGGACTTCCCTCACATGATTTTGTTTTTACTTACCTGAGCATAGCCGGAGCATCTCTACCAATGGCTTCTCCTCCCGCCGTCACGCTGTCACCTTGGGAGTCTCCCAAGAATCCATCCTTGTCCCCATCCTCTTTCTCATCTACATATTATCCTGTAACAATTTTTTTACAGAATCGTAAAATTGAATTTTAATATATTAAGGGGGAAAAATTCAGTTGGTTGCGTCTCCCGTTAGCGCCTTAAGAGGGCGCTCATGGGGTGCAAAGCAACTAGCGCCCGGGCGCGGCGATGTTTGCGCCACTCGCGAAATTAACTAGACATTTTGCGGCAGCGCTAAACAGTACCGCCATGATCTCCTGCGCCGGCAGATCGTGACGTCAGTCGAGTGCGCAACACACCGGTAGCGCCCCAGAGCGGATATTGAGTGGCGCCCCCTGCCTTACCACCTGCCGCTAGCAATGACAGGTTGAGGGGAGCATTTTGCAGTCAGGAAGGGACTGGGGGAGCGTTATTTAAAGGCGACCGCTTCCTGCCTTTTTTTGTTGGTGACATTTTTGAACCACGCATTCTGAGAGAGAGAGAGAGAGACTTCTGGAGAGATTCAACGCTGTGTGAAGGAGTTTTGGGTACTGAGCAGCACTTTGCAGGTTCATTTTGATTTGCCCTTCCTTGTATCGATTTAGAAGAGACTGTGGGGGCTGCACTCTGAGCTCTTTCCCTGGGCCTCTCCATTGTTCTTTCCAGCAGATTTGATGTACAGGTCTCTCCAGGCCGAGATTCAATGCTGCCAGAGAAGCATGTGCACCACCGCATGCCATCTGCTGCAGCCCCTTGGTGCCATCATCCACAGATATGGGTCATCTTCCACATGTATGCTGCTGACACCCATCTTTAACTCTCCACCACCTCTCTTGACTGCTCCACTGCCTTTGTGCTGTCAAACTGCTTCTCTGGCATCCAGTCTTGGATGAGCCACAATTTCATGCAATTAAACATTGGGAAGACCAAAGGCATCATCTTTGGCCCCCACCACAAACACTGTAACCTTGCCACTGACAAGATGGCTCCTGGGCTGGCAGCTCCCTAGGGAGCTCCTTTGCCATCTTTGGCCATCCGTTGCCATCCTTTGCTCTTTTTCCCCCCAGTCTCCTCTCTTCTGCTGTTTAAGATCCCCTGGCTCTAATAGTGGGTGCATTTTATCCCTAACTGCAAGTTCAAGCTGCAAGGTTAAAGTTACCTGAGCCCACTGCCCATCCCCCGACCATGCCTGTTCTTTGTTCTCAGTGAGCACTGGCTCTTCACTTAAACTTAGCTCCCAAATTCCCAGACCTCTCTGCCGTCAAGACTACGCTTCTCCACTGGACTAGTGATCTAGTGACTAGTGGATCGCGAGTGGAGTTCGGGGCCAGAGAGCGCGAGAATATCAGTGCTAATTTGATCCTGTGAGAGACAACATCATTCATGTCCGAGGCCGGGACCCAGGAGCGAGGACGAGCCCAGCTGCAAGGTCAAGGCCCAGGAGTGGTGCAGCGTGGACCGCAGCGGGGTCAGGACCCAGGGAAGGTGCGGCACGGGCCAACAGCGAGGTCGGGAGGACCACAAAGCATCCTACGAAACCCAGGCAGTGAGGACCTGCGGGAAGGAGGGAGGAGGACAGTAGCAGTATGTTTGTGTGTGTGTGTGCTAGGCCGTTGTAGCAGAGCCTGGTCTCCAATCGTCTTGGATTCCCTTGCCATTGGATCAAGGCCTTGCTCTGTCAAGCCCGTGTGGTAGCTGGTGTGCAACGGCCACCCCACGTTAAAAGAATTCACGCACAGGCATCTTCCACCCTTTAAAATGAAGTTGGGACCTGGAACGTCAGGACCCTCATGGACAACCCCAATAGTGACAGACCAGAACGCCGTACTGCTATCGTTGCCCGGGAGCTCAGACGT
Organism: Squalus acanthias; assembly: GCA_030390025.1. Classification (NCBI taxonomy): domain Eukaryota; kingdom Metazoa; phylum Chordata; class Chondrichthyes; order Squaliformes; family Squalidae; genus Squalus; species Squalus acanthias. The sequence goes on along the minus strand of CM059428.1, from coordinate 48,974,150 downwards.
TTCGACATTGACATCGCCGCCCTAAGTGAGACCCGGCGGGCAGGGGAAGCCCAGCTCAAGGAGCAAGGTGGTGGCTACACCTTCTTCTGGAAAGGCAAACCTGAAGAAGAACGCCGCCTCCATGGGGTAGGCTTCGCCATAAAAAATGAACTAGTTCGGCGTCTCAGAGACTGTCCTAGCGGTATAAACGAGTGCCTCATGACTCTACGGCTCACCCTAGCCCGGAACCAGTGCACTACGATCATCAGTGCATATGCCCCAACACTGGAAGCCACAGACGAGACCAAAGAGGAATTCTACTCCAGCCTCGAACAATCCCTGTCCTGAGTCCCAACGGGTGACAAGCTGATCCTCTTGGCAACTTTAATGGCAGAGTTGGAAAGGACACAGACCTCTGGGGAGGTGTGATCGGCAGAGAGGGGGTAGGGAAAGCCAACTCCAATGGCACCCTCCTCCTGTCGAAATGCTTAGAACATGGCCTTGTCATAACCAACACCTTGTTCCGACAGAGAGACAAGTACAAGGCTTCATGGCAGCACCCTCGCTCCAAGCATTGGCATCTACTGGACTACGTCATCGTCCGAGCGAGGGACCGCAAGGACGTCCGCATCACCCGCGCCATGACAGGAGCTGACGACTGCAGGACAGACCACCGCCTAATCCGCTCTGTCATCTCCATCAATGTAGCCCCAAAACAGCGACGGCAACAGAAACAATGCCGCAGGAAAATCAACGCTGGAGCACTCAAAGACCCCGCTAAGAAAGCCCTATTCAGCCTGCGCCTCACAAACAACCTGACGACTCCTAGTGATGCAGAGACACAGAGTGTCCACAGCACCTGGTCTGCACTCAAGGCCTCCATAATCAGCATCTGTGAAGAGACGCTCGGTCACTCAACCAGGAAACACCAAGACTGGTTCAACGAGAACAACCAGGAGATCCAGGAGCTAATAAGCCGCAAGCGCAACGCATTCCTGATCTGGAAACAGCAACAGAACTCGAGAGCAAGAAAGCAGCTCTACAGACGCCTGAAGGCCGAGGTCCAACAAAAAACTTACGACCTAAAGAACAGATGGTGGGTGGAGAAAGCGCAGGAGATCCAGCAGCTAGCCGACAACCACGACGTGCGTGGATTCTTTAGCGCACTCAAGACCATCTACGGCCCAAGCACCCAAGGCCCTACCCCACTGCGGGCCAAGAACGGAGAGGTACTCATCAAGGACAGAGAGGCAGTCAGTGCCCACTGGAAGGAACACTTCGAAGATCCCCTTAACCGAGACTCTGTCTTCGACGCAGGTGTCCTCAACTCCATCCCGCAGCATGCTACTCGCCACCACCTCAGCACAACCCCAGCCCGTCATAAGGTTGAAAAGGCCATCCGACAACTGAAAAACAACAAGGTCTCAGGAGCAGACGGAATCCCCGCCGAGGCACTAAAGCATGGCGGAGAAGCACTATTGGCGTGAATTAATGAACTCATTTCTCTTATCTGGAAGGAGGAGAGCATGCCAGGGGATCATAGAGATGCCGTAATTGTGACCATCTTCAAGAAAGGTGACAAGTCCGATTGCGGTAATTACACAGGAGTTTCCCTGCTGTCTGCCACAGGGAAAGTCATCGCAAGAATCCTCCTCAATCGCCTTCTCCCAGTGGCCGAAGAGCTCCTCCCAGATTCGCAATGCGGATTCCGCCCACTAAGGGGCACAATGGACATGATCTTCACCACACGCCAATTACAAGAGAAATGCAGGGAACAGCACCAACCGCTGTACATGGCCTTCTTTGATCTCACAATGGACTTCGACACTGTCAACCGTGAGGGATTATGGAGTGTCCTCCTCAAATTCGGCTGCCCTCAAAAGTTTGTCACCATCCTCCGCCTGCTTCATGACGACATGCAAGCCGTGATCCTGACCAACGGTTCCACCACAGACCCAATTCACGTACGAACTGGGGTCAAGCAAGGCTGTGTCATCGCACCAACACACTTCTCGATCTTCCTTGCTGCAATGTTCCATCTCACCCTCAGTAAGCTCCCCACTGGAGTGGAGCTAATTTACAGAACAAATGGGAAACTGTTCAACCTCCGTCGCCTCCAGTCCAGATTCAAGGTCGTCCCATCCTCTGTCGTCGAATTACAGTATGCAGATGACGCTTGCGTCTGCGCTCACTCGGAGGTCGAACTCCAAACCATCGTCAACACCTTCACCGAAGCGTACGAGAGCATGGGCCTTACACTAAACATCCGTAAGACAAAGGTCCTCTACCAACCTGCCCCCGCCACACAGTACTGCCCCCCGATTATCAAAATCCACGACAAGGCCTTGGACAACGTGGACCACTTTCCATACCTCGGGAGCCTACTGTCAACAAGGGCAGACGATCGATGACGAAGTCCAACACCGCCTTCAGTGTGCCAGTGCAGCCTTTGGTCGCCTGAGGAAGAGAGTGTTTGAAGACCAGGACCTCAAACCCGGCACTAAGCTCATGGTCTACAGAGCAGCAGTGATACCCGCCCTGCTGTATGCCTCAGAGACATGGACCATGTACAGCAGGCACCTCAAAGCACTGGAGAGGTACCACCAACGCTGCTTCTGCAAGATCCTGCAAATCCATTGGCAGGATAGGGCTCTCGCTCAGGCCAACATTCCCAGCATCGAAGCTTTGACCACGCTCGATCAGCTCCGATGGACGGGTCACATTGTCCGCATGACCGATACGAGACTCCCAAAACAAGCGCTCTACTCGGAGCTCCGGCACGGCAAGAGAGTCCCAGGTGGGCAGAGAAAATGCTTCAAGGACACCCTCAAAGCCTCCTTGAAAAAGTGTAACATCCCCACCGACACCTGGGAATCCCTGGCCCAAGATCGCACAAAGTGGAGGAGAAGTATCCGGGAAGGCGCCGAACACCTCGAGTCTCTTCGCCGGGAGCAAGCGGAAGCCAAGCACAAGCAGCGCAAGGAGCGCACGTCAACCCAAGCACCCCACCCACCCGCCCTTTCAACCACCGTCTGCCCCACCTGTGACAGAGACTGTCGGTCCCGCATTGGACTCATCAGTCACCTGTGAACTCATTTTTAATGTGGAAACAAGTCATCCTCGGTTCCGAGGGACTGCCTAAGAGAGAGAACCTTGTCACTGACTCCATTACCCACACTGGCCAAGATCTCAGGCTGAACCAGACTGCTCACAACCTTGGTATCCTATTGAAACTCCAAACTCAGCTTCTGCCCTATATCCTATCCATCACAAAGACCACCTACTTCCATCTGTGTAATATTACCTACCTCATCCCCTACCTCAGCCCATCTGTTTCTGAAACCCTCATCCATGCTTTAGTCATCTCCAGCCTTAAGAAACATAGAAACATAGAAACATAGAATCTAGGAGCAGGAGTAGGCCATTCGGCCCGTCGAGCCTGCTCCGCCATTCAATACGATCATGGCTGATCATCCAAATCCAGTACCCTGTCCCTGCTTTAATCCCCACAGTACACATATCCCACCCTACCCCCGTAACCCCATGTATTTAATTCCCCCTAACATATCCCATCCTATCCCCATAACCCCACATATTTAATCCCCCCCCAACAATTTATCATAGCCAAATCAACCTAACCCACACATTTTTGGACTGTGGGAGGAAACCGGAGCACCCGGAGGAAACCCACGCAGACACGGGGAGAATGTGCAAACTCCACACAGACAGTCACCCGAGGTCAGATTCGAACCCGGGTCTCTGGCGCTGTGAGGCACCAGTGCTAACCACTATGCCACCGTGTTGCCCATTAACTATTCCAATGTTCTTGAGGCCGGCCTCCCATCCTCCATCCTCCATCCTCCATAAACCTCAGCTCATCTACAACTCTGCTGCCCATATCCTAACCCAGACCTTCGCCTATATGCCTTTTTAACAGCCTTCTCAACTTGTTCTGCTAAATTCAAAGATTTGTGTACATAAGAACATAAGAAATAGGAGCAGGAGTAGGCCATTCGGCCCCTCAAGCCTGCTCCGCCATTCAGTAAGAGCATGGCTGATCTTCTACCTCAACTCCACTTTCCTGCACTATCCCCATATCCCTTGATTCCCTTAATATCTCTGTCTTGAATATACTCAACGACTGAGCCTCCACAGCCTTCTGGGGTAGAGAATTCCAAAGTTTCACCACCCTCTGAGTGAAGATATTTCTCCTCATCTCAGTCCTAAATGGCCGACCCCTTATTCTGAGACAGTGACCCCTGGTTCTAGACTCCCCAGCCAGGGGAAACATCCTCCCTGCATCTACCCTGTCAAGCCCTGTAAGGATTTTGTATATTTCAATGAGATCACCTCTCATTCTTCTAAACTCTAGAGAATATAGGCCTAGTCTACTCAATCTTTCCTCATACGATAAATCCCCCATCCCAGGAATCAGTCTGGTGAACCTTCGTTGCACTCCCTCTATGGCAAGTACATCCTTCCTTAGGTAAGGAGACCAAAATTGTACACAATACTCCAGGTGTGGTCTCACCAGGGCCCTATATAATTGGAGTAAGACATCTTTACTCTTATACTCAAATCCTCTTGTAATAAAAGCCAACATACCATTTGCTTTTTTAATTGCTTGCTGTACCTGCATGTTAACTTTCAGTGATTCGTATACAAGGACACCTAGGTCCCTCTGAACACCAACATTTCCCAATTTCTCACCATTTAAAAAGTACTCTGCTTTTCTATGTTTCCTACCAAAGTGGATAACTTCACATTTCTCCACATTAAATTTCATTTGCCATGTTCTTGCCCACTCACTTACCCTCTCACGTACACCCCCAGGTCTCTCTGTACCCCTATACCCCTGTTAAAATTGTACCATTTAATTCATATTGCTTCTCCTCATTCTTCCTACCAAAATGCATCACTTCATACTTCTCTGTGTTAAATTTCATCTGCCCATTTCACCAGTCTGTCTATGTCCTCATGATGTCTGTTACTATCCTCCCTTGTTTACTACATTTCTGAGTTTCATGTCATCTGTAAACTTTGCAATTACACCCTGTATACCCAAGTCAAGGTCATTAATATATATCAAATAGAGCAGTGTTCCTAATATCGATCCCTGGGGGACACCACTTTATACTTCCCTCCAAACTGAAAAACAGCCGTTCACCACTACTCTCTGCCTTCCGTCCCTTAGCCAATTTTATATCCACACTGACACTGCCCCTTTAATCCCATCAGCTTCAATTTTGCTACTACCAGTTGTACATTCAGTGAGTGGGACCATTTCCTGTTCAGATAGTTGACAGCAGTATGAAAAGGGCATATATGGCTATGTGGGTGCAACTTTGGGGAATCTTGCCACATGGTCAAGGCCCTGTCACACTGTTAATGAATGCCCATTGCAAAACTGATGTACTGGGTAGCTGCAGCAAGCAATGCATTTGTCATTTGCTTGATGCATCTGTGCACAGCAGATCAACTTATGTTGCAGTTGTCCCCAGAGGTACAGAAACTGAGAGCGCTGATGATCTTTACAAACACTGTCGGTGCAATGGCTGCGGTGGAGGTGGCCTCTGAGTCTGGGGGAGCATGTGGTAAGAAAGACTTGCATTTCTATAGCGCCTTTCATGGCCACCGGACGTCCCAAAACGCGTTACAGCCAATGAAGCACTTTTTGAAGTGTAGTCACTGTTGCAATGTAGGTATTACAAGTGAAGGGCAGTCTCTGCAATCGGTGATCATTGCTTAAATAGAGATGGAAGCACCTTGTTCAAGTGTGAGACCAGATACCTTCTGTGGTGTTTCATTAGGCTGGCCTTCAGCATTCCTGCTCCCCATTCTTGGATACAGTGATATCCCTAATGGAAGACCAGTGCCTCCTCTGTGGAATGGGTGAAAGAAAAAAAGAAAGCCCATAACACAAGGCAGAATGTTGAATGAAGCAGCAAGCTTCTTGATAAAACAAATTGCAAATAAAATGTTTTTAGAATTAATTGTTCAGCAGCAAGCTTACAGCAATTTAAAGTTCCACTGAAATATACTTTTACATCCATTGCTGCCAGTCAACAGCAACTCTGAACACTCTTATGTATCACTTATCACAATTTGAGGTTTTTTGACCATTTTTACACAGAAAGATTTGGGAAAAAAAGAGTTAGATTTAATTTCCGCCATTTCGCCACCTCCAGCGTGATCCCACCACCAAACACATCCTCCCCTCACCTCCCCTTTCAGCATTCCGAAGGGACCGCTCCCTCCGCGACACCCTGGTCCACTCCTCTATCACCCCCAACACCCCTTCCCTTTTGCTCGGCTCCTTCCCGTGCAAGCACAGGAGATGCAACACATGCCCTTTTACCTCCACCCTTCCCACTGTCCAGGGCCCCAAACACTCCTTCCAGGTGAAACACCGATTTACTTGTACTTCTTGCAATTTAGTATACTGTATTCGCTGCTCATGATGCGGTCTCCTCTACATTGGGGAGACCAAATGCAGATTGGGTGACTGCTTTGTGGAACACCTCCGTTCAGTCCATAAGGGTGACCCCGAGCTTCCGGTTGCCTGTCTCTTTAATTCTCCGCTCCACTCCCACTCAGACCTCACCATCCTTGGCCTCTTACACTGTTCCAATGAAGCTCAACGTAAGCTCAAGGAACAGCACCTCATCTTTCGATTAGGCACTTTACAGCCTTCTGGACTCAACATCGAGTTCAACAATTTCAGACCATAACCTCTGCCCCTATCCTTTTTTTCCCCATTCATTTTATATATTTTTTCTCTCTCTCACATGGCAGCTGTCTTTCATTCTGCCAGTACCATTTACACTTACATAGATACATAGATACATAGAAGATAGGAGCAGGAGTAGGCCATCCGGCCCTTCGAGCCTGCTCCGCCATTTAATGAGATCATGGCTGATCCTTCAATTCAGTATCCCGTCCCCGCCTTCTCTCCGTAACCCTTAACCCCTTTTGCCTGTAGAAATATATCTAATTCCCTCTTAAATATATTTAATGAGCTGGCGTACACTGCCCTCTGTGGCAATGAGTTCCACAGGTTCACCACTCTCTGAGTGAAGAAATTCCCCCTCATTTCTGTCCTAAATGGTTTAGCCCTTATCCTTAAATTATGTCCTCTAGTTCTGTTCTCACCCGCCAAGGGAAACATTCCTTCTGCATCTAATCTGTCTAGACCTGTCAGAATTTTATACACTTCTATGAGGTCCCCTCTCAATCTTCTAAACTCCAGTGTGTACATCCCTAAACTACATAGTCTCTCCTCATAGGTCAATCCCGCCATTCCTGGTATCAGCCTGGTGAATCGCCGCTGCACCCCCTCCATGGCAAGAACATCTTTCCTCAGATGAGGCGACCAAAACTGTACACAGTACTCGAGGTGTGGTCTCACCAGTGCCCTGTACAGCTGCAGCAAGGTATCCCTGTTCCTGTATTCCAACCCTTTTGCTATGAAGGCCAGCATACCGTTTGCCTTCTTGACCGCCTGTTGCACCTGCATGCTCGCCTTCAGTGACTGGTGTACAAGAACACCCAGGTCTCTCTGTACTTCCCCCTCTCCCAATTTATTGCCATTTAAATAATAATTTGCCCTCCCGTTCCTGCACCCAAGGTGGATAACTTCGCACTTGTCCACATTATAGTGCATCTGCCATTTATCCGCCCAATCACCCAGTCTGTCCAAATCGCTCTGGAGCTTCCTGGTCTCCTCCTCTGAGCCCACCCCCCCTCCTAGTTTAGTGTCGTCTGCAAATTTGGAAATGCTGCATTCGACTCCCTGATCCAGGTCATTAATATAAATTGTGAACAGCTGGGGACCCAGGACAGATCCCTGTGGTACCCCACTTGTTACTGCCTGCCATTCAGAAAATGAGCCGTTTATTCCAACTCTCTGTTTTCTATCTGACAGCCAGTTCTCTATCCACGTCAATACTTTCCCCTTTATCCCATGAGCTTCAATTTTCCATGCTAATCTTTTATGTGGGACCTTATCGAAGGCCTTTTGGAAGTCCAGGTACACCACATCTACTGGCTCTCCCCCATCTATTTTACCAGTTACTCCCTCAAAAAATTCCAATAGATTAGTCAAGCACGATTTACCCTTTGTAAATCCATGTTGACTCTGTCCTATCCTGTCCCCATTTGCTAAGTGCTCGGCTATTTCATCCTTAATGATGGACTCCAGCATTTTGCCCACAACTGATGTAAGGCTTACAGGTCTGTAATTACCTGCTTTTTCCCTACCCCCCTTTTTGAATAGTGGGGTAACGTTAGCTACCCTCCAATCCATGGGCACTGTTCCCGAGTCTAATGAATTCTGAAAAATCATGCTTAGTGCATCCGCTATCTCTAGGGCCACCTCCTTCAGTACCCTAGGATGCATGTTATCAGGCCCTGGGGATTTGTCCGCCTTCAATCCCTTTAGCTTCCTTAACACCATATCCTTAGAGATATTGATTTGCGTCAGTTCCTCCTTTGCCAATGTCCCTATTTTTCCCGATATCCCAGGGAGGTTTTTTGTGTCTTCCTTCGTAAAGACTGACCCAAAGTATGCATTTAGTTGGTCTGCCATTTCCTTATTTCCCATTATATATTCCCCCGTATCTGACTGCAATGGACCAACTTTGGTTTTCACCAGTCTTTTCCTCTTGATATACTTATAAAAGCTTTTGGAGTTAGTTTTTATATTTTCCGCCAGCTTGCTTTCGTAAGCTATTTTGCCCTTCTTGATTAAGCCCTTTGCCCTCCTTTGCTCTATCTTAAACTGTTCCCAATCTTCCGCTCTGGCGCGTTTTTTGGCTATTTTATACGCCCTATCTTTGGATTTTATGCTGTCTCTAATTTCCCCTGTTATCCACGGTTGAGTCACCTTTTTAGATTTCCTTTTATGCCAGATTGGTATAAACAATTTTTGCAATTTTGTCATTCTATCTTTAAATGCTTGCCATTGTTTATCTACCTCCAGTCCTCCCAGGAACGTTGTCCAATCAGACCTACTCAGTTCCCGTCTAATGGCATCATAATTCCCCTTGTTTAAATTCAGGACCTGAGTCTCTGAGTCAATTTCTTCGCTCTCCATTTCGAGTGAGAAATCGATCATGTTATGATCGCTCTGACCCAAGGGTCCCCGTACAACAAGATTACTAATTAGTCCCTTCATCTAGAGCCATCTTTTGTTTCTTAACTTGTCCCATTACCATCTCCTTTTGCCTTGCACCATCTCTTAATGTCTCTTAATCTCTCCTGTCTTCCATCCTATCACAGACCTTCCCTTTTGTTCTTTCCTCCCCTCCCCGCTGTCCCTGCCCCTGCAATTGCTTAAAAACCTGTTCCATCTCCAGCTTTTTCCAGTTCTGACGAAGGGTCATCGACCTGAAACATTAACTCTGTTTCTCTCTCCACAGATACTGCCTGACTTGCTGAGTATTTCCAGCATTTTCTGTTTTTATTTCAGATTTCCAGCATCCGCAGTATTTTGGTTTTGTGTTTGAGTTAGATTTAATGTTGTGTTTTAAAGCAAAGTGTATTCACAAAGTTACAAAAAGGCATTGAGATGAAAGGTTGATAAAATGCTGATGAGCTATGATTTGATGTTGTCTCCCTGGAGACAGTTATAAGCAATTTTTTACTCTGTTTTGGCAATTAATAAATGCCTTGCGTTGGGAGGTCCTTGATCCTCTGTGTTTAGTAGAGGTGTCTGTGGTAGGCACTTCTCTTGGGTTGTGAACACAGGGAGATAAAAAAAAGAGGCACAGGGAAGCGGCCAGGTTTTTAAACAGAAATCTGCAAGGACAAGAATAATTAGGAGTTAACAACAGAAAACGCTAGAAAAACTCAGCAGGCCAGGCAGCATCCGTGGAGAGAGAAACAGAGTTTCAGGTCGAAGACCTTTCGTCAGAACTGGAAAAAAGCAGGAAATGAAATAGATTTAAAGCAAGGATAAAGCTGGGGAAAGGAGGAGGGGATGAAAGAACAAAAGGAGAGATTAAGAGACATTGAGAGACATTAAGAGATGATCAAGGCAAGAGGAGATGTTGATGTGACAGGTTGAGGCTAAATGAAGTGTGAAATGCACTGGCAGAATGAAGGACAGCTGCCAGCTTCTGGGAGGGGAAAAAAAGGGGGTGCCAAACAAAAGGGTGGATGAAAAAATAAAATATAAATGTGATAGGGGCTGAGGTTATGATCTAAAATTGTTGAACTTGATATTGAGTCCAGAGGGCTGTAGGGTGCCTAAACGAAAGATGAGGTGCTGTTCCTCGAGCTTACGCTGAGCTTCCGTGGAACAGTGTAATAGGCCGAGGACGGTGAGGTCAGAGTGGGAGTGGAGCGGTGAATTAAAGTGACAGGCCACCGGGAGCTCGGGGTCCCCCTTATGGACTGAACGGAGGTGTTCCGCAAAGCGGTTACCCAATCTGCATTTGGTCTCCCCAATGTAGAGGAGACCACATCGTGAGCAGCGAATACAGTATACTAAATTGCAGGAAGTACAAGTAAATCACTGTTTCACCTGGAAGAGGTGTTTGGGGCCCTGGACAGTGGGAAGAGGGGAGGTATTTTGTTTAATTAGGAGTTATTTTGTTTAAGTTAAAGAAGATGACCCACGGATGTGGGGAAGTGTAGAATATTCATTATTTTGGAGATTATGCAAAGACACTAATTAAGTGAGTCTGATCATAACTTTTGCTTTGTTCCCTTGATGTGAAATAAAGTAGCTGAACTATTTGTATCTGGTCTTGTCTTACCAGATGTTTTCTTGGTCTACCTCTGAAAACAGTGGAGATGCATGTGATTTGAGGCATGAACTATTCTTACATCCATAGAAACATAGGCCTAGAAATTTGTGACTGCCACAAAAGCTGCCGGTGTTACTGCAGCCAGGTGTTAAAGGCTGCCGAAAATGGTGGTGCTGGCAGGACCAAAACATTGGGGCTGAAAGGATACAAGATGCTAATATTTTCATACGTTATCCTCCTTCTTGCAAGCACCTCTTGCTTTCCTGCCCTCCCCTCACCACAACTCCACCCTTGTGCCTTCCTCATTTCACACACCCAACAAATGCAGCCTGCCTAGCCAGTGGGTGACCAAGAAGAGGGAGAGGAGGGTGAAGAAGAATAATAAGAAGGAACACTGTCACTCAATTTCACACTCCCAGCCACCAGCTCCTCAAGGTCAACCAGCAAGGCCATTTGCAGTGTTCCCCACTGAAAGTCAGCAGCCTTCCACCAGCCATGCTGCAGCCACTGGGGTAGCACTGCATGACATCAGTAGGATAGGCAAAGGCACACACAAGACAGTCACTAAGGGAATGCATAAGGGTGATGAGTTGATTTCTTGATGTCATATTGGATGGATAGATGTATAAAGTTGGATTGAAAAGTTTGCTCTGTGGTGGCTTTTATTTCAGCATCGTGGCCAAGAGGAAGCTGTGATGGTCAGTAACAGAGGGAAGGTAAGGTGTGGGACTAATGTTGAAAGGGGAACTGGGGTTGTGGCCACTGGTACCGCAGGTGGATGATTCCATCCCGGATATCCTGGCCAGAAAGGGACTGTCTGGGTTGCATCCTTCCTTCTGCTTCCTCCTCTTCTGCTTCCTCCTCTTCTGCATCTTCCTCTTCCCTCTGCGAGCAGATGCTGTAAATCTAGCCTGCCCAGCCAGTGGGACTGCAGGCAGATGATTCCATCCTGGATATCCTGGCTACAAGGGGGCTGTCTGGGTTGCATCCTTCCATCTGATTCCTCCTCTTCGGCTTCCTCCTCTTCTGCGTCTTGCTCTGCGTCTTCCTCTTCTGCGTCTTCCTCTTCTGCGTCTTCCTCTTCCCTCTGCGAGCAGATGCTGTAAATCTAAAATGAAAGCATAAAATGCTGGAAATACTCAGCAGGTTAGGCAGCATAGCAACATGAGACGTGAACTCTGTTTCTCTCTCCATGGATGCTGCCTGACCTGCTGAGTATTTCCAGTATTTTCTGTCTTCTCAGAGGCCTTCCTTCACCATCCGAGGCCTTGCGAGCATCCAGCAGCTCTCCCTGCACACTTAAAAAACTTTTAACATGTATTGTACCAATCCATTACTTCAATAAAATAAAAAAAATCCATTCCAAAAGCTTAAATGCAAACTTACCTGAAAGATGTGTGTGTCCCTTTAAGAGGTGCTGACAGCGTCTCTGTCAGTCTGCTGAACGCTGGGTTTTCATAATGAGCTTAGGACCCAGCGCTGAACTCAGCACTAAGGTCGAGGTTTGCTAACGTGACATTGAGTCGGTGACGTTACCCTCTCTTCACTTACATATAAAGGGCCAGCGCTGCTATCGGCGAGGGGTGGGTTAGGTAGGGATGCTGGATCCAGGAGGTAAGTGTAAAGGCACTTATCTCCTGGATCCAGCAGTCCTCGCCTTGCATTAGCTGGCGGGTTTCAAGAGGTCTGCAAAATCCGACCAGCCAGAGTTAAATACAAAATGGAGGCTAAAGCAGAGGCTTCCAGTCTCATTATAATATTAAATAGACGACCAGCCTCCTGGAGGCGGATTGGCTGCACCCCCACCCCCCGTCACGCGTCCATTACAACCGGAAATGGGCGGGTTCAGGTCGGGATTCCACTTTTTAACACTTTAACTACCCCCAAGCACCCAACCCACCCATTTTTTTAGGTTAAAATTCCACCCATAGTCTTTTCCTATTCACTATCAAAACCCCTTGTAATTCAAAAAAATTCCAACCCCGCCCCTAAATTGGATGGTAAAGTAGAGATATTCATAGAATCATAGAAATTTACAGCAGAGAAGGAGGCCATTCAGCCCATTGTGTCTGCGCCGGTTGAAAAAGAGCTATCCAGCCTCATCCCACTTTCCAGCTCTTGGTCCGTAGCCTTGCAGGTTACGGCACTTCAAGTGCATATCCAAGTACTTTTTAAATGTGATGAGTGTTTCTGCCTCTACCACCCTTTCAGGCAGTGAGTTCCAGACCCCCAACACCCTCTGGGTGGAAAAAGTTCTCCTCAACTCCCCTCTAATCCTTCTACCAATTACTTTAAAGCTATGCCCCCTGCTAAGGGAAATAGGTCCTTCCTATCCACTCTATCTAGGCCTTGTCAAAGGCCTTGCTAAAATCGATGTAGACTACATCAAATGCACTACCTTCATCGACCTTCATCGTTACCTCCACAAAAACTTCAATAAAGTTAGTCAGACATGACCGTCCCTTAACAAATCCATGCTGGCTCCCCTTGATTAATTCGTACCTTTCTAAATGATGATTTATACTGTCCCTCAGAATTTTTTCCAAAAATTTTCCCGTCACCGAGGTTCGGCTGACTGGCCTGTAATTATTCGGTCTATCACTTTATCCCTTTTTAAACAATGGCACAACATTAGCAGTCCTCCAGTCCTCTGGCACCACGCCTGTAGTCAGAGACAATTGGAAAATGATGGTCAGAGCCTCGGCCATTTCCTCCCTTGCCTCTCTTAACTACATTGCATCCGGGCCTAGCGATTTATTTACTTTCAAAGACGCTAAACCTTTTAATACTTCCTCTCTCTCTATGTTTATTCCATCTAATATTTCACACTGCTTCTCCTTAACTACAATGTCTGAATCACCTCTCTCTTCTGTGAAGACAGGCACAAAGTATTCATTAAGAACCATACCCATGTCTGCTGCCTCAACACACAAGGGGGGAGAAATTCGGCTTAGTAGCGCCTCCCATTAGCGCCTGGGGGGTGCGCTAACGGGGTGCTAATGGGTTTGCGGCGGGACGCAGCGAATCCAACGCCACACACGAAATTCACCCGGGATTTAGCGATGACGCTAAGTTAGCACCTAAGCCTTTAGCGCCTGGCAGATCGTGACGTCAATGTGTTTGGAACGCCCCGTTAACGGTTCAGATGCAAAATTGACTGTTGCCCCCCTGTCTTAGCCCCTGGCCTGAACAACGGCAGGAAGAGGAGGCGTGATGCAGTCGGATGGCCGCTGTAGGAGCGGTATTTAAAGGGATCAACATCCACTTTCATTTTAGTGGCCAATCAATGCTGCCTTCTCAGTTTCACATAGCGAAACAGCCGTTTTCAGTGAGATAAACGTTTCTTACTTTCAGGAGTGTTTTGCCTGCTAAAAATTAGTCACTTTCATTCTGCTAAGATTTCAAAGTCCAACACTTGGTCACATTAATGGGGGCTGTACTGGCACTCGACCTCGCCCTCCAGCAGCAACGTTGGAGGCAGTGGAGGCAGAGACAAACATTGGAACTTGTGGCCAGAGGGAGGAGAGCCAACAGGGCTCTCAACAGGAGGCCTTACCCTCCCAGGGTATTCCGGCAGCACCTCTCCTACATTAATTTAACTGAGGAGCAGTGTCTTAGAAGGCTCCGCTTCACCAAGGAGGTGGTTACAGAGCTCTGCCACCTCCTGCAGTCAGACCTTGAGCCTCAGATCAGGACCACCACGGCTCTCTCAGTGGCAGTCAAGGTCACCGTCACCCCCAATTTCTTCGCCAGCGGTTCCTTCCAGTCTGCAACAGGAGATATAGCGAACATCTCGCAGTTTGCTGTCCATCGCTGTATCCAGGAGGTCACAGAGGCTCTCTACAGTAGGAGAAGGGACTACATTTCCTACCCCATCACCAGAGAGAAGCAGGACGAGCATGCATGTGGCTTTGCCAGGATAACGGGATTCCCCATGGTGCAGGGCGCCATTGACTGCACCCACGTGGCTTTGCGGGCACCCTATAACAATCCTGAGGTATTCTGTAACCGCAAAGGCTACCACTCACTTAATGTGCAGTTGGTGTGCGACCACAGACAGCAAATCCTCAACATCAATGCCCGCTATCCTGGCAGCTGCCATGATGCCTTCATCCTGCGTCAGACCGGTGTGCCAGCACTCTTCGAGCCACCACATCAAGCTCGCGGCTGGCTGGTTGGAGACAAGGGCTATCCGCTCTCCACCTGGCTCATAACTCCCCTCCACAACCCCAACACTCCTGCCCAACACTCATATAATGAGAGCCATGCCGTCACCAGGAACATCATCGAGCAGACCATCGGAGTGCTCAAGCAACGGTTTCACTGCCTTGACCACTCAGGAGGAGCCCCCCAGTACTTGCCGGAGCGGGTGTCCCTTTTCATTGTGGTGTGCTGCATGCTCCACAACTTGTCCATCATGAGGGCCCAGCCATTGCCAGCAGGCATAGCGGGACCACCTCAGGAGGAGGAAGAGGGAGAGGAGGGAGAGGAGGAGGAGGAGGAGGAGGAGGAGGTACAGGAGGAGGAGGAGAACAGGAGGAGGAATAGCAGCGAGGGAGGAGGCAGCCACTCAATCGGCCTTCTGGAAGGGCGATCCATGACCGCCTCATCAGACTCTGGTTCCAATAAATTCTACCCCACATCCAGGTTGCTGACCACATCCCCATCATTCCATCCATTCGGCTTGCCATATCACAGTGCAAAGCTGAAATGAGAGACAGCACAAAATCTGCAAAATTCAGTTAATAAATTTACCAACATTCAGTAAACACATATATAAAACAACAATATTAACTAATCACCCTTGTGCATACCCTTACCTCCCCTCTTCACAGTGCCTTTTCCTAATCTACTGCTCCTATGTAGTCTGTCCCCAGTGGCTGCAGCACGGCTGGTGGAAGGCTGCAAGGAATGAAGATAGTATACTTAGATGGAAAGTGCGAAAGGCTTGTGGTGTGAGGGGGAAGTGGGATGAGAGAAGGAGAGTGGATGAACATACCATTGTTGTCCCCAAGGGGGTCGACGTCACCGACGGTCACGCCGCCCACCACCTGGCGCCCAATGACTCTCAGCACTCGCTCCTCCAGGTCTGTAAGCTGTTGGATGTCCGCTTCACCCCAGCCTGTTCGTTCCTGCTCCCTCCTATTGTGGGCCAGCTTGGCCTGCAAGAGAAAGGAAAGTGTGTGAGTGTGCAGCTCTGTGTTTGGGAGATGTGCCTGCCATAGTTGAATAGCTGTGATTGTAGGCAAGGCGTGAGATGTGGATGTGAGTTTTAGTAGGTGGAGATGCTTGGTGGGTGAGTGGTGGGGGTGTGATGGTTTGTGCAGTGTGTACAGACTGAGGTTCAGATGCTGGTATGTAGGACTTGTTGAAGCATGTACTCACCCTGACCACCCGAGTGAGGTCGTTGAATTTTTTACAGCAGTGTGTGAGGGTCCTGAGGACCACACTGCTGGCCGAGACGCCCTGGGCCACTTCCCTCCACATTGCCCTGAAGACCTGGGGCAATGGCCTCCTGCCAGTGGCCGGGAACAGCACTGCCTTCCTTCTTTCGACTGCCGTGACCAATGCCTCCAATGCCTGGTCGCTGAAACGGCTCCCTCCCTCCCTGGGACTGGGATCAGCCATGAGGATAAGAGGTGTAGCCGTTGAGTTGCTTGGAGGCTACCTTCAGAACCAGCAATGTTGAGAATGAGGTTGTGCTGAATTGTCAACCTCCCCTTTAAGAACTGGAAGGAGCCAGTGTGAATGATGAGTCCCGATTGGAGTGCACCTGAAATTGGTTATCGCTCTGTGGTTAGCGCCCCGCTCTCTGTGTGTAGCACCCTAAGTTAGGTGATTAGTGCTTGATTTAGCGCTCCAGTTCTTTCTTGGAGCGCTAACAATCAATTTAGCGGGCGGTCAGAAGGATTAGCGCCTGGCGCTAATTGTCCAACTTTTTAAAATTTATCGCCGGGGCGATACCGAATTTCTAGTCCCTTAAAGCTTCCTTTTTGGTCTCTAATAGGCCCTACTCTTTCTTTAGTTATCCTCTTGCTCTCTGTGTATTTATAAAACATCTTTGGGTTTTCCTTGATTTTACTTGCCAATATTTTTTCATGCCCACTCTTTGCTTTCCTAATTTCCTTTTTAATTTAACCTAGCACTTTCTATACTCCTCTAGGCTTTCTGCAGTATTTAGTTCTCAGTATCTGACATAAGCTTCCATTTTTTGTCTTATCCTACCCTGTATGCCCCTTGACATCCAGGGAGCTCTAGATTTGGGAGTCCTGTCCTTTTTCTTTGTGGGAACATATTTGCTCTGAACCCTCCCTATCTCCGCCTTGAATGCCTCCCACTGCTCTGACACTGATTTACCTTCAAGTCGCTGTTTCCAGTCCACTTTTGCTAAATCACATCTCAGCTTAGTAAAACTGGCCTTTCCCCAATCAAAAACTTTTACTCCTGGTCTATCTTTGTCCTTTTCCATAACTATGCTAAATCTAACTGAATTAGTATCACTACCACCAAAATGCTCTCCCACTGATACCCCTTCCACCTGCCCAGCTTCATTCCTTAAAACTAGGTCCAGAACTGCCCCCTGTCTTGCTGGGCTTGCTACGTACTGGCTAAAAAAGCTCTCCTGAATGCATTTTAAGAATTCTGCACCCTCTATACCGTTTCACTGATTCTATCCCAGTTAATGTTAGAGTAGTTGAAATACCCTGCTATTACTGTCCTATTGTTTCTGCACTTTTCAGAAATTTGCCTACATATTTGCTCTTCTATCCCCCTCTGACTATTTGGAGGGTTTATAGTACACTTCCAGCAGTGTAATTGCCCCTTTTTTGTTCTTCAGTTCAACCTATATGGCCTCATTTGATGATCCATCTAACATATCATCCCTCCTCACAGCTGTAATTGTTTCTTTAACCAATATTGTGACCCCCCCCCCCACCGCCTTGTTATCCCCCTCTCTATCCCATCTGAAAACCCTGTAACCAGGAATGTCGAGCTGCCATTCCTGCCCTTCTTTCAGCCATGTCTCAGTAATAGCTATAATATCATTCTCCCACGTGTCTATCTGTGCCCTCCGCTCATCTGCTTTATTCCCTAGACTCCATGCGTTGAAGTATATACCATTAAGCACTGCCAAACTCCTTTGTTGTCTATTTTCTAGCTTTTGTTTCCTCTGCCTTCCAAACTCACTTACTAAGTTACTGCCTTCCATTTCCAGCTTTGCTTCTCTCCCTTCTGAATCTATGCTCAGGTTCCCATCCCCCTGCCAAGCTAGTTTAAACCCTCCCCAACAGCACTAGCAAACCTCCCCGCAATGTTATTGGTCCCGGCCCTGGTGAGGTGCAACCCGTCTGTCTTGTACAGGTCCCACCTCCCCCAGAACCGGTCCCAATGCCTCAGGAATCTAAAGCCCTCTCTCCTGCACCATCTCTCCAGCCACACATTCATCTGCATTATCCTATTTCTTTACTCACTAGCGCGTGGCACGGGAGTAATCTGGAGATTACTACCTTTGAGGTTCTGCTTATTAATCTCTTTCCTAGCTTCCTAAAATCTGCCTGCAGGACCTCATCCCTCTTTCTACCTATGTCGTTGGTACCGATATGGACCACGACCTCTGGTTATTCACTCTCCCCCCTCAGAATGTTCTGCAGCCGCTCAGTGACATTCTTGACCCTGGCACCAGGGAGACAACATACCATCCTGGGGTCACGTCTGCAGCTACAGAAATGCCTGTGTGTTCTGTGAGTCAGTCAAGTAACCTCTCAGAGTTTTTGGACAAGACACCAATAGGCAGCAGCCAGTATGTTTGAGCAATAGATCAAGGTTTATTAAGCTTACAGTGGAATATACTTAACATTAGGTGACAGTTTTAATGAGTAGCTCGCAGCCCTTGGTCTCTGGAACCTCTCGGACACAGATGACGTCGTCTTAAGTCTGTTACTTTGTTCTCGCAGTAAATCTGTGTAAAGTTGTTCTTTGAGTATCGAGGTTTTAATCCTTTTCTTATCAAAAGTTGGTTTGGCCAGTGTCCATATATGGTCTTTAACAAAATCACCTTCTTTAATTGGTTCTAATTGTCAAAATACCATTGTCACTCAGATTAAGGTAGCATCCCTCCTTTCCAGTATTTTTCCATCAACCCTAATCCTGCTGTCTTGTTATCTTGCTTATAGTTTTTCACCCCATTGGAATTTACCATATCTCTTTAATTTCATAGCCTCCCTGGTACAAGGCCTTTATACCAAGGGCTGTTTGTTATCAAAGCTTAGTCAAAACTGCTTTTGACTGTCCTTTCAGCTGCATCCTGAACAAGTCTTAGCTTTTTAGTTACTCAGGAGTAATTATGGATAATATTAGTTGGTCAATGGCTGCACTTGAATTTATATGTATATGATTCTCGTCTACTAAATGTCTCTAAATATCAGCCTTTCCTACAGTTCCCCTAACTAATTGAATCTCCTATCTCTATTGCTTTTCTGACATTCCTCATCCCCCTCTGTACAGCTGAGCCACCCATGGTGCCCTGGACTTGTCTCTGGCTGCACTCCCCAGAGGAACCATCTCCCTCACCAGTATTGAGAACAGAATGCCGGTTGGAGAGTGAGATGCACTCGGGGGACCCCTGCACGACTCACCTGGTCCTCTTTGTCTGTCTGGCAGTCACCCATTCCCTCTCTGCCTGCAAACTCTTAGGGCTGGATTTTCATTGACCCGTGGAGGCAGGTTTGGAGGCGTGTGGGGGGTTAAAATTGCAAAAACTGGCGGGCGGGCACAAGTCCGCCTCCATCCCGCCTCCACGCAATTTTCATTAAATCGTGTCTGCTGGTCCCGACTGCGTCCCGCCTTTAAGAGACGGGATAGGCTGTTAAGGCCCTTAACAAGCACTAAATTGGCTCTATAATGCCATTTTGAAAGGCCTTTGTGATTTTAACCCTTGTTCTACGTGAAGCACGCCTGTTCTGAACCACGATTGTGAAACCTGGCGGGAGCACATTTGGATAGCTGACTATCAGTGGCTGGGCTGACTATCAGTGAGTGAGTGGCTGGTAGGCATCTGGGAGTGCTCTCTCTCTCTCTCTCTCTCTTTAGAGCTGCTGCTCATTTTGCATCCAGGTCCCCTCACAGCAAAGGCCAGGCAGTCTTTGCAAACCTTCAATGCAGCAGCAATGATGACATCATCAGAGGTGACTTTCAGACTGAAAACACTAATTGGTTCATGGGTTCCCACATGCTGGAACTCAATTGCCCAATTAGGTGAAAATTGCATCAATCTCCCACATCTAATTGCAGTTGGGTGGATAACACGAAAAGCGGATGACATGACCCAGTATCAAAATCCAGCCCTTAAGCTGCGGGGTGACCACCTCCTGAAACGTGCTAACCACAAAGCTCTCAGCCTCGCGGATGCACTGCAGTGATGCCAGCCACTGCTCAAGCTCTGAAACCCGGAGCTCGAGCTCCTCCAGCTGACGACACTTTCTGCACATGTGGTTGTCCAGGACACAAGAAGTATCCCAGACTTCCCATATGTCACAGGGTGTGCATTCGATGGAACTGAGGTGCCCTGCCATGCATCTATTTAATAGACTACTAACTAAACTTTAGTTTAACCCACTGACCTAACTTAGAAAGAAAAAAAGACAGAAATGTACTCAAGTTTAACAAGAACCACAGAGATACTAAACACAAAGAAACTATATATTAGATATCTAGACACTTAACTTAGAATCCTCCTTTTGAGTTGGACATGAGAAACTGCCTTCCTCCTCTCTTCCAATTCCGACTATCACCAAATTCTTCCACTCTGCTTGCGATCCATTCTGATTGCGATTTACCTAGCTCTGTCTCCAAGCTCTGTGCTCAAGCTTACTAATACTTTTTCATGCCCTCTCTTTGCCTTCCTAATTTCCTTTTTAATTTCACCCCTGCACTTTCTATACTCCTCTAGACTTTCTGTAGTATTGAACTCTCAGGGCTGGATTTTCATAGGGCCGTTGAGGCGGGATTGGAGGCGTGTGGGGGGTTAAAATTGCAGAAACTGGTGGGCGGGCCCGATCCCGCCTCCATCCCGCCTCCACGCAATTTTGATGAAATCGTGTCTACTGGTCCCGTCCCAGTCCCACCTCATTAATGCCCTTAACAAGCCCTAAATTGGCTCTGTAATGCCATTTTGATAGTTTTTTACTAGTTTAACCCTTTTCCCACGTGAAGCACGCCTGATCTGAAACACGCCAGTGAAACCTGGCGGGAGCACAAGTGGATTGCTGACTCTCAGGTGCAGCTCAAACATTAAATAAGAGATTTGATCAGCCATCATTTGCAGGTGGCAGGACTTTGTTGTCACAGGTCTGGGGGAACTTTTAGAAGGCATAACCACAGCTCTGGAAGTTTGGAGCCTGACACCCATCTCCAGTGTGACTTCCTGGGAAACCCCTCTCGCCACCCTCATTGAGCGCTTCCTCAACTGAGACATATACCAGAGGCATGGGAGCCATTTATTTCCTTCCCTCCTGGGCATCAGATGAGGACGAACACCAGCCGTGGCACCAGCAGAACCATGAACAACAGCAGCACCAACAGCAGCAGCAACAGCAGGAGCGCCAAGTTGCTGCTCACCCACCTGAAGCTGCACAGGCCAGAATGGGCCAGCGCATAGAAGGCCGTCGGCGCAGGAGATACCCCCCAAACAGGGTCTACAGACACAGGGTCAGCTACCTCAACATGTCTGAGCAGCAGTGCCAAAGGCGGCTCCGACTTTCGCGAGAGGTTGTGGGTGACATCTGCGCAATGCTGCAACAAGACCTGGAGCCCAGAGGACCAGGTGGACACCCCTTACCAGTGGCCGTCAAAGTCACCACCGCACTCAACTTTTTTGCCTCAGGCTCATTCCAGGGATCAGCAGCAGACATCAGCGGCATCTCCCAGGCGGCCGCACACACCTGCATCACGCAGGCAACCGATGCCCTCTTTGCCATCGCGCACAATCACATCCATTTCACCAAGGATCGAGCAAGTGTCACGGCGCATGCGGTTGGATTAGCTAATCTGGCAGGCTTTCCAAGGGTGCAGGGCGTCGTTGACTGCACACATGTGGCCCTTAAGGCACCCCATCGCAATTCAGGTATTTTTGTCAACCGCAAGGGCTTCCACTCCTCAACGTTCAGCTGGTGTGTGACCACAAGAAGGAAGTTTTGCATGTTTGTGCCAAGTACCCTGGCAGTTGCCATGACTCCTTCATACTGCGCCAGTCTAGTGTGCCTCCGCTATTCAGTCCGCCAGACCAACTTAACGGATGGCTACTTGGAGACAAGGCTAATCCCCTGAAGATGTGGCTAATGATGCCGTTGAGGAGCCCATCCAACGCAGCTGAGGAGAGCTACAACTCCAGCCACATTTCCACCAGAGCCATAATCAAGCAAACCATCGGTATGCTGAAGATGCGCTTCAGATGCCTGGATAGATCAGGTGGAGCCCTGCAACACTCAGCAGCCAGGGTCTCCAGAATCGTCATGGTTTGCTGTGCACTTCACAACATGGCACAGCGTCGCGGCTTGCAGATGCCGGAGGACCAAGTGGCTCCTCACATAGCCTCCTCAGATGAGGAGGAGGAGGAGGAGGAGGAGAGAGAGAATGAACATCTTGCAGAGGCCCATCCACCAGCGGCAGCATTACACGAGACCATAGCTGCCCGGAATGCAAGGGACGCACTCATCTTGGCCAGATTTGCTTAGCCTAGACAATCAAGCACTTTTGCCTCGCAGCTTCTTACCAGAGCTACGACAATGGCCCAGACCCAGCGGATCCCTAACAATTTGACCACCATACTGACAATTGCAAGTTATCCTAAGGCCTCATTGTGGAAGTCCCATTAGCGAAATGACAGATGCCACAACTGCAGCTGTAGCCATCAGAGTTTTTATTTACACTTAACATCTGATGGCTTTTTTACATTAAACATCAAATTTCACCCAAGTGACTACCCTTGTGACTATTTGTGCAGTATCTTTCTCTTACGCGTGCTCCTACGTGGTGCTTCCCCTGTGGCTTCAGCAGAGGTGGAGGCCCCCTGCTCAGTTTGTTGCTGCTTCTGTCTCAACACCTTTGGTGGGCGTCCTCTGGGGTTGTGAACCTGCGAGGGCTCGGCAACAGTCTGCTGCTCCTGCGGCTGGGCAGGGGTTGAGACACCGATCTCAGTTGGGTGCGGACTCTGGTAGGGCTCTGACCGAGGACTTGTCAGTGGCATGGAAGTGTGAGCACTTGGAGAGGAGCCCCCACCTCCTTGTTGTCTGCCACCAACATCCCTCTCATGGGTCAGGTCCACCTCAGCGCTTGCAAGTGGATTGAGAGCACCTTGCTGCACATCAGGGGGGCCATGGGGACCCGTATCTGCACTGGCAGTCCTACTCAGAAGGACTTCCATGAAGGTCTGGTTTCTCTGTTCAATAGATGTCCATCACTCCTCCAGAGATGTCATTCTATTCAGAACACTCACCATGTTTTCTGCACTCTGGCGACTTATCACCTCCATGGAGGTTGCCATCCTTTCCATGGTGATGCGTTCATGCGCCAATGACTCCACAAAGGCTCTGCTCATGTTCGCTATGGACTCCTCCATTCGCTCCACACTCGCAGCGACCCTGGAGACAAAACCTGTCAGAGACTCCTGCATCTGTTCCTGGAGTCCCAGCACCGCTGATCTTATGGATGGCCCCAGAGGCAGAGGGTCGACATGCAGCTGAGCCGAGCTAGGAGAGTCCTGCGCCCTCCGACTAGGACTCTCCACTGCTGTCCCTGTCTCCACCATCTGCTGATGCTCACTTGTGAGCTGTGATACACCAGGTGACAACACTACTCTATGTCCCGAGGGTCCCACCGAGGTGTGAGTCTCTGTGCTGGTGCTGGGTGCGCTGAATTCTGCTGACGCTGCGCCCTCAGAGGTTGCAGCTTCCTCTGAGGAGTCTGGATGCTCAGGCTGGTCCTCCTGGCTAGTGGGGACGGGTGCTTGCGATGGTCCTGTGGGGGAGTAAAGGAAAGAGTCAGAGATGTGATGTCAAGGTTACATGCACATTGCATATTGCAGATGATCATAAATCCATCTGTTAGAGCTTCAGATTCATTATCAGCGACTCATGCAATGTCAATGAGAGATGGAACACTATTCTGTCACCAGCTTGCTGTGATGCACCCGTCTGTCCGTCCCCCACTTGTGTAACGTCCTCCACTCCCACGATCTCCAGGACTGCCTCCTCCCAGGGGGTGAACTGGGCTAATGAAGGTGGCCCTCCTCCTGTCCTGGCTCTTTCCCTTTTATTGTGAGCTCTCTTTTCCTGCAATGAGGGAGACAAGTGGAGTTTGAGTGAGATTGAAGGAGTGAGTGTAGAGAGTCCATAGCATAGATGCTTAGAAGGAGACAAAGATGGAGTGAGGTGGCAAGACCAAGGGCCCTCCCTGTGTGTTGTAAGTTGTTTTCATAGCATGACAGCGATAGGGAGCGTGAGGGCTGCATAGTCGAATAGTAAGGTGAATGTGACCATAGAGGGAGAGGGAATGGGTAAGGGTGCATGGATGTCAGTGTCAAGTGGGATATGGAGGAAGAGGTTGCTAAAGCTGAGTGCTGGTGAGGAGAGGCAATGGGGATCAGATTGAGGGTGAAGGGAAAGTCATACTCACTTTTGCAGTGCGTAGAAGGTCATGAAACCTCTTCCTGCACTGGAGCCAGGTTCTGCGGGTGATGGATAAAGAGTTGACCTCCTGGGCGACCTGGACCCACACAACCTTGGTCTGCTGGGGAGGCTTCTTCCTCCCTGAGGAAGGGAAGAGCACCTCTCTGTTGGCTCTTGCTCCCTCCACTAAAGCTTGCAGGGCAACGTCATTGAACCTGGGAGCAGACCTGGGTCTTTGGCTGGCCATTCCTCCTGCAGTTACCTCTAAGATACAAGCCCAGAAGCTTGGCAGTCTGCAGAAGAAGCAAGGCTTGTTGCAGACCTTAAATGCAGCAGCAATGATGATGTCATCGGAGGCGACTTTCAGACTGGAATAACTCATTGGCCATGGGTTCCCACACGTTGGAACTCAATTGGCCAATTAAGTTAAAATCGCATCACTCTCCCACATCGATCTAGATTCAGGTGGGCAACATGAAAAGCGGATAACACGACCCAACCCACCCCAGTATCAAAATCCAGCCCTCAGTATCTGACAAAAACTTCCCTTTTTTTCCTTATCCTACCCTGTATGCCCCTTGACATCCAGGGGGTTCTAGATTTGTTAGTCCCACCCTTTTTCTTTGTGAAAACATATTTTCTGGACCCTCACTATCTCCTCCTTGAATGTCTCTCACAGCTCTGACACTGATTTACCTTCAAGTAGTTGTTTCCAATCCACTTTTGTTAAATCACATCTCAGCTTAGTAAAATCTAGCTCATAAGGTTTAAATTCATGTTCTCATTAACTTACATTTATCCCAAGTTGCTGGTGCCAATAGATCTTGGTTTTCTGATTGAGATTTATCCAGCAATGAATCAACAGCCTTTTCCAAACCTCTGGACCCACAAAATTTGAACAAAACAACCCAATGAATAAGTATGCCATGTTTTGGGAGTTTTGATCATTATTCCATAGAAAAAATTTAGGAAATAATGGATTTACATAGGTTTAGAAAGAAAGACCAGAGGCTGCAGGCATTTAAAAACTGCATATTATAGCCAGACATTGATTGTGTTACTCAAGTCATTTAGGAACAATAGAGGAGTCATTATCTCATCTTGAGGCAAACAGTCACATTGTAGGGCGTTGGAAGGTCCCTTTCCATTGAGTTTTCCATGAATCTAGTTTTAAAGGGAGCGGGTGTAGTAGCAGGTTTGATTAACAGCTCTTTTGCCAACTTCTGGATAAAGGGAGGGGTCAGGAACCAAGTCCCAACCTTCTGCGGGGACAGAAGCAAACAAAGACCCACATGTGTGTAGTTAGGTTTTTAAAAGGAGAGCTGCAGAAGCTTTAGCCAGGCTTAGACAGTCAGAAATTCTGGAGAAAAAATTAGAAGGCATCTTGTTTAAGTCAAGTAAAGTGATCCACTGATGTGGAGAAACCTGGTGTGTTCTTCATTTTGTATCATTACTAGAGACTGAAATGTTATTGCAATCCTGGTTCATCTCTAACACGCCATGGCAAATTATTTACAGGTTTATCGGGATTTGATTGCGCTGACTGGAGAAGGAGTAGGAATTAATGGGCGCCCCCCACCCCATCCCTGCCCCCACCCCCCCCGCCCCACGCCGGTTTTGAGGGGCTGTGAACAACCATCACCCTGAAACCTCCTTGCTTTAGACACATAGGGGGGTATTTTAACCAAAAAAAGGGTGGGGTTAGAGCGTGGGGGTAGTTAAATTGTTAAAAATTGGATTCCCGACCTGAACCCGCCTCCAACCCTCCCACTTCCGGTATTAACGGAGACGGGATGGGGAGCAGGACAGGGGCTTTAAATTAATTTTTAAAAGACCCCAAGTCATTAGCATATCATTAAAAGTCATGTTCTAAAGACTTATATGACCATCATGATTGCCTGTCAAATATATCTCTGCCATAAGTAGGATTTGTCCCAGGGTGATGACAGTGGGAGAGTCCAGACTCTGTACAATAATGAAAAGTGATACCAGATTAATGCCTGTGTTACAAGTTTTGGGTCTACTTTCAATATTCTCTCAAGAACAGTAGTGATAGTCACTCCCATGTGATCCGAGTGTTTTACATTCAGAAGTGTTCCTGTACAGTCCAATATCCAGATATACAATAGTGAGAAGTCGCACAACACCAGGTTATAGTCCAACAACCCAGGGCTGTAACAATAGGATCCCCTTGTGAATTCAACTGGGTATCATCTTTCACATGTGCCTTCACGTGCACATCTCCAATCTTTTTGAAGGCACAATGA
Source organism: Squalus acanthias (assembly GCA_030390025.1). Lineage (NCBI taxonomy): Eukaryota > Metazoa > Chordata > Chondrichthyes > Squaliformes > Squalidae > Squalus > Squalus acanthias. The sequence continues at coordinate 48,947,489 of CM059428.1, read as the reverse complement.
GAAACACTTGGACCAGGAATTCTCTCAGAAGTGCTTTCACTGTGCTGCCATAATTTCACTGGAAGTGCATACGGGGTTTCTGCTGCACTTCCGGCGAAGTTACAGCAGCAGAGTGGCAGTAGCTCTGAGGAAACTCCCAGCCTTGGTAAAACAAAGCCAAGCCTGAATCGCTAAGGTGGTTTATTTCACAGAGACCAAGGCCTCGGGCTAGAAATTCAATATTGCCCAGGAATGAGCGGTGCCAGTAGAAAAGTTGGAGAATTAACACCAGGCACGAATGTTTTAGACTGCACGCAAAATTCATGCTCACTGCTCAAAAAAATTATTGGAGTCCTTATTCAAGTCTTAAAGCCCAAGCTCATTGGCGTTACACTCAAAGGGTGGACCAATATCAGGTGCAGTCTAATCGCAAGTCATGATTGCCACAGGCTTTTTTCAGTACTTAAAGGGGAGGTTCATTGATGCTGCAGAACCTCATTCTCAGCATTGCTGGCTGTGCAGCTGCCTCAGCAAACAGAAGCAGGACAAGGAGAAGGGGCTGGAGGACTGAAGCAATGGTGCTAATGGCAGATCCACGCCCCAGGGAGAGAGAACGCAGATTCTGCGATCAAGCATTAGAGGGGTTGGTGTTCGCTGTGGAGAGATGGAGGGCGGTGTTTTACCTGGCAAGTGGCAGAAGGCCCTTCCCGCAAGTCTTCCAAATCATGTGGAGGGAGGTAGCGCAGCACATCTCAGGCAGCACTGTGGTCCCCAGGACCCACACACAGTGCAGGAAGGAATTTAACGACCTCCCTCAGGTGGTCAGGGTGAGTGAATGCTTCAACAAATGCTACATACCACCATCTGTACCACAATCTTCACACACTGCGCAAAGCACCACACCCCCAGCACTCACCCACCAACAATCTCTACCTACCAACACTCATACCCACACCTCACGCCTTGCACACAATGACAGCTATTCAACAATGGCAGGCACATCACCCAAACACATTGCTCCACACTCACTCACACACTTTCCTTTCTCTTGCAGGCCAAGGTGGCTCATAACAGGAGGGGGCAGGAGCACACAGGCGAGGGACAAGCCGACACCCAACCACCGTCTGCGCTGGAGAATAGAGTGCTGGAGATTATTGGGCGCCGGGTGGTGGGCGCCATGGCCACCGACAATGTTGACCTCCTTGGGGACAACTATGGTATGTTCATCCCTACTCCTTCTTCTCACATCCCACTTCCCCTTCACCCCACAAGCCTTTCACACTTTTCAGCTAATCATGCTGTATGCATGCATTTCTCCCTTCCTGCCCCGCTCCCCTCACCTTAACCCGACTTTTGTGCCTTTATGCTTTCAGATAATGAGCAAGCACCTGAGCAGCTTGTCCCTGAGGGCACCGTAGAGAGCGAGGCGGGAGAAGAGGAGGAGGAAGAACAGACTGCGTCACTGCATGTCTCACCTGCAGGCACCAGCTCAGATACTGGCACTACGCGTTCTTTAGAGGCTAGTACAGTAGCGGGATCTGCACAGGGTGAGGCACCGGGGATGAGCGGGCTGCAGCAAGGCCGGGGAAAGGGTAGCTCGGGGGCCAGCTCCCCGGAAGGCGAGCTCGCGCGTGAGTTCTGCTGCACAGGACTCAGATGAGGACCCCGATGGGGTGGCCTTTAGAAGAAGGGTGATGGGCATGCACATGGAGATGATAGGTGCAATGGCAAGGGTGCCCGAGAGCCTCTCGACACTGGTAAGGAGCGTGGAGGAGTCCGCCTCCAACATTGCACAAGGCTCAGCGCACACCATGGAGCCCAAAATTTCCAGTCTGCAAAGGATGGTAGACTCCCAGAGAGACCGTGATGACCCAGACCTGATGCCGCGTGTGATGGGCGATGAGGCAGCTTCCATTGCAGCACAGGTGAAAGCGACGCAACATCTTAGTGCTGTAATGCAGTCTATGCTTGTTGGCATCCAATCTCAGACAGCTCTCATGCAGTCTCAGCTTGATGCCACGCAAGCTCTGACTGCTGCCATCACGGCTGGATCTACCACCCTTGACCAGGGCTTTCACGGTGTCGCAACAGGCCAGCAATCTGTGCTCCAACAGATTGCTAGGGATGCTGAGGTGCTGCCCCAGGGGAGTGGCAGTGAGTCAGTGGAGCGGGAACCTGCTGTCCTCCCTCAGGATGACAGCATTCCTGCTCCCACCACTGCCACTCCACCATTGCCCTTGTCACTGCCTGTCATCCAGCCAGCACAGACTGCTGCCACCCAGCCTGAGGTGGTGCAGTCTACAGCCGGGCCTTCTAGGCCCAGAGATGGTCAAGGGCGTCCTGCAAGGCCATCTGAAGTCTCCCGCACGGACACTCAGCAGCCTTCCACCTGCCCTGCTGCAGCCACTGGGCCAACACTTTGTAGGAGCACTAGAGTAGGCAAAGCCACAGTAACGACAGGCACGAAGGGATTGCACAAGGGTGAATAGTTAATATTTTTGTTGTAAGTATGTGTTCACTGATTTTTGACAAATTTATTAATTCAGTTTGGATTCTTTTGTTATGTGTCTCATTTCAGCTTTGCGCTGTGATATGGCCTGCAACAGGGATGGAATGATGGGGATGTGGTGAGCAACGGGGATCTGGGGTTTAATTTATTGGAACCGCAGTCTGATGAGGCAATCACGGACTGCCCTTCCGGAAGGCTGAGTAAGTGGCTGCCTCCTCCCTTGATCCTGTTCCTCATCCTCCTAATCTTCCTCGGCAGGGTTCTGAGGAACGTGGAGGAGCAGAGGGATCTGGGGGTTCATATCCACAGATCTCTGAAGGTTGCCACTCAAGTGGATAGAGCAGTAAAGAAGGCCTATGGTGTGTTGGCGTTTATTAACAGAGGGTTTGAGTTTAAGAACCGTGAGGTTATGCTGCAACTGTACAGGACCTTGGTGAGACCACATTTGGAATATTGTGTGCAGTTCTGGTCACCTCACTATAGGAAGGACGTGGAAGCATTGGAAAGAGTGCAAAGGAGATTTACCAGGATGCTGCCTGGTTTGGGGGGGAGGTCTTATGAGGAAAGATTGAGGGAGTTGGGGCTTTTCTCTTTAGAGCGGAGGAGGATGAGAGGCGACTTAATAGAGGTTTATAAGATGATGAGGGGGATAGATAGAGTGGATGTTCAGAGACTATTTCCTCGGGTAGAGGCAGCTGTTACAAGGGGGCATAACTATAAGGTGCATGGGGGGAGATATAGAAGGGATGTCCGAGGTAGATTCTTTACTCAGAGAGTGGTTGGGGTGTGGAATGGACTGCCTGCTGTGATAGTGGAGTCGGACACTTTAGGAACTTTCAAGCGGTTATTGGATAAGCACATGGAGCACACCAGAGTGATAGGGAGTGTGATAGCTTGATCTTGGTCTCGGACAATGCTCGGCACAACATCGAGGGCCGAAGGGCCTGTACTGTGCTGTACTCTTCTATGTTCTATGTTCTATGTTCCTCTTCCTCCTCATCCTCCTCCTCCTCTCCCCCTTCCTCCTACTGAGGTGGTCCTGCAATCCCTGCTGGCAAGGGCTGGGCCCTCATGATGGCCAAGTTGTGGAGCATGCAGCACACCACGAAATGGGACACCCGCTCAGTCGAGTACTGGAGGGCTCCTCCCGAGTGGTCAAGGCAACGGAACCATTGCTTCAGCAGGCAGATGGTCTACTCGATGATGTTCCTGGTGGCAGCATGGCTCTCATTATATGAGTGCTGCGCAGGAGTGTTCAGGTTGCGGACGGGAGTCATAAGCCAGGTGGAGAGTGGATAGCCCTTGTCTCCGAGCAGCCAGCTGCCAGCTTGACGTGGTGTCTAGAAGAGTGCTGGCACACCAATCTGGTGCAGGATGAAGGCATTGTGGCTGTTGCCAGGTAGCGGACATTGACATTGGGGATTCACTGTCTGTGGTCGCACACCAACTGTACATTAAGTGAGTGGTAGCCTTTGCAGTTACGGAAGATCTGAGGATTGTTATGCGGTGCCCGCAAAGCCACGTGGGGGCAGTCAATGGCGCCCTGCACCATGGGGAATCCCGCTATCCTGGCAAAGCCACATGCACGCTCATCCTGCTTCTCTCTGGAGATCGGGAAGGAAATGTAATCCCTTCTCCTACTGCCTCTGTGGCCTCCCGGATGCAGCGATGGACGGCGAACTGCAAGATGTTAGCTATGTCTCCTGTGAGAGCTGTGGTCACTCTGATCTGAGGCTGGAGGTCTGTTTGGAGCAGGTGGCAGAGTTCTGAGACCATGTCCTTGGTGAAGCGGGGCCTTCTAATACACTGCTCCTCGCTTAACTGGAGGTAGGAGAAGTGCTCTCAGAATAACCTCGAAGGGTAAGGTCTCCTGTTGAGAGCCCTGATGGCCCTCGTCCTCCCTCTGGCCACATGTTCCAGTCTTTCTCACTGCCTCTGCTTCCTCTGCCCTAGATCCTGGAGGGCGAGGTCAACTGCCAGTACAGCCTCCATTAATGTAACCAAGTGTAGCAGTTTGATTTTTTTGTGAGAATAAATGTAGCTACTTTTTAGTTGCCACAACACTCCTCATACAAACTAACCTTGAAATTACTGAATTAAACTGTTGGACTATGTGAAACTGACAAGAAACCACTGAAACCCCACTAACCTGACAGCTGCGAGTCATTACTGATTATCCCTTTAAATAACGTCCCTGGAGCCAGCTTCCTGCTGCTTCACGCCAGCTCTCACTGTCGCTGTTTACTCCAGGTGCTAAAGTAGGTGGCGACAATCAATTTCACAGATCAGGCGCCCAGTGAGTGTTGTACACTCACTGACGTCATGATCCACCTGGCGTTGAGGCTCCTGGTGATAACTGTTACCGGTGGCGCTACGGGGGGCGGGATTCGGTGTGCGGCGTTGGATTTGCCGCACATCGGCAATAATGCTGGCACTAATGGGAGGCGTGAAGGTACTGAATTTTTTTCCCCTCGAGTTTAACTCCCCCCCCCCCCAACCTGGCTTTCACTAGGCGGGGAGGGTAGTTGAAATGGACTGGGGTCTTACCCACCACTGATCTGGCTTACTGCAATTTTAAATTTTTGGCGGCACGGACATGTGCCCCAAGTCGGCAGTGTCCTCTTTATATGCAGATTACATCATCGCGGCTCGATCTGCTATTTTAACCTGATGCCTGAGTGGGGAGCAATGATGGCTTCCCTTCCTGCTGGGGTGGCCTGGGAGCAGCAGCTAGGGCCTTAATAGTCCCTCCGTGCCCCACAAGAAAGCTTTGGATCTCCCCTGCCCCGGGCTTCCCTCCCCTTCCCAGACCGTGATTCCTCTGGCAAGCCTCAATGACTCACTTCTGTGCTGGGGACCATTTCCCATGATTCCTGGTGGTGGCCTCCTGCTGCCCGGTTTTAATGGCCAGGCAGCTGATTCCCGCTGACTTCCTGACTGTTTTGGTCAGGAATTCGACGAGTAGCACGTTAATGAGGTCTGGCCGTTAAAATCGGCTGAGCCTACCTGCTGCTGGTCTCGGACCCTCACTCTGCACACTTTGCCACATTCCCACCCTGGAGTTAAAATCCCCTTTAAAGTGAATGTACAGAGTAACAGTCAATGCAAAATCCATTTACTTACCTCAGTCTCATTTCTCCTCAAAAAATGGGAAAAAACTAATAAACCACAAACCAAGTTTCTTACGTGGATTGACTTACTTCTTTTTGGAAATTTTTGCTTTCCAGACAACTTCTAGTCGCAAGACCTGATCTCCTTCATTTTTAGATTCCAGCTCTAGGCCAAAAGTCCTTTAATTCAAAAAGGGGGTTTCCTTTCTTTTCTGTTAGTTCTGACTCCAAGAAACAGAAGTGTCTCTCACACCTTCAGAAGAAAGGTTTTGCCAACAACCCTGTCAACCAAACTGACTACCCTCTGACTACCCTCTCCCAGGAGTATATTCTCTGCAGACACATTATTCAATGTCCTTATCATTGAATAGAATTGCCACAATGGGTGTGACTATTAGTTAGTCACCTGCGACAGGTGACAAATTGCTTAAGAGCCCTGTTTGTTCTGTCAAATGAGACAATAGATCCTCATTCTATTAGTCTAAAATAGATTAAGTTGTGACCCCCCCCCTAAACTGGATCATCTGGCTTTAAAACACATTGTTCAATGCCTGCATCCTGTGGTCTTTCTTTTGAAAGCTATGTGAATTCACTGCAAGTTAAATTGGATAAGCCCCAAAAACGGTCGGGAGGATCACAATCTGTGATTAACCCACAGCCATTCATTGCGTTGCATCAGGACATTACATTCGTGCTGCCTGCTGATTTCTATGATTGCTGCAAGCAGCCAACGCTATTCGCGCTGTTCAGTGGCTACACGCATCAACAGGAGCCCGATATCATGGGTGACTTGCACGACTTAAAGTTAGCCTGCACCTCTTAAAGGAGAGGTGTATTGTGGTTGCAAGAAGTAGTGGGAAACTTTGTGAATTTAGCCCCAGTAGGCGCTAAGTTGGGCCATGACCCTTTTTGTAGGCACTATGCGGCCAACTAAGACTCAAAAATGGAGTCCAAGATGCATGCGCACACTTCCGACAGGAAGTGTGCAGGACGCCATCTTGGTAAAGGGGTTTTCATACGTGCGCCTAACAACCACTAGTGGCATGCAAGATGATGACGTGAATGAGTGTGCAATTCTGATTTGAAGCCAGCCCTGCCATTTTTCAACTTCACGCTCCAGCCTACGCCCTGTTTTAAGCTCGAACAGCTGAACAAGACGATAAACAGAATGAATGATATCACACCATCACTATTTAAAGGGTTCATGAAGTACTTACAGAATAGTTGCTGAATTATTTCTTCTGGCTACGCGTTTTTGGAGCTTTCCTATACTTGGCTCTCTCGCATGTTCAGCCATTCTTCAATATATTACAGCACAGATTCAGTTCCCAAAGGACTGCCACCACTTCTTATAGCTACAATGCACCTCCCCTTTAAGAGGTGCAGGCTACCTTTATGGAGCGCTAGCCACCCGCAATATTGGGCCCCCTGCTGATGCCTGCAGCCAATGAACAGCACGGGTAGTGCTGGCTGCATGCAGCAATCTTGTAAAACAGCAGGAAGAACAAATTTAATGTGCTGCCTGAAATACAATGAATGGGCATGGGTTAATCGCCTATCCATGATCCCCATGTTCGTTTTATGGGGTTTCAATCCCAAAAGCCTTTCTGTGAAGAAATAAATAATCTAAAATCCCGAAACATGACAACTTGAAATGGTATCTGCTGCAGCTAAAAATCATGCTTCACAGGACCATTAGCAATATATGAAATGTATTTTTCTAATGGCACAGAGCACTATATCAGTTACGTAACTTAAAAGTACTGGAGCTGAGCTGCCAAAAGTGCCTATTGTCTACAAAATGAATGTTCCATAAAGAAGTTGGCATTTTTCAAAACCAATGCAATACGGACCTTTTCCACTTTGGGATTTATAGAATAATTCCCTACCTGGCACCATTATGGAAGTGCCATCACCACAAGGACTGCAGTGGTTCAAAGAGAAGGTCACAAACACCTACTCAGGGCATTTAGGGATGGTGAATAAATGCAACATTGCCAGCATTGCCCACATCCTGTGAACAAATTAAAAAATATATCATATTATAGCAAGGGATCTTAGACTTTCTACTTGTACAAGAGTCATCGCAATAATTTTCTCAGAAAATATGGAGTGTTATATGGAGCACCTGGCATAATGTGTGATGAGCTAAGAAATATGACAGTTCATTAAATTATTAGTGATTCATAGAATCATAAAATCATACAGCACACAAGGAGGTCACATTATTGAATCTGCTTCCATCACCCTTTCAGCCAATGCATTCCAGATCATAACAACTCGCTGCATAAAAAAATTCTCATCTCCCCTCTGGTTCTTTTGCAAATTAACTTAACTCTGTGTCCTCTGGTTGCTGACCCTCCAACCAGTGGAAACAGTTTATTTTCTCTATCAAAACCCCTCATAATTATGAACAGCTCTATTAAATCTCCCCTTAACCTTCTCTGCTTTGAGAAGAATCTTAGCTTCTCTAGTCTGCCCACATAACTGAAGTCCCTTATCCCTGGTATCATTCAAGTAAATCTCCTCTGCACGCTCTCCAAGGCCTTGACATACTTCCTAAAGTTTGATGCCCAGAATTGGACACAATACCCCAGCTGAGGCTTAACCAGTGATTTATAAAGATTTAGCATAGCTTCCTTGCTTTTGTACTCTATGGGGGTAATTTTAAACCCCAGAAACGGGTGAGTTTGGGTCGGGTGTGTCAATTTTAAAATTCTCATCCTTGTTTTCAAATCCCTCCATGGCCTCACCCCTCCCTATCTCTGTAACCTCCTCCAGCCCCACAACCCTCCGAGTTATCTGCGCTCTCTAATTCTGGCCTCTTGAGCATCCCCAATTTTAATTGCTCCACCATGGGTGGCCGTGCCTTCAGCTGCCAAGGCCCTAAGCTCTGGAATTCCCTCCCATATCCTCTCCGCTTCTCTACCTCTCTTTCCTCCTTTAAGACGCTCCTTAAAACCTAGCTATCTGCCCTAATACCTCCTTATGTGGCTCTGTTTTATAACGCTCCTGTGAAGTGGCTTGGTGGTTAGCACTGGTGCCTCACAGCGCCAGAGACCCGGGTTCGAATCTGACCTCGGGTGACTGTCTGTGTGGAGTTTGCACATTCTCCCCGTGTCTGCGTGGGTTTCCTCCGGGTGCTCCGGTTTCCTCCCACAGTCCAAAAATGTGTGGGTTAGGTTGATTTGGCTATGATAAATTGACCCTTAGTGTTAGGGGGGGATTAAATATGTGGGGTTATGGGGATAGGATGGGATATGTTAGGGGGAATTAAATACGTGGGGTTACGGGGGTAGGGTGGGATATGTGTACTGTGGGGATTAAAGCAGGGACAGGGTACTGGATTTGGATGATCAGCCATGATCGTATTGAATGGCGGAGCAGGCTCGACGGGCCGAATGGCCTACTCCTGCTCCTAGATTCTATGTTTCAATGGGATGTTTTACTATGTTAAAGGTGCTTTATAAATACAAGTTGTTGTTGTGCGAAGTAAAAATGTTAAAAATTTTGAACACGAACCCAATCCGCCTCGAATTTCTGAGTTTCATGTCATCTGCAAACTTCAATATTACACCCTTTATACCCAAGTCCAGGTCATTAATATATATCAGAAAGAACAGTGCTCCTATACCGCCTCCAGTCTGAAACACAACTGTTCATCACTACTCTCTGTTTTCTGTCCCTTAGCCAATTTTGTATCCACTGCCCCTTTAATCCCATGGGCTTCCATTTTTCTAACAAGTCAATATGTGGTACTTTATCAAATGCCTTTTGAAAGTCCATATAGAATTACATAGAAATTACAGCACAGAAATAGGCCATTCGCCCCAACTGTTTATGATGCACAAGAGCCTCCTCCCAGACATACACAATATCAACCACACTACCCTCATCAACCCTCACCGTTACTTCATCAAAGAGCTCGATCAAGCTTGTCAGACATGATTTGTCTTTAAAAATCCATGCTGGCTGTCATTTATTAACCTATACTTTTCCATGTGACAATTAATTTTGTTTGGGGCAGAAATTTGTCTTGAGCAGTGATGCAAAACGGGCGGTATCGTATCGGGCGCCCGTTATACTCTGCGCTGGCATTCAGTCCCATTGACTTCAATAGAACTGAATATCAAACAGAGTGTATAACAGGCGGTTCATGTGATACCGCCCGTTTAGCATTTGCGCCCAAGTCAAATTATACCCCCGTTGCCTCTAAAAGTTTCCCCACCATCAACGCCAGGCATTACCCATGGTCAATTGATGAATATATTTTTCTTTTTGTATCCAAGATGGCAACAGATTTGGAAGAGAGACTTCAGAGATTCGCTACACCGGGCTACCTAGTTACATTGTGACAGTTGACATCGTAAAATTGAATGGGAATTGTTGACATAGCAATTTACTATGGTAAATATTGATAGAAGAGCATGGCCCAAAATCATGACAAAAAAAAGGCTTTTCAAAAGTAAATGTGTAAATACATAGATTTTTGGGCATAGACATTCGATCGAGCTGTGTCCGTTTTTCAGGTACGGAATGGGCACATATGCATGCAATATGATGGGCAGGAAGAACGTGCTGATTACAAGCCAGAAGTGCGCCACCCACCATATTGGATCGGGCTTCTCCGTAGGCATCCAGGGTGCACACCAGAATTATGGAAAACACTGAATAATATATTCAAATTAGGATCCTGTGCTTGTTGGATGACCCTTTTCTGATAGTGGCATGCCCCAGAGCCTCACTCACCATATGTTAAACTCACCCAGCAATTCGTGGCACTAACAGGCAGGAAGAACCCTGCACCAGCATTATTTAAAGAGATTTTGCGGGTTAGTTGCTGGCATGTTATTTGAGGCTGCTGCTTTATCTCTAGCCTTTTTTGGCCTGTTATCTGACTGGAAACTGAATTTTTACGGCTGACAAGAAGATTTTGCTGGTGTCGCACTGTTTCTGGCTGCCTTCCAAACAGTCTGCAGTCATGGATGGTCTGGTAGGGTTGTTTTGGGGCTGGAGGAGGAGGGCAAGCAGCAAGGAAGACACCAGAGAGCAGGAGTAGCTGCTACAAGTGGAGTTAGGAGGAGGTCATTGCACAGGCCATACCCACAGCGGGTCTACAGGGAGCACTTCTCCGACCTGAACTTTTCCGAGGATCAATGTATGAGGTGCCTTCGATTCACAAAAGAGACCGTCACCAAGCTATGTCACCTGCTGCCACCACAACTCGAGCCTCGCTCCAGGACACGGACACCACTACCTGTGGTTGTCAAGGTCACCGTGGCCCTTAAATTTGCCATGGGCTCCTTTCAAGCTGTAACAGCAGGTGACATCTGCGACATCTCCCAGTTCGCAGTACACCGATGTATCAGGGAGGTTACCAAGGCTTTCTACACCAGGAGGAACACCTACATCTCCTACCCCATGGACAGAGCGAAGCAGGACGAGAGAGTACTAGGCTTTGCCCACATGGCAGGCTTCCCCAGGGTGCAAGATGCCACAGACTGCACCCACATTGCCTTGCATGCTCCCCATCACCAGCCTGGCATCTTTATCAATTGAAAGGGATTCCACTCCTTCAACGTACTACTGGTTTTTTGACCACAGGCAATGCCTGGTATCCTGTCAGCAGTCATGACTCATTCATCATGTGCCAGTCCTCTGTGCCGCCTTTAATCCAACTAGGCCATCAGGTTACAGCCTGACTACTGAGTGACAAGGGCTATCCCCTCCAACATGGCTCATGACCCCTGTCAGGAACCCGGGCACAGGTGCAGTACTTGGGCTTAGTATTAAAGTTTGGAGGCTAGAGCTTTGCCCCTCCCCTGCCCCCAGCCCTCCTCCAAGTGTCTGATAATAATGTCCTTAATGTTGTGATTGTGGGAGAAGGCAGCCCACAATTGAAGGCAGCGGTTTGCCACTGGTGGAGGTTCAGTCACAATTCAAGAAGTTTCATCCTTTGAGGAGAGTGTCATCTTGGCTCATTGGTAGCATCTTGCCTCTGCACTATCGGTCCAGGTCAAAGTTCATTCCAGCACCTGAGCATGTAATCTTGGCTGACACTTCAGTAAACTACTGAAGAAGTGCTTTATTGTTGGAGGTGTCCTCTTTTAGATGTCATTAAACCAAGGCCCAGTCTATCTGTTCAGGTAGATGTAAGCACTATTCAAAGAAGAGCCTTGGCCAACATTTATCCCTCAACCAACACCACCAAAAGAAACAGATTATCTGGCTGTGTAGCTTATTGCTGTTTGTGGTGCATTGCTGTACACAAATTGGCTGCTGCATTTGCCTACAAAGCAATATTCAAAAAGTAATTAATCGGCTGTAAAGCACTTTGGAGTGTCCCGAAGAAGTGAAAAGCACTACATAAATGTGAGTCTTTCATTTATAAGCATCCAGGGCTGATAACTGGGAGCGGCCTACTTAAAACACACCAAAATCTTCCCACTACAGAATCTCTACTTTTGTATGTAAATCGGCAGGCTACACAGCTACCACTTACTGATAGCGTTCAAAGCAACACAACAGCTCACAATGCTCCATTTATATTGAGGCAAGCAGCACCTGACCTACAACTGGGTCAAGTACAGGAAAAAGGGTCTCGGTCACTATGACATCATCTGAAACTCATTAAGGTAGAATATAAATAACCTCCCCTCCCCGCCAGAGGCTCAAAAAGTGAGGGTGCTAAATTTGGGAACAGGAAAATCACAGATAATGCTGTTGTGGCTACATTACAATGTTTCCTACAGTACAGCAGTGACTACACTTAAAAAAAAGCACTTCATTGGCTGTAAAGCGCTTTGGGACGTCCGGTGGTCCTGAAAGGCGCTATATAAATGCAAGTCTTTCTTTGTTTTCTGTGGCGGTAAACCAGCACCATGGGATTGCACACAATTGTCCTTACATTGCACCTAAGAAATGGGTATTAAACTCAGAAAAATCCACTCTAACATATTATTTAGTCTCTTTACAAAGCAAGGAGAAACCAGTCATCCTCCAATTGAATCAGAGAAACCATAGTCACAATATCAACAACCATCCATTCCCACACAAAGCGCCAGCATAGATACAGCAGAATTAGACAATGAGTTTTGGTGGAATCACGGATAGACTATAGAACACCGCGATGATGGGGTACCAATGGTGGTGGTTCAGGAGGAAGCAGTTAGTAAAAAGTCTTGCATTTATATAGCTCCTCTCATTACCTCAGGATGTCCCAAAGTGCTTTACAGCCAATGAAATACCTTTTCTTTGAAGTGTATTCACGGTTGTAATGTAGGAAATGCAGTAGCCAATTTGTTCACAGCAAGGTCCCACAAACAGCAAGTGATAATGACCAAGTCATCTATTTTAATGGCACTGCTTGAAGGATAAATATTGGCCCAGTCAACCCTGCTCTTCTTTGAAATAGTACCATGGGATTTTTTACACCCACGTGAGAGGGAAGACAGGGCTTCAGTTTAACATCTCATCTGAAAGACAGCACCACACTCCCTCAGTACTGCACTGGAGTGTCAGGTTAGATTTGGTTTAAAAGTCTCTGGAGTGGGACTTGAACCCAGAACCATTCTGACTTAGACGTGAGAGTGCTACCAACTGAGCCACGGCTGACACCTAGTAGAAGATGGATGTCCCCCCCCCCCATGCCAAGTAACTCTTCTGAGTTGCATAAGAATGCCCGTCAAAGTGGCCTTGCTTTGCAGCAGAGGTGGTACAGCAGCAGGAACATATTGATCAAGCACTTGGTCCTTGAAACACAACAACGGATGGATTAGTCTCAACAATGAGATATGCACTGGCATCTCCCACATGAGTGATATTATGGAAGAACATTTATCCAGACTACAGTCTTCTATTTAGCACCTGACAATTCTGTAGTGGCTATAACAGTTACATAGGGGAGGGCTCCCTGTGAGTGCCACTCTCATGCGGAGGGTACCCTGTGAGTGCCACTCTCATGCGGAGGGTACCCTGTGAGTGCCACTCTCGAGGGGAGGGTACCCTGTGAGTGCCACTCTCGTGCGGAGGGTACCCTGTGAGTGCCACTCTCGCGGGGAGGGTACCCTGTGAGTGCCACTCTCACGGGGAGGGTACCCTGTAAATGCCACTCTCGCGGGGAGGGTACCCTGTAAATGCCACTCTCATGGGGAGGGTACCCTGTGAGTGCCACTCTCATGTGGAGGGCTCCCTGTGAGTGCCACTCTCATGTGGAGGGCTCCCTGTGAGTGCCACTCTCGTGGGGCGGGCTCCCTGTGAGTGCCACTCTCGTGGGGAGTGCTCCCTGTAAATGCCACTGTCACGGGGAGGGTACCCTGTGAGTGCCACTCTCACGGGGAGGGTACCCTGTGAGTGCCACTCTGGCGGGGAGGGTACCCTGTGAGTGCCACTCTGGCGGGGAGTGCCTGATCGGGCAATCAGCCCTCAGATGTGCAAACATAAAGGTTAATGAATGCACACAGGTTCTCTGCAGTAAATGTACAGGTAAAGCAAATTGCACTTCTGAATGTAAATATGCCCAATAGAGAGTAATAGTGCCCAATTGCAGAGCTCACTGGAAGTATCAGCCAATGAGACCCTCACACACATCTTGATGCATCGTGTTGGCTGCAGCACACAATGGTCCTTCTGACCTTTTAACCTTTGCAACTAATCCTCAACCTCAACCGCATCACGGCAAACCTCTGTCCATGACAATATTATGCTGGATTCAGTATACTACAGTTTTGCTGGCCTTCTCATTTTGTAAGGCCCCTTTGACCTGTCTGAGCATCTGAACTTTTGCTTTAGCACCCTATATGTCAGCTCAGTGTTACATTTGATTGCCTCAAAATGAAAGCATCCTGCAGACCCCCTGGTTAGTCTATATTAGTGTGAACTATTTTCTACCAGGGGTTGCATACCATTTGCAGAGTGCTGGAACAATAGCCCTTCCTATTTATGTATGCCATGGTGGGTACAGACATATGCAGCCAATAATGCTCTAAACTTAGGGGATCCCAACAATTTGGGGAATTTTTACTGTCTCTGCTGCTACTGCTGATTATTGCTCGTGTGTGTATTGGTGGGTGTATGACGAAACAGGGCTTCAGTGATCTGTTTCATGGAGCGGTACACAAGAAACATGTAATGTTCTCTGTGGATACTTGGATGGTCCCCATGGCACAAAAGTTGAGGGCATTGATGACCTTTAAAAGGGTATGGGTAAAAGGCCCGGAATTGGGACTTTGAATAGCTCTTTCATAGAGCTAGCACAGGTGCCAAGGGCCAAATGATTTCCTTCTGTGCTGTAAAATTCTATGACTATTTACTGCCACTGGCTGAGCAGCATAGATGCTGACTGTCCCTTCATGTCTTGTTGGACCATATGGAACACATCAATCACAGACATCTGGTGAGCATTGCCCTGTTGAGGCACAGCCTCTCTCTCAAATAGCAGCCTTTTTTGACTGAGTTCACCTTGTTTGGAAATCAGATTGAGACTGCCATAACACATTGCTTCAACAACCCCATAGCTGCCCAGCAGCAGAGGAATGGCAGCAGCTGGTGTGGAATATCGGATGTCTCTCAGGCTGAAAAATCATCCTTAACCGTTCAAATGACTGCAGATGTATTAGGTAGCATATAGACATAGGAGGCCAACAGGCCAATCAATACCTGTGTGCCTGTTGTTGCAGGGATCTACCATAAGGAAGTACTGGACTACTAACATTCCTAGATACAGACACTGATTCTCATCAGCCATCAAGCTCCTCTTCTGCCACTAGTTGAGGCTGACTCTCTTCTTCATGATCCATGGCAATGGTCATTTGAAGGGCAAAGTTGTGTAAGACACAGAAGAGTGCAATAATCTGCCATACTGTAGCTTGACTCCTCTGATGGATCAAGCTATCTCAATCTTTGTTTCAGCATCCCAGTGTTCTGCTGCAACAAGGTGCTAATAATTACATGTTCAGGTCTAGTCCCTGGATGTTCCAAAGTAGTTTTGAACCCAAGCTCCAGTTGATGGCCTTAGCTGCCTAGCAGCCAGCATGGCGAAAGTTATGAAATCACTGGCCTAGACAAACAACACATGTGTTACCGGCACGATCTGGCTATGTACAGCATATATATTCAAAAGTAGCTTTGTTCTGCCCCTTAACCCACAAGTTGTAAAACTGGTGTGAACTGGTCCTGCTATGATCTGTGATTATATTTGTACCACCTTTTGTACTACAATGGGTGATTTTGCGATCGAGTGCTCCCTACTGAGAATGGAGTTTGCATGGAGTGCATCTTTGGAAACCAGGGCCACACATCCACCATTTTCTCACATACACTCCCTGTATAGCGCTACTCCCTGCTGGGAGTCCCGGATCGCAAAATCACCCCTATAAAGAGTATATTTTCTGAATTGCACTCCCAAGGCAGTGCTTCACCCACCAGGAGCACGTCAGGAACTCGGCTGTGGAGATCAGCAGGTCCCACAGGATTTTTCATCCACAAGGAGTACAAATTCATTGAATTTACCTTAAGTGTCTTTCTTTAAAAAAATGCTGGATAAAAATTTAAACTGACTATTAGTCCTTGTTTGGTTGAAATACTAGCCTTTGATGCTTGCTTTCAGTCATATAAAACATGAGAAATGTCAAAGATGAGAAATGCCCATTCAGCTCACTGGAGCTTGTCTCTCTGGTACTCTAACTCTCTGTCCTAATATCCAACTGTTTTGAACACCCATAAAAAATGTATCTGTACTCCACTGCCTTGCAGAATATTCTAGACACATCGCCCTTTGCGTGAAAAATTTCTTTCTGCTATCTGTTTTAAACTTATTTTTCACTAGGATATATTTATACATCATCCGAGATTGATAGGCTGCTTTATTTTAATGTAATATTCAGGATCTTTTTTATTATGTGTTCTGGGGATACAGGCAACACTGGCAAGGCCACATTTATTGTCCATCCTTACTTGCGCTGTGAATGTGGTGGTGGTGGGCCTTCTCCTCGAACTGCTGCCGTCCTTGTGGTGATGGTGCACCTGTGCTGGTGTTAGGTAGGGAATTCCAGGAATTTGACCCCGGAACAAAGTAGGAGCATAATTTTTCCTGGGTTTCCGCAGCTTTTCTGCCAAAGTTACAGTGGATGATCGAGACAACTCCCACAGAAATTCATCCCCAATAATGTGTTCACACTGGTGTCTGCAGACATTCCCTTGTAAACATGCAATCAGGTGCAGGTAATGCAGCACTCTCTTCATTTCTCAGTCAAACATTTCAAGAAATGTGATATGGAAGAGTGGAATGGTAGGAGATGAGGTATCCCAGCTCCCCATCTTCTACTGCAGAGAAACTTACTTGCTCCAACTAACTCTACTTCTCTGTTTCCCAAATTGCAGTAAGGTTGGCTATTTAACAAGAAATAATAATATAAAATCAAAGTAGTATACAAAAATATGACAATGTATGACTTTAAAATGGAGATTGAATTTTAAAAAATCTGGTTTAATTATATTTTGCCCTCTAACCCCACTTCACCCGAAGACTACACTTGGTCTTCACTCCCTACATACAACACAGCAGAAGATTGACTCTTGTTATATATTAGTCAATGTATATAACATTGGGCAGTTCTTCTACTTATTCCTCAGTACTCCGAGATGGATAGGTGACCTATATACAGTATGTGAAGTATAAGAAATTAAAGGTTATTTCATTTTTATCATATAAAGAAAGAGCGTGCATTTATATAGCACCTTTTCATGGCTATCCCAAAGGACCTAAAAGCCAATTAATTACTTTTTGAAGTGCAATCACTCTTCTTCTGTAAGCAAACATAACAGACAATCTGCACAGCAAGATCCCACAAATGAGATGAATAACCAGATAATCTGCTTTTCTTACCAATGTATAATGACACTAAAGATGCTGAACTTAAACTAGTGCTCTTCCTAGACATTGCTCTGTTATACAGACACGTCCTAAAAATGATAGTACTCTGTAGTTTGGAAGTTACAATGAAAAGTTTGCTTTCTAAGTACCTGAAGTTGCATGGAAGCATTCAGTCTAGCTGGTGTTATTCATTAATGAATTATCTCTAGCACCATGTGTTAGGTAACAATGAGACTCATTTTCCTTTGCGTTATTAATAAAAATGTGAACTCCATATCAGCAGTGCAACTTCTTTCCCCTATTAAACTTTGCCCTTCTGTACAGCAGAATGAAAATGCTACATTGGGCCAGAAATTCAGTTTTCCGGCTTCCTGTGGGTGCAAGCATCACGCGTGTACTTGCCCACCGCGCCTGCCGTTGTGTTTTGGGCCCACGAGAACTTCGGGTCCTGGGCCTCCTCCAGCTGCCGGCGCGCAGTGCTTGCGTGTCCCAAGGGTGCAGTTAGTTCGAAGCATCCCCTGGGATCACGTGGGCCATGGAGAGCCAATCCTAGCAGGCCATTTTCATTCATAGATTTGACAGGCTGTCAAATCTATGAATTGAAATCGGCCCCAAAACAACACCTAAACTTCAAATAAATTTAAAAAAATCACATTTTTAAAATAACTATAAGTTAAATAAATTAACTACTTTAAACCAAAATTTAAATTTTTGAAAAAATTTAAATACTTTTTAATGGTGCTAAAAATAAACTTACCTTTCTTTAAAGTATCTAAAAAAGATAAACCTGTTGAAAAAAATTTTAAACTGTAATTAATTAACCACTTACCTTGTTAAAAACAGGTCTTGCGCCTCCTTTTTAAAAGCGCAGCTTCTTCCATACTTACCTTCCCGGAGAAACCTGAAAAAAAACCTAAGTTCGCTGCGTGCATGCAGCCTCTCCCGCGCACGCGGTTCACCTCTGAACCCCTCCCTTCACGAGACCGGAAGTTCCGGTTTCCAGCGCATGCGCAGTGCATGCAGGAAACCGGCACTTCAAGTGGCCTTACGGGTGAGTACACACCCGACAAGCACCGAATTTCTGGGCCATTGTTTTTATTCATGTTAAGACAAACACCTGGCAACACTATATCACAATTAACAAAAGGCCTAAGGAAATAAATCTACATTTAGAATGTTATAAAGTGATCATTGACATCAATATATTAAGCCTTATCTTATTTTTCATATCAAAAAGAGTCAAACATTTATCGTTTATTACCCTCTCAGAAGTTGCAGCAGTCACAACCACAAATTTGCTCCTGCATAATGGACCGAGTAAACCAGATTATGTTAAGGGCAGAGTTATGTAGCAAAGCAAATCAAAATGGAGGTCACTCGGGAATGCTTAAAGGAAATGTTGCCGACCAACTCAAGTGCAAGTCCTGGCCAATATTTATCCCCCAACCAACATCATTAAAACAAATTATCTGGTCATTATCACATTGCTAATTGTAGAACCTGGCTGTGTGCAAATTGGCTGCCCTGTTTCCCTACATTACAACAATGGCCTAGAAATTCAGGAGTTTAGCGCCACCCATTACCGCCAGATTCGGGCAAAATATGGCAGCTGCTGCTCTTTCGCCCGCTGCCGGTGGGTCCCATGGCAGCCACCATTTTCAGATGGCCAGCAGCGCTGCCGATGTCCGCACTCGCTAGGGATATGTAGATTATGCAGATTGTGACGTCTGTGAGTGTGCAACGCTCACTTGATGCCCGATCTGCAAGTTTCGACTTCACCGCTCCACTTACCGGCATGCCTTAAGTGCGACGAGCTGAGCAAGCATTGACAAGTAGGAAGGAGGCTCCAGTAGCATTATTTAAAGGGATCGTCAGCAATCACTTGCACCTGACATGTTTCTGCACTTTGACTGGCTCCGTGCAACTTTCTGCAACTCCAGCAGCTTTATTAACTTCTTTCAAGGTTCTAAGGTAACAGGGAGTATTGTTGCAAGTAGAGAACGCCCTCATTCTTATTTAAAGGCATCTGCTCACAACACTTGCTCACAGTCATGGGGCTCTTCTGGCAGTCCCCCTCGCACTCGAGTATCTTAGGGAGAGGGAGCGGAGGCAGTGAAGAAGATGAGAAGATGCGCACAGAGGGAGGAGGAGGAGGGCCAGGAGGGCTCTCAACAGGAGGCCTTACCCACCTAGGGTATTGGGAAATAAATATTGGAAATCCGAAGCCATTGTTTTCGGTCCCCACCACAAACTCCGTTCCCTAGCCACTGACTCCATCCCTCTCCCTAACATTTGTCTGAGGCTGAACCACACTGTTCGCAACCTTGGTGTCATATTTGACCCTGAAATGAGCTTCCGACTACATATTCGCGGCATAACTAAGACCGCCTATTTCCACCTCCGTAACATCGCCCGTCTCCGCCCTTGCCTCAGCTCATCCGCTGCTGAAACCCTCATCCATGCCTTTGTTACCTCTAGACTAGACAATTCCAATGCACTCCTGGCTGACCTCCCATGTTCTACCCTACGTAAACTTGAGGTCATCCAAAGCTCGGCTGTCCGTGTCCTAACTCGCACCAAGTCCTGTTCACCCATCACCCATGTGCTCGCTGACCAACACTGGCTCCCAGTTAAGCAATGCCTCGATTTCAAAATTCTCATCCTTGTTTTCAAATCCCTCAATGGCCTCACCCCTCCCTAGCTCTCTAATCTCCTTCAGCCCTACAACCCCCCGAGATATCTGCGCTCCTCTAATTCTGCCCTCTTGAGCATCCCTGATTATAATCGCTCAACATTGGTGACCATGCCTTCTGTTGCCTAGGCCCTAAGCTCTGGAATTCCCTGCCTAAACCACTCCAACTCTCTACCCCTCTTTCCTCCTTTAAGACGCTCCTTAAAACCTACCTCTTTGACCAAGCTTTTGGTCACCTGCCCTAATTTCTCCTTATATGGCTCGGTGTCAAACTTGTTGTCTTATAATAGTCCTGTGAAGCGCCTTGGGACGTTTTACTACATTAAAGGCGCTATATAAATACAAGTTGTTGTTGTTGTTGTTGTAGGGTCTTCCGAGAGCATTTCTCTTATATCCATTTAAGTGAGGAGCAGTGTATTAGGAGGCTCCGCTTCAGCAAGGAGGTGGTTACAGAACACTGCCACCTCCTGCAACCAGTCCTGCAGCCTGAGAGCAGGGTGAACATGGCTCTCCCTGTGGCAGTCAAGGTCACTGTGGCCCTCAATCTCTTCACCAGCGGATCCTTCCAGTCTGCTGCAGGAGACAGCTAACATCTCACAGTTCGTCGTCCATCACTGCATCCGGGAGGTCACTGAGGCTCTCTACACGAGGAGAAGGGTGTACGCTTGCTTCTCTCTGTGTAGAGAGAAGCAAGATGAGTGCGGATGTGGCTTTGCCAGGATAGTGGGCTTCCTCATGGTGCAGGGCGCCATCAACTGCACCCACATGGCTTTGCGAATGCCATATAACAATCCTGAGATCTTCCGTAACCGCAAAGGCTACAACTATCTTAATGTGCAGTTGGTGTGTGACCACACCCAGCACTTCCAAATGGTCAATGCCCGCAATCCTGGCAGCAGCCATGATGCCTGCATCCTGCGTCAGTCCAGTGTGCCAGCAATCTTCCAGCCAACACAGCAAACTCAAGGTTGGCTGCTCGGAGACAAGGACTATCCGCTCTCCACCTGGCTCATGATTCCCCTCCGCACTCATATAATGAGAGCCATGCTTCCACCAGGAACATCATCAATTAGCAATCTTGTTGTGCGAGGCCCCTTGGGTCGGAGCGATCATAATATGATAGAATTCTTCATTAAGATGGAGAGTGAAGTAGTTGACTCAGAGACTAGGGTCCTGAATTTAAATAAAGGAAACTACGATGGTATGAGGCGCGAGTTAGGTAGGATTGATTGGGGAATGTCACTCAAAGGGTTGACGGTAGATAGGCAATGGCAAACATTCAAAGATCGCATGAATGAACTACAGAATTTGTTCATCCCTGTTTGGCATAAAAATAAAACAAAAAAGGTGACTCAACCGTGGCTAACAAAGGAAATTAGTGACAGCATAAGATCCAAGGAGAGGACATATAAATTGGCCAGAAAAAGCAGAAAACCTGAGGATTGGGAGCAGTATAGGATTCAGCAAAGAAGGACAAAGGGATTAATTAAGAGGGGGAAAATAGAGTATGAGAGTAAGCTTGCAGGGAACATAAAAACTGACTGTAAAAGCTTTTATAGATATGTGAAGAGAAAAAGATTGGTGAAGTCAAGCATAGGTTCCTTGCAGTCAGAATCAGGGGAATTGTAATGGGGAACAAAGAAATGGCCGACCAATTAAATACATACTTTGGTTCTGTCTTCACAAAGGAGGACACAAATAACCTCCCAGAGATGTCGGGGAACATAGAGTCTAATGAGAGGGAGGAACTGAAAGAAATCAGTATTTGTAGGGAAATAGTGTTAGGGAAATTGACAGGATTGTAGGCCGATAAATCCCCAGGGCTTGATAATCTACATCCTAGGGTACTTAAGGAAGTGGCCCTAGAAATAGTAGATGCATTGCTGGTCATCTTCCAAAATTCTATAGACTCTGGAACAGTACCCATGGATTGGAGGGTAGCTAATGTTACCCCACTATTCAAAAAAGGTGGTAGAGAGAAAACGGTAGTGGGGAAAATGCTAGAGTCCATTATAAAAGATGTAATAGCAGAGCACTTGGAAAACAGTGACAGGATCGGACAAAGTCAACATGGATTTACAAAAGGTAAATCGTGCTTGACTAATCTACTGGAATTTTTTGAGGATATAACTGGTAAAATAGATAAGGGAGAACCAGTGGATGTGGTGTATTTGGACTTTCAGAAGGCTTTCGATAAGGTCCTGCATAAGAGATTAGCGTGTAAAGTTAAGGCACATGGATTGGGGACAAGGTATTGACTTGGATAGAGAACTGGTTGGCAGACAGAAAGCAAAGAGTTGGAATAAATGGGTCTTTTTCCGAGTGGCAGGCAGTGACTAGTGGGGTATCGCAGGGATCGGTCCTAGGACCCCAGCTATTCACAATATATATTAATGATCTAGATGAGGGAATTGGATGTAATATCTCCAAGTTTGCAGACGACACAAAGCTGGGTGGGAGTGTGTGCCGTGAGGAGGATGCCGAGAAACTCCAGTATGATTTGGACAGGTTGGATGATTGGGCAGAAGCATGGCAGATGCAATATAATGTGGATAAATGCAAGGTTATCCACTTTGGTGTCAAAAACAGGAAGGCAGATTATTATCTGAATGGCAATAGATTGGGAGAAGGGGAAGTGCAACGAGACCTGGGTGTCCTTGTGCACCAGTCGCTGAAGGTAAGCATGCAGGTGCAGCAGGCGGTTAAGAAGGCAAATGGTATGTTGGCCATCGTAGCGAAAGGGTTTGAGTACAGGAACAAGGATGTCTTGCTGCAGTTGTACAGGACCTTGGTGAGACCACATCTTGAGTATTGTGTGCAGTTTTGGTCGCCTTATCTGAGGAAGGATGTTCTTGCCATGGAGGGAGTGCAGCGAAGATTCACCAGGCTGATACCTGGGATGGCAGGAATGACGTATGAGGAGAGATTGGGTTGATTGGGCTTATACTCGCTGGAATTTAGAAGAATGAGAGGGGATCTCATTGAAACTTATAAAATTCTATCAGGACTAGACAGACTGGATGCAGGAAGGATGTTCCTGATGGCCGGGGAGTCCAGAATTAGGGGTCACAGTCTAAGGATAAGGGGTAAGCCATTTAGGACTGAGATGAGGAGGAATTTCTTCACCCAGAGAGTGGTGAACCTGTGGAATTCTCTACCACAGAAGGCAGTAGAGGCCAATTCATTAAATATATTCAAGAAGGAGTTAGATATATTTCTTAAAGCTAAAGGGATCAAGGGATATGGAGAGAAGGCAGGGACAGGGTACTGAATTTGGATGATCAGCCATGATCTCATTGAATGACGGAGCAGGCTCGAGGGGCTGAATGGCCTGCTCCTGCTCCTATCTTCTATGTTTCTATGTAAGCAGACCATCGGGCTACTGAAGCAACAGCAATGGTTCCGCTTCCTTGACCACTCGGGAGAAGCCCTCCAGTACACGGGTGTCCCATTTCGTGGTGGTCTGCTGCATGCTTCACAACTTGGCCATCATGAGGGCTCAGCCCTTGTCACCAGGAATTGTGGGACCACCTCAGGAAGAGGACGAGAGAGAGGAGGAGGAGGAAGAGGAAGTTGAGCAAGAGGAAGAGGATGAGGAGGAAGGGCTGGCTGTGAATGGCTGATCAGACTTCGATTCCAATGAATGAAACCCCAGATCCCCATTGCTCACCACATCATCGTCATACCATCCCTCTGTTACAGAATATCACAGCTGAAATGAGAGCCACCACAAAAGATTCCAAACAAAATTAATACATTTATCCAAAATCAATTGACACATATAAGGGGAACGGTAGTGTAGTGGTAATGTCACGGTGCTAGTAACCCAGAGGCCTGGACTAATGATCCAGAGACATGAGCTCAAATCCCACCTTGGCATAAAAACCTATCTGGTTCACTAATGTCCTTACCTGGTCTGGCCTATACGTGACTCCAAACCCACAGCAATGTGGTTGACTCTTAATTGCCCTCTGAAATGGCCCAGCAAGCCACTCAGTTGCAACAAACCGCTACGAAACAAAATAATAAAAATGAAACCGGACAGACCACCAGGCATCGACCTCTGCACCAGCTACCCAAAGTCGTCCTCACCAACATCTGGGGACTTGTGCCAACATTGGGAAAGATGTCCCACAGACTAGTTAAGCAACAGCCTGACATAGTCATACTCACAGAATCATACCTTTCAGCCAATGTCCCAAACATCCCAGGGTATGTCCTGTCCCACCGGCAGGACAGACCCACCAGGGGTGGCAGCACAGTGGTATACAGTCGGGAAGGAGTGGCCCTGGGAGTCCTCAACATTGACTCCGGACCCATGAAGTCCCATGGCGTCAGGCCAAGCATGGGCAAGGAAACCTCCTGCTGATTATCACATACCGCCCTCCCTCAGCTGATGAATCAGTACTCCTCCATGTTGAACACCATTTGAAAGAAGCACTGAGAGTAGCAAGGGCACAGATTGTACTCTGGGTGGGGGACTTCAATGCCCATCACCAAGAGTGGCTCGGTCGCACCACTACTAGCTGAGTCCTGAAGGACATAACTGCTAGTCTGGGCCTACGACAGGTGGTGAGAGAACCAACACGAGGGAAAAATCTACTTGACCTCGTCCTCACCAATCTACCTGTCGCAGATGCACCTGTCCATGACAGTATTGGTAGCAGTGACCACAGCACAGTCATTGTGGAGATGAAGTCCCATCTTCACACTGAGGACATCCTCCATCGTGTTGTGTGGCACTACCACTGTGCTAAATGTGATAGATTCAGAACAGATCTAGCAGCTCAAAACTGGGCATCCATGAGGCGCTATGCGCCATCAGCAGCAGAATTGTATTACACCACAATCTGTAACCTCATGGCCCTCACTCTACCATTACCATCAAGCCAGGGGACCAACCCTGGTTCAATAAGGAGTGTAGAAGAGCATGCCAGGAGCAGCACCAGGCGTACCTAAGAATGAGGTACCAACCTGGGGAAGATGCAACACAGGACTACATGCATGCTAAAAAGCGGAAGCAGCATGCTATAGAAAGGGCTAAGCGATCCCACAATCAACGGATCAGATCAAAGCTCTGCAGTCCTGCCACATCCAGTCGTGAATGATGGTGGACCATTAAACAACTAATGGGAGGAGGAGGCTCCATGAATATCCCTATCCTCAATGATGGTGGAGCCCAGCACGTGAGTGCAAAAGACAAGGCTGAAGCGTTTGCAACCATCTTCAGCCAGAACTGCCGAGTGGATGATCCATAGCAGCCTCCTCCTGAGGTCCCCACGATCACAGAAGCCAGTCTTCAGCCAATTCGATTCACTCCACGTGATATCAAGAAACGGCTGAGCACATTGGATATCGGCCGTGACAACATCCCGGCTATCGTGCTGAAGACTTGTGCTCCAGAACTAGCCGCGCCTCTAGCCAAGCTGTTCCAGTACAGTTACAACATTGGCATCTATCCGACAATGTGGAAAACTGCCCAGATATGTCCTGTCCACAAAAAGCAGGACAAATCCAAACTGGCCAATTACCGCCTCATCACTCTCCTCTCAATCATCAGCAAAGTGATGGAAGGTGTCATCGGCAGTGCTATCAAGCAGCACTTACTCACCAATAATCTACTCACTGATTCCCAGTTTGGGTTCCGCCAAGATCACTCGGCTCCCGACCTCATTACAGCCTTGGTCCAAACATGGACAAAGGAGCTGAATTCCAGAGGTGAGGTGAGAGTGACTGCCCTTGACATCAAGGCAGCATTTGACCAAGTGTGGCATCAAGGAGCCCTAATAATATTGAAGTCAATGGGAATTGGGGGGAAAACTCTCCACTGGCTGAAGTCATACCTAGCACAAAGGAAGCTGGTTGTGGTGATTGAAGGTCAATCATCACAGCCCCAGGAGTTCCTCAGGGCAGTGTCCTAGGCCCAACCATCTTCAGCTGCTTCATCAATGACCTTCCCTCCAACATAAGGTCAGAAATGGGGATGTTCGCTAATGACTGCACAGTGTTCAGTGCCATTCACAACTCCTCAGATAATGAAGCAGTCCATGCCCGCATGCAACAAGACCTGGACGACGTTCAGGCTTGGGTTGATAAGTGGCAGGTAATATTCGCGCCACAGAAGTGCCAGGCAATGACTATCTCCAACAAGCGAGAGTCTAACCACCGCCCCTTGACATTCAATGGCATTACCATTGCCGAATCCCCAACCATCAACATCCTGGGGGGTCACCATTGACCAGAAACTTAACTGGACCAGCCACATAAATACTGTGGCAACAAGAGCAAGTCAGAGGCTAGGTATTCTGCGGCGAGTGTCTCACCTCCTGACTCCCCAAAGCCTTTCTACCATCTACAAGGCACAAGTAAGGAGTGTGATGGAATACTCTCCACTTGCCTGGATGAGTGCAGCTCCAACAACGTTCAGGAAGCTCGACACCATCCAGGACAAAGCAGCCCGCTTGATTGGCACCCCCTCTACCACCTTAAAAATTCCCTCCCTCCACCACCGGCGTACCGTGGCTGCAGTGTGTACCATCTACAAGATGCATTGCAGCAACTCACCAAGGCTTCTTCGGCAGCACCTCCCAAACCCGCAACCTCTACCACCTAGAAGGACAAGGGCAGCAGACACATGGGAACACCACCACCTCCAAGTTACCCTCCAAGTCACACAACATCCTGACTTAGAAGTATATCGCCGATCGTTTATCGTCGCTGGGTCAAAATCCTGGAACTCCCTACCTAACAGCACTGTGGGAGTACCTTCACCACACGGACTGCAGCGGTTCAAGAAGGCGGCTCACCACCACCTTCTCAAGGTCAATTAGGGATGAGCAATAAATGCTGGCCTTGCCAGCGATGCCCACATCCCATATACAAATAAAAAAAAATATTTACACTTACAATATGAGCTAATCACCCTTGTGCAATCCCTTAGTGCCTGTCGTTCGAGTGCCCTTTCCTGATCTAGTGCTCCTATGAAGTGCTCCCCCAGTGGATATAGCATGGCTGGTGGAAGGCTGCTGAGTTTCCGTGGGGGAGACTGCAGACAGCCTTGCAGGACGACCTCGAGCAGCTCTGGCTCTAGAAGGCCCAGCTGTAGATTGCACCACCTCGGCATGGACGGCAGCAGTCTGGGCTGCCTGGCTGACAGGCAGCAACAAGGGCAATGGCACAGTGCATTGGTGGGAACAGGAATGCTGTCATCATGAGAGAGGACAGTAGGGCCCTGCTCCACTGGCCCACTGCCACTCCCCCGGGATGGCGCCTCAGCATTCCTAGCAATGTGTTGGAGCACAGATTGCTGGGCTGCTGCGACACCATGCAAGCCCCGATCGACACTGGTAAACCCAGCCATGATGACAGCGGTCTGCACATGGGTGCAATCAAGCTGAGACTTCACTTACGCTGCAGCACTAAGATGTTGGGTTGCTTCCGCCTGTGCTGCAATGGCAGCCGCGACATCTCCCATCAACACAGCATCATGTCTGGATCGACATGGTCTCTTCGGGAGTTTCCCATCATTTCCAGCCTGGAAATCCTGGGCTCCAAGCTCTGCGCAGATCCCCGTGCAATGTTGGAGGCGGACTCCTCCATGCTCCTTGACATTGCTAAGAGGCTCTCCGGCAGGCTTGCTGTTGCACCTATCAATTCGGTGTGAACGCCCATCGCCCTTCTTCTGAAGGCTGCCCCATCGAGGGCCTCATCTCAGTCCTGTGCAGCAGAACCCGTGCATGAACTCGCCCTCTGGGGAGCTGGCCCTCGAGCTACCCTTTCCCCTGGCCTTGCTGCAGCCCACTCGTGCCCGGCACCTCACCCTGTGCAGATCCCGCTTCTACACTAGCCTTTAAATTATGCGCAGTGCCAGTTTTTGAGCTGGTGTCTGCGAGTGACAGATGCAGTGATGCTGTGTCTTCTTCTTCTTCTCCCCCCTCGCGCTCCTGCATCGCCTCAGGGGCAGGCTGCTCGGGTGCTTGGTCTTGAGTAGCTGAAAGCAGAAAAGCACAAGAGTTGGGTTATGGTGAGGGTAGTCGGCGGGGGAGCAAAATATGCATGCATACAGCATCAGCAGCTTGAAAGTGAGAAGAGATTGTGGGATGAGGGGGAAGTGGGATGTGAGAAGACAGATTAAGAATGAGCATACTGTTGTTGTCCCCAAGGGGTTGAACCTTGCCAGTTGCAAGGGCCTCCATTATCTGCTGTCCAATGATCTCCAGCACTCTCTCCTCCAGCTGGCTGAGGTCCTGGATAGCAGTTTGTCCCCCGCCTGTCTGCCGCTGCTCTCTCCAATTATGTGCCACCTTGGCCTGCAAGAAGTGTGTCAGCGAGTGTGGTGCAATGTGTTTGGGTGATGTGCCTGCCACGGTTGAATAGCTGTCCGTGTGTGCAAGGTGTGAGATGTGGGTGTGAGTGTTACAGCAGTGGTAAGATTGTGAGGGTGAGGTGAAGCAATGATTGTGAGGTCTGAGTGGTGATAGGTAGAGATTGTTGGTAGGTGAGTGATGGGGGTGTGGTGCATTGAGCAGTGTGTGAGGCTTGTGGTGCAGATGGTGGGATATGGCATTTGCTGAAGCCTTCACTCACTGCTGTGTGAGGTCATTAAACTTCTTTCGGCATTGGATGGCCGACCTTGGGACCACTGTACTGGCCGTCACATAGGTGGCTATCTCCTGCCAGAACCTTTGAGAAGTGTGTAGCGAGGGCTTCCTCCCAGTCTGCGGGAAGAGGACAACCCGCCTCCTCTCCACGGCCACAACCAGTGCCTCAAGAGCTGCGTCAGAGAATCTGCGGCTCTCTCCCTGTGCTGAGGCTCCGCCATGTGTTTCTATTGTCGTCTTCTTCCAGGTGAAGTTATAAGTGGCTTGACAATGAGGTGCTGTAGCATCAATGCACCTCCCCTTTAAGTACTGAATAAAGCCTGTGCCAAACATGACTTGGAATTGGACTGGACCTGATATTGGCCCACGTGTTGAGTGGTAAACCAATGAGCACCAGTTTTAGTGCTGAGATCAAGACTACAATCATGTTAATGAGGACTGAGCACGAATTTTGCATGCTACCTAGCCCATTTTGATCTGGCACAGCTTAACATCCTTAGGCCGTTTAGTGGCCATATCCAATTTCTAGGCCAATGAATACACTTCAAAAGTAATTAATTGCTGTAAAGCGCTTTGGGATGTCCTGAGATTTTAAAAGGCGTTATATAAATATAGTATAAAGTTCTTTCTTTCTTTAAATTGGAAATATATTGCCCTTGGCTAATTTTTAACTGCGGAGATTTTGAGGTGTTTGCCTTTTTAGTGAAATCAGATTGTATATACACGGTACAACAATTGCAATTGTGGTCCTTTCTGCACTCGTAATATTACTCCATTGTGGTGGATGTCAGTAGCTCAGAGTAAAGCAAGTTGCCTCTTTTATTTAGATCTGTATTTCTTTGTAGTCCAGTGTAACTGCGTTTCCACTAAGTCATAGTCCAACTCATGCACTCCTTCCAACCTAAGAAGTGAACAAAAGATGACACGGAGTTCGAAGAAAGCTGAAAATTCAAATAACAAACAAAAACTCAAAACAGCCCTGAGTATAGGCCTATGACTAGGCTAAATGGAGACGGGAGCAGTCAGCTACAGCTGGTAAGTTGCTTTTTATAGCACTGCTTGTGGGCCAGAAGGAGCAGGAGTGCTTCCCCCAGCCCCTCGAGCAAATCTTCTGCCGATTGCGGCCTCTCCTCTCTGCCGCGACTTGCCGGACATCCCCCCCCCCCACAATCAACCGCTGATCTCCGGCCAGCCCCGATCTTGCCCTCCCTCACTCCAACCCCCGATCTCCGGCCTGCTCTGCGATCAGCTTACCCCTCACCCCTACCCCCGATCCTGAGCCACGATCTCGCCGTCCCTCCCGATTGACGGGCACTCTCCCCCCACCAAGCTGTGATCTCAAGTTCCAATTGCCTGGGATTTAGCTATTTCTAGCAAATATTTCAGCTAAATTAATTTTGCATTTAATTTCTGGCAGCTTCTTTGTGCTAATATTTCCTGATTTATATCATTGTATTTTAGAGCAATGTTAAAGCTTGTCAAAGCCATCTACTACTGTAGTACCCACCCACCAGATTTAATTTATTTTTAATTTTGCTTTGTGTATTCAAAATTTCTTAATTGAAATCTCTTGCATCTAAATTTTGCTAATTTTTTCTAGAGGCAGGGGTCATCTGAACTTGGAAAAGCTATTAATAAACAGATTATTCTTTATTTTATCAATTCACCCCATTTTGCAGAATTCCATTTACATTAACACTTAGGGATCAGGAACATCAGATTTTATCAGTTTCTATCAATAAATTCATGCATATTTTTCAGAATTTGAGTGGGCAAAACAATTCCCCCTTGATTTCTTAACATAACTCAGGTCCACACCATATTTGTGACACCAACATATTTGCATGGTGCAGCATATATAGTGATTCATAATTTTTCAGCAGGAAATGAATTTACAGCTGTGTAATCTGGATTTTTTTTAAAGGAGGCCTTGTTTTAGATATTGCTGTATTTTTTTATAATTCAGTAAACGTCACCTTTTCATTCCTAGTTGGGTATGGGAACAAGGACAGCAGTGCAGTTACCACACTGGTAGTCCCCTGAAGACTGAGGTCATCAAAGGCTGACTCAGATTACCAAGGCATTTAAGTTATGCTTGTTTTCTTGAGTTTTAGCGATGTTCAAAATAAAAACAATTTTCTTTTACTGATTTTCTCCAAATTTACCAGGTTTGTTTAAAATTCATTTTTTTTACCCATTGACTTTCTATCATTTTTAAAACTGAAAATAAAACCTAAAAATGTCTTTTTAATTGGCAATAAAAGCTGAATTTAAAGATCCTTATTACTACTTTAATTAGAAACTGAACTATGTAAATATCTCTTGTGTAAAAGTTAATGAACTGGATAGGAAATAATTATGTGTAGCACAAGCAGTAAATTTAGAAACTCATGATGCGATACGTATTAAACTATCTTAAGTTCTTTTCAAGCAAGTGGACAACAAAGACTATATATAATTTATATATATATCTTTTAAATATTTATTTCCATGTGCCTCCTGCCACTGGTTTTCCCACCCGACAGCCTGTCAATCTAGCTGGCTGCCGGGCGGGAAATGGAACAAAAAAATTCTAATGAGATCTTGCCATTAAATTCGACAGGACCTCCGCGTCCCCAGGATTTCCGGGTTTCCCCCCACCGCTGCTGCACTCCCCCGCTCCCTCCCCGCCTCCCCCATAAATATTGGGGCCCAAGTCATTTTTATAAATTAGGAACAGTACTGGTCTGAGCAACGAGTCTTGAGGCACCCTACTCAATCCACTGATACCTCACCAGTGCCCATTGACTCCCTCATAATGTGACTCAGTTAGAGCCAATGGCAGCACACCATCTTCCATTCATAAGTTTCACAGCACGGCTGTTAAATCTATGAATCTTACACCCCCCCAAAATAACAGCTAAACCTCAATTAAATTTTTAAAAAAAACCATCACATTAATAAAATAAGTATAGTTAAATAAATTAACCATTTTAAATAAAAAATTAAATTTTTGAAAAAATTTAAAATCTTTTAAAAAGTTATAAAAATAAACTTACCTGTCTTTAGTCTCTAAAAAAGATATACCTGTAAAAAAAAAATTCAAAAAAATACTTAATTCACTACTTACCTTGTTAAAAGTGGGTCTTACTCCTCCTTTTTACATTTCTAAAATCTTCAGTACTTACCTGCGCGTCCAAAGCATGAAGTGCACAGCGTGCGCGCAGCCTGTAGCGCACACGCGATGCACCGAGGAACCGCCCCCTTTTCAAAAGAGCAATTGCCGGTTTTCAGCGCATGCGCAGGGCATGCAGAAAACCGGCAATTACAGAGGGAATACGCGAGAGTACGCACCGGGATGAATTTTTGGGCCATTGATTGTCAGTGTCTTACAAATCTCGTCCCTAGTTCCTCGCGGCACTAGGATAAATACCATCTATCCCTTGGGTTATAAACCCATTTTTTGTGAAAAGCAGTATGATATGGACTGACTGTAACTTAAGTTGCAGATATATCAAACATTTGTATTCCAGGGAATACCTGAAGTGTAAAAAAATTTATTTTTATATCTAAATTTATGAAGGAGGATGTGAGAAAATTGCTTTATTTCCCAAGAGATTTGGGAGCATAACCCCAGGAAATATTGATTTTAGAGACTCTTTTTTGGTGCATTTTCCTGCATTGTGGTCCATTCATTCAGCCCTTGAAGCCACAAATAATTTATTTGGGAAGTATTACAGATATTTTAAACAGTAAAATAAAGTGACTGTTACAAATTACAGTAACAGTCTTTTGATTTTTGAACCATCAGAAGGTAATATTACACAGCAACTAGTGCCTTTTCTTCGCTGCTTTGCACTGTGGTCCTTTCCTACCTCCATTCCTGCAGTTCCTGAGGATGGGAAGAATTGTTGATTTGAGTCAGCAAACATTGACACGCTGACAGGACTGGGGAAACACTAAGGAGGAAAAATTCATCCCCTTAGCGCCTCCCGTTAGCGCCAGCAGATGGCGCTAACAGGACGCTAGAGCAGTATCGCAGGGACGAGGCAAATCTAGTGGCGCACACTAAATCCTGCCACGCCGGCAGCGCCGCCGGTAAGAGTTATCACCGGGAACGTCAACGCCAGGTGGATCGTGATGTCAGTGAGTGTGCAACGCTCACTGATGGCCCAATTTGCATAATGGATTGTCGCCACCAACATTAGTGCCTGGAGTAAACACTGACAGGGAAAGCTGGCGTGAAGCACCGGGAAGCCAGCTCCAGGGACGTTATTTAAAGGGATCATCAGTATAGACTCGCAGCTGTCAGGTTAGTTCAGTTTCAGTGGTTTCTTGTCAGTTTCACATACTCACATACAGTTTCATTCAGTAATTTCAAAGTTCATTAGTATCAGGAGTGTTGTGAAAACTAAAAAGTAGCTACATTTATTCTTAAACAAATCAAACTGCTACACTTGGTGACATTAATGGGGGCTGTACTAACATGCCACCTCGCCCTCCAGGATCTACGGTGGAGGGAGTGTAGGCAGCGAGAAAGTCGAGAACATGTGCGCAGAGAGATGAGGAGGGACATAGGGGCTCTCACCAGGAGGCCTTACCCTCCGAGGGTATTCCGAGAGCACTTCTCCTACCTCCAATGAAGCGAGGAGCAGTGTATTAGACAGCTCCGCCTCACCAAGGAGGTGGTCACAGAACTCTGCCTCCTCCTCCAAACAGACCTCCAGCCTCACACCAGGATGACTTAAAGCCCACATCCCCTTTGTTCACCACATCCTCATCATTCCATCCCTCTCGCAGGCCATTTCACACCGCAAAGCTGAAATGAGACACCACAAAAGAATGGTAAGTGAATGAATAAATTAATCAAAAATCAGTGAACACATCTTTACACCACAAATATTAATTATTCATCCTTGTGCAATCCCTTAGTGCCTCGAGTTACTGTGCCTTTGCCTGCTCTAGTGCTCCTACGAAGTGTTGGCCCAGTGTCTGCAGCAGGGCTGGTGGAAGGCTGCTGAGTGTCCGTGCAGGAGACTTCAGATGGCTTTGCAGGACGGCCTCGACCAGCTCTGGGCCTGGAAGGCCCGGCTGTAGACTGCACCACCTCAGCATGGGCGGCAGCAGTCTGGGCTGGCTGGTTGACAGGCAGCGACAAGGGCAATGGTGGAGTGGCAGCAGTGGGAGAAGGAATGCTGTCATCCTGAGAGAGGCCAGCAAGTTCCAGCTCCATTGACCCACTGCCACTCCCCCGGGACAGCACCTCTGCATCCCTAGCAATCTGTTGGAGCACAGATTGCTGGCCTGCTGTGACACCGTGAAAGCCCCGGTCGATGGTGATAAACCCAGCCACGATGGCAGCAGTCAGAGCTTGCGTGGCATCAAGCTGAGACTGCATGAGAGCAACCAGAGTTCGGATGCCAACAAGCATAGACTGCATTACAGCACTAAGACTTTGCGTCGCTTCCACCTGTGCCTCAATGGAAGCTGCCAGATCACCCATCACACATGGCATCAGGTCTGGGTCGCCACAGTCTCTCTGGGAGTCTACCATCCTTTGCGGACTGGAAATGATGGGCTCCATGGAGTGCGCAGAGCTTTGTGCAATGTTGGAGGCGGACTCCTCCACATTCCTTACCATTACCGAGAGGCTCTCGGGCACGCTTGCCATTGCACCTATCATCTCGGTGTGCATCGCCATCACCCTTCTTCTAAATGCCTCCTCATTGAGGTCCTCATTTGAGTCCTGTGCAGCAGAGCTCGCACATGAACTCGCCATCCAGGGAGCTGGCCCCCGAGCTACCCTTTCCCCCTGGCCTTGCTGCAGCCCACTCATCCCCGGTGCCTCACCCTGTGCAGATCCCGCTACTATACTAATCTCTAAAGAATGCGTAGTGCCAGTATCTGAGCTGGTGCCTGCGGGTGAGACATGCAGTGACGCAGTGTGTTCTTCCTCCTCCTCTTCTCCCGCCTCGCTCTCTGCGGTGCCCTCAGGGACAGGCTGCTCAGGTGCTTGCTGATTATCTGAAAGCATAAAGGCACAAGAGTCGGGTTAAGGTGAGGGGAGGGGGGCAGGAAGGGAGAAATGCATGCATACAGCATGATTAGCTGGAAACTGTGAAATGCTTGTGGGGTGAGGGGGAAGTGGGATGTGCGAAGATGGAGTAGGGATGAACATACCGTTGTTGTCCCCAAGGGGGTCAACGTCGCTGATGGCCATAGCGCCCACCACCTGGTGCCCAATGATCTGCAGCACTCGATTCTCCAGCGCAGTCAGTGGTTGGGTGTCAGCTTGTCCCTCGCCTGTGCGCTCCTGCGCCCTCCTGCTGTGAGCCACCTTGGCCTGCAAGAGAAAGGAACATGTGTGAGTGAGTGTGGAGCAATGTGTTTGGGTGATGTGCCTCCCATAGTTGAATAGCTGTCATTGAGTGCAAGGTGTGAGATGTGGGTGTGAGTGTTGGTAGGTAGAGATTGTTGGTGGGTGAGTGCTGGGGGTGTGATGCTTTGGGCAGTGTGTGAAGATTGTGGTACAGATGGTGGTATGTAGCATTTGTTGAAGATTTCACTCACCCTGACCACCCGAGTGAGGGCGTTAAATTTCTTCCTGCACTGTGTG
Source organism: Squalus acanthias (assembly GCA_030390025.1). Classification (NCBI taxonomy): domain Eukaryota; kingdom Metazoa; phylum Chordata; class Chondrichthyes; order Squaliformes; family Squalidae; genus Squalus; species Squalus acanthias. The sequence continues at coordinate 48,912,132 of CM059428.1, read as the reverse complement.
TGTGTCCTGGGGATCACAGTGCTGCCCGAGATGTGCTGCGCTACCTCCCTCCACATGGTGTGGAAGACTTGTGGCGAGGGCCTCCTGCCACTTGCTGGGTAGAGCACCGCCCTCCATCTCTCCACAACAAAAACCAATGCCTCCAATGCTTCATCGCAGAATTTGCGGGCTCTCTCCCTGGGGCGTGGATCTGCCATGAGCACACCTGGTTCAGTCCTCCGGCTCCTTCTCCTTGTTCTGCTTTTGCTTGCTGAGGCAGCTGATCAGCCAGCAATGCTGAGAATGAGGTGCTCCAGCATCAATTAACCTCCCCTTTAAGAAGTGAAAAAAGCCTGTGGCAATGATGAGTTATGATTAGATTGCACCCGATATTGGTCCACCCTTTGAGTGTAATGCCACTGAGCTTGGGTTTTAAGACTTGATTTAGGACTCCAATCATTTTATTGAGCAGTGAGGACGAATTTTGCATGCAATCTAAAGCATTTGCGCCTGGCACAAATTCTCCAAATTTTCTACTGACACCGCCCATTCCTTGGCAAATTTCTCGCCCTAACTCTCATCTCATGTATGTTCATGGTGGAGTAAATCAAAACAGTTTATTGAAACAAATTAGCAGTCAGTGCAGCAGGGCACGCTAGAATTGCAAGGCATTCTTTAATGAGCTCCACTATTCAAATAGTTCAGCAGTTCTTAAATCAGGTATTCAAACCAAAATGAGCCAACTTTGCACTTAGTGTACAATGGCAACCTACTCGTTACAGACTTCCAGAGAAAATAGATTGAGCAGCACAGGAGCCAAGAAATAAAAGATAAACTCTGAACAGAGATTGCATATGATCCATCCCTCAGGCTGTAAGCAGCCTCACTAACTCTTCCAAATTCAGCAGAAGTCCCATGCGGTGCTGGGTGGAGTGAGCGGGGTGGGAAGGAGGTTGACAATGTTAATCCCCAGCAGATGTGTTGGGTGGAAAGGTCAGTGAGAGAGGAGGATGAGGTAGTTGGGGTTGATGCTCACAAAGAGGCAGCAACGAGTGCCTTGAAGGGCCATTTGGAGAATGCTGAGAGAGGCACAGAGGGATGTTGTAGGCTTATTCAAGGGCGATCCTCCAGTGAGAGAAAGCAAGAGAAAACATTTAGGAATCACACAGCTAAGTGGCTTTTGAAAGGGAGAAATATAGAGAAGGAGAGACACGGGAGTGAAAAGGAAGCTAAAGACAAGATGAGAAAGAATAGAGAGGAATACTTTAATATCAGTTGATTGTCTCCTGAGGCCCTTGTGGTCGATGTAGTTTATTGTTTTTAACCATGGTTATGTTTTTGGTATAAAGCAACATCTCAGCTTGTGACTGAAAATCTCATCCCTACGATTTATCTCTAGCTGCAGCCTATTAAACTATACCAGGACAGCCCATAGCATGGTTTCCTTTCCCCAGCAGTAATCTCCCATTTCTAAACTCTCTAAGCCATCAGCAAGAGCTTTTTAATTTGCTTCTTAGCCCCACTGTGGACTGCTGGGCTACAGTTTATTGGTTGACACATACATATTATTACCTGGCTGGGGTAGTGAACAGAGAATAGGAATAAATGGGCCATTTTTGGGTTGGCAGGCTGTAACTAGTGGATTACCGCAAGGATCGGGGCTTGGGCCTCAGCTATTTACAATCGATATCAATAACTTAGATGAGGGGGCCGAGTGTATTGTATCTAAGTTTGCTGACGATACAAAGTTAGGTGGGAAATAAGCTGTGAGGAGTAGGCAAAGGGGGAAAAATTCATCCCCTTAGCGCCTCTGGTTAGCGCCTCCCGTTAGCACCAGTCATTCAGTAATTTCAAGGTTATTTTGAATCAGGACTTTTATGGCAACTAAAAAGTAGCTACATTTATTATTAAACAAATCAAACTGCTGCACTTGCTGACATTATTGGGGGCTGTACTAACATGCCACCTCGCCCTCCAGGATCTACGGTGGAGGGAGTGTAGGCAGCGAGAATGACGGGAACATGTGCGCAGAGAGGTGGGACATCAGGGCTCTCACTAGGAGGCCTTACCCTCCGAGGGTCTTCCGACAGCACTTCTCCTACCTTCAATTAAGTGAGGAGCAGTGTATTAGATGTCTCCACTTCACCAAGGAGGTGGTCACAGAACTCTGCCACCTCCTCCAAACAAACCTCCAGCCTCAGACCAGGATGACTTAAAGCCCACATCCCCTTTGCTCACCACATCCCCATCATTCCATCCCTCTCGCAGGCCATTTCACGCCACAAAGCTGAAATGAGACACCACAAAAGAATGGTAAGTGAATGATTAAATTTATCAAAAATCAGTGAACACATCTATACACCAAAAATATTAACTATTCACCCTTGTGCAATCCCTTAATGCCTCACGTTATTGTGCCTTTGCCTACTCTACTGCTCCTATGAAGTGTTGGCCCAGTGGATGCAGCAGGGCTGGTGGAAGGTTGCTGAGTGTCCATTCGGGAGATTTCAGATGGCTTTGCTGACGCCCTCGACCAGCTCTGGGCCTGGAAGGCCCGGCTGTAGACTGCACCACCTCAGCATGGGTGGCAGCAGTCTGGGCTGGCTAGATGACAGACAGCAACAAGGGCAATGGCGGAGTGGCAGTGCTGGGAGCAGGAATGCTGTCATCCTGAGAGAGGACAGTAGGTTCCTGCTCCACTGACCCACTGCCACTCCCCTGGGGCAGCACCTCAGCATCCCTAGCAATCTGTTGGAGCACAGATTGCTGGCCTGCTGCGACACCGTGAAAGCCCCGGTCGACGGTGGTAGACACAGCCATGATGACAACAGTCAGAGCTTGAGTGGCATCAAGCTGAGACTGCATGAGAGCAGCCTGAGATTGGATTCTACCAAGCATAGAGTGCATTACAGCACTAAGACGTTGTGTCGCATTCACCTGTGCCTCAATGAAAGCTGCCAGATCGCCCAAAAGAACATAAGAAATAGGAGCAGGAGTAGGCAATTCGGCCCCTCGAGCCTGCTCTGCCATTCAATAAGATCAGGGCTGATCTTCTACCTCAACTCGACTTTCCTGCACTATCCCCATATCCCTTGATTCCCTTAATATCCAAAAATCTATTGGTCTCTGTCTTGAATATACTCAACAACTGAGCCTCCACAGCCCTCTGGGGTAGAAAATTCCAAAGATTCACCACCCTCTGAGTGAAGAAATTTCTCCTTATTGCAGTCCTAAATGGCCGAGCCCTTATTCTGAGACTGTGACCCCTGGTTCTCGAATCGCCAGCCAGGGGAAACATCCTCCCTGCATCTACCCTGTCAAGCCCTGTAAAAAATTTGTATGTTTCAACGAGATCACCTCTCATTCTTCTAAACTCTAGAGAATATCGGCCTCTGCTACTCAATCTGTGCTCATAGGACAATCCCCCCATCGCAGGAACCAGTCTGGTGAACCTTTGTTGCACTCCTTCTATGACAAGTATATCCTTCCTTAGGTAAGGAGACCAGAACTGTACACAATACTCCAGGTGTGATCTCACCAGGGCCCTATATAATTGCAGTAAGACATCTTTACTCTTATACTCAAATCCTCTTGTAATAAAGGCCAACATACCATTTGCTTTCCTAATTGCTTGCTGTACCTGCATGTTAACTTTCAGTGATTCATGTACAAGGACACCCAGGTCCCTCTGAACACCAACATTTCCCAATCTCTCACCATTTAAAAAATACTCTGCTTTTCTATTTTTCCTACCAAAGTGGATAACTTCACATTTCTCCACATTATATACCATTTGCCATGTTCTTGCCCACTCACTTAGCCTGTCTATATCCCCTTGAAGCCTCTTTGCATCCTCCTCACAAGTTACATTCCCACCCAGCTTTGTATCATCAGCAAACTTGGATATATTACATTTGGTCCCCTCATCCAAACCATTGATATAGATTGGGAATAGCTGAAGCTCAAGCACTGATCCTTGCGGTACCCCACTAGTTACAGCCTGCCAACCCGAAAATGACCCGTTTATTGCTACTCTCTGTTTTCTGTCCATTAACCAATCCTCAATCCATGCTAGTATATTACCCCCAATCCCATGAGCCCTAATTTTGTTTAATAACCTCTTGTGTGGCACCTTATCGAATGCCTTCTGAAAATCTAAATACACCACATCCACTGGTTCTACCTTATCTATTCTGCTAGTTACAGCCTCCATAAAACTCTAACAGATTCGTTAAACATGATTTCCCTTGCATAAATCCATGTTGACTCTGCCCAATCCTATTATTATTTTATAAGTACCCTGTTATCACATCCTTAATAATAGATTATAGGATTTTCCCTACTACTGATGTCAGGCTAACTGGTCTGTAGTTCCCCATTTTATCTCTCCCTCCGTTCTTAAATAGTGGGGTTACATTTGCCACCTTCCAAACTGTGGGAACCATTCTAGAATCTATGGAATTTTGGAAAATGACAACCAATGCATCCACTATCTCTATAGCCACCTCTTTCAAAACCCATGGATGTAAGCCATCAGGTCCAGGGCATTTATTGGTTTCCAGTCCCATTAATTTTTCCAGTACTATTTTTTTACTAATATTAATTTCTTTCAGTTCCTCATTCTCGCTATACCCTTGGTTCTCCACTATTTCTGGAAAGTTTTTTGTGTCTTCTTCCGTGAAGACAAGCACTATGGCGGCAATTTTGCCGGCGCTCAGGAGGCGGGTTTGGAGGCGGGTCAGGTGGTAAAATTGCAAATAATGACGGCGTGTTCTGATCCCGCCGTCAACCCGCCTCCATGCAACTTTGCCAAAGGCGGGCTCCCAGACTCCCGATCGGTTCCGCCACCAAGCGGCGGGATAGGCCCTTCAGGCAGTTAATTGTTTGTTAGCTGCCTGGATAACGCCATTTTGACAGCCCTTTTAGATTTTCATGCCGTTCCCAAACCATGCCAGCTAATTGTGCCGGGTTCACAAGTGGCTGCCTTCTTGACAGCTGCAGCTCCAGCATAAAAACGGAGCTCTCAACAAGGATCAGTTGCAGGTCGCAGAACTTTGTTTTTTTCAGGTCTTGGAAAACATTTTGCAGGTCTACTGATCTTGGAAGTGGTGAAGCTGAGATCCATCTCCATTGTGACCTCCTGGGAAAACCTTCTCCCCACATTGACTGAGCGCTTCCTCAACGAAGATATCTATCAGCAGCATGGGAACCATTTATTTCCTTTCATCCTGGTCCTCAGATTCGGAGGAAGAGCAGCCGCGGCAGCAGCAGAACCAGGAACAACAACAACAGGAGCGCCAACCTCCTCCTCACCCAGCTGATGGTGAACAGGGCAGAGGACGTCAGCGCAGGGCTGCACGTCGCCACAGGAGATACCCACAACACAGGGTTTACAGGCCGAGAAGGAGCTTCCTCAACATGACTGAGCAGCAGTGCCAAAGGAGGCTGAGACTTTCACAAGAGGTATTCGCTGACATCTGCACAATGTTGCACTGACACCTGGAGCCCAGAGGAGTGGGTGGACACCCCTTACCAGTGGCTGTCAAAGTCACCACCGCATTCAACTTTTTTGCTTCAGGGTCCTTCCAGGGATCATCAGCAGACATCAGCAGCATCTCCCAGTCAGCCGCACACACTTGCATCACGCAGGTTACCGATGGCCTCTTTGCAAAGGCGCATAATTACATACATTCTCCACGGATGAAGCAAGTGTAACCGCGCGTGCGGTTGGCTTTGCTAATATGGCAGGCTTGCCAAGGGTGCAGGGCATCGTAGACTGCACACATGTGGCCCTTAGGGCACCCCATCACAACCCAGCTGTTTTTGTCAACCACAAGGGCTTCCACTCCCTCAATGTGCAGCTGGTGTGTAACCACAGGAAGGACATTTTGCATGTTTGCGCAAAGTACCCTGGCAGTTGCCATGACTCGTTCATCCTATGGCAGTCTAGTGTGCCTCCGCTCTTCAATCCGCCAATACAACTTTCCAGATGGCTACTTGGAGACAAGGGCTATCCATTGAAGACGTGGCTGATGACACCGTTGAGGAGGCCATCGAACAAAGCTGAGGAGCGCTACAACGCCAGCCACATTTCGACAAGATCCATCACCGAGCAAACCATCGGCTTGCTGAAGATGCGATTCAGATGCCTTGACAGATCAGGTGGAGCCCTACAGTACTCAGGGTCTCCAGAATCATCGTGGTCTGCTGTGCACTGCACAACATCGCACTGCATCGTGGCTTGCAGTTGCCTGAGGAACAAGTGGTTCAGCGCATAGCCTCCTCAGATGAGGAGGAGGAGGAGACCACCTTGCGGAGGTGGATGAGCCAGCTGCAGCAGCACGCGAGCACACTGCTGCCCGGGATGCAAGGGATGCACTAATCTTTGCCAGATTCGCTTAGGTAGACAAATCAAACACATGTGGCTGGCACCTTCTTATCACACCATAGACAATGGACAAGAACCTGTGGGTTCCTATCACTCTGACCACCATCATTACAAATGCAAGTCGCCCTGAGCCCTCAATATGCAACTTCCATTTTCTAGATCACATAGGCCAGAACTTCAACTGTTTGCCATCACTTCTGTTTAATCAATGCACAAAAGGATGACAATGGCAAAAATTAAACACAACACAACAGAACACCCAAGTGACTACCCTTGTGACTAATTGTGCTTTATCTTTCTCTTACGCGTGCTTCTACGTGGTGCTTCCCCTGTGGCTTCAGCAGATGTGGAGGCACCTTGCTCACTTTCATGCTGCTCCTGCTTCAACACCTTTGGCGGGCGTCCTCTGGGTTTGCGAGCCTGTGAGGGCTCGGCAACAGTCTGCTCCTCCTGAGGCAGTGCAGGGGCTGAGATGCCCATCTCAGTTGGGTGAGGACTCTGGTGGGGTTCTGACCGAGGGCTACTCAGTGGCATGGGAGTGTGAGCACTTGGAGAGGAGCCCCCACTTCCTTGTTGCCTGCCACCAACATCCCTCTCATGGGTCAGCCCCACTTCAGTGCTAGCAAGTGGCTTGACAGCACCTTGCTGCACATCAGGGGGGCCATGAGGACCCGTATCTGCACTGGCAGTCCTACTCAAAAGGACTTCCATGAAGCTCTGGTTTCTCTGCTCAATAGCTGCCCATCGCTCCTCCAGAGATGTCAGTCTATTCTGAACAACACCATGTTTTCCAGACTCTGGTGACTTATTTCCTCCATGGCCGTAGCCATCCTCTCCTCTACCGTAGCCATCCTTTCCAGAGAGGTTGCCATCCTTACCATGGAGGTAGCCATCCTTTCCACAGAGGTTGCCATCCTTTCCATGGTGGTGCGTTCATGCGCCATTGCCTCCACAAAGGCACTGCTCACGTTAGAGTTGGACTCCTCCATCCTCTCCACACTCGCAGTAACTCTGGAGATTAAAACCTGCCAGAGACTCCTGCACTTGTTCCTGAAGTTCCAGCACCGCTCTCTTTCTGGATGGACCCGGAGGCACAGGGTCCACATGCAGCTGAGCAGAGCTGGGAGCGCCCTGAGGCCTCCGACGAGGACTCTCCACTGCTGTCCCTGTTTCCACCATCTGCTGATGCTCACTTGTGAACTGTGATGCACCAGGTGACAACACTACTCTATGTCGCAAAGGTCCCACTGAGGTGTGCGTATCTGCACTGGTGCTGGGTGCACTTAATTCTGCTGACGCTGCGCCCTCAGAGGTTGCAGCTTCCTCTGAGGAGTCTTCTGGCTCAGGCTCTTCCTCCTGGACAGTGGGGAGGGGGGCTGTCGATGGTCCTGTGGGGGAGCAAAGGCATGAGTTAGACATGTGATATTAACGTAGCATGCACATGGATTTGTGCAGATGATCATAAGTCAATATGTATAAGATGCCTTATCAGTCACTTATGCACAGTCCAAAAATGTGCGGGTTAGGTTGATTTGGCTATGATAAATTGACCCTTAGTGTTAGGGGGGATTAAATATGTGGGGGGATGGGATATGTTTGGGGGAATTAAATACGTGGGGTTACGGGGGTAGGGTGGGATATGTGTACTGTGGGGATTAAAGCAGGGACAGGGTATTGGAATGAATGATCAGCCATGATCGTATTGAATGGTGGAGCAGGCTCGATGGGCCGAATGGCCTACTCCTGCTCCTAGATTCTATGTTTCTATGTTTCTATAAATGAGAGAGATGCAAATCTATTCTGTCACCAGCTTGCTCTGCTGCGCCCATCTGACCATCACCCACTTCCAGATCCTCATCGCCTCCAATGATCTAGAGGGCTGCCTCCTCTGCCTTGGTGAGATGGGCTATGGAAGGTGGCCCTCCTCCTGTCTTAGCCCTCTCCCTCTTATTCTGGGCTCTCTTTTCCTGCAGTGAGGGACACAAGTGGAGTTTGAGTGAGAATGATGGAGTGAGTGTACAGAATCCATAGCATAGATGCTTCGAAGGAGACAAAGATGGAGTGAGGTGCCAATACCAAGGGCCCTCCCTGTGTGTTGTTAGTTGTTGGCATTGCATCACAGTGATAGTGAGTGTGAGGGCAGCATAGTCTAATAGTGAAGTGATTGTGTACATAGAGAGAGAGGGATGGATAAGTGTGCAAGGGATGTAAGGGTAAAGTGGGATGTGCAGGAGTAGGTTGACAATGCAGAGTGCTGGTGATGAGAGGGAGCAGATTGAGGCCAAGTGTGATGTGATCCTCACTTTTCCAAAGCAGACCAGGTCATTGAAGCTTTTTCTGCACTGCACCCAGGATCGAGTGCACATGGATCTGGAGCTCACCTCCTGAGCAATTTGCAGCCAGACTGCTTTTGTTTGCTGTGTTGGCTTCTTCTGCCCAGAGGATGGGAAGAGTACCTCCCTGCGCCCTCTGACTCCCTCCACAAGAGCATGGAGGGAGTCATCGTCAAATCTGGGAGAGGCCTTGGCCCTTGAGGTAATCATGGCAGCAGTTGTAACAAGGAAATCCAGCAGCAAATAATGAGAAAATGAACCACGGCTGCATGGGCCCCTTAAATGCAGCTGGCTCACAGACATCAGCAGAGGCGAGATCCAGACCCAAAACACTAATTGGCCAGGGGAGCACACACGCAGGGACCCAATTAGGACAAAATCGCAAATTTTTACCGCTGAAAGCGGCGGCAGGATCGGAACCCGCCGACCACCTGACCCGCACCCACCCCGCCACCAATGGGAAAATCGCGGCCAAAATATTTGTTTAATTTCTCTGCCATTTCCTTATTCCCCATTATAACTTCTCCTGTCTCAGCCTGTAAGGGACCCACATTTACTTTTGCTAATCTTTTCCTTTTTACATACCTGTAGAAGCATTTGCAGTCTCTTTTTATGTCTCTCGCTAGTTCACTCTCATGTTCTATTTTCCCTCTCTTTATCAATTTCTTGATCCTCCTTTGCTGGAGTCTAAAATCCTCTCAATCCTCAGGTTTACTACTCTTTTTGGCAACATTATAAGCCCCTTCCTTTGGTCTAATACTACCTCTAACTTCTCTTGTTAGCCACGGTTGGACCACTTTTCCTGTGGGGTTTTTGTGCCTGAAAGGAATGTATATTTGTTGTAAATTATGTATTAATTCTTTAAATGTTAGCCATTGCTTGTCTACCATCATACCTTTTAATGTAGTTTCCCTATCTACCTTAGCCAACTCACCCCTCATACCTACATAGTTTGCTTTGTTTAGATTTAAGACCCTAGTTTCAGATTTAACTAAATCACTTTCAAACTTAATATAAAATTCTATCATATTATGGTCACTCTTCTCTAAAGGCCCCTTTACTACAAGGTTATTAATTAACCCTTTCTGGTTACACAATACTAGATCTAAAATAGCCTGTTCCCTAGTTGGTTCCTCAACATACTGATCTAGAAAACTATCTTGCATACATTCCATGAATTTGTCCTCCACACTATTACTGCAAATTTGGTTTGCCCAGTCTATATGTAGATTAAAGTCCCCCATTATTACTGTATTACCCTTGTTATATGCGCCTCTAATTTCCTGATTTATACTCTGCCCTACATTACAACTACTGTTTGGGGGCCTATAAACAACTCCCACCAATGTTTTCTGCCCCTTGCTGTTTTTTAGTTCCACCCAAATGGATTCTGCTTCTTGATTTTCAGAGCTAAGATCCTTTCTCTCTACGGTCTTTATCCCATCCTTTATTATCAGGGCTACCCCTCCTCCTTTCCATTTTGCCTATCTCTTCTAAAAGTTAAGTATCCTGGAATATTTAGTTCTCAACCTTGGCCACATTGCAACCACGGGCTGGATTTTGCCAGCCCCGAGGAGGCGAGTATGGAGGCGGGACTGCCGGTAAAGTAGCAGAAAGTGGGGGGCGGCTGGTAAACCCGCCCCATCCCGCCTCCATGCCCTTTTGCCAGGAGGCGGGAAGCCCTCCTGCCCCAGGTCCCGTCTCCTCAAGGCGGGAAAGGGATTAAATCCTTTTAATTGCCTGTTAACAGGCAGAAAAAAGGATTAGTCCCATTTTACCTTTTCAAGTGCAGGCTTCCCGACCTCAGAGAACTTCGCCGGGGTGGAGGAGACGTGAAGGAGGTTTGTGGGGGTCAGAGGGGTCTGAAAGTGAGATATAGAGGTGAGGGATGGGTGCAAGTATGGAGTGGTAAGTATGTAAGGTGAATGCTAAATGTTATAAAATTTTCACTTACCTTTGTTTCTGCCTACAGCTTTCAGCCGCGGTGGATCCGGAGTCCCGACATCTTCATTGTAGATTTCACAGACTGGCTGTTGGATCCTCCGAACCAACAGCCAGATGATTTCTACAAAGTTGAAAGGTTTGATGAGTCCTGAACACAAGGACTCATCAAACTATACAGAATGTCAGTGTTTGACAGCTTCACAGAGCTGTCAAATGCTGACATTTCTTCTTTCAAGAAATCTTGACAGATGGCACATCAGATGTTGACGTGCTCTGTCAGTGACTTCCTCCTAATTGGCCTGCTGAGCCCGCTGGGTGGGCTTAACAAGGTCAATCAGGGGAAAAGGCCTGGCAAGCAGTAGTCCCGCCTCCATCATGTCTCCATTGAGAAAATCCAGCCCCACGTTTCAGTAATGGCTATTAGATCAAACCTAATGGCCCAGAAATTCGCCTCTCCGGCTTGCCGCGGGGGTAAGGATCGCACACGCTCTTACCTACTGCGCCTGCCGTTGTGTTTTGGGCCCACGGGAACTTCAGCTCCTGGGCCTCTCCCAACTGCCGGCGCGCAGTGCTTGCGTGTCCCAGGGGCGCAGTTACTGCGATGCGTCCCCTGGGATCATGTGGGCCATGGAGAGCCAATGGCAGCAGACCATCTTTCATTCATAGATTTGACAGGACACCTGTCAAATCTGTGAATTGAAATCAGCCCCAAAAGAACAGCTAAACTTAAAATAATTTTTTTTTTAAACCCATCACATTTATAAAATAACTATAGTTAAATAAATTAACCACTTTAAACAAAAATTTAAATTTTTGAAAAAATTAAAATACTTTTTAAAAGTTATAAAAATAAACTTACCTTTCTTTAAAGTATCTAAAAAAGATAAACCTGTTGAATTTTTTTTAAAATTATACTTAATTAACCACTTACCTTGTTGAAAACGGGTCCTGCGCCTCCTTTTTAATAGCGTAGTTTCTTCAATACTTACCCTCACGTAGAAACCTGAAAAAAAATCTAAGTTTGCTGCATGTGCGCAGCCTCTACCGTGCACGCAGTTCACCTAGGAACCGCCCCCTTCACCTACCGGAAGTTCCGGTTTCCCGCGCATGCGCAGTGCATGCAGGAAACCGGCACTTCGGGACGTCTTACGGGTGAGTACACATGTGTACTCACCCGGGAAGGGACGAATTTTTGGCCCATTAATTTCTGTCTGCATTATAAATTCATCTAGTTTGTTGCAAATGCTTTGCGCATTCAGATATAGTGCCTTTAGCTTTGACTTATTTCTGTTTTTTCCTGGTGTCACCATAGTCACTGATGCCTTATTACCTTTGTTACTCTCTCTGGCCCTTCCTGACCCACTCTGCTTATTTTTACCCAAAACTCTACTCTGCTCTAGAGCCTTGACACCAAACACATCTTTCCCTCCCCTTTCAGCATTCCAAAGGGACCGTTCCCTCCGCGACACCCGGGTCCACTCTTAAATTACCCTCAACAAGCCCTCCCCTTCCCACGGCACCTTCTCGTGCAAGCGCAGGAGATGCGACACCTGCCCTTTTACCTCCTCCCTTCCCACTGTCCAGAGGCCCAAACACTCCTTCCAGGTGAAACTGTGATTTACTTGTACTTCTTTCAATTTAGTATATTGTATTCGCTGCTCACAATGCAGTCTCCTCCACATTGGGGAGACCAAACGCAAATTGGGTGATCGCTTTTTCTGCAAGCGTAACCCTGAGCTTCTGGTCACCTGTCATTTTAATTCTCCACCCCACTCCCACTCTGACCTCTCTGACCTTGGACTCCTACACTGTTCTAATGAAGCTCAACGGAAGCTCGAGGAAGAGCACCTCATCTTTCTATTAGGCACGTTACAGCCTTCCAGGCTCAACATCAAGTTCAACAATTTCAGATCATAACCACTGCACCTATTTTTTCGGACAGCAGCTGTTGGTAATGATTCAGCTATCACCATTTACGCCTCCTCTAGACCCACTCTTTTGTTTCTTTACTTGTCTCATTACCATCCCCTTTTGCCTTGCACCATCATCCTTTGTGTCATTTAATCTCTCCTGTCTTCCACACTATCATAGACCTTCCCTTTTGTTCTTTCCTGCTCTCCCCGCTTTCCCTGCCTCTGTACTTGCTTAAAACCTGTTACATCTCTAAATTTTTACAGTTCTGATGAAAGGTCATCGACCTGAAATGGTAACTTTGTTTCTCTTTCCACAGACGCTGACTAAGGATGATTCATTTATTTTTGTATGTAGTATGTCATGATTTAATTTATAAATTTGATCAGAATGTGAATTTTCTGGTGGTTTTTATTTTTCTGTTGTTGGAAATCTCCAATGGTCAGTGATAGAGGAAGGGTAAGGAGCATGGGACTGTTGGTGAATGGGGAGGTGTGCGTGAGCTTACTCGTATCCCTCATGAATTATTTGATCATGTAGAGTTCCGAGCAGAAAGTGGCTGTCTATGTTGTAGTCTCCCTTCATCTTCGTGTTCCTCCACTTGCTGTTGCACTTCCTCCTCCTCCACTTCCTCCTCCTCCTCTTTCTTGTGCTCCTGCTCCTCAGCTTCTCGCCTGATAGGTGGTGGCAAGAGCTGTTCGCTCATAATGGCCAGATTGTGCAGCGTGCAGCTTACTACCACAAATCTGGATACACGCTCAGCTGAGTACTGCAGGGCTCCTCCAGAGCGGTCCAGGCAGTGGAAGCGTTGCTTGAGGACGCCGATGGTGTGCTCTATGATGTTCCTTGTGGCAGCATGGCTCTTGCTGTCGGCCGGCTGCGCACGTCTGCGTGGGTTCCGGACCGGAGTCGTGAACCATGTCATGAGTAGATAACCCTGGTCGCCCAAAAACCAGCCTTTGACTAGCCATGATGGGTCAAATACAGGTGTCACAGAGGACTGCTGCAGAATGAAGGAATGATGACTACTGCCAGGATAATGGGCCTTCACCTGCATGATGCACTGCCTGTGATAGCACACCAATTGCACATTGAGGGAGTGGAATCCCTTACGGTTCATGAAAATGGCATCGTTCGCATGAGGCGCACACAAGGCAATGTGCATACAGTCAGTGGCACCCTGCACCATGAGGAAGCATGCAATCCGAGCAAACCTTTGTCACCTGACGAAGGAGCAGCGCTCCGAAAGCTTGTGATTTCAAATAAAGCTGTTGGACTATAACCTGGTGTTGTGCGACTTCTCACATTTGTCCACCCCAGTCCAACACCGGCATCTCCGCATCATGGCTACTATACTTCTGTATAGGTCTTTCATTGTTTATTATCTATTCAACATGTGTCTGGCTAGTTGCAGGTCCTGTTTCCATTGTTTTATAAAGGATATTTCATTACTCTACCATCACAGCTTTTGACCCACCCAGGACTGTACTTTTCAACACATTGGCCCAGAAATTCACGTGTCCGGCTTGCCGCGGGGGTAAGGATCGCGCGCGCTCTTACCTACCGCGCCTGCCGTTGTGTTTTGGGCCCACGGGAACTTCGGGTCCTGGGCCTCTCCCAACTGCCGGCGCGCAGTGCTTGCGTGTTCCAGGGGCGCAGTTAGTGCGATGCGACCCCTGGGATCACGTGGGCCATGGAGAGCCAATGGCAGCAGACCATCTTTCATTCATAGATTTGACAGGACCTGTCAAATCTGTGAATTGAAATCGGCCCCAAAAGAACAGCTAAACTTAAAATAAATTTTTTAAAAACATCACATTTATAAAATAACTATAGTTAAATAAATTAACCACTTTAAACAAAAATTAAAATTTTTGAAAAAATTAAAATACTTTTTAAAAGTTATAAAAATAAACTTACCTTTCTTTAAAGTATCTAAAAAAGATAAACTTGTTGAAAAAAATTTAAAATTATACTTAATTAACCACTTACCTTGTTCAAAAGGGGTTTTACGCCTCCTTTTTATTAGCGTAGTATCTTCAATACTTACCCTCGCATAGAAACCTAAAAACAAATCTAAGTGTGCTGCGTGCGTGCAGCCTCTAGCGCACACGCGGTTCACCTAGGAACCGCCCCCTTCACCATACCGGAAGTTCCGGTTTCCCACGCATGCGCAGTGCATGCAGGAAACCGGCACTTCGGGAATGAATATGGGTGAGTACACACTGTGGACTCACGCGGGAAGGGCCGAATTTTTGGGCCGTTATAAATTGCTACAATTTACATCCTTATGTATAAGTAGGCCTGTTTCTATTTCGACCTATGAATGTTAATGGAGTAAGAACATCAAATCAGAAAAGCAAGAATATGATTTTTTTTATGGTTCTGTAGTAGGTTTTGCAAATTCGTGCTCCCAGCAGATCCCACTAATCGCCATATCCAATTTGGAAGTGCAAATCCATAAAATCTATCCTATATTTCACTAACTCTAAAAAATATTAATCAGCATGATTAATTTAGCACAGATATTGCAGATCATATATAGAAAGGTCCATACTATCCTTTTACAATGGTCTGTTAGTCATCTTCAGCTTAGTCTTAACTCTATTCTTTGTTGTTTAGATTCAAGTAGACAAAAACATGGGCCCGGATTTTGTGGTAAGAATAACAATGAGGCTTTCAGTGTTCACCGTTATTATGGAATAAATCTGACAGCAACTTCCAGCATCCGTACATGCGCAGTTAAACGCGGAAATCAGGAAGTTGCTGTCCAATTTGCTCGGCTCCTCCACAAGCTTCACTGCACTGGTACCTCACCAAACAACTTGGCATTAAAACACATGAAGGGCATGAAGTTGCTGTATTTACCTATTAGCTACGCACTAAACATGCCAGAAAAAGTTAAGGCTTGTCCATTCAAGTGTAAGTGAATTTATAACAGCATGATAAGTCTTAATTACTGCCAAACAACCTCTCTGGCACTGAAAACTAACTTTTACAAGTGTGGAGTCTCATTCCTTCAGATTTTATGGGAATGTAAGTTCTGAGGAGGATGCAAGGAGGCTTCAAGGGATATAGACAGGCTAAGTGAGTGGGCAAGAACATGGTAAATGGAATATAATGTGGAGAAATGTAAAGTTATCCACTTTGGTAGAAAAATATAGAAAAGCAGAGTATTTTTTTAAATGGTGAGAGATTGGGAAATGTTGGTGGTCAGAGGGATCTGGGTGTCCTTGTACATGAATCAGTGAAAGTTAACATGCAGGTACAGCAAGCAATTAGGAAAGCAAATGGTATGTTGGCCTTTATTACAAGAGATTTGAGTATAAGAGTAAAGACATCTTACTGTAATTATGTAGGGCCCTGGTGAGACCACACCTGGAGTATTGTGTACAGTTTTGGTCTCCTTACCTAAGTAAGGATATACTTGCCATAGACGGAGTGCAACGAAGGTTCACCAGACCGATTCCTGGGATGGGGGATTGTCCTATGAGGAGAGATTGAGTAGACTAGGCCTATATTCTCTAGAGTTTAGAAGAATGAGAGGTGATCTCATTGAAACATACAAAATTCTTACAGGGCTTGGCAGGGTAGATGCAGGGAGGATGTTTCCCCCTGGCTGGGGAGTCTAGAACCAGGGGGTCACAGTCTCAGAATAAGGGGCAGGCCATTTAGAACTGAGATGAGGAGAAATTTCTTCACTCAGAGGGTGGTGAATCTTTGGAATTCTCTACCCCAGAGGACTGTGGAGGCTCAGTCATTGAATATATTCAAGACAGAGATCAATAGATTTTTGAATATTAAGGGAATCAAGGGATATGGGGGTAGTTCAGGAAAGTGGAGTTGAGGTAAAAGATCAGCCATGATCTTATTGAATGGCGGAGCAGACTCGAAGGGCCAAATGGCCTACTCCTGCTCCTATTTCTTATGTTCTTATGCTCTTTAATTATTGAGAAGTCGCACAACACCAGGTTATAGTTCAATAGATTTATTTCAAATTACAAGCTTTCGGAGCTATCGCCCCTTCCTCAGGTAGAGTTACAACTCTACCTGAGGAAGGGGCGATAGCTCCGAAAGCTTGTAATTTTAAATAAATCTGTTGGACTATAACCTGGTGTTGTGCGACTTCTCATTTTTGTCCACCCCAGTCCAATGCCGGCATCTCCGCATCTTTAATTACTGTGGGAGATTTTTTTTAAATTTAAAATTATTTTTTTACTTTTTCTTTCTGTCTCTTTTATCTCTCTGTCTTAATCCTATCTTTCTTTACCTCTCTTTATTTTGCTTTCTGTACATGATTTAACATTGAATTAAATATTCGAACTTACACTTCCTGGTTTAGTCTCTGCATGCCTCATTAAGGATTCTTTAATCTGATTGGTTGAAGAGATACACTGTTGCTTGCTCTGTTCACACAGGTCTCAGATTCCCTGTAGAGGGTGCCGCACTGAAATGGTTCTCTAATTACCGTAAGTTGCTGTGCAGAAGTCTCCTCAAAGTCTCTGGGCAGCTGTAAGCGTAATGAATGATGAATGCCATTCATTCGCTGCTGACCGCAAAATCCGGACCACTATTCTTCCACCACCTCCAACAAGAGGAAGCACATGATATATTTGTTTATTAATATGAGGACATTGCCTCAGACTGAATCAGCCTGGCGTTCTGTTTGACCCTGAGCTGGGATTCAGATACCATACCTTCCCCATCATAAAGACTGCTTGCTTCCACCTATGCAACAGTGCCCACCTCCACTCCTACCTCAGCCCCTCCACTTCTGAAACTCTTATCTCTGCCTTTGTGTCAGCATGGTTCAGGGGTAGCATTCTCACCTCTGAACTGAAGGCTGAGGGGTTTAGCTCCACTCCAAGACTTGAGTATATAATCTAGACAGACACTTCAGTGTAGTACTGAGGGAGTGCTGCATTGTCTTTGGTGCCACCTTTCAGTTCAATATTTAACTGAGGCCCCATCTGCCTCTTCAGGTGGATGTAAAAGATTCAAAGAAGAGCAGAGTAGTTCTCCCAATGTCCTGACCTCTATTTTTCTGAACTTAATCCTCTGTTCAGTGATTACTACATCATCATGCTGGTCTTAATTTTCGCAAGACACTTTGACCTAGAAATTGGTTTGCCGGCCTGCCTCTATACCTCTCATTACCCATCCCTCTGCCCCACCACTGGTGGCAAAGATTTCAAGCCCCTGGACTTTACACTCTGGTATTCCTCTCTACTTCTGTGCCTCTCTCTCCTCCTTTAAAAGCCTTCTCAAAATCCATCTCTTCAATCAAGCTGTCAGTCAACTTTCCTAATCTTTCCTTTCCTGGCTCAGCATCGGTTTTCCATATCTCTATTTGTGAAGCGCCTTGAGACTTTTTTTTTACGTTAAATGCGCTACATGCAAGGTGTTGTTCATGTTAATCAAAAGTATATGAGTAAAGACTTGAAACAAGTTCCACAACCAAGGAAGGATGTAGAATTAATCATATTCATTCTTCCTGGCAAGGGAGTGGATTCCATGTCTCCAGATCCTTTGTAATGGATTTCAGGATGATTGATAACTGGCTTTGTACCAACTTATCTAAGGCCCAAAAGAGCCCATCTAAATTAGTAACTTATTCAGGGAGGCAGTGCCATTGACCTGAAACATTCTAGGTTTACCTTATATTCTGACATGATCCATGAGTTGTAGGAGCCAAGGGATCGACACAGTTTGTTATGCCTAGTAATAAGTTGTTTTCAATTTTTATTATTCAATTACTTATTATTTATTCGTATGAAGCAATGCTTCATCACAGGGAATAACTAAGGCAGAGATCAGTGCATCGTTTAGGGGAAAATGGAATAAATATTTGAAGCAGAGAAAGGTGTAGGACTATGGGGAGAGACTGGGGCAGTGGAATTAGTTCAAGCAGAGTTGTCACAGACACAATGGGCAGAATAGCCTCCCTGTGAGCTGTAAGCTAGCACGGATCTATCATTGTCTTCAGTGTTAGTCTTGTACCTGATGCATCTGCTGTTCACCTCTGTATTAGTCTCATTTCTGATAGTCTAGTAATCAAAATGCTGTATGAGGGATTGAGTGTTGTTGCGACTTCTCATATTGTCCCTTAACTTCTGGAAGCTGAGTTAAACCTAGTGGGCTGTGAATCAGGCAGACTGACCTTTGCACCCAAATTCCCAATACACACGCCTGTCACATGGAGCTCTGTGTAAGGAGAGCTCAATCTTAAAATTGACCCCATAATTCCACTGCAGTGTCACACCTGTTTAAACAGTGCTGGGGAACCCCATTGGATCTCATGCCCACTTGTTAAAGTGATCCTAGGTTAATTTAAATATTTAGCGAGTGCAGATATTGCATTTTAAACTGAATATTCCTGATCTTACTCTTACAAACTTCCAGAAAAATCTTCTTAGATCATTAACCTCTATATGTTACATAGTTACTACCTCCTTTCCTCCTGTTTTTACAATAGCAGACCTCTTTTCAGCAATAGCACCTTTTGGATTTGGCAAACCCAACCCTTTCTGCTTCACCTGCTCATTCCACATTCCATTATCCATAGATCTTATAAATGGCTCCCCACCTGGCTTTTTAACCTGTGTCTCATTTCCTAATTCTATTCCCTCGTGACTAGCTCCACATGATCACTTCCCATTTTGCTATTAACATCATTCCTTTTCATGACTCCTAATAACCTAAACCTGTTTCAATAATATCTCACTTCTCATTTCTTCCTCGAGATTCAATATGGTAAATCTTCAGAGACTCTTACTCTCGACATGGAGTCTCGCTTGATGGGAGTGGCGATCTGGAATCAGGTGCAGAGGTCACAGCACCTGACTTGAGGCACTTCTGATTTTCTAGGCAATCTAGAGCACCACGGATTGGGTGAGCTGACCTCTATGCTTGATTCTCTAATCAGTTGCTTCTGTCGAGCGAGACTGTGCTGGCAGCCGAGTCTTTGAAAATCTACCCTAATAACAAGAATGTTGGTTGACCCTTGCATGATCCATTCCCCCCCCCCCGCCCCACCCACCCCTCTCTCTGCTTATCCCTATGTATCCCTCTGTATCTCCCTTTCTATCTGATCAATAGTTTCCACCTCAATGTCTTACACTACATTTATATTACAGTGCTGCCACCTGCAGCTTGCTTTACATCTCTCCCGATTTTTATTTCCATTGACTTAAATTGGGAGAAATGTAAAACGAGCTGCCGACTCGCTATCACCCATTGTACACTATCGCAAAAAGTCAAGATCTACCCCGATATCTCCATAGGCTGCCAAGATATGATTGACACTTATGTGAATCAAGGTCGATGCCTAAAAACATCTGCCAATCTGAATTTAAGCAGCTGTTCCTTAAGGCTATCATTGAGTTTCTGAGTTCCATTGACAAGTCTGATAGATCTGCTGCTCTAACTAACTTGGGAGACCCTTGAGGCTTTCCAGGTGGGAAAAGGACCTCCCGTGCCTCTTGTTAGAAGAGCCATAATGGACTCAAAAAGAAACAACTTACATTTATATAGTTCCTTTCACATTCTTAGGACATCCCAAAATGCTTTACAGCTAAAGAATTACTTTTGAAGTGTAGTCGCTGTGGTTTATTGGCAAATGAGGCAGCCAATTAGTGCACAGCTAGATCCCACAAACAACAATGAGATAAATGACCTGTTAATCTATCTTTGGTGGTGCTGGCTGAAGCAAAAATGTTGGCCAGGACACCGGGAGAACTGCCTGCTTCCAAGAATAGTGCCATAGGATCGTGTATGTCCACTTGAACAGGTAAATGGGGCCTCAGTTTAACATCTCACCTCAGGTTTCTAAAATGGAGAAAGAAATAGAGCAGCTGAAGTATGAATACTCCAGGTCTGTTTCTCTAGTTGTTCAGACAAGCACGAAGTAAACTGACTATTAAAAGTCTCAGGCTTGTCAAAGTTGAATGAGCAAAGCATGAAGAAGTGGATGAAGGCTGTAAATATCAATATTGAGGGTGGAGAAAACTGGAGCAAGACAAAGTGATGCCAATCTTCAGTAACTTTATTCTAGATTTACACCTCAGATTAACCCCTGCCCAGGACCATGAGCAGGTTTTACCTCAGATATATATCCCTCATGTCTCTCCTCCCCCTCACTCCACAAAAGTCAAACTTGATGATACAAGGGGACCTTTTCCTGGGTCTTTGCCCAGGTGCACTGGATCACCTATCAGAAAACTGGGTGGGGTGGGAGCACACACCTGTAAAGGAACCCACTCAATTTTCAATGAGCCCGGGCGATCCAGTGCAGATAGAGAAACGTCTGCCCTACAGTCTCCATCAGAGAATCCACGGAGGCAACAGACTGTTACCCTGGCACTGACTTATAATACTTTCAAACCACCACCGGCACCATGACTCCTAAGGGAGTTTGTGGTGACTGGTCAAAAGGGACTACTACCCGACCCCCCAAAAGTAGGCCTCACAACAGCGAACCACGAGAAGGGCTTGGAGACAACAGGGCCGGCATGAGTAGTCCTTCTTATTTCATAGACTTTGAAAATTTAGGTTTGGGCTGATGCCTTTGGTCTAAGCTCTTTGCCGGTGGTCTCTAAAAGTTCAGGCCTCTCACCACTCGTCCTGCTGTGCGTGACAGATGTGTTTGTACTTGCTGTCACCTATACTGAGAATAAATCAGTATCATTTCACAGAGGAAGGTAGGATAGCCCGAACTCACAATAGTTGTTATTGCGTACTACAAACTGAGAAGTCAGTAGACATCTATGGACACAAATTAGGTGGGCAGAAGAGACACAAGGAGCACGGCCAAGGCAGGAGAGACATTGGATCTAAAAATTGATGGGGAGGGTTGGAGGGTTGACAGAAACAAACAGCAGAAGAGAGAAACAGGTGAGATCTGAAAGATAAAAAGAGTCCAAGAAGCATCAACAGACGGAATACAAACAGCAGAAAAGACAAAGAAAAACAGAAGCACAAAACTAGGCAAGGGTAAGTGGTGACCTGAGAGTAATAATTAAATTATAAATATTGCAACACAACCCTAGATGTAAAAGAAGCCTGAGTGAAGATGAGGCAAAAAAAATATGGAAACAACTTCATTATTCTATCCGTTTTATTCTTGGTGAGTTGACATTAGTGTGCAGTAAAAATCAGTGGGACGACAGGAAAAATAGCAGAAACACAAATTAAAGTACAGGAAAAACAAGTGGGCTAAGGGCAAAGACAGGGAAGCAAAGTAAAACTACTGGGGAAATACGGGAAAATAGGTAACATTGCTGGGAAAATACAAGAAAAACAAGCAGAACCACAGGGCATATATGGTAAATATGGCATAGATTTAAAGTAATTGGTAGAAGGATTAGATGGCAGTTGAGGAGAAATGTTTTCACCCAGAGGGTGGTGGGGGTCTGGAACTCACTACCTGAAATGATGGTAGAGGCAGAAATCTTCATCGCTTTTAAAAAGTACTTGGATATGCACTTGAAATACCGTAACCTACAAGGCTATGAACCAAGAGCTGGAAAATGGGATTAGGCTGGATAGATCTTTTTCGGCCGGCACAGACACGATGGGCTGAATGGCCTTCTTCTGTGCAGTAACTTCTATGATTCTTTGAAAACACGTGGAACTACAGGGTAAATAAGGAATACACTGATCATGATATGGAGACACTGCAAGGGATTTGTGTTGTATAGAAACAAAACCGTACCAAAGGTACTGGAGAACAGATACTGTAGTTAGTCTGAACTAATGGAATTATTCCTCTAATGAAACTTTGGTTAGAGAAGTTATACCAGGGAGGAAGGAAGTTGAGAAGTACTGTTTGGAAGCTGAGCTTCAATGGTGCTGGGAGAGGTCTGCAAATCACCTGTAATTGATTGAGATAACTTCAAAGGTGACCTGTTCGCACAGTCAGTGCTAACATTTGGAAGCTGAATCACAATTTATAGCTTAAAGATAGTCCTGACCTGGAGAATTCTCATGTGAGTTAATTTAGAGGATCAGTTAGGCAGTAGGTAATCCTTCAGAATTACAAGAGATTATCTTTCACTGGAAACCCTTGGATCTGAAAACTGTCTCCCTGTTTCTGTTAAAAGAGTTGCCTCAATGCATGGACATGGCCTAAGGGTATCATCAGACATGTATTTCTTTTTTCAGTCTTACACAACACTTCATTGCGAGCCTAGCCATTCCAGAGGCATTAGCAATTATAAAATGGCCACTACTTGCATGCAGAAGAAAAAAAAGCCAGCTGAATTTATCTTTGCACAGCAACGAGCAGACTACCACTCCACAGCTCTTTGGGGGAGAAATTCGGTATCGTCCCGTTTGGGGCGCAATTATCGGCCGGGCGCAAAGTTTAGCGCCTGCCGCTAATTATCGCCTCTGACTGCAAACTTGGCTTCTATCGCCTCTGGAGGTGATTTGAGCGCTAAATCAGACGCTACACACCTCTCTTAAGGCACTAACGCCGAGGAGCGAGGCGCTACCTCAGAGCGCTGGCGAAGCTCATGTGATGTCAAGAGGTGCATGCTTACACCATGCGCACCTTGTAAATCAGAAGAGATTGTGGGATGAGGGGGAAGTGGGGTGTGAGAAGGAGGATTACGTATGAGGATACCGGCATCTTGCATTCTTTAAGCCCCGTCACTGGCCACAGGCTCAGCAATGACCCTCCCAATAATGGCCAGCAGCGTCTCCTCCATGGGGATCAGGTTATGCAGGTTATGCCTGTCCCCCGCTGGTTAGGTCCTGCTGGTGGTGGTTCTGAGCCACCTTTTCCTGCAGGAGAAAGGGAAGTGTGCCAGTGAGTGTAGTACAATGTGTTTGGCTGATATGCCTCTTGGCCCCATGTGGAAACAGGACCTCTCTCTTCGTGTTGAGCTCCTGCATCAAGGCTTCCAGTGCAGACCATGACAAATCTTGAGATGTGCTCTGGTGAGTACTGCAGGGCTCCTCCAGAGCGGTCCAGTCAGTGGAAGCATTGTTTAAGGATGCCAATGGACTGCTCTATCAGATTCCATGTGGCAGCATGGCTCTCGTTGTACGCCTGCTGCCCACGTGTGTGTGGGTTGCGCAGCAGACCATGAACCAGGTGGTCAGCGGATAGCCCTTGTCACCCAGTAGCCACCCTCTGGTTTTTCGTGGTGGCTCAAGGACTGAGGGAACAGCGGACTGGCGCATCATGACTGCTGCCAGAATACCGGGCATTCACCATCATAATGTGCTGAGCATGGTCGCACACCAACTGCACATTCAGCGAGTGGTAACCTTTGCGGTTGTGGTACATCACAGCATTTAGATGCTGCGCTCGCAAAGCCACGAGCGTGCAGTCGATGGCGCCCTGCACCATGGGGAAGCCCGTTATCCTGGAAAAGCCACATGCAGGCTCCGCCTGCTTCTCTCTGGTCAAAGAAAAGACAATAAAGTCCTCTCTCCTGGCATAAAAAGCATCTGTCACCTCTCGTATGCAGCAGTGGACTGCGAACTGGGAGATGTTACAGATGTCACCTGCTCCAGCCTGGAAGGATCCTGACACGAGGAAATTCAGGGCCACGGTCACCTTCACAGCCACTGGCAGCGCTGTCCCTGCCCTGGAGTGCGGCTGCAGGTCTGGTTGCAAGAGGTGGCAGAGTTCTGTGAGCATCTCGTAAAGCGCAGACACCTCACACACTGCTCCTGGCTCAGGTTGAGGTAAGAGAAGTGCTCTCGGAAGACCCTTGGTGGGTAAGACCTCCTGCTGAGAGCCCTTCTCCCCCTCCCCCTCTGTGAGCAGTTTGTCCTCTTCTTTGCTGCCTCTGCTCCATCTCCCTGTCGTGCTGCAGGCCAACGGGGATGACAACTAGAGCACCCATGACTGGGAGCAAGTGGTCTGACCTGAACCCTTGAAATCAGAAGCAAGGCCTTTCTCCACTTGCAGCACCACTCCCTGTCACCTCACCAACTTTAAACAACTCTAGATAGCTGCAAACAGTTCCACAAACTTACACAGAGCCAGTAGAAATTAATCAGCAACTGACCCGAGAGTGGTTGCTGATCCCATTAAATTGCGCTGGTGGGGGGTCCTTGCTGATGCTGAACGCATGTTCAGCTGTGCAAGCTTAAAACAGGGCATTAGCTCCAGCATTGAGGATGAAAATTGCAGTGCTGGCGTCAAATCAGCCCTCACCAAGATGGCGTCCGCTGCGGCAGAAGTGTTCGCACACGGCACGGACGCCATTTGTGTCACAAAATGGCGGCCCCGGTGCCGAAAAATCGGACGCTATGGAACCAAATTTCTAGCCCTCTGTCTCAGACTCAGATTTTATAATGAAGCACATAGACATGCCCAGATTTTGTCTAGCAGAAAATTTTCAACAATGTAAGTAATTGTACTACAATGCAGTTCAATTTTGCTGAAATATATATGTGGTAAGAACTATCAGCAATGATCTTGTATTTATTTTTAATTTTAAATATCTGCATCTGAAGAAATTATATCAACAAAGGCCGGGAAATTCGATAACGTAAGAAAACAGGCACGGGCACCACGATGCGAGATATGCCCACGCCCATTCAAAAAATGCAGGCAGCATGTCAATTTGGCACTGCCTGCTAATTGAAATGATTGTAGCACACAGCCCAGTGACTATCGCATTGCTGACAGGCTGTGCATTCAGCAGGGGGCCCAAGTTAGCTTCGCTGGAGCCAGGCTGCCTTTCCTTAAAGTGAGGCTGTTTGTTTTCAAGGCAGTCTCTAGCCCTTAAAGGTGAACAGCCTTCTGAAAAAAATAAAAATTATTCAAAACTAGGCAGTCTGCAGCTCATAAAGATTTACTGCCTTCTGCACATAAAAAGTGCGAAAAGTGCTTCAGCACTAACACAAATGGCTCAACAGGCCAGGGAAAGGGCATCGAGGGTCTCGGACGCAGCACTCGAGCTTGGTGCAGGGGGTCAACAATGGAAGAGAAGTCCTCTACCCACAGGGGGCCAGGAGGCCATCCAAAAAGAAGGATGTGGGACCAGATCACCGAGGCCGTCACTACCAGCAGTGTTGCCCCCAGGACCTGGCTCCATTACCCAAAGAAGTTTCATGACTTCAGATGAATGGTCAAGGTCAGTGAATGCATCTTCAAAAGCCATCTCCGACCAACTGCACCACTAGCCTCACACGCTGTTCAATGCACGACCGCACCCCCGCCTCTCACCTACCAACAATCTCTACCAAACACAAGGCACATCTCCCATTCCTAGCTTCACCTCACCCCCTTGGAGGAGACGGTGCTGGCCATTCTTGGCAGGGGCATGGCTGAGCCCTTTGCCAGTGGTGGGGCTGAAAGGATACAAGATGCCGGTATCCTCATATGTTATCCTCCTTCTCACATCCCACTTCCCCCTCATCCCACAATCTCTTCTGATATACAAGCTGCACATGGTGTAAGCATGCATGTCTTGCTTTCCTGTCCTCCCCTCACCACAACCCTACCCTTGTGCCTTCCTCATTTCAGACACCCAAGAAATCCAGTCAGTCAACAAGAAGAGGGAGAGGAGAGTGAAGAAGAAGAAACACCGCCACTCGATTTCATATTCGCAGCCTCCAGCGCCTTGAGATCGTACTTCAAGGTCATCTGCAGTGTCCCCCACTGAAAGTCAACAGACTTCCACCAGCCATGCTGCAGCCACTGGGATAGCACTGCGGAACATCAGTAGGATAGGCAAAGGCACACGCAAGACACTCACTAAGGGAATGCATAAGGGTGATTATTTGTTTTTTTGATGTAATATTGGTGCATGTATGGATAAACCTGAACCACACCTGGAGTATTGTGCACAGTTTTGGTCTCCTTACCTAAGGAAGGATATACTTGCCTTACAGTGAGTGCAATGAAGGTTCACCAGACTGAGTCCTGGGATGGGGGGACTGTCCTATGAGGAGAGATTGAGTAGACTAGGTCCTTAATCCCCACTGCTTTGGTTTAATTAATAGCTTTTCATGTGGAACTTTTGTCAAAAGCCTTTTGGAAGTCAAGGCACACCACGTCAGAGGACTTCCCACAGTCCACTTGGTTGTCACTTCTTCAAAGAAGTTGAGGAGTTGGTCAGGCAGGGTCTTCCACTTCTGAATCCATGCTGACTGCTGTTAACTCGGTTATTGTTGCACAGATGATCCTCAAGTTTATTCCTGATAATCAATTCCATTATTTTACTTGGACTGGAGGTAAAAGTAATGGGCTTGTGGTTACATGTGTCTGTTTTGAGCCCCATTTTGAAAATGGGCACCAAATTAGCCTGTTTCCAAACTTCTGGTACCTCACCATTGTCTAGTGACTCCCTCATAATGATTGTCAGTGCCTCGCAAATCTCCTCCTTGTCTCTCTCAGCACTCTGGGATAGATGTTATAGAACATAGAACATAGAACAGTACAGCACAGTACAGGCCCTTCGGCCCTCGATGTTGTGCCGAGCATTGTCCGAGACCAAGATCAAGCTATCACACTCCCTATCACTCTGGTGTGCTCCATGTGCTTATCCAATAACCGCTTGAAAGTTCCTAAAGTGTCCGACTCCACTATCACAGCAGGCAGTCCATTCCACACCCCAACCACTCTCTGAGTAAAGAATCTACCTCGGACATCCCTTCTATATCTCCCACCATGCACCTTATAGTTATGCCCCCTTGTAACAGCTGCCTCTACCCGAGGAAATAGTCTCTGAACATCCACTCTATCTATCCCCCTCATCATCTTATAAACCTCTATTAAGTCGCCTCTCATCCTCCTCCGCTCTAAAGAGAAAAGCCCCAACTCCCTCAATCTTTCCTCATAAGACCTCCCCCCCAAACCAGGCAGCATCCTGGTAAATCTCCTTTGCACTCTTTCCAATGCTTCCACGTCCTTCCTATAGTGAGGTGACCAGAACTGCACACAATATTCCAAATGTGGTCTCACCAAGGTCCTGTACAGTTGCAGCATAACCTCACGGTTCTTAAACTCAAACCCTCTGTTAATAAACGCCAACACACCATAGGCCTTCTTTACTGCTCTATCCACTTGAGTGGCAACCTTCAGAGATCTGTGGATATGAACCCCCAGATCCCTCTGCTCCTCCACGTTCCTCAGAACCCTGCCGTTGACCCTGTAATCCTTATTCAAATTTGCCCTACCAAAATGAATCACCTCGCACTTATCAGGGTTAAATTCCATCTGCCATTTTTCGGCCCAGCTCTGCATCCTATCAATGTCTCTTTGCAGCCTACAACAGCCCTCCACCTCATCCACTGCTCCACCAATCTTGGTGTCATCAGCAAATTTACTGATCCACCCTTCAGTCCCCTCCTCCAAGTCATTGATAAAAATCACAAACAGCAGAGGACCCAGCACCGACCCCTGTGGCACACCGCTGGTAACTGGTCTCCAGTCCGAAAATGTTCCATCCACCACCACCCTCTGCCTTCTATGAGATAGCCAGTTACTTATCCAATCGGCCAAATTTCCCTCTATCCCACAACTCCTTACTTTCTTCATGAGACGACCATGGGGAACCTTATCAAACGCCTTACTAAAATCCATGTATACGACATCAACTGCTCTACCTTCATCTATACACTTAGTTACCTCCTCAAAGAATTCAATCAAATTTGTTAGGCAAGACTTACCCTTCACGAATCCGTGTTGACTATCCCTGATTAAGTTGCCCCTTTCCAAATGGTCATAAATCCTATCCCTCAGGACCTTTTCCATTATCTTACCAACCACCGAAGTAAGACTTCGTTATCTATTCCTGGGGATTCATTTGTTTTAATCCCTTTTGCCCTATCTAAGACTTCCCCCTCATTAATATCAAAATCCTTGGTTTTGCTTAGATTATCACATTTTGGGGAGGGCATGTTGTTCATTTTTTCTACTTGGATGAAATTGTGATTCAGAATATTTCCTATTTTGCGCTCATCCTCAGTTTTTAGGTATTTTGTATCTTTTAGGGTTTTCACTTCTTCTCTGTCTGCCTCTTACTATTGTAGTACTGAACAAATTATTTACTATGGTGTTTAGAATCTGCTGCTATGCTTTTTTCTAGGTCAGTCTTACCCATCTGATCACCTTCTTAGTGTGTTTCTGCATTTTCTTATATTCTTCCCAGTGAGCACCATCACCTTTGCCTCTGTAGGATTTGTAGAGGTTGTTTCTCTTCTCTTTATTTCACTTTTACTTTGTTTATTGGTCCATTTTGGGTCATGTTTGTTTAAACTTAGGAATTTATCCTTGTTGGGAAGAAAAGAAGTGTGTGGCACAAAAGATGAAACTCAGCTCCTTGCAGACACCAAAACATTGGAGATGTGAGAATTCCATTTGAGGCCAGAAGAAAGAATGACTAAGAGTTGATGGGAAGCGGTGAGATCTGTTAGTTACACTTCCGAGGGACACAATAAAACTGTGAATTTAAAGAATTGAAAAAAATTACATATTCACTGTGTCATTGAAAGACAGGGAGAAGGTAAACTTCAGTCATTGCACCACAAGAGGGATAAAGTCATGTCTATTCAGGATGTGTGATCTGAAGAGAGTTATTAAATGTAGAGTGGAATTATCGGCAAAAAATCCCCATTTAACCATTTCTGTTCTTCGGAGAAAAACCTCAGCTTCTCCAGTCTCTCCACATAATTGATGTCCCTCATCCCTGGTACCATTCTAGTAAATCTTTCCTGCCCCCTCTCAAAGGCCTTGTATCCTTCCTAAAGTGTGGTGACCAGAATTGGACACAATACTCCAGCTGTGGCCTAACCAGTGATTTACAAAGCTGGGTGGGAATGTAACTTGTTAGGAGGATGTAAAGAGGCTTCAAGGGATATAGACAGGCTAAGTGAGTGGGCAAGAACATGGCAAATGGAATATAATGTGGAAAAATGTGAAGTTATCCACTTTGGTAGGAAAAATAGAAAAGCAGAGTATTTTTTAAATGGTGAGAGATTGGGAAATGTTGATGTTCAGAGGGACCTAGGTATCCTTGTACATGAATCAGTGAAAGTTAACATGCAGGTACAGCAAGCAATTAGGAAAGCAAATGGTATGTTGGCCTTTATTACAAGAGGATTTGAGTATAAGAGTAAAGACCTCTTACTGCAATTATATAGGGCCCTGGTGAGACCACACCTGCAGTATTGTGTATAGTTTTGGTCTCCTTAGCTAAGGAAGGATATACTTGCCATAGAGGGAGTGCAATGAAGGTTCACCAGACTGATTCCTGGTATGGGGGGATTGTCCTATGAGGAGAGATTGAGTAGACTAGGCCTATATTCTCTAGAGTTTAGAAGAATGAGAGGTGATCTCATTGAAACATACAAAATCCTTACAGGGCTTGACAGGGTAGATGTAGGGAGGATGTTTCCCCTGGCTGGGGAGTCTAGAACCAGGGGTCACAGTCTCAGAAAAGAGGTCGGCTATTTAGGACTGAGATGAGGAGAAATTTCTTCACTCAGAGGGTGGTGAATCTTTGGAATTCTCTACCCCTGAGGGCTGTGAATGCTCAGTCGTTGAGTATATTCAAGACAGAGATCGGTAGATTTTTGGATATTAAGGGAATCAAGGGATATGGGGATAGTGCAGGAAAGTGGAGTTGAGGTAGAAGATCAGCCATGATCTTATTGAATGGCTTGAGGGGACAAATGGCCTACTCCTGCTCCTATTTCTTATGTTCTTATAAAGCTTCAGTATAACTTCCTTACTTTTGTACACTTGTCTCTGTTTACAAGGTCAAGGATTCTGTATACTTTTTTAACAGCCTTCTCAACTTATTCTGCTACTTTCAAAGATTTGTGTATATACACCCCCCAGGTCTCTCTGTTCTTGCACCTCCTTAAAATTATACCATTTAGTTTATATTGCCCCTCCTCATTCTTCCTACCAAAATGCATCACTTCATACTTCTCTGCATTAAATTTAATCTGCCATGTGTCTGCCCATTTCACCAGTCTGTCCATGTCTTCCTGAAGTTTGCTACTATCCTCCTCATTGTTTACTACATTTCTGAGTTTTGTGTCATCTGCAAACTTTGAAATTATGCCCTGTATACCCAAGTCTCGGTCATTAATATATACCAAAAAGTGCAGTGGCCCTAATACCGACCCCTTAGGAACACCACTGTACACTTCCCTCCAGTCTGAAAAACAACCGTTCACCACCACTCTCTGCTTTCTGTCCCTTAGCCAATTCTGCATCCATGCTGCCACTATTCCTTTAATCCCATGGGCTTTCATTTTGCTAACAAATCTATTATGTGGTACTTTATCAAATGCTTTTTGAAAGTCCATGTACACAACATCAACCACAGTACCCTCATCAACCCTCTCCTTTATTTATCAAAGAACTCAATCAAGATAGTCAATCATGATTTGCCTTTAACAAATCCATGCTGATTTTCATTTATGACCCATACTTTTCCAAATGTCAATTAATTTTTTCCCATATTATTGGCCCTGAATTTGCGGTCGGAGGCTTCCCTCAGGGAAATGCCTCTGATCCGCAAATAAAATGCCCACATATCTGGAGCCTCGGGAGCCACGGAGACTCGCGGTCCTGGAGCATCCCCGGGTTCCCATGGGTAGAGGCCCACGTATCCCAAGGGTGGTTTGTGAGTGCCCCTGGGATCATGCGGGCTGGACCAACAAATGACAGAAGGGAATCTCCATTCATACTTATGGGGATTCTGTATGTATGGAAACCCTATAAGCATGAATGGGAATACCCCAAAAAATACACCCAGACATCAAATAAATTTAAAAAAAATCACATATTTAAAATTAATTAAAATGGCATTTAATTAAATATTTTAAACAAAAATCTAATTTTTTGAAAAATAAATGTACATGTTTTAAAGGGGCTAAAAATAAACTTAAGTTTTTAAATGTATAAATTATTGCTAAAATTTTATTTTTCTGTTTTGTAAAACTCTTATGCTGGTAAAAGTAGGCCTTACACCTGCTTTTACCAGGCGTAAGAATTTCACAGGCATTTGCTGGGCAGAAGTTGGGCAAATAGCGCAACTCTCCGCCCGCGATGCGCTTTTCACGGGGATGCATGCGATCTGTCAAGAATGTTCATGACAGATCGCAAGTTCCGGGTTTTAGTGCATGCGCAGCGCACCTCGTATGGGTCGCAACTTATGGCCCATTGTCTCTGAAAGTTTCCCCACCACCGATGTTAGGCTGGCTGGCCTATAGTTGACGGGTTTAACCCTCTGCCCTCAATGAAAAGGTCAAGAGAGGTGAAGAGGGGTCCAGAATGGGAATTGTGAAGATGGGAGAATGGAGAAGCCTTTTGGCTAAAAAAGTAGGCAGGGGATGAGTGCAGCAGAAGAAGATCTCAGCATTACGTTGAGCTGGACATTCGTTGATGTGGGGGCATAATGAGATTAAGCTGAGGCCTTTGCTGAGGACAGATTGTTTGGGATCAGAGAGGGGAAGTTCAGAGGGGATAGTGAAAACAAGGGTGAGATTGGAAGGAGCAATGGGGTCAGAAGAAAGTGAAGAGGAAGAAAAATCAGGAGAGGCATTAGCATCCAAGAGTTGTTGAAACTGTGGTCCTTGCTACCTGAAAAGAAGAAAATAAAGGTTTTTTGTTGAAGCACCAGATGAGGTGAAGGATGAATTGGATCTTGGGACCAGGACAGCTCGGAAATAAAGTGTGCATGAGGCGGTGCATAGTGGTGAGGGTGGATCTCATGAAGTGGTTAGAGTAAAGCTGAATATCACGGAGATATCTGTGATCATTGGTGAATCAAAACAGGAAGGGTGGAATTTAAGCTAGAATCCTATGGAATGAGTTGGAGCTGGAGACAGTGGCTGCAAAAGTGAGTTTTAGCGAACACAAGATCAAACACAAGAAGGGAAACAGATAGCAACGAAGGTGAACAGGGTAAAAGAGACAAATGAAAATCATGATGAAGAGAAAAGTAGAATTTCTTCCAGGTCAGCATTCCTGGAAGAGAAGGGCAGCAAATTAAACAATAAAACAAAAGGCTACTTTTGTATTTATTTTGAAAAAAAAACATAGTTCTTTTTTATGTTATGGAGCTAGTCACTCACCCGGTGGATGCAACTGGTTCCATGGTGGGATTTTTAAATGGAGTCAAGCACACAAAGAAACATTTTTTTTAAAGGGCAGGTAACCTGTACCAAAGTACTTCACTTTGACCAGTTTTGGGTTATTGTTGAATTAACTTGAACTCCCTTGAACCCCCTTGAACCATGGCACTGGGAGTTTAGGATTCTTCTTGGCACTCTCAAGAAGTCCTAATCCATTAATCATGATTCAGTTGTACTTTCTGGTTATACATGAACATCTCTTTGCTCCTAAGCCCTAAATTGCCCGAGAAGAAGTTGATTATTTCACAATGAAATGTTGGAGTGACAGGCATCGTCTAGATCTTGTACTTATTTCTTCCTTTCAGTGCTCCTCCTAAACACCTTGCTAGAATGTAGTACTTAATCTTCACTGGAAGGAACAGGTAGTAATTTGGTATAGAAGCTAATTTATAAGGACTTGGAGCAGTAGAACATGAACCTGGGGTATTATTCAACTCAGTCATCCTGCTTACAGCAAAGATCAAAGCTTGTAACAAAATATCCTATTGTCAAGAATATATAGTGGCCTTGTTAAATTATGTAAAATAAATGCCAGTGAACAAAAAGCTATCGATTGAAGAATTATCTGAACCTTATTCAATGTTTATTACATTTATAAAATGTTCAACCAACCATTTGAAAATAAATTTGATGTCATAGTGGTAACAAGCAAAATTGGCATCACTCCCATTGAAGACAATAGGATGTTATATTAGACAATAGGATGTTATATTAGACAATAGGATGTTATATTAGACAATAGGATGCTATATTAGACAATAGGATGTTATATTAGACAATAGGATGCTATATTAGACAATAGGATGCTATATTAGACAATAGGATGCTCTTTTAGACAATAGGATGTTATATTAGACAATAGGATGCTATATTAGACAATAGGATGCTATATTAGACAATAGGATGTTATATTAGACAATAGGATGTTATATTAGACAATAGGATGCTATATTAGACAATAGGATGCTATATTAGACAATAGGATGCTATATTAGACAATAGGATGTTATATTAGACAATAGGATGTTATATTAGACAATAGGATGCTATATTAGACAATAGGATGTTATATTAGACAATAGGATGCTATATTAGACAATAGGATGCTATATTAGACAATAGGATGCTATATTAGACAATAGGATGTTATATTAGACAATAGGATGCTATATTAGACAATAGGATGTTATATTAGACAATAGGATGCTATATTAGACAATAGGATGCTATATTAGACAATAGGATGTTATATTAGACAATAGGATGCTATATTAGACAATAGGATGCTATATTAGACAATAGGATGTTATATTAGACAATAGGATGTTATATTAGACAATAGGATGCTATATTAGACAATAGGATGCTATATTAGACAATAGGATGTTATATTAGACAATAGGATGCTATATTAGACAATAGGATGCTATATTAGCACAAAATCTTAAGAGTAAATGGGATATAAAGAAAAAAAACTGAGTCAGCTCCTCCCACCTCGAATTTGTTGCCAGGCAGCCGACAGTGTGGGCCTTCCCCTGACTTACTGTTAAGTTTAAGTCATGGCACCGATGATGTCATCGAGCCACTTTTGAATGTTAATAATAAGGTTAATAAGGTCCCTGCCTGTCTTTTGCGGGAGCCTTGTCGATACCCTGATTTGTGTTCGTAAAAATTTAAACGGGCAGGAATGGGGTCGGGTTAGGTTCAGGTTGCTTGATCCTGATATTTTAAATCGCCCCCCCCCCCCCCGCACCACCTCTCCTCCACCCATCAGTTCTGCACCCCACTTGCACTGCCCCTGAACTTCCGCTGTGGGTTTGCTTATGGTTGGGCCTGAATATAGCTGTAGAGGGTGCAGTTAATTAAATAATATGCTAATGATAACCAATGAAATCAATTGGGCCTATGACCAGATTTCCTCTACGTCCACCGGTTGGGGGTTGGCGCAGACTGCCCCATGAAAACCTGGTGCTACTGCTTCCTGTTCTGACATCTAGGTGCTGGTTCTCTTAAAGGAACAGGCTGCTGTTGTAAACAAATGTCGTATCTTTGGCTTTGTCAATGGTTTTGCTGCTTAAGTAGCTGTTGCTGAATGCTACAAGTCTCTTACAATTTGAGATGGAAACCATTGTCAGTGCTGTTCCACGCCCCAGTACTAAAATGGATGTACCTTCGGAGATACTATTGCATATGGCTTATTTGAAGGCAGATGAGGAGAAATAACCACAAGCCTCCTTGACAGTCACTGAAGATGTTTGCTTGGTTCTGATATGGGGCACCTTCTCTTGGGCTACAATCACTCTTTCCCGACCACAGATCAAGAATCCACCCTCCCCCTAACTTACTCCCTCCTACCTTCCAAAATAAGTAAAAAGCCAATCAGTTAATCCATCATCCTGCTCCCATTCCCACATCATTCTGGCCAGCACGTGTTTTCCTAGCTCCTCTACACTCAAAATGCTCAGCTATCACAATCATTGATTCCAAACAGCACTTCATTTCGGAAAGATTATGGGTGCCTGTGTGCCCAGTCGGTGTCACCACGGTTCTTTCCTTCTCCCCTTCCTCCAAAGTAGTGTCTGATGTTCACAACTCCATATTCGAATGCTCCTCCGGAGTGCACCTTTATTGACAGGAGAGTGGAAAGGGGACTGAGCTATGTCTCCAGGATTGTGGCTTGGGAGTGGGATGAAAGTCGATCTCTTTGAGCATTGATCCCTCACAGTCTCGTTACAGGCTGTGAACCATGTTCTGCTGCAGAGATGGCCTGGCCCAGCCTGTCTTCTGGCTCCTAGACAGCCTTGGGGTGTGGGTGGAGGAGGAGTGTGGAAGTGCTGCTATTCGGAAGAGAGCATCATTTGTACTGGCCACTCCTCCTTTTTGGGATCTTTTATTCCAAAAGATTCAACATTGACCCAAATTAGTAGCAGAGATTAAAACTTTATTTCTTGATTTTATTCAGTACAATCAAGGATCAACATCCTTTACGGTGTCTTAAGCAGCGGTAAGAAAGCATAAAACATAGTCATACTACCCTGTTATGCCTTAGGTAAAAGTCACGGTAGAAGTTGTCTGGCCCCTCCCACATGGGGTCCTCTGAGTCCGCTATCCTCACCGCCGGGTGTCAGGCTCCAGTCTTTTACAATTAACCCTTACTGGGATCTCCTTTTTATACCTTTTCTTTCCATTCAAACCAATGGAGTCTTACTGAACCAATTACTGACATACACTTAACCTTCTCTTTATTTCCATAGGGTCTCCTGTGTCACCTGACCTTACCCAGGTTCATTCTTGTATGTTTTCCCACTAAGTTATTTTTAAACAAACAAAGCATAAAACATTCATTTTTGGAAGTCTTATGCAGACCCCTTCCTTATCTGTCTGTTTTGCTACCTTATCAGTCTAGTTTCTATGGTTGTATAGATTCCAGCCCCAGCTGCTGTCTTGTTTTTCTCGAGTTATTATAACTCCCATCTTTTCAAGGTCTGTGACTTCATGGGGTAGAAATTAGGTCGCGCCCCATTTGGGGCGCAAATATCGTCCGGACGCAAATATTAGCGCCTGGCGCTAATTATCGGCACTGACAGGAAACTTGACTTTTACCGCCCCGGGAGGTGAGTGGAGCGCTAAAGCAGGTGCTGCACACCTCTCTTAAGGCGCAAAGGCCGAGCAGTGAGGCGCTAACTCGGAGCGCTGGCGAAGCTCATGTAATGTCAGTCAGCAATGGAACACACACACAATGGCACGGGCCAGTTCTTAAAGGGGATGGTTAATCTTGCTTTCCATCCACATCCTGTTCATTGCTGCCTTGAATCTCGGCCTGGAGAGACTTGCACATCAAATGTGCTGGAAAGAACAATGGAGAGTACCAGGCAAAGAGCTCAGAGTGCAGCTCCCACAGTCTCTGCTAAATCGATACAAGGAATGGCAAATCAAAATGAACCTGCAAAGTGCTGCTCAGTACCCAAAACTCCTTCACACAACGTTAAATCTCTCCAGAAGTCTCTCCCTCTCTCTCTCAGAATGCGTAGTTCAAAAATGCCACCAACAATAAAAGACAGGAAGAGGCCCCCTTTAAATAGCGCCCCCCCCAGCCCCACAGCGATTGATAGCGTTCCAGTCTTCTGGTTGTTGGAAGCGCCAGGCGGTAAGGCAGGGGGCGCCACTCAATTTCTGCTACGGGGCGCCACAAGGGCGTTGCACCATGGAATGACGTCACAATCTGCGCGCGCAGGCGGTCGCAGCGGTAAGTTTTAGCGCCGCCGCACAATCTCAAGTTAAGTTCTCGAGCGGCGCAAACATCGCTGCGCCCGGGCGTTAGCGGCTTTGCGCCCCATTAGCGCCCTCTTAAGGCGCTAACGGGAGGCGCAACCAAGTGAATTTTTACCCCCATGTCTTTTAGTTTGAATGCTCTGTTGTCTATGCTGCTTTATTAAAGTCAGTCAAGTTAGCT
The DNA here is from genome assembly GCA_030390025.1 of Squalus acanthias. Classification (NCBI taxonomy): domain Eukaryota; kingdom Metazoa; phylum Chordata; class Chondrichthyes; order Squaliformes; family Squalidae; genus Squalus; species Squalus acanthias. The sequence continues at coordinate 48,875,006 of CM059428.1, read as the reverse complement.
TATTTTCCCATCTACCCTTGCTGCAAGCTGGTTATGATTGGCTACTTTGCTTTGTGAGTTAATTATATGTGTGTTGAGGCTGCTGCGAAACACGAATGGAGGCTGAATCCATATGTGGAAAACAAGAAACTTTAATTCACTGCATGGCACACAAAATGGCTGAGAAAGCTGCTCCCAGAATTCTCTGGAAAAACCCTGAAGCCCCACCCACTCCTGTCTTAAAGGTAAGGTGCCTTAAAGGGAAGGTTCACCGATATATTGTCCACAGACGGAAAAGTGGGTTATGCCCGTTTAGGTGGCGATCCGCCACATGTGTATATAAATATATATATATATATATATGTGTGTGTCTTTATATAAAGTAAGTATTAATAAGCAAATCAATGAGTTAATTAATAAGGATTATAGCTATAATCTCACACACTTGCATCTAGTCCCTGCTAGGAGCCTCCCTGCTACTATGGTCTCTGATTGACAATCGTAGTAATCACATTACAGAAACCGGTCTCAGTTTTGTGCTTCACTTGGGCAAGCTCATCTGAAATTCTGCCCAATGAGGTGGCAAGAATACAGCCCAAAGCCTGAATGGCAGCTGTTTGAGCTGTTATCACAGCCTCTGTCATGAGGGACTGTTCTGAAGGAAGACCTGGATTTTCCACTTCTTCCAAGGCTGACTGCAGGTTCTGCATGCTGTCTCTCAACATATTTGGCTGATGGAATCCTCCAGACTTCTGACCATGTGTCAGTCACTTCTTGAAAGATTCATCCATGAACCCAACAATCTCTCATGCTCAGAATTTTCTTAAAAGCTGGGCCATGCAGATCTAGCTCCTTGCCATCACCAGTTCGGGAGGGAGATGACCTCACCCAACAGCAAGAAGCTTTCCACTCCTCTTCTTCCACCTGCTCCTGTCCACCCATGCTCTCTGCCTCACCCTCCATGCTGCCCTCCTGCTGAATACCTGAATCTCCCTAGGTGGATGTCTTTGTACTGGTGAATGGATATGTTAGATGCAGTGATGGGTGCTGGGTGCACTGCTTCTGTTTGCTGAGGAGCTGATTGCTGGTGAGTCCCAGGCAGGGCTGGCTCCGGAAGTCTGAAAAGCCTGAAAAGCCTAGTAATTTGAACTCTTATACTGGATTGTTGTTCATCTGTTACCTCTACAAGCTTGAAAAGATGCAAAGAGGAAAGTGTTAAAAGAAGAATGTTTGTCAATGGTAGTCCTGATCTGGCATTGGCAAGCATATGGGATGGGGAAGTTAGTTTTGGAAAGCTTGTGTGATAGTGTTTCTGATAGGATGTTAGATTGCTGTGTGTAGGAAGGAGCCATGGGCTGGGACGCACTATCCTGCTTCTCCATCTTTGGCCAGCTCCTGGCCACAATCTCCCTGGATTTCTATGGCCTGCTTCTTGAAGGTGGTGAGGTCCCTGATCAAGGTTTCACCACCTCCCATGGCAGAGAGCTCCCTGCAATTCTGAGTTTCTTTCTCCCTCATTTCGTCTTGCTCATTTTTTTCCCTGTCACAGGGATCAGCAAAGCCCTACTTTGCTGCACAGCCTGTAGGTGCAGGTTTATGCCATCATCTTCAAAACGTCTTGCTTAAGGTACTGTAGCCATCCCAGCCTTGTAGAGTAGTAGGAATACATTCACAGGTGAAGGTACACAAAGACCAAGAAAAGAAGAGCAAAGCCATGCACAGTAAAGCCTCATGCAGGCAGCACTGGAATTCAACAGCTTTAAACATGCAGACAGAGCAAAAAAAAATACCTACTTCCAGAAACCAACAAGTCCACTGAAAGCTGTTTCTCCTCGATTAGAACACCTGTTTCTGTCATGGGGCATCTAATGCACCTGCCCCCTTTAACTTACCTACTGCCTTTAAGATCCCAGAGGTGCCTAGATTTCCTACCTTTCTGGCTGTGTACCCTCTGCCATGTGCACCCGGCACATGCCCACAGTATGTTAATGAGCCCCAAGAGGAAATTGGGGTGCAAGGATCATACTTCCAGGGAAGCTGCACTTCCACCCACATTGCACATGGGGAGTACCCAGAGAAAAATCTAGCTTCAGGTATTTTAATACGTACTCCAGAAATCTTTTTAAAAATTAGATCTTACACAATTGTAAATACATTCTCCATAAAGTTTAATTTTGTGTGCAAGAAACCTGCAGTACAGTGACTATTGGCAAAATTGATTTTTTCACTGAAATCTTAAAAAGATGCATTAATATATGAATGAACACATTTGTTCACCTGTATATTTTGCGAAATTATTGTATATTTTGATTTCAAGGTGCTTCCAGGTTAAGTGCATTGATACATCCAAGCAAAAGGGATTCTTTCTCAAGTTGTCTTCAAACAACCTCTATTATAGACTATACTCCCTCTTCATAGAATCATAGAATGATACAGCACAGAAGGAGGCCGTTCGGCCCATTGTGCCTGTGCCGGCTCTTTGAAAGAGCTATACAATTAGTCCACTCCCCTGCTCTTTCTTCATACCCCTGCAATTTTTTCCACTTCAAGAATTTATCAAATTCTTCTTTGAAAGTTATTATTGAATTGGTTTCCACCGCCCTTTCAGACAGTCCATTCCAGATCATAGCATCTCACTGTGGAATTTTTTCCCCATCATGTTTAGTTATTTTGCCAATTACCTTAAATCTGTGTCCTTTGGTTACTGACCCTTCTGCCACTGGAAACAGATTTACTCTATCAAAACCATTCATGATTTTGAACACCTCTATCAAATCTTCTTTTAACCTTCTCTGCTCTGAGGAGAACAACCCCAGTTTCTCTAGTCTGTCCACGTAACTGAAATCTTTCATCCCTGGTACCATTCTAATAAATCTCCTCTGCCCCTCTCTAAGATTTTGATGTCATTTCTAAAATGTGGTACCTAGAATTGGATACAATTCTCCAGCTGTTTTATAAAGGTGTTTTATAAAGGTTTAGCATAACTTCCTTGCTTTTGTACTCTACACTTCTATTTATAAAGCCAAGGACAGTATGCTTTTTTAACAGCCTTCTCAACTAGTCCTGCCTCCTTCAAAGACTTTTGTATGTAAACATCCAAGGTCTCTCTTTCCCTGCACCCCGTCTGAAATTGTACCATTTAGTTTATATCGCCTCTCCTCATTCTTCCTACCAAAATGTATCACTTCACACTTCTCTGCATTAAATTTCACCTGCCATGTGTCCGCTCATTTCACCAGTCTGTCTATGTCCTTCTAAAGTCTGTTACTATTCTCCTCACTGTTTACTACATTTCCGAGTTTCATGTCATCTGCAAACTTTGAAATTATGCCCTGTATACTCAAGTCCAAGTCATTAATATATATCAAAAAGAGCAGTGGTAGTAATATCAATTCCTGAGGGACACCACTGCACACTTCCCTCCAGTCTGGAAAAACAACCACTCACCACTAATCTCTGTTTTCTATCCCATAGCTAATTTTGTATCCATGCTGCCACTGCCCTTTTAACCCCATGGGCTTCAATTTTGATAACAAAACTATTATGTGGTACTTTGTCAAAAGCCTTTTGAAAGTCCATATAGAAATCATCAACCCTCTCCTTTGCTTCATCAAAGAACTCAATCAAGTTAATCAAACTCGATTTGGCTTTAACAAATCCATGCTGGCTTTCATTTATTAACCCATATTTTTCCAAGTGCCAATTAATTTTGTTCTGGATTTATGTCTCTTAAAGTTTCCCCACCACCGACGTTAGGTTGACTGGCCTATAGTTGCCGGGTTTATCCCTCTCCACTTTTTTGAACAGGGGTGTAACACTTGCAATCCTCCCGTCCTCTGGCACCGCTCCCATAACTAAGGAGGATTGGAAAATTGTGGCCAGAGCCTTTGCAGTTTCCACCCTTACTGCCCTCAGCAACCTAGGATGCATCCTATCCGGACCAGGTGACTTTCTTACTTTGAGCACTGCCAACGTTATAAGTACATCCTCTTTATTCATTTTTATCCTATCCAGTTTCTCTACTGCCACCTGCTTTACTGTGACATTGGCAGCATCCTCTTCTTTAGTAAAGACAGATGCAAAGTGCTAATTTTGTGCCTCAGCCGGGCCCTCTGCCTCCACAAGATGATCTCCTTTTTGGTCCCTAATTGACTCCACCCTTCATTTGACTACCGTTTTACTATTTATATGTTTCTAAAAGACTTTTGGGCTCCCTTTTATGTTACCCGCTAATTTATTCTCATACACTCTCTTTGCCCCTCTTATTTCCTTTTTCAGTTCTCCCCTTTATTTGTTGTATTCATCTTAGTTCTCTACTGTATTATGAACCCGACATTTATCATAAGCCTCCTCTTTCTGTTTCATTTTAATCTCTATGGGCTAAAAATGTGTTTGCTCCCATAATTGAGCACAGGGATCACGATGCACAATCACCCCACACCCGTTCAAAGGAATGCAGGCAGCATGCTAACTTTGTGCTGCCTGCTGCTTAGCATGATTGTGGCGTTCAGCCTGCGCTGAATGTGCTGCTGAGTGGCTGAACGCTCAGCAGGGGCCCAAGTTCATGCGAGGCTAGCACCAATTAAAGCTAGCCTGCACTTCTTAAAGGCAGTCTACACCTCTTAAAGGGGGAGGTGCATTCTTCCTGCAGCAGCTCATTCAACTGGCTGGGGAAGAGTGTGAGAGGAGGAAAAAATAGCAATGATGCCACAACGCGGGAGAGAGCGTGCCCCAAGGTTCTCAGATGCAGCACTGGAGGCCTTGGTGCAGGAGGTCAACTCGAAGAAAGAGGTGCTGTTTCCATAGGGGGGCCAGAAGGCCCTCCAAGCAAATGCATAAAATCCAATGGGAGCAGATAGCCGCTGTGGTGATTGCCAGCCGTATAGCTCCGAGGACTGTACGCAGTGCAGGAAGAAGTTTAATGACCTCACACAAGTGATCAAGGTCAGTGAATTCACCATCAAATGCCATATCCCACCATCTACGCCACGAGCCTCTCACACTGCTCAATGCACCACACCCCCATCACTCACCTACCAACAATATCTACCAAACACGACTCATACCTCACATTCATAGCTTCATCTCACCCTCATACACTTACCACTACTGCAAGCCTCACACCCACATCTCAAAGCTTGTATACACTGTCAGCTATTCAACCATGACAGGCATATCACCCAAACACATTGCACCACACTCACTGACACACTTCACTTTCTCTTGCAGGAAAATGTGGCTCACAACCGGCACCAGCAGGACCTAACCGGCAGGGGACAGGCACACCTGCATAACCTGACCCCCATGGAGGAGACGGTGCTGGCCATTATTGGGTAGGGTTTCGCTGAGCCCGTGGCCAGGGGCGGGGCTGAAAGAATACCAGATGCCAGTAACCTCATACATAATCCTCCCTCTCACATCCCACTTCCCCCTCATTCCACAATCTCTTCTGATTTACAAGCTGCACATGGTGTAAGCATGCACTTATTGCTTCTCCCACCCCCCCTCCCCTTACCACAACCTTACCCTTGTGCCTTGCTCCTTTCAGATAACCCAGAGATGACACCTGGCCAGGTACTAGTGAAGGTGCACGAAATAGAAGAATACCAAGGCACTGTTGATGAAGACACAGCACCGTCACTCATTTTCACACTTACAGCCACCAGCTCAGATACTGACACTCTGCATACTTTAGAGGGTGGGTTAGAGGTGGGATCTGCACTTGGCGCAACACCGGGCATGAGTGGCCTGCAGCCAGGGCAGGAGGAAAGGGTAATGTAGGTGCCAGCTCCCCAGAGGGCGAGGTCGTACACGTGTTCTGCTGCAGAGGAGTCAGATGAGGACTTGGATGGGGCAGTCTACCGAAGAACGCTGTTGGATATGCACAATGAAATGCTTGATGCATTGGCAGGCCTGCCAGAAAGCCTGAGTACAATGTCAAGAAGCACGGATGAGTCCGGCACCAACCTTGCACAGGGCTTTGCGCAGAGCTTGGAGCCCATGAATTCCAGCACTTGTAGACCCAATCATGCTGCAGCATCTGATGGCTGATGTGTCAGCTTCCATTGTAGCACAAGCAGAAGCCACGCAACATCTCAGTGCTCCAGTGGAAGCTCAGAGCTCTGTCATGCAAGCTCAGCTTGCTGCCACACAAGTTCAGACTGCTGCCACCATGGCTGCGTTTACCAGTGTGAAATGGGACTTGCAGGGTGTCACAGCAGTCCGTCCTCCAACAGATTACTCGGATTGCTGAGGCGCCGCCCCAGGGGAGTCGCAATGGCTCCGTGGAGCACAAACCTGCTGTCCTCTCTCAGGATAACAGCATTCATCCTCCCACCCCTGCCACTCTGCCAGTGCCCTTGCTGTTGCCTGTCAGCCAGCCAGCCCAGACTGCTGCCGCCCAGGCCGAGGTGGTACAGTCTGCAGTCAGGCCTTCTAGGTCCAGAGCTGCTCAAGGTCATCCTGCAAGGCCATCTGCAGTCTCCCCCACTGAAAGTTAGCAGTCTTCTACCAGCCACGCTGCAGTCGCTGGGGTAGCACTTCGTAGGAGCACTAGGACAGCGAAAGGCACACTGTAGACAGGCACTAAGGAAATGCACAAGGGTGATTAGTTGACTTTGTTATGTAATATTGGATGGATTGATGTATAAAGTTGGATTGAAATGTTTCTTTTGTGGTGGCTTTTATTTCAGCATTGTGGCCAAGAGAACGCTGTGATGGTCAGTAACAGAGGGAAGGTAAGGGTTGGGACTATTGTTGAATGGGGAATTGGGGTTGTGTTCACTCGTACCAGTCAGACGACTCGATCACGGACAGCCCGCCCAGAAAGGGGCTGTCTGGGTTGCCTCCTCCCTTCCGCTTCCTCCTCTTCCACTTCTTCCTCCTCCTCTTCCTCCTCCTCCTCAACTGGTCGCCGTATGCCCGGTGGCAAGGGCTGTGCCCTCATGATACCAAGGCTGTGGAGCATACAGCAGACCATGATGAATCATAAGATGTGCTCTGGTGAGTACCGCAGGGATCCTTCATTCCCAGAACTAGATCCAGCACTGCTTCCTTCCTCATTGGGCTGGAAACATACTGATCAAGAAAGTTCTCTTGTACATATTCAGGAATTCCTTCCCCTCTATGCCCTGTTTACTGTTATTTTCTCAGTCTATATTAGGATAATTGAAGTCCCCCATTATCACTGCTCTAAAGTTCTTGCACTTACTGTAAATTTGCTCCTCTATCTCCTTCCCACTATTTGGTGGCCTATAGTATATACCCAGCAGCGTAATAACTCCTCTACTGTTCCTTACTTCTAAACAAATTGATTCTGTTGTTGAACCTTCAAGTACATCATCCTTTTCTAGTGCTGTAACAGTATTTTTGATCAATACTTCCATCCCCCCTTTTGTTTCCTTCCCTCTCTTTCCTGAATACATTGTAGCCAGGAATATTAAATGTCCATTCCTCCTCTTAATTGAACCACGTCTCCGATATTGCCACTAAAGCATAATCCCATGTGGTTACTTGTACCTGCAGCTCACCAACCTTATTTTCCATGCTTGAGGTCCTGCCTGAAACTCTGTCTGTAGGACCTCAACTCTTTTCCCACCTATGTCATTGGTTCCAACATGGACCATGACTTCTGGCTATTCCCCTTCCCCTGCAAAATGTTCTGCATCCTTTCAGTGATGTTCTTTACCCTGGCACCAGGGAGGTAACACACCATGCGAGACTCACATCAGTGGTTGCAGAAACGACTCATGTTGTTGGATGCAGAACTCATTAAATAGATGAACAGGATATGCAGCCAGCAGGTGGTTTGACACGTTGGACCCCCTGGGACACATCTCATTGTCTTGGCTATGCTCTTTGATGTAGGGAAAGATTTGAATATATTTTGTCTGTGTTTAAATTGTGAATTCTGGGAGATTCTCTCACTGCTAAACTTACCTGACGAAGGAGCGAACTGCTCTGAAAGCTTGTAAAATTAAATAAATCTGTTGGACTATAACCTGGTGTTGTGCGACTTCTCATTTTTGTCCACCCCAGTCCAACGCCGGCATCTCCACATCATTAAATAGAGCAAGTGATTATGAAATTGGTTTCTGTGGGCAGAATGAAAGCGTATGCATTTTTCCAGGTCTATTGCGGCCTAATCAGTGGCCTAGAAATTGGAACCTTTAGCGCCGGCTGTCAAGGCTGTTTTTTTTTTAAAATGGCGTCCGCATTGCTTCCGCCCACTTCCGGCGCGGAATGCGGTGGCTGCCATATTGGGCAGGTCGGCAGTGCTACCGTTGCCTGCACTCGCCGCAAATATTTTAATGACCAGGAGTGTGACGTCAATTGGCGTGCAACACCGAATTAACGCACACTCAACGATTTTGGACATCGTCACTCATCTTACCACCCTCTCCAAAGTACGTCGGTGCATGCAGCCGTTGGCAGTACATAGAGCTGGGAGAAAGCAGCAGAGATCTATAGATCTCCGCCAAAGTCTTCAATAACTCTGCAGAGTATGTCCAGTCCAGTGAGATGGCTCATGGTGATTGCTGCAGAAACACATCAGCTTATTGAATGCCTGTTCTATACACTTCAGATTCCAGCACTCAATCGGAGCAGGTCAGTGAGTTCTGGCACATAATGTGTACAGAACAGCATATAGTTACAAACAGTCTGAGGGACCTGTACTGTATCTAAAGGCCCGATCCATTACTGTCGCTTGCAGTTGTGTCAGTAAACTGGAAATGAAATGATATTTGGGCTTTGTAAATGTTTACTGTTATTGTTCCAAACGTCCGTATTGAATATGCATCCGGCTCCTCTGAAGTAACAGGTGTGTGATTATTACTTTTTCAATGAAAGGAAACCTAACGACTTTTTCCTGTTTGTGAAGGAATTTGTACATCTGCTTTTACTCGTATCGATATTCAGGTGTTCAGGGTATCCAGTAAACCTTTCACATCTCTTGGTGGGGAAAATTCGGTTGGTTAGCGCCTCCCATTAGTGCCTCCAGGGGTGCTAACAGGGCGCTAACGACTTACCGCCCAATTGTGGCAATTTTAGCACTGCCTGCGAAATTGACCTGGCATTTTGGAGTGGCGCTAAACACTACCGCAACGATCTCCTGCGCCCAGAGATCGTGACGTCATTGAAGCGCACAACGCCCCGGTAGCACCCCGATCTGGAAATTGATTCTAGAATCATAGAATCATAGAAAGTTACAGCACGGAAGGAGGCCATTTCGGCCCATCGTGTCCACGCCGGCCAACAAAGAGCTATCAAGCCTAATCCCACTTCCCAGCTCTTGGTCCATAGCCCTGCAGGTTAGAGCATCCCAAGTGCACATCCAAGTACTTTTTAAATGTGGTTAGGGTTCCTGCCTCTACCACCCTTTCAGGCAGTGAGTTCCAGACCCCCACAACCCTCTGGGTGAAAAAATTTCCCTCAAATCCCCTCTAAACCTTCCACCAATTACCTTAAGTCTGTGCCCCCTGGTTTTTGACCTCTCTGCTAAGGGAAATAGGCCCTTTCTATCCACTTTATCTATGCCCCTCATAATTTTATACACCTCAATAAGGTCTCCCCTCAGCCTCCTCTGTTCCAAGGAAAACAGACCCAACCTATCCAGTCTTTCCTCATAGCTAAGATTCTCTACTCTGGGCAACATCCTTGTAAATCTCCTCTCTAACCTCTCCAGTGCAATCACATCTTTCCTGTAATGTGGTGACCAGAACTGCACGCATTACTCTAGCTGAGGCCTAACTAGTGTTTTATACAGTTGAAGCATAACCCCCCTGCTCTTGTATACTATGCCAGGGCTAATAAAGGCAAGCATTCCGTATGCCTTCTTAACCACCTTATCTACCTGGCCTGCTACCTTCAGGGATCTGTGGACATGCACTCCAAGGTCCCTTTGTGCCTCTACACTACTCAGTTTCCTACCATTTAATGTGTATTCCCTTTCCTTGTTAGCCCTCCCCAAATGCATTACCTCACACTTCTCCGGATTGAATTCCATTTGCCACTGTTCTGCCCACCTGACCAATTTATTCCTTCTTCAGTATCAACCACACAGCCGGTTTTAGTATCATCTGCAAACTTCTTAATCATACCCCTTATATTCAAGTCTAGATCATTGATATATACCACAAAAAGCAAGGAACCTAGTACTGAGCCCTGTGGAACCCCACTGGAAACAACCTTCCAGTCACAAAAACACCCATCAACCATTACCCTCTGCTTCCTGTCTCCGAGCCAGTTTTGAATCCAACTTGACACTTTGCCCTGGATCCCATGGGCTTTTAACTTCGTGACCAGTCTGCCATGTGGAACCTTATCAAAAGCTTTGCTAAAGTCCATATACACTACATCAAACGCACTACCCTCATCTACCCTCCTTGTTACCTCCTCAAAAAATTCAATCAAGTTTGTCAGACACGACCTTCCCTTAACAAATCCGTGCTGACTACCCCCTGCCTCAGTGCCTGCCGCTAGGAATGACAGGTAGAGGAGGACGTTTTGCAGTTGGCTGGGAGCTGGGGAGCGCTATTTAAGGCGTGTGCTTCCTGCTTTTTCCTCTCGGCAAAATATTCTGCATACGCAGGTTGAAAGAGGGAGAGCGGCGTCTGGAGACATTTAACGCTGTCCTACAAGGAGTTTTGTTCCTCAGCAAGTTTTCAGGTTCCTATTTCTGTCAGCTTTATTACCACCATATTTCAAAGATTAAATGGGGGCTGTACTAGCCCGGGGTGTCGGCCTCCAGCTTCATCGTCGGAGGCAGTGGAGGCGGAGAGAGTGGCAAATGTGGTCAGAGGGAGGAGGACCAACAGGGCTCTGCACAGGAGACCTTACCCTCCCAGGGTATTCCAGGAGCAATTCGCATACATTCGTCTCTCCAAGGAGCAGTGTTTTAGAAGGCTCCACTTCAGCAAGGAGGTGGTCACAGAGCTCTGCCACCTCCTGCAGCCAGAGCTCCAGCCTCAGCTCAGGACCAGGACGTCTCTGTCGGTGGCAGTGAAGGTGACGGTGACTCTCAATTTCTACGCCAGCGGCTCCTTCCAGGCTTCAACTGGGGATATTGCGAACATCTCCTAGTTCGCCGTCCATTGTTGTATCTGGGAGGTCACAATTTCTCTATACCAAAGGAGAAGGAAGTTTATCTCATTCCCCATGACCCGAGACAAACAGCGTGAACGTGCATGTGGCTTTGCTAGGATAGCAGGCTTCCCCATGGTTCAGGGCGTCATTGACTGCACGCACGTGGCATTGCGGGCACCTCATGAAAATGCAGAGGTTTTCAACAACTGCAAAGGCTTCCACTCTCTGAACATCCAGTTGGTTTGCGACCACAGACAGTGCATCCTCACCGTCAATGGCCGCTATCCTGGCAGCAGCCACGATGCATTCATCTTGCGCCAGACTGGTGTCCCAGACCTGTTCCAACCACCGCATCAACCTCGTGGCTGGCTCCTCGGGAACAAGGGTTATCCACTCTGCACCTGGCTGATGACACCGCTCCGTAACACCAACACTCCTGCTGAGCTCGCATACAATGAGAGCCATAGCGCCACTTGGAACTTAAATGGAGAGAGACTACAAAATGCTGCGGTACAGAGGGATCTGGGGGTCTTTGTACATGAAACACAAAATGTTAGCATGCAGGTACAGCAAGTAATTAGGAAGGCAAATGGAATGTTGGCCTTTATTGCAAGGGGGATGGAGTATAAAAGTAGGAAAGTCTTACTACAACTGTACAGGGCATTGGTGAGACCACACCTGGAGTACTGCATACAGTTTTGGTCTCCTTATTTAAGGAGGGATATTCTTGCATTGGAGGCAGTTCAGAGAAGGTTCATTAGGTTAATTCCTGAGATGAAGGGGTTGTCTTATGAAGAAAAGTTGAGCAGGTTGGGCCTATACTCATTGGAGTTTAGAAGAATGAGAGGTGATCTTATTGAAACGTATAAGATTCTGAGGGGGCTTGACAGGGTAGATGCAGAGAGGATGTTTCCCCTCGTGGGGGATTCTGGAACTAGGGGGCATAGTTTCAGAATAAGGGGTCGCCCATTTAAAACGGAGATGAGGAGGAATTTCTTCTCTCAGAGGGTCGTGAATCTTTGGAATTCTCTACCCCAGAGAGCTGTGGAGGCTGGGTCATTGAATATATTTAAGGTGGAGATAGACAGATTTTTGAACAATAAGGGAGTCAAGGGTTATGGGGAGCGGACAGGAAAGTGGAGTTGAGGCCAAGACCAGTTCAACCATGATCTTACTGAATGGCGGCCAAATGGCCTACCCCTGTTCCTATTTCTTATGTTCTTATGAACCTCACTGAGCAGACGATCGGCGTGCTGAAGCAACGGTTCCAGTGTCTTGACAACTCTGGAGGAGCCCTGCAGTACTCCCCCGATCGAGTATCGGTTTTCATTGTTGTATGCTGCATGCTTCACAACATTGCAATTATGAGGACCCAGCCATTGCCACCAGGGATTGGTGGACCACCTCAGGAGGAGGCAGAGGAGGAGGATGAAGAGGAGGATGAGCAGCAACAACGTGGGAGGGAGGCACTCAATGTTGCTTCTGCACGGGCCGTTCGTGAACGCCTCATAAGACACCGCTTCTGATGAATAACAGAGAAGATGGCTTTTGGGATGAACAAACACATCATTACAGCACAGCCCCTATTACCAGGCAAAGCTCCAATGAGTAACATGGGCAAATTTGTAAGGTTTCAATTAAAAAAACAATTTCTGACCAACTGTGTCGTATTAAGCACAACCAATACCAAACAAACCCAACAATTCATTAACAAACAAAACTGGTTCTTACCACATCGAGGTAAGTCTTACCAGAGTGAGCAATATATTAACATACACATCCAACTTTGGGACAAACATTCCCCCCATTTGTTAGAGAATTTTGACTTTCGCCCTTCGAGGGTGATCTTCATCCCCTTCGCACTTCCCCCCTTCCAACCCTACTGCTCCTCCGTAATGGGCCCCCAGTGGCTGCAGCAAGGCTGGCGGAAGACTGCTGAATGTTGGATCCAGAGACTGCAGATGGCCTTGAAGGTCGCCCTCGACCAGCTCTGGGCCTGGAGGGCCCGCCTGCAGACTGCACCAACTCTGCATGGGCGACAGCAGTCTGGGCTGGCTGGGTTACAGGCTGTGGCAAGTGCAATGGCGGAGTGGCAGTGGTGACAGCATGAATGCTGTCACCCTGAGAGAGGACAGCACCTTCCTGCTCGACCGACACACTGCCACTCCCATGGGGCAGTACCTCAGCATCCGGAGCAATCTGCTCGAGCACAGATTGCTGGCCTGCTGCAGCACCGTGAGATCCCCGGTGGACAGTGGTCAGCTGCTGGCTTGCTATCTGAAAGCAGGAAGGTACAAGAGTGGCTTTAACATGAGGGCAGGGGGGCAGGAAGGGAGCAAGGAATGGAGACAGTATAGTTAGATGGAAAGTGGGAAAGGCTGGTGTTGTGAGGGGGAAGTGGTATGAGAGAGGAGATAAAGATGATGAACATACCATTGCTGTCCCCAAGGGGGTCGACCTCTTCAACTGCCACAGCACCCACGACATGACTGGCGATGAGTCTGTGGACTCGCTCCTCCAGCTGTGTGAGGGGATGCAGCTCTGCCTGACCTCCTCCTGTGCGTTGTTGCTCCCTCCAGTTATGTGAAAGTTTGGCCTGCAAGAAACAGGACAGCGTGTGAGTGAGTTTGCAGCCATGTGTTTGGCAGATGTGCCTACCATAGTCGAATAGCCGTTAATGTCTGCAAGGTGTGAGATGTGGATGTGACTTTTAGTAGATTGGCATAGTTGGTGGGTGAGTGTTGGGGATTTGGCATTTTATACCGTCTGTGCAGAGAGTGAGGTTGAGATGGTGGGATGTAGAGGTTTTTCAAGCATGTACTCACCATGACCATTCGAGTGAGGTCGTTGAGCTTCTTGCGGAACTGCGTGTGAGTCCTTTGGACCAGGCTCCTGGATGAAACATACTGGGCAACCTCCCTCCACACCTTTGTAAACTCCCGGGGCAATGGCCTCCTGCCAGTCTCTGGAAACAGCACTGCCCATCGGCGTTCCACAGCACCAACTAGAGCCACCAATGCCTGGTCGCTAAACCGGCGAGCTCTCTCCCTAGGCCTCTGAGTAGCCATGATAATCTTTGGTGAAGATTTGCACCTCTTTGCAGGCCCAGGTCAAATGCAGCAATGATCAGGGTGTGGCTGTGCAGCATGATGGACCCTCCCCTTTAAGAACTGGACGGCGCCAGTCTGTCTGAGTACAAGGTGGAAAAACTCAGCAGGCCAGGCAGCATCCGTGGAGAGAGAAAGAGAGTTGACGTTTCAGGTCGATGGAAAAGGTCATCGACCTGAAACGTCAACTCTCTTTCTCTCTCCACGGATGCTGCCTGGCCTGCTGAGTTTTTCCAGCGTTTTCTGTTGTTATTTCGGATTTCCAGCATCTGCAGTATTTTGCTATCGTGTCTGAGTACAAGGGTGATTGACATCGCCTGAGCTTCAGTAGCGCTCTGAGGTAGCGCCTCGTTCCCCAACATTAGCGCCCTAAGAGGTGTGTAGCATTTGATTTAACACTCCAATCACCTCATGGGGCGCTAGAGACGAATTTCCCAGTCACCGGCGATGATTTGCGTCGGGTGCTAAAATTTCCACCCAGCCGATATTAGTGCCCCAAAATGGGCGATACCGAATTTTTCCCCCTTGGTATATTCAGGGAGGAATCATGGATCACCTGTGCCAGCTCTGACATCCAGTATCGCAAACAAATCTCCCAATTCCAGCACACCATTGCCCTTTCAAAATGCTTATCCGGGTACTTTCGAGAGAGATAGGGGGAGAAATTCATTATAGCCCAGGAATGGGCGCTAACTTTGGAAAAGTTTGAGATTTAGCGCCAGGCGCTAATGCACACAAAATTCATTGTCATCGCTCAAAGAAAGGATGGGAGCGCTAAATCAAGCGCTAACGCCTAGCTTAGTAACATTACACTCAAACGATAACCAATATCAGGTGCAGTCTAATCGCAAGTCATTATTGCCACAGGCTCTTTCCAGTTCTTAAAGGGGAGGCTCATTCATGCTGTAGAACCTCATTCTCAGCATTGCTGCCTGTGAACCTGCGTCAGCAAGCAGGAGCAGGCCAAGTCCAAGGAGTCGGACGACTCAACCAGCTGTACTCATGGCAGATTCACGCCCCAGGGAGAGAGCCCGCAGATTTTTGGACCAAGCATTGGAGGAGTTGGTGTCCGCTGTGGAGAGACGGAGGGCGGTGCTCTACCCGGCAAGTGGCAGGAGGCCCTCGCTGCAAGTCTTCCGTGCCATGTGGAGGGAGCTTGCCCATCAGGTCTCGGGCAGCACTGTGGTCCCCAGGACCCACACACAGTGCAGGAAGAAATTTAACCACTTCACTCGGGTGGTCAGGGTGAGTCAATGCCTCAACAAATGTTACATACCACCATCTGAACCACAGTCTGCACACACTGGCCAAAGCACCACACCCCCAGCACTCACCCACCAACAATCTCTACCTACCAACACTCATACCCACATCTCACACCGTGCACACAATGACAGCTATTCAACTATGGCAGGCACATCACCCAAACACATTGCTCCACACTCACTCACACACTTTCCTTTCTGTTGCAGGCCAAGGTGGCTCACAACAGGAGGGAGCAGGAGCGCACAGGCGGGGGACAAGCCGACACCCAACCACTGTCTGCGCTGGAAAATAGAGTGCTGGAGATTATTGGGCACCAGGTGCTGGGCGCCGTGGCCACTGGCAACGTTGACCCCCTTGGGGACAACAACGGTATGTTCATCCCAACTCCTTCTTTGCACATCCCACTGCCCCCTCACCCCACAAGCCTTTCGCACTTTCCAGCTAACCATGCTGTATGCATGCATTTCTTCCTTCCTGCCCCCCTCCCCTCACCTTAACCCGACTTTTGTGCCTTTATGCTTTCAGATGATGAGCAAGCACCTGAGCAGCCTGTCCCTGAGGGCACCGTTGAGAGCGAGGCGGGAGAAGAGGAGGAGGAAGAACACACCGCGTCACTGCATGTCTCACCCGCAGGCACCAGCTCAGATACTGGCACTACGCATTCTTCAGGGCTAGTATAGTAGTGGGATCTGCACAAGATGATGTACCAGGAACGAGCGGGCTGCAGCAAGGCCGGGGGAAAGGGTATCTCAGGGGCGAGCACCCTGGAGGGTGAGTTCGTGTGCGAGTTCTGCTGCACAAGATTCAGATGAGGACATCGATGGGGAGGCCTTTAGAAGAAGGGTGATGGGCATGCACACGGAGATGATAGGTGCAATGGCAAGAGTGCCCGAGAGCCTGTCAGCCATGGTAAGGAGCGTGGAGGACGCCACCTCCAACATTGCACAGAGCTGCGCACACCATGGAGCCCATCATTTCCAGTCTGCAAAGGATGGTAGAATCCCAGAGAGACCGTGGAGACCCAAACCTGATGTTGCGTGTCATGGGCCATCTGGCAGCTTCCATTGAGGCACAGGCAGAAGCGACGCTACATCTTAGTGCTGTAATGCAGTCTATGCTTGGTGGCATTCAATCTCAGAAGGCTCTCATGCAGTCTCAGCTTGATACCACACAAGCTCTGACTGCTGTCATCGTGGCTGGGTCTAACACCATCAACTGGGGCTCTCATGGTGTCACGGCAGGCCAGCAATCTGTGCTGCAACAGATTGGTAGTGATGCTAGGGTGCTGCCCTGGGGAAGTGGCAGTGGGCCAGTGGAGCAGGAACCTGCTGTCCTCTCTCACGATGATAGCATTCCTACCACTCCGCCATTGCCCTTGTCGCTGCCTGTCGTCCAGCCAGCCCAGACTGCTGCTGCCCATGCTGAGGTGATGCAGTCTACAGCCGGGCCTTCCAGGCCCAGAGCTGGTTGAGGGCGTCCTGCAAGGCCATCTGAAGTCTCCCGCACACTTCGTAGGAGCACTAGAGTAAACAAAGGCACAGTAACGCGAGGCACTAAGGGATTGTACAAGGATGAATAGTAAATATTGTTGTTGTAAAGATGTGTTCACTGCGGATAATTTTGTGCTGTCTCTCATTTCAGCTTTGCGCTGTGATATGGCCTGCGACAGGGATGGAATGATGGGGATGTGGTGAGCAACGGGGATCTGGGGTTGAATTTACTGGAACCCGCAGTCTGATGAGGTGGTCACAGACCGCCCTTCCGGAAGGCCGATTGAGTGACTGCCTCCTCCCTCGCTCCTGTTCCTCCTCCTCGTCTTCCTCCTCCTCCTCTCCCTCTTCCTCTTCCTGAGGTGGTCCCGCAAATCCTGCTGGCAAGGGCTGGGCCCTCATGATGGCCAGATTGTGGAGCATGCTGCACACCATGATGAAATGGGACACCTGCTCTGGCGAGTACTGGAGGGCTCCTCCCGAATGGTCAAGGTAGCGGAACCATTGCTTGAGCACCCTGATGGTCTGCTCGATGATGTTCCTGGTGGCAGCATGGCTCTCATTATATGAGTGCTGTGTAGGAGTCTTGGGGTTGCGGAGGGGAATCATGAGCCAGATAGAGAGCGGATACCCCTTGTCTCCGACCAACCAGCCGCGAGCTTGATGTGGTGGCGGGAAGTGTGCTGGAACAGGTCTGGTGCAGGATGAAGGCATCGTGGCTGCTGCCAGAATAGCGGGCATTGACATTGAGGATTCACTGTCTGTGGTCACACACCAACTGCACATTAAGTGACTGGTAGTCTTTGCGGTTACGGAAGATCTCAGGATTGTTATGCGGTGCCCGCAAAGCCATGTGGGTGCAGTCAATGGTGCCCTACACTATGGGGAAGCCCGCTATCCTGGCAAAGCCATATGCATGCTCGTCCTGCTTCTCTCTGGTGATGGGGAAGGAAATGTAGTCTCTTCTCCTACTGCAGAGAGCCTCTGTGACCTCCCAGATGTAGCGATGGATGATGAACTGCGAGATGTTCACTATATCTCCTGTTGCAGACTGGTAGGATCCGCTGGCGAAGAAATTGAGGGCGACGGTGACCTTGACTGTCACTGAGAGAGCCGTCCTCATCCTGATCTGAGGCTCGAGGTCTGGTTGCAGGAGGTGGCAGAGTTCTGTGACCACCTCCTTGCTGAAGCAGAGCCTTCTAAGACACTGCTCCTCGCTTAATTGAAGGTAGGAGAATTGCTGTCGGAAGGCCCTCGGAGGGTAATGCCTCCTGTTGAGAGCCCTGATGGCCCTCCTCCTCCCTCTGGCCACATGTTCCAATCTTTCTCGCTGCCTGCGCTCCTTCCGCAGTAGATCCTGGAGGGCGAGGTCGACTGTCAGTACAGCCCCCATTAATGTAAGGAAGTGCAGCACTTTGATATTTTGTGAGAATAAATGTAACTAACTTTTAGAAGCCACAACACTCCGGAGACTAAACAACCTTTAAATGATTGAATTCAACTCTTGAACTATCTCAAACTGACAAGGAAGCAGTGAAACAGCACTAACCTGACAGCTGCGACTCATTACTCATGATCCCTTTAAGTAGCGCCCCTGGAGCCTCTCCGTCTCTGTCGGAGCGAGGCGCGAAGGCAGGGGACATTACTCAATTTGGCAGATCGGGCACCCAGTGAGCGTTGCACGTTTGCTGACGTCACGATCTACCTGGCGCTGAAGTCCCCGGCGCTAACTCGTAGCAGCACTACAGGGGGGCCGAATTTGGCGTGCGTCGCTGGATTCGCCTCGCCGCGGCGCTACTGCCTCAGCGCCCCCACCAGGCGCTAACTGGAGGCGCTAAGGTACCGAATTTCTCCCCCATATACTCCTAAATAGACTTACAGTGAAAAGCCTCCGTAATATCAAAGCTTATTCACAATGTATGTGTATTAAAAGAATAGGTTGCTTTTATTTGTAGTCTAGGGAGTAGAATCAGAAATATTGGTTGCATTCTTTAAAATATGACAGATTAGTTTAGTTTTACGTTTTGATTTATCTTTCATACCCTCTCTGTCGAGCAAGAAACATAACTGGAAACATTGCAGTTCCCTTTAAGAAATCGCGATTTCCTGTGAATGCCACACAGATCCTTTGGACCCAACCTTCTTCCTCCTGCTGATTTTACTGCTGGAAAGCGCGCGCTGCACGGGAGCTTCTGCGCTCATTTAAATCAGCAGGCAGCACCAAAACACCGGTGCTGCCTGCAGTCTTTTTGCGGGCGGCCATTAACCTTGGTTCAATGAGGAGTGCAGAACAGCATGCCAGGAGCAGCACCAGGCGTACCTAAAAATGAGGTGCCAACCTGGGGAAGATGCAGCACGGAACTACATGCATGCTAAACAGCGGAGGCAGCATGCTATAGACAGATCTAAGCGATTCCAAAATTAACAGACCAATTCAAAGCTCTGCAATCCTGCCACATCCAGTCGTGAATGGTGGTGGACAATTAAACAACTGATGGGAGGAGGAGGCTCCATGAATATCCCCATCCTCAATGATGGTGGAGCCCAGCACACGAGTGCAAAAGACAAGGCTGAAGCGTTTGTAACCATCTTCAGCCAGAAGTGCCGAGTGGATGATCCATATTGGTCTCCTCCTGAGGTTCCTACCATCACAGAAGCCAGTCTTCAGCCAATTCGATTCACTCCACATGATATCAAGAAATGGCTGAGTGCACTGGATACAGCAAAGGCTATGGGCCCCGACAACATCCCGGCTGTCGTGCTGAAGACTTGTGCTCCAGAACTAGCCGCGCCTCTAGCCAAGCTGTTCCAGTACATCTACAACACTGGCATTTATCCAACAATGTGGAAAACTGCCCAGGTACGGCCTATCCACAAAAAGCAGGACGAATCCAACCCGGCCAATTACCGCCCCATCAGTCTACTCTCAATCATCAGCAAAGTGATGGAAGGTGTAATTGACAGTGCTATCAAGCGGCACTTACTCACCAATAACCTGCTCACTGATGCCCAGTTTGGGTTCCACCAGACCTCATTATAGCCTTGGTCCAAACATGGACAAAAGAGCTGAATTCCAGAGGTGAGATGAGAGTGACTGCCCTTGACATCAAGACAGCATTTCACCGAGTGTGGCATCAAGGAGCCCTAATAAAATTGAAGTCAATGGGAATTAGGGGTAAATCTCCACTGGCTGGAGTCATACCTAGCACAAAGGAAGATGGTTGTGGTTGTTGGAGGTCAATCATCTCAGCCCCAGGACATCACTGCAGGAGTTCCTCAGGGCAGTGTCCTAGGCCCAACCATCTTCAGCTGCTTCGTCAATGACCTTCCCTCCATCATAAGGTCAGAAGTGGGGATGCTTGCTGTTGATTGCACAGTGTTCAGTTCCATTCACAACTCCTCAGAAAATGAAGCATTTTCCATGCCCGCATGCAGCAAAACCTGGACGACATTCAGGCTTGGGCTGATAAGTGGCAAGTAACATTCGCACCATACAAGTGCCAGGCAATGACTATCTCCAACAAGCGAGAGTCTAACCTCCTCCCCTTGACTTCCAAGGGCATTACCATTGCCGAATCCCCCACCATCAACATCCTGGGGGTCACCATTGACCAGAAACTTAACTGGACCAGCCACATAAATACTGTGGCAACAAGAGCGGGTCAGAGGCTGGGTATTCTGCGACGAGTGTCTCACCTCCTGACTCCCCAAAGCCTTTCCACCATCTACAAGGCACAAGTCAGAAATATGATGGAATACTCTCCACTTGCCTGGATGAGTGCAGCTCCAACAACACTCAAGAAGCTCGACACCATCCGAGACAAAGCAACCCGCTTGATTGGCACCCCATCCACCACCTTAAACATTCACTCTCTCCACCAACGGCGCACCGTGGCTGCAGTGTGTACCATCTACAAGATGCACTGCAGCAATTCGCCAAGGCTTCTTCGGCAGCACCTCTCAAACCCGCAACCTCTACCATCTGGAAGGACAAGGGCAGCAGGCGCTTGGGAACACCAGCACCTCCAAGTTCCCCTCCAAGTTACACACCGTCCTAACTTGGAAGTATATCACCGATCCTTCATCGTCGCTGGGTCAAATCCTGGAACTCCCTCCCTAACAGCACTGAGGGAGTACCTTCACCACACGGACTACAGCGGTTCAAGAAGGCGGCTCACCACCACCTTCTCAAGGGCAATTAGGGATGGGAATCGACGCCCACATCCCGGAACAAATTTTTTAGAAGTCCAGCACATTGCTCCCCTTCTCAGAACAGCCGTGACTTTCCTCTGAAAGTAATGAAACCTTTGCATGCAGATGGATGAACTCAAAGGGCTGGATTTTGTCTTGGGGTCGGGTTGGGGTCTTGTCATCCGTATTTCGTGTCCCCCCCCCCGACTCCAGATTAATGTGGATGAATGATGCAATTTTCACTTAATTGGGCAATTGAGTTCCAGCATTTGGGAACCCATGAACTAATTAGTAGTTTCAGTCTGAAAGTCCCCTCTGATGATGTCATCATTCCTGCTGCATTGCAGGTGAGAGACTGTCTGCTTGGTATCAGAGACTGTCTGGCTGTTGCTGAGAGAGGACCTGCCTGGCTTTTGCTGTGAGTGGACCTGGATGCAAAATTAATGAGAGAGAGAGAGAGAAGAGAGAGAATTTTTTGCATCCAAGTCCTCTCACAGCAAAGGCCAGGCAGTCTCTGAACACATTCAATACAGCAACATCAGAGGCGACTTTCAGACCTAATACTACTACTACCACCTTCATCACATCTCCGTTGTAATAGTGGACCTGCAGCTCATAGTCAGCTATCCACTTGTGCTCCCGCCAGGTTTCACTGGAGTGTTTCACACCAGGCGTGCTTCACGTCAGAAAAGGGTTAAACTAGCTAAAACGTTTCAAAATGGCATTACAGAGCCAATTTAGGGCTTGTTAAGGGCTTTAATGGCCTCTCCCGCCTCTTGGAGGCGGGACGGAGTCGGGAACCCCGCGACTGATTTTGTCAAAATTGCGTGGAGGCGGGATGGAGTCGGGATGGGGTCGGAAACCCCGACCCCGCAAATTTAACCCCCCACACGCCTCCAAACCCGACTCCATGGGTCATTCAAAATCCAGCCCTGATTGTCTGTTGGTGAGAGAGGACCTTCCTGGCTTTGAGTGGACCTGGATATGTGTGTGTGTGTGTGTGTGTGTGTGTGTGTGTGTGTGAGAGAGAGAGAGAGACAGAGAGAGAGAGAGAGAGAGCGAGAATCCAAGTCCTCTCACATCAAAGCTGAAGACATTCAATGCAGCAGCATCAGACCTAATACTACCTTCATCACATCTCCGTTGTAATAGTCAGCTGATAGTCAGCTATCCACTTGTGCTCCCGCCAGGTTTCACTGGAGTGTTTCACATCAGGCGTACTTCACGTCAGAAAAGGGTTAAACTAGCTAAAACGTTTCAAAATGGCATTACAGAGCCAATTTAGGGCTTGTTAAGGGCTTTAATGGCCTCTCCCGCCTCTTGGAGGCGGGACGGAGTCGGGAACCCCGTGACTGATTTTGTCAAAATTGTGTGGAGGCGGGATGGGGTCGGGACCCCTGACCCCGCAAATATAACCCCCCACACGCCTCCAAACCCGACTCCACGGGTCATTCAAAATCCAGCCCAAAGTGCGGATTCAGAAAAGCAACTGCTGTGCAACAGGCCCAAAGCTTCAAAAGCTCTGGCTGCAATAAAACTTAATCCTTTGTCTATCGCGCTGTAATGGTCTGCATTGATGAATATCTGGCTGTGATATTAGGGCCAGAAAGTCCTTTGGCTGATAAATTAGACTGCAGCTGCAGATAATTCCACCTCCCCCTGTGAGCATTGTTTCCACAGCATGAGCATTGATTCTGGACAGATTTATAAATGCAATAAAAACAGAAAGAGGTAGGTATTTCACTTGGTGATTTCGGATCAGGAAACCACTCCACTCTCCTGGCCCAATGCCAATCTAATGAATCACCACATTATGGAAAAATGAAATAATTCACAGCATTTTAAATTACATTTTTCTAATAAATCATATTTCATTATACATTGGCACATTAGCTTTGATTTTCCAGATCCAAGGGGTTCACAGAGTGGCTTGAGGTGTGAAGAGGAGGACGCGCTGGCCTGGCCAAAATTTCTGCCTTAGGCTTTGACTTCTCTTTAAAATAGGCTCCCTGCGTAAGAAGAGCATATGCAGAGAGCAAGGCCTCATTGCTGGTTGACTGCCATCAAGAAAATTGGGCCAACCAGTAGATCTTAAAGAGCTGCAGCTACTGCCTTATTAGAGAGCCTCTTTCTACAGGAGTTTGGAGCTGCAGTACACTGGTTGGAGTTGTTGAGAAGATGACCGTGGCAAAGATGCCACCTTTTAGTCCTGGTCCTTTGGAAGTGCTGGTGAAAGAGCTGAG
Organism: Squalus acanthias; assembly: GCA_030390025.1. Taxonomy (NCBI): domain Eukaryota; kingdom Metazoa; phylum Chordata; class Chondrichthyes; order Squaliformes; family Squalidae; genus Squalus; species Squalus acanthias. Next base: position 48,851,645 of record CM059428.1, on the reverse strand, counting down.
CGAGTGAGGGTTTCCCCTTTTGAGGCAAAAGGCTTCCCCCTCAAAAAAAACCAGCAAGTCAATGTTATGTTCCAGGTCAGACTGATCTGGAAGAAAATTAGTAACAAATTTGATGGCAAACTTACACTTGCATGCATACTCAGCCTTCATTTCAAGGTGAGGCCCCAGTGTAACTGTCCATTTGTGTGGCCCTCCGGGAGACTATGTGCAAAGATTGCTATGCTACTTTGTTTTCTAGAAGCATCATGGTACATAGACACAGAGGCACACGATTTCCTTACACAGAGCTCTTCACAGGCCACCCAGGAAAAGTATCATGCAAATTACTGGGATAGTCTGGTCCATGAGCTGTTTCCATCATTTAGTCACAAACTAATGTATTCAGCAATGTGCTACAAGCCAAGGCTGCCCACAGCAATTAACAAGGACAGGCATCCTAAAGCAGCGGGCCGCCTATGAGAAGATGGCAGTCACCCGATGTGGCCAGACAACTGTGGAGGGCATTGGGCAGTGACGAGGTTTCAGTCGATGATGGCACCACATAAACAAATATCCTTTGTTTGTTATGACCCTTTATATTGTCACTGCCTTACCCTAACACCAGCACAGATACTAGCATCCCAGAAAGTGCTTAGTGAGTTGAAGGAAGGGATACTGGATGAAGCACAATGTACAAGTGAGGAGAAGCAAGGTGCGGTGGCAGGAGAGGAAAACAAGAACATAAGAATTAGGAGCAGGAGTAGGGCATACAGTCCCTCGAGCCTGCTCCGTCATTCAATAAGATCATGGCTGATCTTCAACCTCAACTTCACTTTCACGCCCCTTCTCCATATCCCTTGATTCCCCTCGAGTCCAAAAATCTATCTATTTCAGCCTTGAATATACTCTCCACAGCCCTTTGGGGTAGAGAATTCCAAAGATTCAAAACGCTCTGTGTGAAGAAATTCCTCCTCATCTCAGTCTTAAATGGCCGACCCCTTATCCTGAGACTACGTCCCCTAGTTCTAGACTCTCCAGCCAGAGGAAACAACCTCTCAGCATCTACCCTGTCAATCCCCCTCAGAATCTTATATGTTTCAATCAGATCACCTCTCATTTGTCTAAACTCCAGAGAGTATAGGCCCAATCTACTCAATCTCTCCTCATAGGACAAACCTTTCATCCCGGGAATCAATCTAGTGAACCTTTGTTGCACCGCCTCTAAGGCAAGTATATCCTTCCTCAGATAAGGAGACCAAAACTGTTCACAGTACCCCAGGTGTTGTCTCACCAAACCCCTGTACAATTGTAGTAAGATTTCCTTACTCTTGTACTCCAACCCCCTTGCAATAAAGACAACATGCCATTTGCCTTCCTATTTGCTTGCTGTACTTGCATGCTAACTGTGTGGCCGGGCTTTTCCTTACTTCGGCGGGTCTGGGGCGGGCAATGTCGGTGGCGGTTCGCGACCCTCCTGCTGGCTCCATCCCGCTGTCCAAAATGAATTTACGATGATGGGACTTGTTAAGCCCGCCCAGCGCGTTTCCCGGGCCAATTAGAGGAAGCGGGTCTGGTGACCTCATTCATGATGCGTCATCAGCCGGTTTCCTTAAAGGGACCATGGCCAACTTTCTTTTGACATTTGTGCTGTTAGTGTTTTACAGCATTGAAGTGCTGCAAACGCTGACAATGACTGCACAGAGGAACAGGGCTGCAGCCAGGTTCTCCCATGACTCCCTCCATATACTTATGGAGGAAGTCAGAGTACGCAGGGAGGTCCTCTTCCCTTCCCATGGGTGGAAGAGACCTCCCCAGGAGACCAAAACAGCCTGGTTGCACATTGCACAGGAGGACACAAGCAGGGATGTGGTCAGGAGGACCTGGGTGCAGTGGTGGAAACGTTTCAATGATTTCAGTAGATCACGAAACGTTAGTACAAAGCCACACTCAACCTCATCCTGCTGTGCCTCTCATCACATCCCCATCACTCTGTCTTCCCTACCCTACTCCTGCACATCCTTACTCACAACAACTTACCTTGCACCTCCATCCATCCCTCTCTATCTACATTATTACATCCCCATCTCACTAGCCACCCCTCACACTCACCCTCATCCTAGTGCAATCATACCAATAAACAACACACAAGGGTAGCCACTTGGGTGTTTATCTAATGTTTATGTAAAGTTTCTATTAATGTGCTGTCAAACATTGAAATCTTTATTTTCAACACCTTCCAGTCTTGAACAGATTTGTGTGCACCTTTGGAAGTGGCTTAGTGAGTTGTAGTGAATGTTGAGACATAATGGTAGCCCCCGCAATGGTGATGAGTGTGAAAGGAATGGCTTGGGCATTGTAGGGATGCTTTATGGTGTTGGTGTGGGGTGGTGCCAACCTGGCACATCATGTGGCAGCCAGGGTGTACAGCGTCAAGTGAAGTAAATCTGGCCATGGTGAGGCCATCCCTGGCCTCTCGGGCAGCAATGTGCTCGGGTGCTGATGCCCTTTGTCCTGTGCAGCATTAGGTAATTGCGGAGAAGGTTGATGTTGTTGTTGGTGCTGCTGGTGTGCCTGGTGCTGCTGGTGTTGGGGCTCATCGTGTTCCGATTCTGAGGACCAAGGTGAGACAGTATAAATGGCACCCATGCTAATGGAATAGATGGCAGGTGAAGTACAGATGACAGAGGCAATCTGTCAATGGTGAGAGAGGTAATGAGGTGAGACTGGATGGAGACTTGTGGAAAGACTTGAAGAATCCTGAATCTGTTGTGGAAATGCAGTGAGGAACAATTTGTGGCTGAGGAAAGTGATCTCTGTCAGGTGGGAGCTTTTACTGTACATTTGAAGCTGCCAAGTAATCAGCTTGAGCAATGGCCACTGAACTCCCGCCTTAGGTTGACAGACGTGGTCACTGAACAGCGTGGTTCCCATGCCCATGAAGTTAAAGTTAAAAAGTAAGTTAAAAAAGTCTGTTAAGGGTCTGGCAGGTACATTATAATTAGTTTAATTGGGTCCCCCGCTGTTGTCTGTTGGGTCTGCTCAGACCCAACATTGGGAAAGGCGCATTGCGGCGGGTTAACAGCGAGTTCCCGACCCGCTGTCAAAAAAAACACTTTCCCACCTGACTCGCCACCAATCCCGCCCACGAACTCCCCGGAAAATTCCAGCCTCTGTGTTTCCTGTACGAGGACACCTAAATCTCTCTGATCACCAACATTTAATAGTTCCTCACCACTTAAAAAATATTCTGTTTTTCTATTCTTCCTACCAAAGTGAATAACCTCACATTTCCCCACATTGAACTCTATTTGCCACCTTATTGCCCACTCACTTAACCTGTCTATATCCCTTTGCAGGCTCTTTGTGTCCTCCTCACAGCTTACTTTCCCACCTAGCTTTGTAGCATCAGCAAACTTAGATATATTACCTCGGTCCCTTCATCTAAGTCATTAATATAAATTGTAAATAGCTGAGGCCCAAGCACTGATCCTTGCGGCACTCCACTAGCTACAGCCTGCCAACCTGAAAATGACCCATTTATCTCGACTCTCTGTTTCCTGTCCGGTAACCAATCCTCTATCCATCCTATTATAATACCCGCAACCCCATGAGCCCTTATCTTGCATAACAACCTTTTATGTGGCACCTTATTGAATGCCTTTTGGAAATCCAAGTATGCTGTATCTGCTGGTTCTCTTTATCTACCCTGCTAGTTACATCCTCAAAAAACTCTAATAAATTTGTTAAATATGATTTCCCTTTCATAAAACTATGTTGACTCTACCTTATCATATTATGATTTTCTAAATGGCCTGTTACCACTTCCTTAATAATAGATTCCAGCATTTTCCTGACAACTGATGTCAGGCTAACTGGCCTGTAGTTCCCTGTTTTCTCTCTCCCTCTTTTCTTGAATAGCAGGGTTACATTTCCTACCTTCCAATCCACTGGAACCATTTTAGAATCTGGGGAATTTTGGAAGATCACAACCAATGCATCCACTATCTCTGTAGCCACCTCTTTTAGAACCCTAGGATGTAGGCCATCTGGTCATGGGGATTTGTCGGCTTTTGGTTCCATTAGTTTCTGCAGTACTTTTCCTCTATTGGTCTTAATTATTTTAAGTTCCTCACTCTTAGCCATTGGTTTCTCACTATTTTGGTATGTTTTTTGTGTCTTCTACTGTGAAGACAGATACAAAATATTTGTTTAAAGTCTTGCCATTTCCTTATACCCATTATAATTTCTCCTGCCTCAGCCTGTAAGGGACCAACACATACTTTCTTCCTTTTTACATACTAGTAGAAGCTCTTAAAATCTGTTTTTGATTTCTTGCTAGTTTACTCTCATATTCTATTTTCTCCCTTTTTATCACTGTTTGGTCATCCTTTGCTGGTTTCTAATCTCTCCCAATCCTCAGGCTAACTAGTATTCTTCGCAACATTATAAGCCTCTTCTTTTAATCTAATACTATCCTTAACTTCTTTAGTTAGCCATGGATGGATCACTTTTCCTGTGGAGTTTTTATTTCTCAATGGATTGTATATTTGTTGAGAATTTTGGTATATTTCTTTAAATGTTTGCCACTGCTTATCTACTGTCACACTTTTTAATCTAATTTCCCAATCTACTTTAGCCAACTCGCCCCTCATACCTATGTAATTGGCTTTATTTAAGTTTAAGACTCTAATTTCGGACTTAAGTATTTCACTCTCAAACCCAATGTGAAATTCTATCATATTATGATCACTTTTCCCCAGAGGATCCTTTACTATGAGATTACTAATTAACCCTGTCTCATTACACAATACAAGATCTAAAATAGCCTGTTCCCTGATTGGTTCCATGACGTATTGTTCTAGGAAACTGTCTCGAATGCCTTCCATGAACTCGTCCTCCAGACTATCTTTGCCAATTTGATTTGCCCAGTCTATATGAAGATTAAAGTCCCCCAAGATTATTTTATTACCTTTGTTACAAGCTCCTATTATTTCTTGATTAATGTTCTCTCCAACAGTATAGCAATTGTTAGGGGGGCTATAAACTACTCCCACCAGTGTTTTCTGCCCCTTGTTATTTCATACCTTCAGCCATACTGATTCTACTTCCTGATCTTCCAAGCCAAGATCCTTTCTCACTACTGTCCTTATGTCTTCCTTTATTATCAGGGCTACCCCCTCCTTTTCCATTCTGCCTGTCTTTTCAAAATGTCAAGTATCAGGAATATTTAGTTCCCAACCTTGGTCACTTTGCAACCACATCAAACCCATTTATCTCTATTTGTGCCATTAATTTGTCTATCTTGTTACGAATGTTTTGTGCATTCAAATAAAAAAGATTAACCAGCTGCCCAGGCGCAAGCCTATGCAGTCGCCAGCAGTATAAGGAAGAGATTGTTATCCTATTAGGGCTGTCTTTAGAAGCGAGTTAATGCAGGAGCAGAAAGCTTTCAGAACATCCCTTGAGTCTCAGATCAGCAGCTCTAAGAAGCTATCAGAGAATATGCAGCAGTTTACCTCTGATATTGCTGTAGTTCTGTTGGAGGGATTTATTCAAATACAGAGTACCATGGAGCAAGCGATATGATGTTACTGGTATCATTGAGACCTTGAGGCACCCAGTTACAAATGACTGTAACTGCCAGGTTTGATCAACCAGGTGACCCTGTAGAATGAGCAGAGACAGTGGTTTTCACCCACATTGGAGACACCCTACAGATGGCTCTCATGCAGACCAGTCAGCTGGAAGGCTTAGACCCCAAGGGTTTGACAGGGGAGAGTTCCCATAGAGTGGCCTCTGTTCAAGGAGTTTGTGCAAATTCCCCTTCCAGCCAATCCTCTCAAAGTATTCAGAAAACAGGCAGACACTTGGCGGCAACAGAATCAGTAGATGTGGCTTCAGCTTTTACAGGGCTAGTATATGATCTTGCCGTCAGACAATGCAGTCCACAACCATCCCAACAGGGCTGCACCTCTCCTCACGAACCTGCCAGTTGATCTTCCCACTTGGGTGCAATTTGGCACAGTCTAAGATGAAGGAAGAAAGGAAGAATTTGCATTTATATAGCGCCTTTTGTGACCTCAGCATGTCCCAAAGTGCTTCATAGCCAAGGAAGTACTTTAGAAGATGTTTCCACTTGTGGAGGAATCCCAAAACTAGGGGCCATAAGATAGTCACTAATGAATCTAATAGGGAATTCAGGAGAAATGTCTTTACTCAGAGAATGGTTAGAATGTGGAACTCGCTACCACAAGGAGTAGTTGAGGTGAATAGCATAGATGCATTTAAGGGAAAGCTAGACATGAAGGAGAAAGGAATAGAAGGTTATGCTGATAGGGTTAGATGAAGAAGGGGTGGGAGGAGTCTCGTGTGGAGCATAAACACTGGCATGGACCAGTTGGGCCGAATGACCTGTTTCTGTGCTGTACATTCTATGTATTCTATGTAACAGGCTCAGGGAACATGGGTTACATGTAAGGAGACTGCTGTATATCCACTTTATTTTAATCCTTGGTTGCATTTGGTGTACTTTTTGCAATGGTTGTTTGATCAGATATTATGGGGCAGGACCAAAGCAATTCAACCTGACTGGATGGAAGGTGTGCCATCTTTATGGAGGTTAACATAAGAACATAAGAAATAGGAGCAGGAGTAGGCCATTTGGCCCTTCGAGCCTGCTCCACCATTCAATAAGATCATGGTGATCTTCTACCTTGTCTACACTGGGCTCACTGGGCCTGATATTGTGGCGAGCCACTCTCCCCCAGGCCACCCGGAGGGGCCAGTGATCAGGGACATTAACACGCTCAATCATACATTGTCTACACTAGGCTCACTGGGCCTGATATTGTGGCGAGCCACTCTCCCCCAGGCCACTCGGAGGGGCCAGTGATCAGGGACATTAACACGCTCAATCATACATTGTCTACACTAGGCTCCCTGGGTCTGATATTGTGGCGAGCCGCTCTCCCCCGGGCCGGGACGCCCGTGGGGCCGATGATTGGGGACATTCACACGCTCACCCAAACACTGTCTACACTGGGCACAACTGATCTCCTAAAAGCCCGCCATTCAATCTGCAGGTCCCAAAGTGGACTAATGGAGAATAAATGAGTCATGGCTGTTCCCTGGGAAATAAGCATTGACATACAGGATTATACTTCTGCAGTCACTAGTCGTCTGCACATTTATAGAGTGGAAGCACGAACGAACCTGAACGAACTGGCATTTATATAACGCCTTTCACGACCTCAGGATGTCCCACAGCTCTTTACTTTTGAAGTGTAGACACTGTTGTAATGTAGGAAATGCAGCAGCCAATTTGTGCACAGCAAGCTCCCACAACCAGCAATGTGATAATGATCAGATAATAGCCTAGAAATTTGTAGTGTTTGCGCTGTCCGTTAAGGCCCGTTTTGGCAAAAAAAAATGGCAGCCACCTCACTTCTGCCTGCCTCTGGTGCGGCACATGGCATCCACCATTTTGGTAAGGGCCATAGCACTGCCGTTGGCAGCGCTGGCCCCTGAAATGTAAATGAGCAGAGAGTGACGTCAGTTGACGTGTAACGCCAACTTGACGCCACGTCTACAAACTTCGATCTGTTCACTCTGTTTAACGCCGGGTCCTAAGCACGCTCAGAGAAGCGTGCGTGAAGCAGCCCTGCAGAGATGCTGTCAGCGCTTCTTAAAGGGACAGACACATCTTTCAAGTAAGTTTGAATTTAAGCTTTTGGACATTTTTTATATTTATTGAAGTAGTGGCAACAGACGTTATAAGTTTTTAAAGTGTGCAGGGAGTGCTACTGGATGCTTGCAAGGCTTCAGATGGTAAAGGAAGGCCTCTGAGAAGACAGAAAATGCTAGAAATACTCAGCAGGTCAGGCAGCATCCGTGGAGAGAGAAACAGAGTTCACATCTCAGGCCTGACCTGCTGAATGTTTACAGCATTTTCTGCTTTTATTTCAGATTACCAGCATCCGCTCACTGAAGGAAGAGGAAGATGCAGAAGAGGAAGACATGGAACAGGAGGAAGCAGAAGAGGAGAAGCAGAAGAGGAGGAAACAGAAGGAAGGTTGCCACCCAGACAGCCACTTTCTGGCCGAGATAGCCAGGATGGAATCATCCACCTGCGGTGCCATTGACCACAACCCCAATTCCCCTTTCAACATTTGTCCCACACCTCACCTTCCCTCTGTTACTGACCATCACTGGCCACAATGCTGAAATAAAAGCCACCACAAAGCCAACCTTCCAATCCAACTTTATACATCTATCCATCCAATATGACATCAAGAAATCAACTAATCACCCTCCCGTAGTGACTGTCTTGTGTGTGTCTTTGCCTATCCTACTGATGCCATGCAGTGCTACCCCAGTGGCTGCTGCATGGCTGGTGGAAGGCTGATGACTTTCAGTGGGGGATACTGCAAATGGCCTTGCAGGATGACCTGAAGGAGCTGGTGGCTGGGAGTGTGAAATCGAGCGATGGTGTTTCTTCTTCTTCTTCCTCACTCTCCTCGCCCTCTTCTTGGTCAACCACTGGCTGGGCAGGCTGGATTTCTTGGGTATGTGAAATGAGGAAGGCACAAGGGTAGAGTTGTGGTGAGGGGAGGGTGGGAAAGCAAGAGGTGCATGCTTACACCATGTGTGCCTTGTAAATCAGAAGATATTATGGGATGAGGGGGAAGTGGGATGTGAGAAAGAGGATAACGTATAAGGATACCAGCATCTTGTATCCTTTCAGCCCTGCTGCTGGCCAAGGGCTCAGCCATGCCCCTGCCAAGAATGGCCAGCACTGTCTCCTCCAAGGGAGTGAGGTGAAGCTAGTAATGGGAGGTGTGCTTCGTGTTTGGTACAGATGGTTGGTAGGTGAGTGATGGGGGGGTGCGGGGAGGGGGTCATGCAATGAGCAATGTGTGAGGCTAGTGGTGCAGTTGGTAGGAGATGGCTTTTGAAGTTGGATTCACTGACCTTGACCACTGGTCTGAGGTCATGAAACTTCTTTGGGCACTGGAGCCAGGTTGTGTGGGCGACACTGCCCGTGGGTAGAGGACCTCTCTTGCAGTGTTGACCCCCTGCACAAAGCTGAAATGCTGCGTGCAAGACTCTGGGTGCCCCTTCCCTGGCTTGTTGAGCCATTTGTGTTAGTGCTAAAGCACTTTTCCCATTTTTTTAGGTGTGGCAGGCAGTTCAGCTTTAAGAGCTGAAAACTGCCATTTGGGAATTTTATTTTATGTTTTATTTTTTTTTAGAAGGCATTTCACCTTTAAGGGACCAACACTGCTTTCTAAAATGACAGCCTTGCTTTAAGACAACGCTACTGTTGCTCCAGGGACACTACGGCCACGCTACATTGGGCCTCCTGCTGAGAATACCGCTGGAAAACCAGTCTTGCACGGTAGGTTTTGCACTGTGCTAATTTAAATTAGAAGGCAGCACCTGTGCTGTTATTTTGGATGGCCGTTAACTTCGGCCCCCGGTGGCACCAACAGGTTTCCGGCCTACTCCAATTTCTAGGCCACTTTGTTTTTAGTGATGTTGATTGAGAGATAAATATTGGCCTGCTCTTCTTCGAAATAGTGGCTTGGGGATCTTTTCCATCCACAGAGAGCAGTTTAACATCCCATCCCAAAGACAGCACAAAGGCAAGTGTGCTACCAACTGAGCCACGGCTGGTGCTTCCAGTTGTATAAAGCTCTGTTTAGACCGCATCTGGAGTACTGCGTTCAGCTCAGGGGACTGCACCTCAGGAAGCATATATTGGCCTTGTGGATGGTGGGATACAGCGCAGATTCACCAGACCGATACCAGTGCTAAAAGGGTTACATTATGAGGGCAGATTGCATAGACTTGGCTTGTACTCCCTTGATTCTAGAAGATGAAGGGGTGAACTAATTGAGGTGATTAAAAGGTTTGAAAGGGTAGATAGAGAGAAACTATATCCTCTGGTGGGAAATCTGGAATGAGGGGTATAACCTTAAAATTAGAGCTAGGCCATTCAGGGGTGATGTCAGGAAACACTTCTTCACACAAACGGTAGTGGAAATCTGGAACACTCTTCCCCAAAATACTGTTGAAAATTTCAGAACTGAGATTTATAGATTTTGTGAGGTAAGGGTATTAAAGGATATGGAAAGGGGGCGCTACCTTCGCTGGGGTGCTAATTTTAGCGCCCCGAAAAAGTTAGCGCCCCCGCGGCCGGTTCTCCCAGGTAGCACCACGTGTCTCTCTTGAGGCGCTGCGAGGCTATACCGTACTGCAGGCCTTCCTCCCCTTCTTAAAGGGGAGGGGCCTGGCGCAGCGTGTCCCGGCGCCCAGCTGGGCCACCAGGGATCGAGAGTGCCGGCAAACGAGCCCAGCACTCAAGAGGGGTGCCAGGCTCACGGAGAGCAGCCGGCACCCCATGGGAGGACTTCACGGGGGCCGGGGACAGCAACGGGGGCAGGTGTTGGCAGGCGGCCAGCAACAAAAATGACCACCCGCCACCTTCCCTTTAACTAGCGCCGCCCCGGCCTGAATTTCGCAGGAGTCATTAGCAGTGCCGCGCCCAGGCGCTAGTTGATTTGCGCCCCCCCGTTAACGCCCTCTTAGGGCGCTAACGGGAGGCGCAAATCAACTGAATTTAGCTCCCCTGGAACCTAGGCAGGTAAATGGAGTTAAGATACAGATGAGCCATGATCTAATTGATTGGCGAAACAGGCTCGAGAGGCTGAATAACCTACTCCTGTTTCTATGTTCGTAGCATTGTAAAAGCAATTCAAAATAAAATTCCACCAGTTGTAGTCTTATTTTTGGAATTTAACAAAGCAAAAACAACAAAGTTGGCCTCACCGGAAGCAACTTTTGGTGTATGTTTGAATTCCTCCAATCAGGTTTCCTCCCCTGCCACACTAGCGAAATGGCTCTCATCAAAGTCACAAATGACATCCTATGTGACTGTGACCATGGTAAACTATCCCTCCTCATCCTTCTCGACCTGTCTGCAGCCTTTAACATGGTTGACCACACCACCCTCCTCCAAAAACTCTCCTCCATTGTTCAGTTGGGTGGGACTGCACTCGCCTGGTTCCATTCTTATCTATCCAGTCATAGCCAGAGAATCACCTGCAATGTCTTTTCGTCCCATTCCCGCACCATTACCTCTGGTGTCCCCTAAGGATCTATCCTTGGCACCCTCCTATTTCTCATCTACATGCTGCCCCTCGGCGACATCATCTGAAAACACATCAGGTTCCACATGTACGCTGACGACACCGAGCGCTACCTCACCACCACCTCTCTCGACCCTTCCACTGTCTCTAAATTGTCAGACTGCCTGTCGGACATCCAGTACTGGATGAATGGAAATTTCCTTCAACTTAATATTGGGAAGACCAAAGTCATTTTCTTCGGTCCCTGCTATGAACTCCATTCCCTAGCCACCTACTCCATCCCTCTCCCTGGCAACTGTCTGAGGCTGAACCACACTGTTCGCAACCTTGGTGTTGTACTTGACCCCGAGATGAGCTTCTGATCACATATCCGCGCCATCACTAAGACCGCTAACTTCCATCTCCGTAACATCACCTGACTCCACTCCTGCCTCAGCTCATCTGCTGCTGAAACCCTCATCCATACCTTTGTTACCTCTAGACTTGACTATTGCTATTGACAATGCACTCCTGGCTGGCCTCTCATGTTCTACCCTCTGTAAAGGCTATGGGCCCCGACAACATCCTGGCTGTCATGCTGAAGACTTGTGCTCCAGAACTAGCCGTGCCTCTAGCCAAGCTGTTCCAGTACAGCTACAACACTGGCATCTATCCGACAATGTGGAAAACTGCCCAGGTATGTCCTGTCCAAAAAAAGCAGGACAAATCCAATCCGGCCAATTACCGTCCCATCAGTCTACTCTCAATCATCAGCAAAGTGATGGAAGGTGTCATCGACAGTGCTATCAAGCAGCACTTACTGACCAATAACCTGCTCACTGATGCCCAGTTTGGGTTCCGGCAAGACCACTCGGCTCCAGACCTCATTACAGCCTTGGTCCAAACATGGACAAAGGAGCTGAATTCCAGAGGTGAGGTGAGAGTGATTGCCCTTGACATTCAGGCAGTATTTGACCAAGTGTGGCATCAAGGAGCCCTAGTAAAATTGAAGTCAATGGGAATCGGGGGGAAAACTCTCCACTGGCTGGAGTCATACCTAGCACAAAGGAAGATGGTTGTGGTGATTGAAGGTCAATCATCACAGACCCAAGACATTGCTGCAGGAGTTCCTCAGGGCAGTGTCCTAGTTTCAACCATCTTCAGCTGCTTCATCAATGACCTTCCCTCCAACATAAGGTCAGAAATGGGGATGTTCGCTGATGACTGCACAGTGTTCAGCGCCATTCACAACACCTCAGATAATGAAGCATTCCATGCCCGCATGCAACAAGACCTGGGCGACGTTCAGACTTGGGCTGATAAGTGGCAGGTAACATTCGCGCCACACAAGTGCCAGGCAATGACTATCTCCAACAAGTGAGAGTCGAACCACCTCCCCTTGACATTCAACGGCATCACAATTGCCGAATCCCTCATCATCAACATCCTGGAGGTCACCATTGACCAGAAACTTAACTGGACCAGCCACATAAATACTGTGGCAACAAGAGCAGGTCAGAGGCTAGGTATTCTGCGGCGAGTGTCTCACCTCCTGACTCTCCAAAGCCTTTCCACCATCTGCAAGGCACAAGTAAGGAATGTGATGGAATACTCTCCACTTGCCTCCAACAACACTCAAGAAGCTTGGCACCATCCAGGACAAAGCAGCCCGCTTGATTGGCACCCCATCTACCACCTTAAACATTCACTCCCTTCACCACCGGCGTACTGTGGCTGCAGTGTATACCATCTACAAGATGCACTGTAGCAACTCGTCAAGGCTTCTTCGCCAGCAACTCCCAAACCCATGATCTCTTCCACCTAGAAGGACAAGGGAAGCAGGCGCATGGGAACACCACCACCTCCAAGTTCCCCTCCAGGTCACGCACCATCCTGACTTGGAAATATATCGCTGATCCTTCATCGTCGCTGGTTCAAAATCCTGGAACTCCCTACCTAACAGCACCGTGGGTGTACCTTCACCACACGGACTGCAGCTCACCACCACCTTCTCAAGGGTAATTAGGGATGGGCAATTAATTGCTGGCCTTGGCAGCGATGCCCACACCCCATAAAAACAAATGTTAAAAAAACTTGAGGCCATCCAAAACTCTGCTGTCCGTGTCCTAACTTGCACCAAGTCCCGTTCACCCATCACCCCTGTGCCCGCTGACCTACATTGGCTCCTGGTTAAGCAATGCCTTGATTTTAAAATTCTCATCCTTCTTTCCAAACCCCACCATGTCTTCACCCCTCCCTATCTCTGTAACCTCCTCCAGCCCTACAAGCATTTGCGATATCTGCGCTCCTCCAATTCTGGCCTCTTGTGCATTTTCGATTTTAATTCCTCCACCATTGGCAGCCGTCCCTTCAGCTGCCGAGGTCCTAAGCTCTGGAATTCCCTCCCTAAACCTCTCCAACTCTCTACCTCTCTTTCCTCCTTTAAGACGCTCCTTAAAACCTACCTCTTTGACCAAGCTTTTGGTCACCTGTCCTAATATCTCCTTATGTGGCTCGGTGTCAGATTTTGTTTGATAACGCTCCTGTGAAGCTCCCTGGGACGTTTTAAAACTGATGGAGGTGCTACCCCTGATGAACATAGCCTCTGATGCATTTGCTTACAGCTGACTAGCTGATTTGGTTGCTGTCCCCTGCTGTGGCCTGGAAGAATCCTGACATAAGGAATGTAAAGGCTACCGTGTCCTTCACAAGGACAGGTAGTTTTGTTGCAGGTAGTCTGCAAATCTGCAAGTGGTATCGCTTTTTCACTGCCTCTCTGGTGAAGCAGAGCTGCTGCAAAGAAAAGTTCCTCCTCAGACATCCAGAGGTATGACGGGTGGTGGCTATTCACTTGATTCCTGGGATACTGGTGAATGTGAATGTAGCCCCGAAGGCACCTTTGCATCTGAAGATGTTGTGCCCTCACAAATTGGTCCTCTTCATCCATGGTCACAGAGCACTTGGCCTCACTTGGAAGAGCAGCTGTAATCTCCAGGACTGCAGCCAAGTGAGGCTTACAGAGTTTCCCTTTTCTGTCAAAATGACCAAAATTGGAGCCTTCACAAATATGCAAGATGTCCGATGCAGGTAGGCAGAATTGCTCGGACAGAAAACTCAGTCAGGATAATCGCTGCAATACAGACTGCAGCAAGCCAGCTTTAAGATAAGCTACAATGAAAACACTGCATCTAAATAATACAGATAAGCAGCTCATTGGGCCCGAGCCTTGCTCAAAGTCAAAAAATACATAGGTTCAGAATTTCCTCAGGGATTGTCCCAATCTCTTGCTGTAACTTCAGCGGGAGATCAGCAAATCCCCTAGAGACGTGGCACGAATGGCCATCTTTCACTTTCTCTCTAGGGGTGGCACCGATCTCCCACCGAAGTTATGGCAGGAGGTCCCCCAGGAGAATATCAGGAAATCAGGCACAGGAAGAATATGAGTGTAATGTATTATCACATGGTTTGTCACATGGTTTAGTATGAGCATGCTCAGTTCACTCTGGCCTAGTAAAGCAAGCTCATGAACTAGCAACTGGTGTCTCTGTCTTTCATTTGTTCTACCCACATATATTATATTTTGGTGATGAGGATGGGATCACAAAGCTATTTTTAGGGATCATGGAAGGACACAATGTTCAACCTTCGAGTGGAAAAGTTTAAGGTGAATTTGTGACACCTAAACGGAATTTTTGTGATGTTTTACTGTTAACGCTGATGCAGAATCATCTGTGCTTCACCTTTGTGTGTATGTATACACAGCAACAGCGGCGTTGATTCTCACAGGTACACAGGTAGTGTGCACAGTCACTGTTCGACGGGATCGGGACAATCATGGCTGTGCCTATGGGATTCATAGGAAGCCTCGGCATGTATGACCGAGCTCGCGAACCATTCAGTCTTACATTGAGTGGATGGAGATGTTATTTAGGGCCAATAACATTATTGAGACCGAAGGCGCAGATGAGAATGTTCAAGCTCAAAATAAAGTCATTCGTGAACGTAAAAATGCAATTTTTCTAACGGAGATTGGGCCAGATGTCTATGGAACATTGACAAACCTACTCGCGCCAGGGAAAGCGAAGGATGTGTCGTTTGAAGACATTGTTGAGAAACTTGAGGACCATTTCAACCCAAAGCCTTTAGAAATAGCAGAGAGCTATAAGTTTGGTACCAGAAACCAAAAACAAAGTGAAACCATCAGTGTGTAAATTGTAGCTCTAAAAACCTGTCTTTGCATTGTAACTTCAGCACATTTTTGGATCATGCGTTGCGAGATAAGTTTGTGTGTGGACTGGTGGATGAGCGCACACAGTCCAAGTTACTGAACACTCCGAACCTAACGTTTGACATAGTATGCAAAATTGCCCTATCTATGGAGATGGCATCTAAGAATGCTAGGGAGCTCCGTCCAACTCAAGTGACTAGTGTAGCTGAGGTCTATAGTCACAAAGCCACCGCCGAACCTAAAGCTGTGAGACCAAGTCAAAAGCATGTCAGTGAGAGCAGTTCAGTGAATTGTTATCGCTGCAATGGAAATCACTCACCACAGACCTGCCAATACAGAAATGCAAAGTGTTTTCACTGCCAGAAGCAAGGCCATATTTTAACAGCTTGCAAAGCTAGATCGAAAGCAGGAAGTAAGAACCATTCTAGTGGCAATGCAAAGCAGCGACAACAAAAGGGAGGAATTCACAATATTGAAGTGAACACACCTGATTTTGAAGAACTAGGCATCTACAGTATCTATGCCACCAGTAGCAACGCTAGCAGTCGTGAGAAAGACTTCCGTACAAAACTTTTGATCAATGGCCAATATATTGATATGTGTATCGACACAGCGGCGGACTGCTCTATCATGAGTAAGGACACACAAGAGATATTTAATCAAATACCACTTACAAAGAGTACCGTAGAGTTAAAAACCTACTCTGGAGAAATCCTAGAGACATGTGGACAAATGGAATGTACAGTTCAGCACAATGGCCAGTCAGTAAAGCTGCCTATTATTGTAGCGAGCTACAACAGGACAACCCTCATGGCCAAAGACTGGTTGAGAAAGTTGAAACTAGAGTGGAAAAACATCCTCGGTATAGATGCTTCAAAGAAGCGACTCGACACAATGCTGAACAAGTACAAAAGCATGTTCACAGACAGTTATGAGGGCATCACTGGGTATGATGCATAAGGGCATCACTGGGTATGACGCGAATATCCGCATCTAGCCCAATGCGAAGCCTGTCTATTGTAAGGCAAGGCCGGTCCCCTATGCGTTGAAAAGTCAGGTGGAGGAAGAGCTAGAGAAACTGAGAGAGAACGGAGTGCTAGTAAAAACTGACAGAAGTGAATGGGCTATCCCGATTGTGATAGTGTCCAAAGCAGACAAAACTATGCTTGTGCGTTGACTACAAAATTACTATCAACCAAGCAGTTGACGATGAACAGTACCCGTTACCTACATTGCAAGATTTGTATGCAACACTCTCTGGGTCAAAGGTTTTCTCCAAGCTTGACCTGTCGTACGCTTACGCTCAACTGAATGTTGACAAAGAGAGTCAACAGTATCTCACTATCAACACACACAAGGGACTGTACTCATACACCAAGCTGCCATATGGTGTAAAGTCCTCCCCCAAAATCTTCCAGGCTATGATGGATAAGATATTGCAAGGAATTCCAAATTACTTATGCAATCAGGATGATGTGCTGATTGCAACAAGCAGCAAGGAATAAAATCTAGAAGTGTTAGAGTTAGTGCTTCAAAGGTTGAATTTCCACAATGTAAAATTGAAAAGGAGCAAATGTGCTTTTGTGCAGCCCGAGATTGTGTACCTTGGTCTGAAAGTTGATACAAATGGTTTGCAACCAGTTAAGGAAAAGGTTGTTGCTGTCATCAATGCTCCAAAGCCACAGAACGTGTCTGAGTTAAGATCTTTCCTTGGAATGGTCCAGTACTACGCACGTTTCTTACCTGAGTTAGCGACCATGTTAGCTCCATTGCATGAGTTCCTCAAGAAGGATGTCCAGTGGAAGTGGACAAAAGCGCAACAGGAAGCTTACGACGCTTGCAAGAGAAGTCTTTCTAGCGATGCTCTACTTGTGCACTACGACACAGAGCGTGAGCTTAAGTTAGTGTGTGATGCTTCTAGCTATGGTGTGGGAGCTGTCATAAGCCACGTAATGGATGACGGCCAAGAGAAACCAATCACGTTCGCATCGCGAACCCTCACAAAGAGCGAAAGAAACCGCGCAAATTGAAAAGGAAGCACTCGCCATAGTGTTTGGAATCAAGAAATTCCAACAGTTCCTGACTGGCAAAATGTTTACCCTGATAACTGATCACAAACCGCTCCTAGCAATATTGGGGCCCAAATCTGCCATCCCTGCAATGGCCGCATCAAGAATGCAATGTTGGGCAGTGTTGTTGTCACAATAGGACTACACGATTGAATATCGCACTTCAAAGCAAAACGCAATCACAGATGCTTTGTCCAGGTTGCCACATGAAGACTCGTGTGTTGGGAGTGAAGGTGAGATTTTCATGCTAGGTGCAGTTGACAAAGACTTTCCCGTGAATGCAACTGAGATTGCAAATGAGACTCAAAAGGACTTAGTACTGAAAAGAGTGTATGAAAACACCTTGAATGGATGGACTGATCAGTGTCTGGACACAGAGTTGAAACCGTCGTACTGAATTGTCTTGTGAGCAAGGTTGTATCAAGTGGGGAAACAGAGTGGTGGTACCTACTTCTTTGAGAGATAGAATTCTGGCCGAACTTCATAAGGGATCGTCAGTATGAAATCAATTGCAAGAAGTTTGGTTTACTGGCCTGGATTGGACAGTGATCTTGAATCACTTGTCAGCAAATGCAGCATTTGCCAAAATAGCAGAAACAAACCACCCAAAACTCTACTACAACCTTGGTCATGGCCAAGTAGACCTTTTCAGAGAGTACATGTAGACTTCTGTGAGAAAGCAAATGATTATTTCCTGGTACTTGTAGATAGTCACTCAAAGTGAATTGAAGTGAAACACATGGGTTCAAATACTACAACTGAACGTACCATAGATGAGTTGAGGTCTATCTTCACATGTCATGGCTTACCTGAAGAGCTTGTTTCTGACAACGGCCCTCAGTTCCATTCTGCTCTATTCCAAGAGATCATGAAACGGAACGGTATCAAACACACTCTTGTTCCACCATATCATCCAGCTTCAAACGGAGCAGCCGAAAGTTCAGTCAGAATAGTAAAAGAAGCTCTCAAAAAGCAAGTGTTGCAGGGTTGTTCGGGACTCCGCATGAAGCAACGTTTGGCAAATTTCTTGCTGAAGTACAGAACCACTCCGTACACTACAACTGGATATACCCCAGCAGAACTCTTGATGAAGAGGAGATTGAGGACACGATTGAGTCTTGTTCAACTAAATTTGGCCTCAAGAGTTGAACAGAAACAATTGAGTCAGAAATGTTATTATGACAGCAATCGGAAAGAACACAGTTTCAGACAAAACGAGTGTGTTCGTGTTCTCAGTCCCTCTGGCAAGTCGAGTTCACACAAGTGGGATATAGGAAGCGTGGTAGAGGTTGGTGGAACCAAGAGATATTTGGTTTAGATTGGTGGCAACATCCGAAGTGAACCAAGACGTAATCTTGAACCACTTGATCATGATCACATACGTGAGTTTGACTCCGTTCAGACTTCAGAAACTGAAGTACCAGGTTCAAACAAATCTGAGATAGAAACAGGATCATCTTTGAGTTTGGAACCAGAAAGAAACAGCCCTAAAATTGGTTCAACACCAAAACCTTTTGTAAGGAGATCAGGAAGGCTCCGCAAACCTATTATTAAACTGGATTTGTAGTTCATTTGTAGCATTTGTAGTTGATTTAAAAGAAACAAAAGCCAGGAGTTTTTGTTATGTGGTACATGTAATGCTGGGAAAGGTGGAACCATAGTTTTGTTGTATTTGAGAGGGGAATATGTGCATTTTTTTTTTAAGGGGAAAGCAGTGTAATGTATTATCACATGGTTTGTCACATGGTTTATCACATGGTTTAGTATGAGCAAGCTCAGTTCGCTCTGGCCTAGTAAAGCAAGCTCATGAACTAACAACTGGTGTCTCTGTCCTTCATTTGTACTACCCACATATATTACAATGGTGTACAAGGTCGGAGGTTTGATTCTCTGCTAATGAGGTTCTGTACACCACGAAGAGCCTCAGAAAATTTACCACATTGCTTCAATTGTTCATCCTCTAAACTATTTCATCTGCCTCATCATTGACTCTACAGCTTGAATATGTCCAAATGCACAGGTAGAAAATTGGTGCAATTCTATTCAAGTGTTGAATGCTATTAATGCTATTACAAGAAAGTCTTGTCAAGCTGAAGGTAGAGGAAATATAATCTACACAAGGTTATTTATGCTCCTGTACTTTCTGAAAATTATATTCATTTTACTTGTTCTTATGTCAGACTAGCTGATATTTTAATGAAATTTTCAACTCCATATTGGGAGCTGATAATGCGATGGTGGGCATCCAGTATTATCAGACATCGAGGCCTAGCTTGCATCCATTGTGCTCTGTATCCCTCAGCAAGGGGCCCAAGAGCCTGTACAAACTGTATGCCAGTCTCATTAAGGCCTCAAACATTATGGAAATGAGGGGCTTCCCTTTAATGGGATTGGAAAGGGTACTGAAGGGGAGACCCACATGGAAAATTTGTAATTTTTATCCAGGGAGGCCGTCTCATTGTAGGGCCACACCAATGTGCTACACTTTCTTTGGTCAGCCGTGGCTCAGTTGGTAGCACTCTCACCTCTGAGTCAGAAGGTTATGGGTTCAAGTTCCACTCCAGAGACTTGAGCACAAAAATCTAGGCTGACACTCCGGGGCAGTACTGAGAGGGTGCTGCACTGTTGGAGGTGCCGTCTTTCAGATGAGACATTAAACCGAGGCCCCGTCTGCTCTCTCAGATGGATGAAAAGATCCCAATGCAGTATTTCGAAGAAGAGCAGGGGAGTTATCCCCGGTGTCCTGGCCAATATTTATCCCTCACTCAATATCACTAAAACAGATTATCTGGTCATTATCACATTGCTATTTGTGGGAGCTTTCTATGTGCCAATTGGCTGCCACGTTTCCTATATTACAACAGTGACTACACTTCCAAAGGCCTTCATTGGCTGTAAAGCGCTTTGGGGCATCCTGAGGTAATGAAAGACACTATATAAATTTAGCTCTTTCTTTATTTCTTTTCAATAGCCAAATATCTGTAAGCGGACAACAACAACAACAACTTGTATTTATATGCGCCTTTAATGTAGTAAAACGTCCCAAGGCGCTTCACAGGAGTGTTATAAGACAAAAAATTTGACACCGAGCCACATAAGGAGAAATTAGGGCAGATGACCAAAAGCTTGGTCAAAGAGGTAGGTTTTAAGGAGCATCTTAAAGGAGGAAAGAGAGGTAGAGAGGCGGAGAGGTTTAGGGAGGGAATTCCAGAGCGTAGGGCCCAGGCAACTGAAGGCACGGCCACCTTGAGCGATTATAATCAGGGACACTCAAGAGGACAGAATTAGAGGAGCGCAGATATCTCGGGGGGTTGTGAGGCTGGAAGAGATTACAGAGATAGGGAGGGGCGAGGCCATGGAGGGATTTGAAAACAAGGATGAGAATTTTGAAATCGAGGCGTTGCTTAACCGGGAGCCAATGTAGGTCAGCGAGCACAGGAGTGATGGGCGAACGGGACTTGGTGCGAGTTAGGACACGGGCAGCCGAGTTTTGGATGACCTCAAGTTTACGTAGGGTAGAATGTGGGAGGCCAGCCAGGAATGCGTTGGAATAGTCAAGTCTAGAGGTAACAAAGGCATGGATGAGGGTTTCAGCAGCTGATGAGCTGAGGCAAGGGCAGAGACGGACGATGTTACGGAGGTGGAAATAGGTGGTCTTAGTTATGCCGCAGATATGTGGTCGGAAGCTCATTTCAGGGTCAAATATGACACCAAGGTTGCGAAACAGTGTGGTTCAGCCTCAGACAGATGTTAGGGAGAGGGATGGAGTCAGTGGCTAGGGAACGGAGTTTGCAGCAGGGATCGAAAGCAATGGCTTCAATCTTCCCAATATGCACCGAAGACCCCACCACATTTGGAGCCCTTCAGTGGCTGCTGGAATCCAATATTCCAGACGTTGATTCCTGTGGTGCACCCAACACTCCATGCGCTACAATCTGGAAAGCCCCAAAAATATTTAAATGAGCTGACCTGGCATTATGGTATGACGTTAACTCATCTGCACTCAAGCATGGCGAGTGGCTGATAATAGCTGCTACGTTACCTGTCCTGAGACATCAGCTCTTGTCTTGTAATACAATTTTACTCTCCATTCTTCCCTCTTTAATTATGGCTTCCTCTTCCGTGTCATTCTCCCAAGTGCATAGTTATCCATGTGCGTTGCTGTAGTGTGTACTATCTATACGATGCACTGCAGCAACTCGCCAATGCTTTTAAGCCACACCTCTCAAACCCTGTAACCTCCACCATCTAGAAGGACAAGACAGCAGGTGTATGGGAACAGTGTCAACTCCAAGTGCCCCACCATCCTGATTTGACATATATCGCCGATCCTTCATTGTTGCTGGGTCAAAATCCTGGAACTCCCTACCTAACAGCATTGTGAGTGCACCTTCACCACACGGACTGCAGCGGTTCAACAGGAAGGCGGCTCACCACCACCTTCTGAAGAGCAACTAGGGATGGGCAATAAATGCTGGCTTTGCCAATGACACCCACATCCTGAGAATGGATTTTTTTAAATGGAATCAAGGGAAAAGTTCAGGTCATAGAATTTAGAATCATACAGCACAGAAGGAGGCCATTTGGTCCAAGTCCGATGAAGGGGGTCACACCTGAAGCATTAACACAGGTTTCAGTGTCAGATGTCCATCAAGCTGCTACACATTTCCAGTTTTAATTTCAGATTTTAACACTTACATCGTCTCTTTTTAATCACAAGAAATATATCTAACAAATAAAAACATAGTCGGGGTGAATTACCGATGGTCCCTGTATGTGCACCACATGGATGTGTGCTTGCCCAAGCCAGTTAAAGGCTCCACACATCCTCCAGCTACCCGCTCACCTCTGTATCAATGATGAGCCTAGAATTAGAATGATAAACAATCTTATAGTAAGTAACTCAAACATAATTCTTGATGTAAAATATTGTGAAAAATCTCTAATCTTACAGAGTGAGAATTTCACACAGATAGCTGAAACAATTTTGAGAAATGCCCAAATGAATTGGAGAGCTGGTGTCCAGTTCCTGGAATTAATTAGTGCACAGATTATGGGCTAAGTTCCTAAGGAATGCTGAAATGCCCCATCAGGGACAAAGCTAAGGTCAGCCGCAGCATCAATTTACGGAAAATCCACTCCTATTTCAGAAAGATTTAAGTAAATCCTTGTGACATGTCTTAAAGATACCATTTGGATTAAAAAATGTGTCATTTTGGAAGTCATGGATTAACATTGTTGACCACCTACTATTAGAGCCCGGACAGGACATGTTTATGGGAGTGTGTCTGGATTTCAAAAGAGTTTTTTCCAATGATACCAATAGTCCAGTGACATTTTACTATTTGTTTTTCACCCAATAATTGGGCAATATTATTAAATTATAACATTTAACCCAATTGGATTATTTTACTGGAAAAGCCAGGAAGGGTTGACTAATGCTCTTTCAATACTGCTAAACGACCTCCATCTTGACCGCAATTTCAATGATTCTGAGTCTTTTTCAGCAAGACTTTCTTCATTCAGTTTAAGACGTTTCCCATTATAACACACCACTTGCTTAAAGCACTAGTTTGTTATTCTTTGGCCTTAATTACCAGCACAAAAAGATCCTAATGGCTTTAGCACTAATCAACACATTTGTCAAATAATGAATGTAAAGAGGTTTATTTTGGTTTGTAAAACCCACAGTAACAAGCATTAGCAGCTGGAACTATCAGTGACTGGGCACATTTTGAATTCATTTCAGCTGCAGTACTGAATGGACAGGTCATAACATCTGAGCAGTTTGGGAAAATAAACTGCTCATTACCAAAGCAGATCTGGCTAATGGACTGATCTCACAACAGGCTTTGTACCCTTGGCTGAACTGCAGGAATGTGCAGTATGGACATCTCTGCTCTAAGGAAAGTCCTTTGAAGACTAAGAAAGAGCAACAGGTCAAGCTGCAAACAATAGGAGGGTGAAAACCTCCCAGTGTTTGATTTACTGACCCTCTCCCTCTGAACATTTCTGGTGTAGCAATGCCAATTCTGTTGAAATTTCTTCAACAAATGCGAATTTCACTATCGACTTATACACTCATTGGCTACAGGTAAACCAAAACTCACTGCACTGAATTATCATTCAACAGTCTGATTTCAAAATATACTTTAAAAAGCAAGAATGAAATCAGCTGTTCAAATAACCAAACATCATATTAAAAGGAACATTAATGTTCTTTCCCCTGGTTTAGATTCCCTTCGTGTTTGGAGCGTGTGTAAACTCAAGGGAGAACGGGGTAGAAATTGACCGGCGCCTGCTTTCAGGGCAGCGAATCAGCGCTGCACACACAGCCCAGACCTGAACACAGAGTGATGTTAAGTTGGGAACTTGGTCCCTGTTCCTCATGAACATTGAATGGGCGGGCTGTCAGCGCTACTCGCAATGTTCATTGCAGCTCGTCTGTTTGGGGCCTTGAAATTGTAACAAGCATGTCCATGATACTATTTAAAGGCAGCTTGCACCACTTCAAGGGGAGATGTACTTTGGCTGCTGAACACTGGAATTTGCCGTAAACATTTCAGACATGCCTGAAACAGCTGCTGAGGGGCCCCAGGCAGCAGTGACCAGAGATGGCAGAGGAGGTCAATGCCAGGAGCATTCTACCCAGGACATGGCTGCGATGTCGGAAGAAGTTCAATGACCTCACCAGGGTAACTAAGGTAAGATTCCTAACATATCTCACATTGCTCTCTTCGCAGCTCTGCACCACCTGTAGTCCCACTACTCATAAGCCTTCCCTCCCTCACTTCCCTCACTCTCTTGCAGTCACTGCGCTCCACTTTTCTCCATTTCCTTCTATTACTACTCACACACTCCATACCCATTACATCCACACTATTTGACCATGACATGCACATCCTCAAAACAACTCAATAGGCAATCATGAACACACTTGTTTCTTTCTTGCAGGACAAGCTGGCGCATTATACAAGAGCCTACATCCATGTCCTGTCCCCACTTGAGGTGATTTTGGACATCGTGAGCAGGGGGCAAGTTAGGTCTGTGGCCATTGGCGGGGTGGGAGGACATGTCTTGCAGGGTTTCTGCACATCTTACCCTCTTTTTCCCCTCCCAATCCAATATTGCCCTAAACAGTCTGCGTGACTAAGCTTTCAGCAGCTATTCATCTGTCTCTGCTTATCCTTGCCATTAACTGTGTTCTCTCTTCCATTTCAGGTCCAGAAGCTGTACAAAGCTACAGGGCCCTGAGCAAGCAGAAGAAGAGGAGGCCAGCACAGTTGAAGAGGAAGTATCTCAACCTTACCCTTGCAGGAACCAGCTGAGACACCAGCACTCTGCGTAGTTGAGAGAGTAGACTAGATGGGTGTGCACAGGGAGACACACCGAGCACTCGTGTGGTGGAGCAGAGGCAAGGGGATAGGACAACCCAGGAAACAGCTCGCATGGAGGGAGAGCTCACGAGTCACATCCTAACCCTACTGCAGAGGGCACAGATGTGTACTTCAACAGCCCAGAATATAGAATGAGACTGATGGCAGTACACTAGGAACGTCTAGGTGCACTGGGAAGTATGGAGAAGTCCAACTCCAACTTGTATGGGGTGCTTGCACGTGCCATCGCAACACTGCGGTCAACCGTGGAACAAGTGGTCAGCTCTGTGAAAACTGCAGGGGGCCCACAACGATGGAGCATCTGATGGCAATTCTGACAACTTCACTGGGAGTTCAGGCAGCAGCCATATCCTCTGGCTTTCAAACTGAGGGACAGAATGGAAAGGGGCTTCAAGAGCCTCACTTCACTCCTGCATTCTGTTCTCAGACAGAGCAGTGAGGGTGCTGAAGCTCAGCCCCATGAGAGTGCCAGAGGCACCATGGGAGAGGCACATACTGTCCTCTCTCAGGATGCAGCATTCCTGCTACTCTGGATCCGTGGAGCCCGTGCTGTATTATCTACATATGAAATGGACTTGTCTGGAATGACTGCACTATAATGTTGCTAAGGAAAATGGCACTTTTAAACAAACAACAACAAAAACATGTATTAATATAGCGCCTTTAACGTAGTAAAACATCCCAAGGCACTTCACAAGAGCCACATAAGGAGATATTAGGGTAGGTGACCAAAAGCTTGGTCAAAGAGGTAGGTTTTAAGGAGCGCCTTAAAGGAGGAACGAGAGGTCCAGAGGCGGAGAGGTTTAAGGAGGGAATTCCAGAGCTTAGGGCCTCGGCAGCTGAAGGCACAGCCGCCAATGGTGGAACGATTAAAATCGGAGATGTGCAACAGGCCAGAATTGGAGGAGTGCAGATATCTCGGAGGGTTGTAGGGCTGGAGAAGGTTACAGATATAGGGAGGAGCGAGGCCACAGAGGGATTTGAAAACAAAGATGAGAATTTTTAAATTGAGGCATTGCGTAACCGGAAGCCAATGTAGGTCAGCGAGCACAGGGGTGATGGGTAAAGGAATATAAAAATATAGGGACAGGGTAGAGAAGGAGGATTACAGTAGACAGCTCCAGCTATACAGCTATGTATTATAGACCTCCAAATTGTGGGAAGGAAATCGAAGAGGAAATCTGCAGTCAGATTAGAGAGATGAGTAGGAATAACAAAAAAATTGTTCTGGGAGATTTTAATTATCCACCTATCAGTTGGGACAGAGAGGGAGTATGTGGAGAAAAGGGAATGGAATTCCTAAAATGTGTGCAGGACTCCTTCCTCAAGCAGTGTGCGAATAGAGCTACAAGCGCAGGAAACATTGCTAGATCTGGTTATGAGTAATGAAATAGATCAGATAGATGAGCTGCTTGTGGGTGAGCTCCTTTGGAGTAGTGACCATAATATGATTACGTTTAAGATTCAACTAGAAAGGGAAAAAGTCAGCATAAAAACGAGAACATCAGATTGGATTAGGGCAGATTTTAGAAAGATGAGGAGTGAGCTATCTCAGGTGAGGTGGAAGGAGAAGTGGGCACACAGGATTGAAGAGCAACAGTGATATGTTTTTAAAAAAGAGACTGCAAAGGTACAGAATAAGTTTATGGATTAAAAAAGGAAACTACTAGTAATTTTAGGATTCCATGGATAAATAAAGAGGTTAGAAACCGATTAACATTGAAGAAGAGGGCCACTGAGGACTATAGTAATCATGAAAAAACTAAAGGAGCAAATATGAAGATATAAGAGGCTAAAAGTGGGATAAGGAAAGCTGAGGGAGTATGAGGAAAACATTTCAAAAAACATTCAAATGAACAGTATTTTACAAGTATATCAGTAAAAAAAAATGTTAAAAGCAAGATGGGTCTCTGAGAGGAGAGGACTGTCAATTGGTAGATGATCAAAAAATGAGAAGTAATTAATATGTACTTTGCATTGGTTTTTCTAAAGAGAAGAATATTAGCAAGCAGGTGACTCCTAAAGTAGTTGAGATGAGCGATATTATGATGTGTAAAAGGAACATTTTATATATGTTAGTTAGGCTAAAGGATGACCAAGCACCAGGGCCTGATTTGCTGAGGGCCACGAAATGTTTATTTCAGGGCTTTATTGAGAATAGATATGTGCTGGAGGAGTGGAGTTTGGCCAATGCAGTACCCAGTTTTTTTTTTAAAAGGAGACAGAACTAGGTAATTACATGCCAGTTAGCTTAACGTCTATGGTAGGGGAAATGTTTTAGTGCCTTTAATTAAGGATGGAATTACCACATATCGAGGTAAGAGAAAATAGTTGAAAGTAGCCAGCACGGATTTCAAAAGGGGCGATTGTGCTTGACAAACCTTATACAAGTCTTTGAGGAGGTAACAGACATGGTAGATTGGGGAAATGCAGTGGATGTAGTGTACATGGGCCTAAAAGTTCGGGGCTTTACGCCACGGGTTACCGGCAAGAAATAGTGAAGATGGTGGTGGGTCCATGGCATCCTCTATTTTCCCAGGCTGGCAGCACTGCCGGTAAGATTGATGATTCTGCAGATTTAAATGAGGGAGAGGTGATGTCACACGCCGACTTAACGTCACCTCGATGAACTTCGAACCTAAAGCTGAGTTCAGCACCAGGTCCTAAGCTCGTCATGGCAACCAAATGTTCAGCAGATTCACAGAGGTGCTGTCAACACCTCTTAAAGGGACACACACATCTTTCAGGTAAGTTTACATTTAAGCTTTTGGACTGGATTTTTTTGATTTTATTGAAGTAGTGGCTTGCTGAAATACATGTTAAAAGTTTTTTTAAAGTGTGTAGGGAGTGCTGATGGATGCTTGTAAGACCTCGGATGGTAAAGGAAGGCCCCTGAGACGACAGAAAATGCTGCAAGTACTCAGCAGGTCAGGCAACATCGTGGAGAGAGAAACAGAGCATTTCCAGCATTTTATGCTGTCATTTCAGATTTACAGCATCCACTCGCAGAGGGAAGAGAGAGGAAGACGCAGAAAAGGAGGAAGCAGAAGGAAGAATGCAACCCAGACTGCCCCTTTCTGGCTGGGATATCCAGGATGTAATGATCCGCCTGCGATACCAGTGACCACATCCCCAATTCCCCTTTCAACATTAGTCCCACACCTTACCTTCCCTCTGTTACTGACCATCACAGCGTCCTCTTGGCCACAATGCTGAAATAAAAGCCACCACAGAGCAAACTTTCAATCCAACTTTATACATCTATCCATCCAATATGACATCAAGAAATCAACTCATCACCCTTATGCATTCCCTTAGTGACTGTCTTGTGTGTGCCTTTGCCTATCCTACTGATGTCACACAGTGCTACCCCAGTGGCTGTAGCATGGCTGGTGGAAGGCTGCTGACTTTCAGTGGGGGACACTGCAAATAGTCTTGCTGGTTGACCTTGAGGAGCTGGTGGCTGGGAGTGTGAAATCGAGTGACGGCCTTTCTTCTTTTTCTTATTCACTCTTCTCTCCCTCTTCTTGCTCAATCACTGGCTAGGCAGCTGCATTTCTTGGGTGTGTGAAATGAGGAAGGCACAAGGGTGGAGTTGTGGTGAGGGGAGGGCAGGAAAGCAGGAGGTGCATGCGAGAAGGAAGTTAATGTATGAGGATATCAGCATCTTGTATCCTTTCAGCCCCGCCGCTGGCCAATGGCTCAGGCATGTCCCTGCCAAGAATGGCCAGCACTGTCTCTTCCAAGGGGGTGAGGTGATGCTAGGAATGGGAGGTGTACCCCGTGATTGGTACAGATTGCTGGTAGGTGAGTGATTGGGTGGGGGGGGTGCGGGGGAGTGTGTGAGGCTAGTAATTCAGTTGGTAGGAGACAGCTTTTGAAGATGCATTCACTGACCTTGACCACTGGTCTGAGGTCATGAAGCTTCTTTGGGCACTGGAACCAGGTGGTGGGGGGCAACACTGCTGGCAGTGACGGCCTCGGTGATGTGGTCCCAAATCATTCTTTCTGGAGGGCCTCCAGGCGCCTGTGGGTAGAGGAGCTCTCTTGCAGTGTTGACCCCCCTGCACAAAGCTGGAGTGCTGGGGGCGAGACCCTGGGTGCCCCTTCCCTGGCTTGCTGAGCCATTTGTGTTAGTGCTGAAGCACTTTTCCCATTTTTTGAGGTGCACAAGGCAATTCAGCTTTAAGAGCTGAAGACTTCGATTCTGTAATTCTTTTAATGTTAATTTTTTTTAAAAAGGCAGTAAGGGCTGAAAACTGCATTTTTTTACTTCATTTTTATTTTTCTCTGTTCAGAAGGCCCTTTTAATGTCCCTCAAAGCCTAACGAACTCATTGCCTTGCTTCCAGAGGCTGTTGGAAGATGGAACGCTGCTTCTGGACGGGAACTGCACCTCTGATGCCTGCATTAACGCCACCAGGAGGGCACAGTGCGTTCTGCAGAGCTACACTTACACGGTAAGTTAGCGCTGGGCTAAAATCTTTAGCCCCCAGTATGACTTTGGGCTAGAAATTCGGTGCATTTGTGTCTCTCGTTAGCGTGGGGCACAAACAGCTTTTCACCCGGGCGCGGCGCCACTAATGACTCCCGCTAAATTCAGTGGGAGTTTAGCGGCAGCGGTATTCTGGTAGCGCCCCGTTCCGCTGCGCAGGCGATGATGACATCATCACCTTGCGCAGCGCCCCTTTTTTGCCCCGCCTGCAAAATTGGCCACGCCCCCTGAATCTGTGCCAGGCGATGACAGCGACCGATTCAAGGGGCGGGAACAGAGTGGCAGGCGGCTCGTGGGGCAATAAGTAAAGGGGAGGTGGCGGTCGGGGAAAAAAAATGGGCCGACTTGCTTATCGCGGCCCGTTGCCTCTTTGAAAGCGGGGTCCGTGCCGCGATCTGGCAGCCCGGCACTCCTCTTGAGTGCCGGGCTGCTGGCACAGCACCCCGCTCCCCGGTGCTCCAGGTAAGGCCCCGTAGAGTTGTGGGCTTGGGCCCTCCCCTTTAATGAGGGGAGGAGCACTTCCATGCGGCAGCGCTACGTGGCCCAGTGCGTAGCGCTGCAGAACGCACTGCCCCGATATTCGGGGTTAGTGCTCTAAGAAGGAAGTGGAGTGCTTGAATTAGCGCGCCACCTCCCTCTTGGGGTGCTAAAACTGAAGTTTGCGATCGCCGGCGCTATTTTTCGCCGGGCCCTAAATTTAGGGCCCAGGCGATGTTAGCAACCCAAAATGGTTGCTAACGAATTTTTCCCCCTTTATCCCTTCTGCTGCTTCGACCATTTTTAACAGCGTTAACCCGAGGCCACGGTGACACCAGCAACTCTCGTGGCAGCCACGAATTTCTAGGCCATAGACTTTAGGAAAGCCTTTGACAGGCTATTACTAGGGAAGATTAAAGGCTATGGGATTAGGGGGAGGATATTCATAAGGGCTAAAAATAGCAGATGGAATTCAATATCAAAAAGTGTGAGGTGTTGCATTTTGGTTAAAAAAAAGTAATTATACTCTGAATGGAAGTAGAGTCGGTGCTTTGGAAGAACAGAAGAATTTGTGGGTACAAGTTCACAGGACATTAAAGGTAGCACCTCAGGTTGATAAAGCTGTAAAAAAAAAGCTAATGGAATTCTAGTTTTTATCACGAGGTATAGAAAATAAAAGTGAAGAGGTAACGATGAGCCTATATAAAACCTTAAGACCTCAGTCAGAGTACTGTGTGCAGTATTGGGCTCTACACAATAGGAAGGATGTTGAGGCTTTAGGGAGGGTAAAATATAGATTCACGAGGATGCTGCCAGGTCTGATGAAATACAAGTACAAAGAAAGACTTGGAAAAACTGGGGCTGTTTTCGTTAGAACAACACAGATTATGGGGGATATGATAGAAGTGTTTAAAATTCTGAACGGATGAAACAGGGTAAGAACATAAGAAATAAGAGCAGGAGTAGGCCATACGGCCCTTCGAGCCTGCTCCGCCATTCAGTAAGATCATGGCTGATCATCGACCTCAACTCCACTTTCCTGCTCGATCTCCAAATCCCTTTATTCCCCTAGAGTCCAAAAATCTATCTATCTCAGCCTTGAATATACTCAAAGACTCAGGGAGGGGGGGAGGGAGGGAGGGAGGGAGGGAGGGGGGGGGAGGGGGAGGGGGAGGGGGAGGGGGGGATGGGGAGGGGGGGAGGGGGGAGGGGGGAGGGGGAGAGGGGGGGAGGGGGAGGGGGAGGGGGGGGGAGGGGGAGGGGGAGGGGGAGGAGGGGGGAGGGGGAGGGGGAGGGGGGAGGGGGGAGGGGGGGGGGGGGGGGGGGGGGGAGGGGGAGGGGAGGGGGAGGGGGGGAGGGGAGAGAGGGGGAGAGGGGGAGAGAGAGAGAGAGAGAGAGATATGCACCACCATGCCCAGATACGGCTCCTCCATCCCAGATGCCTGCCAGCCCCAGTCACTGATAGTCAGCTACCCAAATGTGCTCCCGCCAGGTTTCACAATCGTGTTTCAGAACAGGCGTGCTTCACGGAGAACAAGGGTTAAAATCACAAAGGCCTTTCAAAATGGCATTATAGAGCCTTAACAGCCTATCCCGTCTCTTCGAGGCGGGACGGAGTCGGGACCAGCAGACACGATTTAATGAAAATTGCGTAGAGGCGGGATGGAGGTGGACTTGAGCCCGCCCACCAGTTTTTGCAATTTTAACCCCCCACACACCTCCAAACCCGCCTCCACGGGTCAATGAAAATCCAGCCCTTTGTGTTCTCCTCAGAGCTTACTGTCCCACCTAGCTTTGTATTATCATCAGCAAACTTGGATACATTACACTCGGTCCCTTCATCTAGGTAATTAATATAGATTGTAAATAGCTGAAGCCCCAACACTGATCCTTGCGGCACCCCACTAGTTACAGCCTGCCAACCTGAAAAAGATCCGTTTATCCCTACTCTCTGTTTTCTGTCCGTTAGCCAATCCTCTATCCATGCTACTATATTACCCCCACCCCTATGAGCCCTAATTTGTGTAATAATCTTTTATGTGGCACTTTATCGAATGCCTTTTGGAAATCCAAATATACTACATCCACTGGTTCCCCTTTGTCTACCCTGCTAGTTACATCCTCAAAAAACTCTAATAAATTTGTCAACACAATTTCCCTTTACTAAAACCATGTTGACTCTACCTAATCATGTTATGATTTTCTAAGTGACTTGATACCACTTCCTTAACAATGGATTCCAGCATTTTCCCGACGACTGATGTCAGGTTAACAGGCCTGTAGTTCCCTGTTTTTTCTCTCCCTCCTTTCTTGAATAGCGGTGTTACATATGTGACCTTCCAATCCGCTGGGAACATTCCAGAATCTAGGGAATTTTGGAAGATCAAAACCAATGCATCCACTATTTCTTCTACCACCTCTTTTAGAACCCTAGGATGTAGGCCGTCAGGTCATGGGGATTTGTCGGCTTTTAGTCCCATGAGTTTCTCCACTACTTTTTCTCTACTTATATTAATTACGTTAAGTTCCTCACCCTCATTAGACCCTTGGTACCCCACCATTTTTGGTATGCTTTTTGTGTCTTCTACTGTGAAGACAGATACAAAATATTTGTTTAACGTTTCTGACATTTCCTTATTCCCCATAATAATTTCTCCTGTCTCAGCCTCTAAGGGACAACATTTATTTTTGCTACTCTTTTCCTTTTTACATACTTGTAGAAACTCTTACAATCTGCTTTTAGATTTCTTGCTAGTTTTCTCTCATATTCTATTTTTTCCCTTTTTATCAATTTTTTGGTTAACCTTTGCTGGTTTCTGAAACTCTCCCAATCCTCAGGCTTACTATTATTCTTTGCAACATTATAAGCTTCTTCTTTCAATCTAATGCTAACCTTAACTTCTTTAGTTAGCCACGGTTGGATCACTTTTCCCATGGAGTTTTTGTTTCTCAATGAAATGTATTTTTGTTGAGAATTATGAAATATTACTTTAAATGCTAGCCACTGCTTATCTACCGCCATAACTTTTAATCTATTTTTCCAATCTACTTTAGCCAACTCGCCCCTCATACCTATGTAATTGGCTTTATTTAAGTTGAAGACTCTAGTTTCGGACTTAGGCAAGTCACTCTCAAAATTAATGTGAAATTCTATCATATTATGATCACTCTGCCCCCAGAGGATCCTTTACTATGAGATTGCTAATTAACCCTGTCTCATTACACAATACAAGATCTAAAATAGCCTGTTCCCTGGTTGGTTCCATGACATATTGTTCTAGGAAACTGTCCCCAATGCATTCCATCAACTTGTCCTCCAGACTACCTTTGCCAATTTGATTTGTCTAGTCTATATGAAGATTAAAGTACCCCAAGATTACTGCATTACCTTTGTTGCAAGCTCATACTATTTCTTGATTAATATTCTGTCCAATGGTATAGCTACTGTTAGGGGGCCTATATACTACTCCTACCAGTGTTTTCTGCCCCTTGTTATTCCTTATCTCCACCCATACTGATTCTACTTCCTGATCTTCCGGCCGAGATCCTTTCTCGCTACTGTCCTTATGTCATCCTTTATTATCAGGGCTACTCCCTCTCCTTTTCAAGTACCCTGGAACATTTAGTTCCCAATCTTGTCCACCTTGCAACCATGTCTACCTTGCAACCATGTCTCTGTGATGGCTATTAGATCAATCCCATTAAACTCTATTTGTGCCACTAGTTCGTCTATCTTGTTACGAATGCTTCATGCATTCAGATAAAGAGCCTTTAATTTAAATTTTTTACCATTATTCCCTGCTTTAACCTTATTCTCTGCTGCACTGCTACCATTAAACTCTCTGTCCCTTCCTGTCACACTCTGCTTATTTGTACCCAAATCGCTACACTGCTCTATTGCCTTGACCTTTCTCTTTAGATTTCTAAATTTTCCCTCACCTGATCCCTCCCCCCTCTTTTTTAGTTTAAAGCCCTATCTACAGCCCTAGTTATTCAATTTGCCAGGATGCTGGTCCCAGCCCAGTTTAAGTGGAGCCCGTCCCGACGGAACAGCTCCCTCTTTCCCCAATACTGGTGCCAGTGCCCCATGAATTGAAACCCCTTTTTCCCACACCACTCTTTGAGCCACGCATTTAACTCTCTGATCTGCTTGACCCTATGCCAATTTGCGCGTGGCTCAGGTAGTAATCCAGAGATTACTACCCTTGTGGTTCTGCTTATTAATTTAGACCCTGGCTCCTCAAACTCCCTCAGTAGAACCTCATTCTTAGTTCTACCTATGTCGTTGGTTCCTACATGGACCACGACAACTGGATCCTCCCCCTCCCTCTCCAAGTTCTTCTCCAGCTGCAAGGAGATATCCTTAACCCTGGCACCGGGCAGGCAACACAGCCTTCGGGACTCTCTTTCGTGGCTGCAGAGAACAGTATCTATCCCCCTGACTATACTGTCCTCTACTACTATCACATTCCTTATTCTCCCCCCACTTGGATGGCCCCCTATACCACAGTGCCATGGTCAGTTTGTCCATCCTCTCTGCAGACCTTTTCCTCATCCATACAGGTAGAAAGTACCTCGTACCTATTGGACAAGGTCCAGGCTCCTCCATCACTACATCCTGGGTCCCCATACCTTCCTGACTCGCAGTCACACCCTCCTGTCCCTGACCACTGACGAACTCTAAAGTACTACTTAACATAAAAAGGGTGTGACTGCCTCCTGGAACAAAGTGTCCAGGTAGCTCTCCCCCTCCCTGATACATTGCAATATCTGCAGCTCGTACTCCAGCTCAACAATTCTGAGCCGAAGTTCCTCGAGTTGCAGATACTTGCTGCAGATGTGGTTGCTCGGGATCGCGATGCTCTCCACAAACTCCCACATGCTGCAGTTATAACACACCACCTGCCCTGCCATCTCTAACCTTGTTTTATTTATTAATTAGTTAAAGATTTTATTCAATCGATATTTTAGGTTTATTGTTTGATTATTTTATTTAGTTTAAATTATTAATTTAATAAGTACTATCAAGTTACAGTTTCTCAGCTCTTAATTTAACCTTCTTCCCTAACTTAGAGAGCAAAAAAGAGCTGTAATACTCACCAACCAATCACTTACCTGCTCTCCTGTGATGTCACTTTTTGATGTTGTTTTTGAATCGGAGCCTTGCACTGCCACTGCTTTAATTCAGGTCCGCTCTCGGGCCGCTCTTTATCCTCTCGCCGCTGCCGCTGCTTTAATTCAGGTCCGCTCTCGGGCCGCTCTTTATCCTCTCACCGCTGCCGCTGCTTTAATTCAGGTCCGCTCTCGGGCCGCTCTTTATCCTCTCGCCGCTGCTTTAATTCAGGTCCACTCTCGGGCCGCTCTATATCCTCTCACCGCTGCCACTGCTTTAATTCAGGTCCACTCTCGGGCCGCTCTATATCCTCTCACCGCTGCCGCTGCTTTAATTCAGGTCCGCTCTCGGGCCGCTCTTTATCCTCTCACCGCTGCCGCTGCTTTAATTCAGGTCCGCTCTCGGGCCGCTCTATATCCTCTAACCGCTGCCGCTGCTTTAATTCAGGTCCGCTCTCGGGCCGCTCTTTATCCTCTCGCCGCTGCCGCTGCTTTAATTCAGCTCCGCTCTCGGGCCGCTCTTTATCCTCTCGCCGCTGCCGCTGCTTTAATTCAGCTCCGCTCTCGGGCCGCTCTTTATCCTCTCGCCGCTGCCGCTGCTTTAATTCAGCTCCGCTCTCGGGCCGCTCTTTATCCTCTCGCCGCTGCCGCTGCTTTAATTCAGCTCCGCTCTCGGGCCGCTCTTTATCCTCTCACAGCTGCCGCTGCTTTAATTCAGGTCCGCTCTCGGGCCGCTCTTTATTCTCTCTCCGCTGCCGCTGCTTTAATTCAGCTCCGCTCTCGGGCAGCTCTTTATCCTCTTGCCGCTGCCGCTGCTTTAATTCAGGTCCGCTCTCGGGCCGCTCTTTATCCTCTTGCCGCTGCCGCTGCTTTAATTCAGGTCCGCTCTCGGGCCGCTCTTTATCCTCTCGCCGCTGCTTTAATTCAGGTCCGCTCTCGGGCCGCTCTATATCCTCTCGCCGCTGCTTTAATTCAGGTCCGCTCTCGGGCCGCTCTTTATCCTCTCGCCGCCGCTGCTTTAATTCAGGTCCGCTCTCGGGCCGCTCTATATCCTCTTGCCGCTGCCGCTGCTTTAATTCAGGTCCGCTCTCGGGCTGCTCTATATCCTCTTGCCGCTGCCGCTGCTTTAATTCAGGTCCGCTCTCGGGCCGCTCTATATCCTCTCGCCGCTGCTTTAATTCAGGTCCGCTCTCGGGCCGCTCTTTATCCTCTCGCTGCCTGCTTTAATTCAGGTCCGCTCTCGGGCCGCTCTTTATCCTCTCACCTCTGCCACTGGGTAGATGGAAGCAGACATTTCCAGTAGTTGAGGGGTCTAGAACAAGAGTCCATAGATACAAGATTAAATGTAAGAGATTTAGAACAGAGGGTAGGAGGAAAATCTTTGCACAGAGAGTTGTGAGGCTGTGGAATTCACTTCCAGGGTTAGTGGCTGAGGCATAGTAACAGGAATAGGCCATTTAGCCCCTTGAGCCTGCTCCGCCATTCAATGAGATCATGGCTGATCTGCGGCCTAACTCCATATATCCGCCTTTGCCCCATATCCCTTAATACCTTTGGTTAACAAAAAGCTATCAATTTCAGATTTAAAATTAACAATTGATCTAGCATCAATTGCCGTTTGCGGAAGAGAGTTCCAAACTTCTACCACCCTTTGTGTGTAGAAGTGTTTCCTAATTTCACTCCTGAAAGGTCTGGCTCTAATTTTTAGACTGTGCTCCCTAGTCCTAGACTCCCCAACCAGCGGAAATAGTTTCTCTATCTCCCCTATCAGTTCCCCTTAATATCCTGAAAACTTCGATCAGATCACCCCTTAACCTTTTAGATTCTAGGGAATACAACCCTAATTTGTGTAATCTCTCTTCATAATTTAACCCTTGAAGTTCAGGTATCATTCTGGTAAACCTACGCTGCACTCCCTCCAAGACCAATATATCCTTCCTAAGGTGTGGTGCCCAGAACTGCTCACAGTACTCCAGGTGTGGTCTAACCAGGGCTTTGTATAGCTGCAGCATAACTTCTACCCCCTTGTATTCTAGTCCTCTAGATATAAAGGCTAGCATTTCATTAGCCTTTTCGATTATTTTCTGTACCTGTTCATGACATTTTAATGATCTATGTACCTGAACCCCAAGTCTCTTTGGACCTCCACTGTTTTTAGCTTTTCACCATTTAGAAAGTACCCTGTTCTATCCCTTTTAGGTCCAAAGTGGATGACCCCACATTTGCCTACATTAAAATCCATTTGCCACAGTTTTGCCCATTCACTTAATCTATCAATATCCCTTTGTAATTTTATGCTTTCAGCTACACTGCCTACAATGTCACTTATCTTTGTGTCATCGGCAAATTTGGATATGTGGCTTTCTATGCCATCATCTAAGTTGTTAATAAATACTGTGAATAGTTGAGGCCCCAACACAGATCCCTGCGGGACACCACTAGTCACATCCTGCCAATTAGAGTACCTACCCATTATCCCTACTCTCTGTCTCCTGCCGCTCAGCCAATTTCCTAGCCAGGTCAATAATTTGCCTTCAATTACATGGTCTTCAACCTTAGTTAACAGTCTCTTATGCGGGACTTTATCAAATGCCTTCTGGAAGTCCATATAAATAACATCCATAGACATTCCCCTGTCCACTACTTTAGTCACCTCTTCAAAAAATTCAATCAGGTTTGTCAAGCCTGACCTACCTTTCACAAATCCATGCTGGCTCTCTCTGATCAGCTGAAAATTTTCAAGGTGTTCAGTCACCCTATCCTTAATTATAGACTCTAGCAATTTCCCAACAACAGATGTTAGGCTAACTGGTCTATAATTCCCTGGTTTCCCTCTCTCTCCATTCTTAAATAGAGGAGTGACATACACAATTTTCCAATCTAAAGGGACGGTTCCTGAATCGAGAGAACTTTGGAAGATTATAGTTAGGGCATCTGCAATGTGCTCACCCACTTCCTTTAAAACCCTGGGATGGAAACCATCTGGCCCTGGGGATCTGTCATTCTTTAGTGCCATTATTTTCTTCATTACTGCTATTTTGCTTACGTTAATTTTATTGAGTCCCTGCCCCGATTCAATATTAGTTTCCTTGGGATTTCCGGCATGCCTCTGTAAAGGAATGAGCCAAACCTATTCAGAAAAATACACCATCCTATGAACAGAATTCTGACTTTATTAAAACATGACAAACTGGGTTTAAAAATCTAAAAGCCTCAACGACATAGGCTGCAAACAGAACACAGGCTTCTGAGATAAGATGAAGTGTTAACACAAAAGTTGTAAACACCACACAAGCTTTTGAAATGGGAAATGGTTGTAAATACTAAGACAATGGCTTCATTGAAACAGAGAGAGTTGGTTCCAAGGAGTCTGTAGTTTGGAACCAACATAATAGCAATGCCCAAGTAAAGTGTTAAAATCTAACACTTCGAACAAGAAAAACAGAACATTAAAAAACCATGTGCCTTTGTAAAAGTAACATCAAATGAAACGGGAAACATGATTATATATATAACCAACTAAGATGGCTAGGAAAACAAACACCCTGGTTGAAGTGTTTTTAATTTACATGTTGTAAAAGATACCTACAGAAGACTTTGAAAATATTACATCAATAGATGTACCAAGTAATCACATTGTTTTTGTGTTGAACTTGGAACACACGGAGACACAACGTCTGGCTTACAAGCAGTTAAAGTGGTTTAAGAATTCAATAGAGGAACCTCCTAAGAATCGCATCAAATAGATACAACTGTCAAATTGTTTTTTATGATAAGCTATGAACATCTAAAGGTAGAGACAGGATTCTGAAAGCTAACAGCTGAACTAACAGTAAGAATAGAAAGAATTCAATAGAGAATGACTAAAGATAATTAGCTTACATCAGCAGAAAACTTCAAAGGATAAACCACTAAAAAAAGGTATAAAAATAGAGCTTTTCAGATAAAGAGTCAGAAGTCGCTGGAAAGGCAAGCGATTCTTGCCTTCAGAACCACTCTGTAGGCCTACAACCCTTTGAGTCTCGGGTAATCAAGGTATTTGATTTTGGTGGATATTCTGGATTTAGAAATAAGTAGAAGTGTGGAAATGTAACGAAGTTAAGATTTGCGAATAAGGATCTCTGATAAGAAATGTAAGCTATTTGTATTTTGGACTGTTAAAGTTGTGATGAAATCAACAGCTGTTAGCTGAATGTCGGTTCTATAATAAATCTATATATTTTTAAAATTGTCTCACAGAGTATTTCTGTATCAATCTCGCAAACTCAATTTCTGTACACTCTTCAGTGAGGAGTTGCAGAATTCTGGGGGTGTTTTCCGGACCCTCATAATATCCGGAAGGTTACAGTCTAGTTAAACTTGTTAAGAGTGCTATCCGGAGGACGGTAACATCTTCAGGCCGTTCCTTTCCTTTAGGGAGAGATAGTCTGAACCTTTAGACCCAATTAAGCGTCTTATAGTATTCGGCTATCTCTAGCTTTAGTTGAATGGGAACGTCTGGGGAATACGCCTGATCTGGGGTAGCCCGAGAAGGGCTAGGACTTGTAATTATCCCTTCACCTGTACTGTAAATACTGACGCAAAGTAATTATTCAACATGTCCGCCATTTCCTTTAATCATTGACAATATCACCGCTTTCAGTTTTTAAGGGGCCAACATTGCTCCTGACCACCCTCTTTTTCCTAATATAATTGTAAAACTTCTTTGTATTGATTTTGATATTCCTTGCAAGTTTCTTTCCACACTCCCTTTTTGTAGCTCTATCTGTTTTGTGACCCTTTGCTGTTCTTTGTATCTTTCCCATTCACCAGGATCTGCTATTTTTTGCATTTTCGTATGCTTTTTCTTTTAGTTTTATGCTATTTCTTACCTCTTTACTCGTCCATGGCTGTTTTTTTTTGGCAAGTAGAGCTCTTGCCCCTCAGTGGTATAGACTGGTTCTGTATCACAAATTCTTTTTTAAATACCTCCCACTGATCTTCTGTCATTTTACCCATTAACAGATTTACCCAGTTTACTGTGGACAGTCTCTGTCTCATTCCGTTGAAGTCAGCCTTAC
Source organism: Squalus acanthias (assembly GCA_030390025.1). Classification (NCBI taxonomy): domain Eukaryota; kingdom Metazoa; phylum Chordata; class Chondrichthyes; order Squaliformes; family Squalidae; genus Squalus; species Squalus acanthias. The sequence continues at coordinate 48,811,700 of CM059428.1, read as the reverse complement.
CTAAGTCTAGAATCTTAGTAGCTGTTTCGCGTTTCTCCCTTTCAAACATAACGTTGAACTCGCTCACGTTATGATCGCTATTAGATAAATGTTCATGCACCGTTAGGCTGTTAACTAAATCTGGCTCATTACTCATAAACTATGTCAACAATTCAAGATAAATTGGCAAGGTGGATAAAGGAAAAGGAGATGAAGGGATATGGAAACGGGGTGGGTAAATATAATTAGGACTATATGCTCACGTGGAGGGTGCAATATGGGCTGATTGAGCCAAATGGCCTGTTTTCTTGTTGTAACTTCTATGTATGTCAGGGTGTAACCACACAAGCAAGGCTTGGTGCAGCAGTACTTACATGAGCTGGAATGGAGGTTTTTTTCAATAAAATTAAAGCTGATCTGTCCCTCTTAAAAGCAGGTAAAAGCAGATGATTCACTTACCCCTGGTGCTGCATGTAGTTTCAGTAGCGGCTATTCTGATAGCTTTTGGAAGTCTTAACAGTAGGTAGAAAAACAGCTGACTGCAGAGCAGGCTGCATTTGTGATGGGGAAGCCAGTATTTGCTGTCCAGTATCTGAGAGAAGTACAGCAGCTACATTTCTGCAAATACAATGGAACCTGCACAAGATAATGGTTCACAAATCATTCTACATAGAATATACAGCACAGAAACAAGCCATTAGGCCCAACCAATCCATGTCAGCATTTATGCTGCACTCGAGCCTCCTCCCATCCTTTCTCATCTAACTCTAGCAGCATAACCCTCTATTCCCTTCTCCCTCATATGCATATCTAGCCTCCCCTTAAATGCAACTATACTATTTGCCACAACCACTCCCTGTGGTAGCGAGTTCCACATTCTCACCACCCTCTGGGTAAAGAAGTTTCTTCTGAATTCCCTATTTTAGTTCTTGGTGGCTATCTTATATTGATGGCCTCCAGTTTTGCTCTTCCCCACAATCCATGCTGATTATGCTGCCTTACAGTTTCTCAGCAGTCCAGTCTGCACAATGCAGTAAGTTTCACCAAACACACAAGTCCATTAATGTAGGTGAAATAAACAAATGTTAAAAAGCAGTTTTGCCTGCTCTAAACAACATGGGTAAAACTAATGACGCGTGCCCCAGGAACCATGGGTAAATCCCAGAATCCAGAGCGCCCAGCGTGAGTCAGCTCCTTCAGGAGAGAAAATTGGAATGATTTTTTTTTACTGGAATAGATGGCTATCTACTGCAGTGATGTGGACTTAGTTGAAACAGTCAAAAAAAAAGGTCATAATCCTTAATCAACAGGTACACTAGGATATCAGTAAATGTGCTTTTAAAATTGAAATAAAACACTTTACCATCAAACCCAAATAAAGTTTTGTATAGAGTAGGAGGTGTCAAAATATCTCCCCACTCCCCTGAGTAAACAGTGGCACTGGCAACTGTGACTTTTCTCCTCAAAAAAGGAGATAGAGATAAGCCAGGAAATGATAGGCCAGTTATTCTTACTTCAGTTGTTGGTTTAAATATGGGATGAAATTAGTAATCACTTGGAGAAATAGGGGGTAAAGCAGGGCCAGTCAGCATGGATTTCTAAAAGGCTAGTCATGCTTGACCAACATTATAGAATTATTTGAAGAAATAACAGACAGGATAAAGAAAACATAGTGGATGTGGTTGATGTGGGTTTTCAAAAAGTATTTGATAAGGTAACACATAAGAGACTTATGGCAAATATAATGGCGCATAGAATGAAGAAGAATGTGGCCACATGGTTAGAGGAATGTTTGGAAGGCAGAAAGCAAAGGGTAGAGATAGAAATATATTTTTTTCAGAATGGAAAGATGTGGGGCTGGATTTTATCAGCCCTGAGGAGGCGGGTCTGGAGGCGGGACTGCTGGGAAAATCCCCAAAAATGGGAGCGGGTCCCAAACCCACTCCCAACCCGCCTCCAACCAATCTTCCCGGGAGTTGGGTTCCCGATTTGCGCAGGGACCCGACTCCTAGCGGCGAGAAGATGATTATAGCCATTTAACTGCCTATTAATAGGTAGTTAACAGGCAGTTAAGAGGCTTTTTCCAATTTTTCGACTGCTGCTGCGGGCTTCCCGACGTCGGGGAACCCCGCCAGGGTAAGTGAGGTGTGCTCACTGTTGTTATGTTGGTGTTTGGATGACAGCTGCAGAAGTGGTGTGAAGGATGCACTGGGACACTGGTTAGTATCAGAGGTAAGGAAATGTTGTGAAAGTAATTTTTAATGTGGTTAGATGTTTCTGCAGGTGACAAGCTGTGAAGTGTTTGTGTAGCCTCATCTCATTGGGAGGAGACAGATGGCTTCTGCAATCTCAGCTGCAGCTGCCATCTGTTTTATCCTAAGGAGAGCATAATTGGAGAGCCTGGGTACAAGGGCTCACTTTGGACAGTGATTGTCAGTGTTTGACAACACCTCAATGCTGTCAGACACTGTCAAATCATCTGTCAAACAAGTGTGGTGCATATGCCTTTAAGAAAACCGGCAGATGAAGCGTTATCAACTGATGTCATCTGACACCGGCTTTCCCTTAATTGGCCAGCAAGCCCGCAGGGTGGGCTTAACAAGGCCAATCAGGGCAAAATAGCGTCTGTTCATCAGACGTCGCTGGGGGCGGGACTGGAACCCGAAAACCAGCAGTCCTGCCTCGAACTCAGCCTGGAAGGTAAGATTCCGTCCTTGGTGTTCCACAGAGGTGAGAGTTGGGGTCACTCTTACTTACTGTACACATATAAATGGTCTGGATTTAGGAACTGAGGGAACAATATTGAAATTTGCTGATGACATGACATTGCGGTTTGACAAGTTGTGACAAAAACTGGAAAGGTTACAGGAGGACATAGATAGGCTGGGCAGATAGGTGGTTGAGGCAGTTCAATGTAGAGAAATCTGGGAAGTAAGAATAGGGAAAGAAAATACACATTAAATTATGAGATTTTAGATGGGTAGAGGGATACTGGTATGCAGATATACTGGTCATGATGATTGGCACTGCAAGTAGGCAAGGCCATAAAAGGGAAATGGGATCTTTGGTTTTGTATCTAGAGGCACAAATTACAAAGGCAAGAAGGTAATATTGTTGAATTTCTGCAAGCATTTGGTTAAGCTGCAGTTGGAATATAGTGTACAGTTTTGGGCTTCCCATTGTAACGATATAAAAGTAGTGTAAAGATGCAGTGCAGATTCATCAAGATATTACCAGGGATGAGAGACTTGAGGTTAAGGCCTTTGTAGGGTTGTAGGGCTAGAGGTTACAGAGATAGGGAAGGGCAAAGCCATGGAGGGATTTGAACATGAGGGTGAGAATTTTAAAAACAAGGCATCGGTGGATTGGGAGCCAGTGTAGGTCAGTGACCACAGTGGTGATGGGTGAACGGGATTTGATGCGATTTAGGATACAGACAGCAGGGTTTTGGATGAGCTCAGGTATATGGAGGGTGGAAGATGGGAGGCCAGCCAGGAGAACATTGGAATAGTTGAGTCTAGAGGTAACAAAGGAATGGGTGAGGGCTTCAGCAGCAGATGGGCTGAGGGAGGGGCAGAGACGGGTGATGTTACAGAGGTGGAAGTAGGCGGTCTTGGTGATGGAGAGGTTATGAGGTCAGAAGTTCAGCTCAAGGTCAAATAGGACACTGAGGTTGCGAACAGTCTGGTTGATTCAGTCTGAAACACTGGATAGGGGCAGTGAAACGGAGCTTGTGGCAGAGGCTGAAGAAAATGGCTTTGGTCTTCCAAATGTTTATTTGGAGGAAATTTCAGCTCATCCAGGACTGGATATCGGACAAATAGTCTGACAACACAGAGGCAGTGAAATGGTCGAGCGAGGAGGTGGTGATGAAGAGCTGGGCGTCGTCGGCGCACTTCAGGAACATGTCGCTGAGGGGCAGCAAGTAGATGAGAAATAGGAGGGGGCCAAGGACAGATCCTTGGGGGACACCAGAGGTAACAGTGCGGGGGCAGGAAGAGAAGCTATTGCACAAGAATCTCTGGCTACGACTTAATAGGTAAGAGTGGAACCAGATGAGGGCAGTCTCACTCAGCTGGACAATGCCGGAGAGGTGTTGGAGGAGCATAATGTGATCAAACGTGTCAAAGGCTGCAGATAGGTCGGAAAGTATGAGGATGGATAGTTTACCACAGTCAGAGTCACATAGCATGTCATTTGTGACTTTGATTAAGGCCGTTACAGTACTGTGGCAGGGACGGAAACCTGTTTGGAGAGGTTCACACATGGAGTTGCGGGAAAGATGGGCACGGATTTAGGAGGTGACAACATGTTCAAGGCCTTTGGAGAGGAAAGGGAGGTTGGAGATTATTCTGTCATTTGCAACGACAGAGGGTCAAGACTGTTTTTTGAGGAGGGGGGTTATGATGGTGGATTTGAAAGGGAGGGGGAAAGTACCGGAGCAGAGGGAACCAATTACAATATCAGCTAGCATGAGCGCTAGGATGGGAAGTTGGATGGTCAGCACATTAGTGGGAATACGGTCGAGAGAGCTGGCGGTGTGTCCCATTGACAAGATGAGCTCGGAGAGGGCATGAGGGGAAATAGGAGAGAAACAAATCAAAGATGCAAGTTGAAGGCTGGGGGGCAGGGGTGGTGAGAGGAGGGGGGTGGGGGACCTTGGCTTGGTGGGCAACGGTAAGGGAGGGATGTAGCAGAACCAGCTGGTCTCAATCTTAGTGACAAAGAAGTCCATGAGCTCCACGCACTTGTTATTGGAGGTGAGGGTGGAGGGGGCAAGAGGAAAGGGGTTTAAAGGAGATGGTTGGTGGTGAATAGAAGCCGAGGGTTATCTTTGCATTCCAGGATGATCCTGGAGTAGTGAGCAGTTGTGGCATATGAGAGCCTGATAGTGCTTTCTGCTGTCCAGCCAGAACTGCTGATGAATATCTAAACCAATCATGCATCATAATGTTAAAATCTACATCCCTTTGACTTAAGGGAGTGAAGATGAGGGCCGAACCAAGGGGAACAGCCAGAGTGAGAGAGAATAAGGGGGAGAAGTTCCCCTCCTTTGCTCCTCCCGTGGGGGGCGCTAACGGGGCACAAAGGCCTTTTCGCCCGGGTGCGGCGCGGACCTCGTCTCCCGCCAAATTCGGCAGGAGGTTAGTGGCGGTGCTACGGGGTTGCGCCCCGATCTCCTGCGCCCGGAGATCATGACGTCATCTCCGGGTGCATCGTCCCGGCACAAAAACTCCCCTTTGCCCCCTGCAGCAGCGCCAGGCGATGGCAGCGACTGCTGCAGGGGACGGAGCAGGGTGGCCGGCCGCTAGCGGGACGCCATTTAAAGGTGAGGTGGCTGGCCGCCTTGAAAAAATTGTCGGATTTTTTAAAAACTTTTTTTTTGTGCCTCTGAACGCGGGGTCCGTGCCACGATCGGCCAGCCCGGCACTCTGCTTGAGTGCTGGGCCGATCGCGCAGCATCCCCGCTCTCTGGTGGTCCAGGTAAGTTAAAAAAGAGTTTGCAGCGTGTGGTCCTTCCCTTTAATTCAGGGAAGAGCCTCTGCAACGTGGCAGCGCTACGTGTCCCCAGTGCGTGGCGCTGCTGAGCCATGCGCCCCGGGCCATGAACTTCCCCCCCTCTTGCGCTCCAAGAAGGAAGTGGAGCACTTGATTTAGCGCTCCACTTCCCTCTTGGAGCAAAAAATGGGAATTTCAGAAAGGCTGGAAGAGGTTAGCGCCTGGCACTTACTTTTCCAGCTTTTCTGATTTAGCACCCCAAACGGGGCTCGAGGGGAATTTCTAGCCCTATGGGTTTTACTGAGGACAAGGGCTTCACAGGTGGAGGTGAGGGTGTGATTAAGCAAATCGGTAGTGGCAGAAGTATTGTGGTGAACGGAGGGCCAAAGGCCAGACAGTTGGGAGTTTGAAAGTACCGTTGTAAGTGATTTGGGGGAAAGTTTTTTCCAGAGGCGGACGCTGAAGGAAATATGGTTGGAAGGAGGATGTGAGTGGTGAGTGATACAAGGAAGTGCTCAGAGATGGTCTTGTCTGTGATTGTCACGATGGGATTGTGTCATGAGATAGCAAGGTCGAGGGGGTGGCTGTAAATATGGGTATTTTGGGTTTATATGGAGGGAGAGATTAAGGGAGGATCGGAGGGCAGTGAACTCAGAGGAGAGGGCAAGGTGAGTTGAGATGGAGGTTGAAATCACTGAGGATGAGAGAGGAAAGAAATGAGGATACCTTGGTGAAAAACTTTGCATGGGGCTTAGATGGATGGTTAGGGAATGAGATTTTAAAGGATAGGCAAGAGGGGTGGAACAAGGGGAGGTGCTCAAAGGAGAAGGTGCCAGAATAGCGGGACAGACCAAGGTGAGATTTGGTGATAAGGGTCATACTGCCACCACGGTCAGGCGGGGAGGCTTCAGAATGGGGGAAGGTGTCATCACCTGTAAGCCATGTTTCCATCAAGGCCATGGTGTCGATGCAATCATCCAAAATAAGGTCGCAGATGGCAAAAGCCCTGTTCATAAGTGAACGGATATTCTGGAGGGAGATGTGGAGAGAGGCAATGATTTTTGATCCACTGGCAGAGTCCACGAGGTCAGCAGTGGGAGGGGTGAGAGGGACTGGAAGGAGGTTGGCAAGATTAGGCCCGAGCGAAAACATTGAGCAAGAAGGTCAGCGAGAAAGTAGGATGGGAAAATTGGGGTTGCTGCTCATAAGAAGGCAGTGCAAGTGCCTCGATGGGCCCTTCAGAGAATGCCGAGAGATCCAGAGGGAAGCAGTGGGCCTATCAAAGAGGGAGTCACCCCGCTCCGAGAGACTCCTCTTCCCTTCCTTTTGCTGGATAGGGCAGTAATGATATAAATGTACTCGCTACTTCTGTTTTGAAACACTGGATTTCCTGGAAAATCAGTAAAGAATATTACAGCCAATTTCTGTAAACAAACATTTTACGTGATCTTGTTTATTCTGGAGAGATAGTTTGCCGAATGTAAACTACTCCCAGCAAGAAAGAAAGAACCGACCATGGATCAAAAAAATGGATACAATAAATATGAACTGGTACACAATTTACGCCTGTACACAGAAAGACTGCCCCATAGCCATAGAAATTTACATTATCAGTGCAACATGGAGTTATTTTCCTTACTATGACACCACACATTGTAAAATTTAAAAAAAAATTAGTAAGCACAAGCAACTACTTTTGTGTATATTTTATCATCTGTACAGTTCCTAAACAAGAAATTTGAAAGGCACAATTGTTTATACAACATGTACAAAAATGGCTGGAGCGGACAAGGAACAAAAAGACATCTTTCTTCTAAGTTGGTCTTAGTTTACAATTGCACAAACATAATATCTACATCAAAAAGTGTGCTTTCAGGGGAAGAGAGCTTGTGTAGTAAGAAACCATGAAGTTCATTTTTTTTTTAAAAAAAGGACAAGTGATAGCTGCACAAAAAGGGTCCTGCAAAAATCTTTATGTTGCTATCACTAGTCTGTCTTCATCATCACTGCTGACGTCGCTGTACTGCACAGTAGCTCGTATAGTTCCCGCAGGCTTCCCTCTTTTTTCTGGAGAAGCAGTCTGATGAACAGGAGACTTGGTCACCTCTTCAGAGTTTGCCTTTAAGTGCCCCGAGTCAGAGTTTGTCACAGCTCTAGCAGTTGTTTTGTTATTGTGTGCCTGAAGATACGTGGTTTTACTGGCACAACCTTGAACTTTGCCAGTGTTATTTGGTTGTCCATGTTTCCAGTCCATAGGGTCTGTCAAGTCCTTCAGGCCACATGCCTGGATTTGAGGAGAAACCTGAGAGAATAGTGTGCAGGCCATCTGATTACCATTAACTGTAACAGGAAGGCTAACTGGTGTCTGTTCAGTCCTAGTTGGACAAGATTTGCTTGTACAATGCATCTCGATACTGGTTTGACCTTCTGCCCCTGTATTGATGGACGGCACAAGAGTAGGCAGTTTGAATTTCATTATTTGCACTCCTGGAACATGGGTTTGTAGGCATGGTGTACTCTGAGTCTGTGGGTTTGTAGTCAACACTTGAAGGCCAACAGTGTTAAATGAAAGGCCTGAAGGGCACATCTGTGGCCCTATATTTGAACTCGCCAAACCCAAAAGGTTTAATGTCTCTAGGCCCAATGTGTTAACAGTTTGGAAATTTGAGGTGCTCGTACTCTGCAAGCCAGGTGGGTTTACTTGCCCAAAAGGAATACATGGCAAAAGTTTGTTTGCCTCTGAAACACCCAAAGGCTTTGTGTTGCCAGTTGTTTCCACGGTATCTTCACTAAGAGGGCTAGTTGTCTGGTGAATAACACTAACAGCTGGGATGGTAAGTTGCATTGGTCCTGCCTGGATTGGCACAAATGTGGAGTATGCAGCTAAACCCGCAGGAACTAACTGGATGCCACCCACAGGGACCATGCTATACGGTGTCTTGACCTGCTGCTGAGAGTGAAGAGGCAAGTGACTGAAGAGGTGTAAAGGAGGCTCCTCGCCCAACAATCCTTGATGCTCCACCTGCTGCCTTTGTTGCCGACTGTCCAACTTGCATGGACTAGACATGGGAGAAGTAGATATAAGAGGCCCAGCTTGGTGCACGTGTGGAGGTAGGCAGATAGATGAAGGGATCTGCTGGTAAATATATATAAACAAAAAAAACAGGTTCAGTTAAAATTTTATAAAAGTCAGTAAAAGGAATAGTAGAAACTACAAATAGTAATCCCCAATCCTAAACCACTATTTTTCAATATTCTCTGAATTTTAATTTATGTACAGAAGAATCAATGGTCAGTCTGGTTTGAAAAGGATACAGGTATTAAAAGAATGGCCATCAGAAAATCTAGGCACGAGTGAATAATGAACAGGTAAAATATTTAAAAGTCGCATATTATTTTATTAAAAAAGGTTGCAAATGAATAAAATGTATAGTACTGATCTGTATAGACCAAGCTGGTGCAAGATTTGATACTCAATCTGCGTTTACCTGATCTTTGCCGTGATGGGAATAGGTCACCATCAACGTTCCCGCTAAGCTGCGCGGCCATGCAGCGGTGTGGAGGTCCCGCGCAGGCCGCTCGCCGGCTTTTATATGGGAGAAACCGCATATGCGTGAAAATTTGAATGGGCTGTGCAGCCAGTTAAAGGGCCCGCGCACCAAAAAAAGTAAGAGCAAACATTGGTCACAATCACTGCCCCTTGGTCTACAGAAAGGGGAGGAAAAAATAGTGCGCCAGGTTCCTGATACCTGATCACTGTCCAGCAACCCCAGCTGTCTGCATGTGGATATCGGATGAGGATGTGACTGTGCTTTTCTGTGAAGTCTCACGTGGTCGAATAGTCCACCAACACTCAAAGTCTAGGCTAATACATGAAAAATGACCATTTGGGGGAAGTACTGCAGGACATGGAGTTCCACCCGTTTGGAGAATGAGGGAAATTAATGGGAGGAGCGATTTAAAAAATATATGCTCTTCCATCATTTTAAAAGGGTAATTATATGAAAGTTAGTTTATCAAAGACATCACTAATTCATTGGCTAATGCAGCTTTAGAGATCTGCTGCAGTGACAGAGACAAGCTAATGAACTTATGGGTACTATACCATGAGCCATATAGGAAATGGGCTCAAGCTGCAGCTAGTTAGTAACAGTCTGTTGTCATTAATAATGTGCAAAAATGGCAGGAGTGTAACCGGCTTGAAACTAAAAAATAATTTTCCTAATTAATTTCCTGATTCTACCAACTGTAGCCACAGCACACCATAGCCTGTGGAAAAGAGGCCCCGGATAATAATGCAGGTCTGTGGTATTGAAAACTTAAAAAAAAAACAGAATCCTCACAATTAGGCTATTTAAAATTCAAATGCCAGCGTCATGTTTTTGAGCCATTACAATAGATATTTGCAGTTCGCAAGCGCCCTTGGGATCACGTGGGCCGGCCCAACCAATAAAAGAAGGGAATCCCCATTTATACTTATACGAGTTCCGTACGTATGGAAACCCCATAAGTATGAATGGGGATCACTTAAAAAATACACGAACACATGAAATAAATACAAAAAAATACATATTTAAAATTAATTAAATTGCCATTTAATTAAATACTTTAATACAAAAAAAATTTGAATTTTTTAAAAATATGTTTTAACGGGGCTAAAAATAAACTTACCTTATTGGACAGGGTTTTTAATGTATAAATGAGTGATAACATTTTATTTTTCTATTTTTTAAAACACTTATGCTGGTAAAAGCAGGCATTACGCTTGCTTTTACCAGGTGTAAGAATTTCACAGGCATTCAGTGGGCGGAAGTTGGGCAAATAGTGCAACTCTCCACCCGCAGAGGCCCATCTCCCGGGGATGTGGAGGATCTGCCAAGAAGATTCTTGATAGATCGCAAGTTCCGGGTTTTAGCGCATGCGCTTCGCATGCCTAAACCCGGAACCTGCGTGGCCCCTATGGGCGCGTACACACCTCGTACGTAGAGGTCGCAGAATAAGGCCCATTGTGTCCCTTACAATTCAGATTGCACTTTCTTCAGCTCATTATCCAGATAAATAACAGTTTGACCTAGGTATCATTTGTTTAGTATCTCCTTTCTTTCCATCTTAACTGTTGTAATATTCCTTTTCTTCTACTGTTTGAATCTCCTTTTTGTTAGCCTCTTTAGTGAAAAGACAAAATATCTAATCAGTATCCCTGCCATTTCAGTATCACCTCCTGTGAGTTTATCTTGCTCATTTCTTAGTGGCTCTATTTCTGTTTTAATTCTGTTGCTGTTGCTTATGTCAACAAGTGCGAGGAGCTCATGGACTTCTTTGTCTCTAAGATTGAGACCATCTGACCAGCTGCCTCTACCACTTCCCTTCCTTCCCCTAGCCCACCGGGCCAAACTTCCTCTAAGGTTCCCCCCCTGCCCTAGCATTGAACTCGCATCTTTCTCCAGTTTCTCTCCGATCTCCCCTCGTGACCTCTCCACGCTCATCTTGTCCATGAGACCCACTTCCTTCTCCCTCGACCCTATTCCCACTAAACTGCTGACCACCCAACTTCCTTTTCTGGCTCCCATGTTAGCTGACATTGTTAACGGTTCGCTCTCCTCAGGTACTGTCCTGCTCTCCTTCAAACCTGCTGTCATCATCCCTCTCCTCAAAAAACCAGTCCTTGCAAATTACCGCCCCATCTCCAACCTCCCTTTCCCCTCCAAAGTCCTTGAACGTGTTGTCGCCTCCCAAATCCGTGCCCATCTTTCTCGCAACTCCATGTTTGAATCCCTCCAAATCGGTTTCTGCCCCTGCCACAGTATCGAAATGGCTCATCAAAGTCACAAATAACATCCTTTGTGACTGTGACAAAGGTAAACTATTCCTCCTCATCCTTCTCGACCTGTCTGCAGCCTTTGACACGGTTGACCACTCCATCCTTCTCCAACGCCTCTCCACCATCGTCCAGCTGGGTGGAACTGCACTCGCCTGGTTCCATTCTTATCTATCTAATTGTAGCCAGAAAATCACCTGCAATGGCTTCTCTTCCCACTCCCGCATCGTTACCTCTGGGGTCCCCCAAGGATCTATCCTTGGCCCCCTCCTATTTCTCATCTATATGCTGCCCCTTGGCGACATCATCCGAAAACAAGGCATCAGTTTGCATATGTATGCAGATGACACCCAGCTCTACCTCACCACCACTTCTCTTGACCCCTCCACAGTCTCTAAATTGTCATAATGCTTGTCCGAGCAGAAATTTTCTCCAATTAAATATTGGGAAGACCGAAACCATTGTCTTCGGGCCCCACCACAAACTCCGTTCCCTAGCCACCGACTCCATCCCTCTCCCTAGCATCTGTCTGAGGCTGAACCAGACTGTTCGCAACCTTGGTGTCATATTTGACCCTGAAATGAGCTTCCGATCACATATCCGTGGCATAACTGAGACCGCCTATTTCCACCTCCGGAACATATCCCGTCTCCACCCCTGCCTCAGTTCATCTGCTGCTGAAACCCTCATCCATGCCTTTGTTACCTCTAGACTTGACTATTCCAACGCACTATTACTATGGTGCCAGGAGGAGCTCCTTCAGGCTATACAAAAGAAAATAACCTGGGCCACTGCCGCACCAGGTCTCCTTCCCCGACCTACCTTTTTTTGTGCTGGGCAGGCTTCTGGACTGCCCAATAATGCCCCTATGGGCTACCCTGGGGAGGTGCTCATTTTCCTGTCTGCAGCCCGCAAGGGGTATGGCATTGTTGCCCAGCCCTCAAAATGGACTATTGATGGTCAAAATCTATCCAATAGTAGGAATACCCGAGGGGGATGTGGAAGAGCCCACCTTGAAATAAATATTCAAAAAGAAACTGTATTAATACAAGTTAATGGGACTAAAAATGGAAAAGTCACCAGGCCCAAATGGTAAGCATCCCAAAATAATGAAGGAGGTTGCGGAGGAGATAATGGAGGCACTAACCATACTTTTCTGAAAATCTTTGCAAACAGAAATTGTTCGAAGGACAAGGTGGAAAATGTTACACCCCATTCAAAAGCGAGAGGAAAGGAGCAAGCCAGGAAATGATGGGCCAATTATCCTTCCTCGGTTTTAGGTAAATTTCTTGAGCCCATATACAGAATGAAATTAGTGAACATTTAGAAAGGCACGGACTAATCAAGGATAGTCAACATGGATTTCTAAAGGGCACCTTGTGCTTGACTAACTTAACTGAACATTTTGAGGAAATCAAAGTGTATCAAGGGAATGTGGTAGATATGCATACATGGATTTTCAAAAAGGAGCCTGATAAAGCATTACATAGTAAATTTATGGAAATTTTGAGTCGCTAACATTGCCTGGGCGCTCATTTTAGCGCCCGGCGAAAAATAGCGCCGGCGATTGCTAAATTCAGTTTTAGCGCCCCAAGAGGGAGGTGGAGCGCTAATTCAAGCGCTCCACTTCCTTCTTAGAGCACTAACCCCGAATATCGGGGCGATGCATTCTGCAGCGCTACGCACTGGGCCACGAAGCGTTGTCACATAGAAGGGCTCTTCCCCTCATTAAAGGGGAGAGCCTAAGCCCACAACTCTGTGGAGCCCTACCTGAACCACCGAGGAGCAGGATGCTGTGCCAGCAGCCTGGCACACAAGATTAGTGCCGGGCTGCCAGATCGCGGCACGGACCCCGCTTTCAAAGAGGCAATGGGCCGCAACAAGTAAGTCGGCCGAATATTTTTTCCCTGCCTACCAGCACCCCTTTACTTATCGCCCCATGAGCCTTCTGCCGCTCCGTTCCCGCCCCCTGAATCGTAACTGTCATCGCCTGGCACAGATTCAGGGGGCGTGGGCCAATTTTGCAGGCGGCGCAAAAACGGGACGCTGTGCACGGTGATGACGTCGTCATCGCCTGCGCAGCGGAGCGGGGCACTATCGGTTACCGCCGCCACTAAACTCCCGCTGAATCTAGCGGGCGTCGTTAGTGGCGTCGCACCTGGGCGAGAAGTCATTTGCCTCCCAGGGGCACTAATGAGAGGCGCAAATGCACCAAATTTCTAGCCCATGGTGTTGAAGGTAACATAGCTGCACGAATAGAGAGAAAATGCTAGGAGACAGAAAGCAGAAAGCAGGAGTAAATTTGTGCTTTTTGGATTGGCGGGATGTCGATAGTAGTGGTCTACTTCAGGAATTTACGCTGTGATCACTTTTGTTTTCCATTTATGTAAAAGATTTCGATCTAGGCACAAGAGGAATAATATTGAGGGAAAAGCAGGGGAATGTAAAAAAAAAGTCTGGTTAGTGGAGTGGGCAGCTTAACGAAGAAAATATATTAGGAAAAAATAACACTGAAAGGAAGGCTACCATAACTGCACGGCCTAGAAATTCGAGGTCTTACCGCTGGCCATTAAGGCTCGTTTCGGGGGACAAATGGCGGCTGCCGTATTATCGGCCGCTGCCGGCGGATCCCGCGGCGGCTGCCTTTTTCAGCAGGTCAGCAGCACTGTTGCCTGCGCTCGCCGGAAGTATTGTAATTAGTCGGAGCATGGCATCAATCAGCGTGCATTTTGGATATCGCCGCTCCTCTTGCCGTGCTCTCCAATGAGAAGCGTGGGTAAAGTGATAGGGGAGAGTCCTTGAAAGCATTACAATGGCCATCTTGGCCTCAATGTAAAAAAAAAAATGAACTGTGGTCCCTTTCAACAACACTGAATGCCTTCTTCAGCGCTATGAGAGGTACAGAGTTCCGAGAATTAATTTGCCATGTTGTACACCCACGCCCTTCCTTCTTCTCCGATCCCATAAAACCCGAAGTCCGATCAAAGCACAGTCTCCCCACAAACGCATAAACAATTTGCCTGTAACACTGATTGGTGAGCGGGTAGCAGGTAATATTGTTGTCACAAATACGGCAACTGTTCCTACAGGTTTGCTCGTTTCTTCCCCGTTCTCCTTCACTGCAAGCGGGACAGATGCGACCTTCGGCCTCCTGCTGAGTTTAGCGCCGGAAAGAGCGCGTTACACCATAATTTCTCCGCACCGCTGATGTTAATGAGCAGGCAGCACCAAAATACTGGTGCTGCCTGTGCTCTCTAAGCGGGCGGCCGGCCATTAGCCTTGACCAGCGCTGTTACTGGCAGGTTTCCGTCGTACTGCAATTTCTAGGCCCAAGACTCTTATCTGAGTGGAGAAACAGAGAGATCTAGGGGTGCAGATACATAAAGCAGTAAAAAGGTGGGAATGCAATTAGAAAAGGCTATAAAATAGAAAATTGGATTCTGGGTAAAAGAAAGACTTGCATTTATATAGCGCCTTTCATGACCATCGGACATCTCAAAGCGCTTTACAGCCAACAAAGTACTTTTTGAAGTGTAGTCACTGTTGTAATATAGGGTACGCGGCAGCCAATTTGCGCACAGCAAGCTCCCACAAACGGGGCCTCGGTTTAACGTCTCATCCGAAAGATGGCACTTCCGACAGTGCAGCGCTCCCTCAGCACTGCACTGTAGTGTCAGCCAAGATTTTTGTGATCAAGTCTCTGGAGTGGGACCTGAACCCACAACCTTCTGACTCAGAGGCGAGGGTGCTACCAACTGAGCCACATAGGCTGCACATAAAAGTAAGCAAGTAATGTTAAATTTGTACAAGACATTGATTAAGGCACAGTTGGAATAATGTGTACAGTTTGTGCAACTCATTACATGAAGGATATTAGAGACAAGGAAAGACTATGGTGAAGTTTTACTAGAAGAAACCCCATAGCAATTTAATATATGAGTTAAGCAATAAATATATCCAAATTGGAAAGTAACAGCTTGAACTTAGTCTAAAATTCAGTATCCTGCTCCATATCTTTCTCCCCTTTCAGTCTTGTTCCATCTCTGTCTCTTATAAAGGAACTATTTTGTTTATTATAGGTCTGCAAACCCTCGTCAGTTAAGATTAGCTAACAATTTTGAAAATAATGGACACTTTGGGACACTCATTCCCCCCTCTCCCCCCCACCCACCCGCCAGCCACACAATCCATGTCTTCCTCTTTACATCTCCAAAAGTCTTCCACTTCCCATCCATAGATCCTCTTCCCCAACCTGTTCCTTTTATTCCACTATTGCCAATGTCTCTTGGCTTTACTTTAGCATTGACAGGATGTGCTAGAGCAGGGCTTTTGTGGCAATACCAGTGTGAGTGAGTGGCCTCATGCCATAATGGACTGTAAGGATCCCATGATAGATCTGACCACCTGAACAGTTTTAATCTAATGGGAAGAAAGGTGTTCCTGCGAGGGATCAATTCACAGAGACTAAGGTAGGAAGGTTGATGTGGAAGGTAGAAGCTGGTAGAGGGAGGGGGAAGGGAGTGAGAGGACTGAGGTAGGGAAGCATCAGGCTTTAAAGGTCAGGCAGACAGTGGAGTGAATAATTAACTCAACTGGGTAATAGGTTAGGCAGGCAGCAATTATCAGGTCGGTGGGAGGGTGGGGGGCCGTGGGGCAAGAGAGGGAGGTCGGGCACTTCAGTGAATTGTCAAAGCAAAAGTTCCAGATATGTATCTGATGAGTGGGATAGGGGAAAAAATTTCAAGACAGCTAGTTAAGGCAGTGAGTAGCTGAGCCATACCCATCAAGAAGGTCTCAGGTTCAAAGTGAGCTATTTGATCTAAGCCACGATGCGGAGATGCCGGTGTTGGACTGGGGTGGACAAAAATGAGAAGTCGCACAACACCAGGTTATAGTCCAACAGTTTTATTTAAAATTACGAACTTTCGGAGCTGCTGCCCCTTCGTCAGGTAAAGTGTATAGGCTCCTTCGTCAGGTACACTGTACCTGACGAAGGAGCAGCGCTCCGAAAGCTCATAATTTCAAATAAAACTGTTGGACTATAACCTGGTGTTGTGTGACTTCTCATTTTTGATCTAAGCCAGGTTAGGGAAGTGCAAAAGAAAATGGCCATGGGTCCCACTTGAAGCACATATAGACACATACAACCATTCAATCTGTACTTTTTACTGATCTCAGTTGTGGTAGGGGCGGGCGCTAATAACTTAGCTAATAACTTAGCGCCCGAGCGCGGCGATTTTAGCGCAGCTCGCGAAACTGACCAGTCATTTTGAGGCGGCGCTGAACACTACCGCCACGATCTCCTGCACCTGCAGATCGTGACGTCAGTCGAGCGTGCAACGCCCCGGTAGCACCCCAGACCGGATATTGAGTCGCGCTCCCTGCCTTAGCACCTGCCGCTAGGAACGACAGATAGAGGGGACCGTTTTCAAGTTGGGAAGGGGCTGGGGGAGCGCTATTTAAAGGCAGGCGCTTCCTGCCTTTTCTTGTCGGCAAAATTTTTGGTACACACAGGTTGAGGGGGAGAAATACGTCTGGAGAGATTTAACGCAGTCCTAAGGAGTTTTGGCCCTCAGCACCACTTTTGAGGATCCTAAGCGCCGAGCTCTTTCCCTGGCCTATCCATTAGTGCTTCCAACACAATTGGTTTTGAGGTCTCTCCAGGCCGAGATTCAAGGCTGCAATGAGCAGGGAGTGGCTGGCCAACAAGATGGCCCCTCCCCTTTAAGAACTGGACGGCACCAGTCTGTCTGGCTTCCATGGTAACTGACATCGCCTGAGCTTCGGTAGCGTTCTGAAGTAGCGCCTTGCTCCCTGACGTTTGCACCTTAAGAGAGGTGTGTAGCACCTGATTTAGCGCTCAAATCACCTCCAGGGCGATAGAGGCGAATTTTGCAGTCGGAGGCGATAATTAGCGCCGGGCGCTAAACTTTGCGCCCAGCCGATATTAGCGCCCCAAAATGGGTGATACCCAATTTTTCCCCCTAAATGTTCCATGTATCCTGCTTGTACGTGTGACAGTAGCATTGTTGCACTAGTCTATGAAAGACTTGGCACATGGATTGTGGAGACTAAAACCCCTGGGTCCATCTGAATTATTTGCCAGAGCAATGATAGTAGGGCAGGAAGGTGGAGTACAAGTGGCCAAGTTTTCACTCTATACACAGACACACAATTATGAGGTATTGTCTAGTGTTTGGCATCCACACGTTACCTAAAATTAGGCTATATTGATTTCTGTATTCCCTTGAGTGCCTTACCTCATAATTATTTTGGAGATTCAGTTCACTTGAATGCTTTTAGAATTATCGTGCCAAGAGAAAGGATTTAATATCCTGAGATTCTTTAGATATTAATCTAAATGCTTAAGTAACAATGGCCAACTAATAATTAAAACAGAAACAGCCCCTTTATATCTGTCCAAACACAAGCCCTGTGATATTACAGGATGTACCGGTTATGTAATTCATACCAAAATGAATAGAAGCATAAATATGTTTAACACATCCCTTTAGTCCTGATTACTAATCCAAAACAAAAGACTGAAATCCCTCCTTACACTGCACACGGTCGAAAGGTAATGATTTCCTATCAGACAATTACTCCCCACTGATAGCTCTTTTTCGGCAGGCACAGACACGGTAGGCCAAATGGCCTCCTTCTGTGCCGTAAATTTCTATGATTCTATGATAGTTTTGGCTCTCCAAAGGAGGGTCTTTTGTGACTTTGACTTCTCGTGGAGTAACTAGACTGTAAGTAACGTCTAAAGCAGTACCACAGTGCACAGTCTCAGAAGGGCTGGTGACAAGACATCCTTGGAATTCAAGTACAATTCTTCAGATCTGTATTGACACCAGGGGGTAAATTTTATGAGTCTGTGCTGGTGGTGAGGTTTCTCACCTGCATCAGTACTTATTAAAAAGCTGTGGGCAATGTGTCGGCAATTTTCGATACACACTAGTAGTAGGGAGGTACCTCTTTAGCCCAAGAAATGTAGAGCATCAATTGTTTTAGTGCTTTTAAATTAGGAAGCTGCTCTCTTAAAGCTTAGGAGTGGAGTTTATCAGATAAAGATAAATTAGGGCTTGAATTATCTCATTCTATTTCAATTTTTTAAATAAAGTATCATTTGGGCAACACGGTGGCATAGTGGTTAGCACTGGTGCCTCACAGCGCCAGAGACCCGGGTTCAAATCTGACCTCGGGTGACTGTCTGTGTGGAGTTTGCACATTCTCCCCGTGTCTGCGTGGGTTTCCTCCGGGTGCTCCGGTTTCCTCCCACAGTCCAAAAATGTGTGGGTTAGGTTGATTTGGCTATGATAAATTGACCCTTAGTGTTTGGGGGGATTAAATATGTGGGGTTATGGGGATAGGATGGGATATGTTAGGGGGAATTAAATACGTGGGGTTACGGGGGTAGGGTGGGTTATGTGTACTGTGGGGATTAAAGCAGGGACAGGGTACTGGATTTGGATGATCAGCCATGATCGTATTGAATGGCGGAGCAGGCTCGACGGGCCGAATGGCCTACTCCTGCTCCTAGATTCTATGTTTCTATGTTTCTAGAACAAATGGTATTTGGTTCCAATACAATTCTGCAAGAATTTAGGAATGTGCTTACAAAGATAAATATGTCCCTTATTTTATCATCCAGGCTTTTGGTTAGAATTTGCGGTCAGCGGCGAAGCAACGGCACTCGCTGCTGATCTCGAAGAAAGCTGCCTACAAAGATCTAGCGATCTCTGTGGCGTGAATTTTATCTCTCCCAACATTAGTTTAAATCTGCCGCCAAATCAAGCAAATCTCCAGCTTCCAGCAACAGTGATGTCATCAAGCAGTCAATCACATTGAAGAATTCTCACAGACAGCAAACCAGGAAGTAAAATGCACAGATTATAATTTACTTTTTATAAATTTTACAGAGAGCGAAATAAAGATTGGGACATACAGGTAGGATTAACGTAGAAGCTGAAATATCATAAACAAACCTTTAAAACATTATATTAAAAACCATGTAATAATGGAAAATTTGACATTCCACAAATATAAAATAGTTTTTCAGGGCCAGAACAGGTGTTCAGCAGTCAATGCACTGTTAAAAACCCAGTTACACCTCTTTGAACAAGGCTCAACTTTTTCGGGGGTTTGTAACAGTAGTACTCCAGTGTAATAGGGGAAGTTTTCGTCAGGAACTACATTTCAGTGTAATTTAAATTGATTGTGGGTTCCAGGGACTTCCACAGCGCGCAACCTGCAGAGAAGCGTAGAATCACTGACAACTACTTCTGGATTTCCGCGATTATCTGTGCATGCGCTGACTCCAGAAGTTGCTGTCACTTTCAGAAGAGTAATGACGGCGAACGCTGACAGTTTTGCTACCATTACCACCGCAAAATCCGGGCCATGATACATTATATGATGAAACGCACGCACCTTTACATCATCTGTGGTTTTCTTTCCAATATTTTCTTGCACATGCTGGTTGTCAGATGTAACCTGGTGACCCGAAGACCTTTGGCCAGCCTTAGGTAATGTACCTCTAGCTGCAGGGGACATGGATTTCTCCTCTTCATTTGCATGCCAATGGATTGGTGAAAATTTAGATTTTACTTTGTTGGTTTCAGCATCACTAGCATTCTGTGTAAGCCAAACACCAGACAGTACCTCAAGATTGTTGGTCTGCACAAGAGAGTCCTTTGCTGTCCTCACCACATCAGCAATCAGAGAGGCAGAGGCAGCAGTTAGTATACCGAGCTGGTCGTTTCTCTGTAGGTTGTGCTGAGGGCTAGCTGTTACTGAAGGAGTGGCCGACAACCCCATTTCCCCTGGACTGTCTTCATCATCATCCTCAATTTCATAGTCTTCCTCATCCTGACCATCAGAGTCTTCAGCATCAGAGTACAGACACTCATATTCACCCTTTGGTTTATCACCTGTTAAACAAATAAAACAGTAAACTAGTGGGATAAATAACAAATAAACATGAAATTAGTATTAGTGCATGAAGTGAAAAAACTTTTACTGTATATTATCTGCATTGTGTTTGAGAAAGCATTACTGGCTTTAAAGCAGCAAAGAATTAGAGTTGAGACAACAAATCCTCCAGATTACCAGATGCGCTATATTCACTGAATTTGCCCCTTTATGACTTCTACTGTCAAAGACTTCAAAAGATAAGGAGCATTATTTTTTGCATGAAGATCTTCTTGCCTATATCGTGATGCTGCATATCTTTGTACAAAAAAAATCACTGCAGCATGGTTCAACCAAATCTCATTTTCCAATCAACCTATCTTCTCTAAGAATATAGGGCCGAAAATTGATCCCGGGACGCGAGAGTACGCACTGCATACTCTCGCGTATTCCCACTCCAATTGCCGGTTTTCTGCATGCCCTGCGCATGCGCTGAAAACCGGCAATTGCTCTTCCGAAAAGGGGGCGGGGCCGGAGTGCATCGCGTGCGCGCTACAGGCTGCGCGCACGCTGTGCACTTCATGCTTTGGACGCGCAGGTAAGTACTGAAGATTTTGGAAATGTAAAAAGGAGGAGTAAGACCCGCTTTTAAGAAGGTAAGTAGTGAATTAAGTATTTTTTTGAATTTTTTTTTACAGGTATATCTTTTTTATAGACTTTAAAGACAGGTAAGTTTATTTTTATAACTTTTTAAAAGATTTTAAATTTTTTCAAAAATTTAATTTTTTATTTAAAATGGTTAATTTAATTAACTATACTTATTTTATTAATGTGATGGTTTTTTTTTTAAATTTAATTGAGGTTTAGCTGTTATTTTGGGGGGGTGTAAGATTCATAAGTCTCTCAGCCATGCTGTGAGACTTATGAATGGAAGATGGTGTGCTGCCATTGGCTCTAACTGAGTCACGTGATCCCACAGCTCGCACGAATTAACTACGCCGCTGGGATACGCAAGCCCAGCACAGCTGATGTCTGGAACATCAATTTCGTGCGAGCTGGATCAGAAAAAGCATAAGCGAGGTGAGACATCGCGGGAAAGGCTTACCCCCGCGGGAACAGAGCGAGATCAATTTCTGGGCCATAATTTCTAATCACATTGATTGGTACAAACAATAAATACATTCCTATAAGTTATATTATTAAAATTTTGTGTATTTTTAAAAGTCTATTCTTTCTTGTTGCCCTTGAGAAGATGGTGATGAACCACCTTCACAAACCGCTGCAGTCCGTGTGGTGAAGGTACTCCCACAGTGCTGTTAGGAAAGGAGTTCCAGGATTTTGACCCAGTGACGAGGAAGGAACAGCGATATATTTCCAAGTCAGGATGTGCGACTTGGAGGGGAACTAGTAGGTGGTGGTGTTCCCATGCACCTGTTGCACTTGTCCTTCTAGATGGTAGAGGTCACGGGTTTGGGAGCTACTGTCGAAGAAATCTCGGCGAATTGCTGCAGTGCACACTGCAGCCACAATTCCTGCCATAATTTTTTATATTCCTATATATATATATATATATATATATATATATAGGAATATAAAAAATAAATACTTCTATATCTATATAGAAATAATATATATACAATATATATTAGACAGTGCGAGTACCTATGTAGTTGCAGGGTCTGGTTACTAGCTGGTGCTGTGGAACGGGTTTCTGAAGTTTCTGGCCGCGATACTGGGAGCTTTAGAGCCGGCCGTTAAGGTTGGTTTTGCTGAAAAATTGGCGGCTGCCTCGCTTTTTGCGTGGAATGCGGCGGCTGCCATTTTGGGCAGGTTGGCAGCGCTGCCGTTGCCTGCGCTCACCGCCCATATTTAAATAATACTGATTGTGGCGTCAATCGGCGTGCAACGCCTGAATTAACGCATGATCTGTGTTTTTCGATGTAGCCGCTCTCGATACCGCCCTCTCCAAACCACGCACGGAAGAACGTGCATGCAGCAGTACAACAGAGATGCTGCCTGTGGTTTTTAAGGGGTCACACACATCTTTCAGATAAGTTTAGATTTTTGCTTTTGGATTTTTTTTTACATTTTATTGGAGTAGTGGGTTGGTGCAATACATTTAAAAAGCTGTTAATGTGTAGGGAGTGCTGCTGGAAGTTTGCAAGGCTTTGGCTGTTAAAGGAAGGCCTCTGAGAACACCACTTTTTCCCAGTCCTGGGGGCTCCAGTTGCAGTCCCCCTTGGGCTGCAACATCACATGGAGATGAAGCAGAGGCAGAAAAGGGTACAAGCTGTTCGCAGAGGGAGGAGGAAGCAGAAAAGGAAAAAGCAAAAGGAAGGAGGTAACCCAGACAGCCCCTTTCTGGCCAGGATATCCGTGATCGAATCGTTCGCTTGTGCTACCAGTGAAAACAACCCCAATTCCCCTTTCAACATTTGTTCCACACCTAACCATCCCTCTGTTACTGACCATCACCGAGTCTTCTTGGTCACAATGCTGAAATTAAAGCCACCACAAAGCAAACTTTCCAATCTAACTTTATCCATATATGCATCCAATATTGCATCAAAAAATCAGCTAAGCACCCTTGTGCATTCCCTTAATGACTGTCTTGTGTGGACCTTTGCCTATCCTACTGATGTCATGCAGTGCTACCCCAGTGGCTGCAGTATAGCTGGTAGAAGGCTGCTGACTTTCAGTGAGGGACACTGCAGATGGCCTTGCAGGACGACCTCGAGGAGCTGGAGGCTAGAATGTGAAATCAAGTGATGGTGTTTCTTCTTCTTCACTCTCCTCTCCCTCTTCTTGGTCAACCACTGGCTGGGCAGGCTGGATTTCTTGGGTGTCTAAAATGAGGAAGGCACAAGGGTAGGGTTGTGGTGAGGGGCGGGTGGGAAAGTAAGAAGTGCATGCTTACACCAAGTGCAGCTTGTAAATCAAAAGAGATTGTGGGATGAGGGGGAAAGTGGGATGTGAGAAGGAGCATAATGTATGAGGATACCAGCACCTTGTACTCTTTGAGCCCCGCCACTGGCCAAGGGCTCAGCCATGCCCCTGCCAAGAATGGTCAGCACCGTCTCCTCCAAGGGGGTGAGTTGAAGCTAGGAATGTGAGGTGTACCTTGTGTTTGGTAGAGATTGCTAGTAGGTGAGTGATGGAGGTGGGGGGACGGTGCATTGAGCAGTGTGTGAGGCTAGTGGTGCAGTTGGTAGGAGACGACTTTTGAAGATGCATTCACTGACTTTGACCACTCGGCTGAGGTCATGAAACTTCTTTGGCACTGGAACCAGATCCTGGGAGTGACACTGCTGGCAGTGACGGTCTCGGTGATGTGGTCCAACATCGTTCTTTCTGGAGGGCCTCCTGGCCCCCTGTGGGTACAGGACCTCACTATCGCTGTTCACCCCCTGCACAAAGCTAAAGTGTTGCGTCCGAGACCCTGGGTGCCCTTTCCCTGGCCTGTTGAGCCATTTGTGTTACTGCTGAAGCACTTTTAGCATTTTTTAAGTGCAGAAGGCAGTTCAGCTTTCAGAGCTGCAGACTTTTTTTTTAATTAGTTCATGGGATCTGGGCGTTGCTGGCAAGGCCAGCATTTATTACCCATCCCTAATTGCCCTTGAGAAGGTGGTGGTGAGCCACCTTCTTGAACCGCTGCAGTCCGTGAGGTGAAGGTACTCCCACAGTGCTGTTAGGGAGGGAGTTCCAGGGTTTTGACCCAGCGACGATGAAGGAACTGCGTTATACTTCCAAGTCAGGATGGTGTGTGACTTGGAGGGAACTTGAGGTGGTGGTGTTCCCAAGCGCCTGCTGCCCTTGTCCTTCTAGGTGGTAGAGGTCGCGGGTTTGGGAGGTGCTGCCAAAGAAGCCTTGGCGCGTTGCTACAGTGCATCTTGTAGATGGTACACACTACAACCACGGTACGCCGGTGGTGGAGGGAGTTAATGTTTAAGGTGGTGGATGGGGTGCCAATCAAGCGGCTGCTTTGTCCTGGATGGTGTCGAGCTTCTTGAGTGTTGTTGGTGCTGTACTCATCCAGGCAAGTGGAGAGTATTCCATCACACTCCTTACTTGTGCCTTGTAGACTGCCTAGTGCTGAAGGATTTTTAATTTCTTTTATGTGCAGAAGGCAGTTCAGCTTTAAGAGCTGAAGACTGCCTTGAAAATGAGCAGGCTAGCTTTAAGTAAAGCTAACCTCGCTCCAGCGATGCGAACTTCGGCCGCCTGCTGAGCGCACAGCCGGTCAGCTGTGCGCTTCTATCATGTTAATTAGCAGGCAGCACCAAATTGATTTGCTGCCTGCATTTTCTGAACGGGCACGGGCATATCTCGCATTGTGGTGCCCGCCCCCGTTTTTGTCGTTATTGAATTTCCTAGCCTCTGTCACTACATTGTCACCACCAGTCAACAACTGACTGTGGGCAACGCCATGGGCAATTTATTTGTATATGTACTGTGGAAAACATGACTTTATAGTTGACAACAGCCAGAGGATATTGGGTCAGTGTGTACCCAACATAGAAAAGAACTGAGTTTATACAAAAGAACACAATTCAAAATTATAAGATTGTAATGACTGCTATTAAAGAACTGACAGTTCTGAAAGTCCATTCCTCACATCTACATCTACCATGTTAACAATATTACAAAGAATAATTGCAAGTGTTTAGGACAATGCTGTAGTTAACTTTGAAACCCTTGCATCATGAACAAGAATCTAGTAATGGTGACTCCTTATATCTGCAAGATTACAAAACAGATCACAAATTAATTCCCAATGAAGCAGATTTTAGAAACTTTATGGCAATTTTCAGATAAGACTAAAACAATACTGATGTAGTATATTAGCTACTAAATTATGCTATCATGTCCACTAACACCAACTTTTTTGTAATAACCTCTTTGTCAAATGTTATGGCAGGAAGTGGTATTGTAAATTGTTATGGATTGCTGCAGACACTGAGGCTGCTTAGAATACAATGGGTTATTTTTTAAAACCAGTCAGACAGTCAAAAAAGAACACAGACAAGGCGTTCATCACAAATGGTATTAACCTTTCCTATGCTGCATCTCTACATAAATCGCTGTGATAAAAATAATCTCCAGTAGAAATTACAGCCATTGGCCCATTATGTCTGCGGATGTTCTAGCTCTTCAGCTCGAGTGATCTACTGTAATCCTGTTTCCCTGTCCTTTTATAATTTTCCTATTCAAATACTTTCACTTTCAAATGGTGTTCTAGTTTCTGCCTCAATAGCCATGTTTGGTAAAGCATTCCATGTTCCAATTACCTTCCACGTGAAAACATTTTCTAAACTTCCCCCCTTTTCCTCTAGTGATAATCTCACCATTTACCTTCTCAAAACCTTTCAAAATTTTAAAGCCTGCACTAGGTTTCTCATTAAAACCATCTGTTTCAAAGAACAAAACCCCAATTTTTTCAAACCTTTCTTCATAACTGTAACTCAGTCCTTGTATCATTCCACTTGAAACAAAGTTTACATGCATGATTTTTAAAATCCTCCCTCCCGCCCGCTGCTGGACCGTCCATGCCCCCCTCCCCCCGCAGTTTGCTCCCCTCTTTAATGAGAATCCTCCAGTTTGGCCCCAAGGAGGAGCAGCCGGATTTCCAGCCCCCACCCCACCACCCAATCGGCAAGCTGCCTGTTAGCAATTGTTTAGTGCTGGGAGGTCGTCGATTCTATTGTAACCTTCTTTCATATGGCAGCTTGAAAAGCAAAGTGTTGATGTCCAAGTTCGTCATCCACTCTATGGCCTCTGGTGACACGGAGTGAATAGAAGCTATTCCCCCAGTGAAGCGTCTTAAGCGAACAATGGTTCCGAAGGTGCTCCTTGGTTTGAGCAGCCTCTCCACAGTCACGCATCGAGCTATCTTTCATCTTCCACTTATGTAGCAGGTGGTTGCAGCACCCATATGATGTTCTGATGCGGTTTGCAGTAACCCAAATTTTACGTGGCATTGCGAAGCCAGATGGTTGATCTGCAGGGTCTATGATCAGATCCCGATGCTTGACCACTCTGGTTTCTCACATCCTCCACCATTTGTCTTTAGGTGGGGGTTTTGAGAGTTTCGGCCACTAACCAGAAGTGGTTCCTGGACTGAAGGTGGTATCTCAGGAGCTTCCTGAGATCTTCATTAAGAGGTAGAATTTAGTTTGCTAGGGCCCAGTTGTATTCTCTGATTATTGAACAGGAAGATGGCAACCTTCATATATGGTTCTCTCTGTAAAGTCTCTCCAGAACGATTAATGCCATCAACAAGGTGACTGAACACTGATCGACGGCATCCCAGTCCAAAACCAACACTCAACGTTCCTAACCAAGATGGTCCTATTCAGGGCCAACATACAACATCTACGTGTCTGTCACCTCAACATGGAAGGCCTCTCATCTGCAAAATGTGACTGCCTGGCCAAGTTGCTATACGAACTGAAGATTGATGTTCTCGCGCTACAAGAGACACATTGCAGATAATGACAAAGCTTCTACTGTAATGAGGCCCGACCACAAAAATGGATTAGGCCACCCACCGATATCATCCGGGCCCCAGCCACCCAATTAACGCCACATGCCAAAATCGCCCCCCACTTGTGGTAAAGCATTCCATATTCTAATAATCCTTGGTGTGAAAACATATTTTCTATCTTCTCCCTTCATTCTTCTAGTGATGAGCCCAAGTCGGTGCCTCCTTGTTACCGATTTACCAGCCAGTGAAAGCAGTCTTTCACTATTTACCCTTTCATAAGTTCTGCTCAGTTTCAACCCTTTTATTCTGCTGCTACTCTGCTGATTGTAAAGGATATAACAGCTCACATTTATTTTAAACAAAAGTTTACATTGAATCCAGTTAACTTGTTAGTAAACTTAGTAGATGCAGCCAGGATCCTGCACCCCCTATAAATATGGTTAATTTTAATTTACAATTTTTTTCTCCTGTCTCAAAAATAAAAATCCGAAATTCTGTATTGGGTCGACTAGAACAGTAATGCCCATTTATACACACAGTATAGGATTTGTTCATTTGCTACAGTTTTCTATAATTCTTTGTCCTCATCTATTTTGTATTTTCCTCCTCTTCCCTGGAGCATTACAGCTGCTGCCCTAAATCTGAAGACAAGATAATCTCACACAGTGGCTCTCTTTGATCCTGTATGTTGACTGAAACTGAAGATGCATTTGGTTTCTGGGTGACTAATTTTAAGACCATGCCTGTGCACATCATATTCAGTTCATGTTTGTGTCTGTAGGTGGCACTCACTTTCTCTACAACAGTTATTTTTTAAAGAAACGCAGTAGTTTGTAAACAAGTCTAAAAACAGTTGGTTGTGTAAAGAGTTTGATAATATGTCAATGAAATAACAAATTAATTCTGTTTTATGGAATGGCCTATTATGGAAGGTTAATATTAGGAGTAATTGTGTTTCCTTTTTTAAGTATTAGAGGTAAACTACTCAATAGCCCTCAGTTTAATAATCAAACGATGTTTATAAAAGTATACAGGTTGCATATGTATGTATGTATGTATGCGTAGGGGTGAAGACTGGATCAGGCTCAACTGTGGTGCCCCGCCACGATCAAATAGTTTCCCAGCATTGACTGTCTAGACTCACAGATGAAGAATGGTCATTTCAGTGAAGTAGCAGAATTTTTTTACATCATCTCAAATTTACAGTTCAGAGAAACCTGGGCTAAATAGCTACTTATTAACAGAAGCTTTCAATAGTTCTAAACACCCAAAATCTCGATACTATCCTGAAATATGATAGAGCCTATTGTCCTCTCTGCAAGTTACTCCAATTACTATTTCCTGTCCCTTTAAATATACTCGCATAAACACCAGCTTAATCCTTTGACGACTGCAGTTTTAAATTTGCACTAAAATCAAAAATTTGGTATAAATATTCCAATTTTAGTTTAGTCCAAGAACTCTAATAAAAATTTTTTAAAAGTGTTCTGTAGGTTGCTTGTTGCACTTCACAATATCCAGAATTAAATCTGTGGAAAATTCTGACTGGAGTCTAATTTTCATTCTTATATTGTCAAATTTCTCTTCACTCCTTTCCTTCTGCACAATGTGTTGACTCTGTCAGTAGTATGGGTTCATGGATGTCCATTCCATGTCTGCTACCTCACTGAAATGACCATTCTTCATCTGTGAGTCTAGACAGTCAATGCTGGGAAGCAATTTGATCGTGGCGGGGCACGCATCACAGCTGAGCCTGATCCAGTCTTCACCCGTACGCATGAACTTTGAGCCATGTTCACTGGATAGTGATCAGCAGATACTCTTGCTCATTTTTCTACTTCTGAACCAAGGCCAATTGTAGCACCCCTACCGCTGTCTCAGCTGAAATCAATTAAATCAGCATCTACCCAGGGTTTAAACCTAGGACCTGGCACTACTGCCGAATTTAATAGCACCGGAGCGGGAGAAGCTCTGAGGAAATTCACCCATTATAATTCTTAGTTGGTGCGTGTGTCTATTAGATTACTTTGCATAAGATCTACAAATTTCTACAGTTGATTAGAAATTATCTACATCACCAATATTTCTTCGGCATTATTCCGTTATTTTACACTTCAGAAAAATGTTTTATCTTATAGAGGCAACAACTTGCCATTCTTTGCAGGAGATGCAAACTTAGTGATTTTAAGTGCTACTGACATCTAGTCCTCACCAGTTTTCATTTATACTTAGCCAATTAAAAAAATTACAACAATTATTACAAAATTAACTTCCGATTTGTGTTGCTAGTCGGCGAGGCTCCACCCTGGTAGCTCAAACTTTGAATACTGGCTCTACAGTGTCGTATCTATCTGGATTAGAAGCACGGGCCAAATATTTTTAGCTATGCTTCATGAAATGGTTACCTTTATGTGCTAACGTGGTACGTATGGCAAAAGCAATGCAAGAAACAAGAAACATTAGTATGGGTCATAACTCTACAATAGTTGACTTATTATAAACTGTGCTTCATATAAGGAGATGTATCTACTTTGTTTTAGAAAGGTCAATAATGGTGAAAACAAAAGGTTTTTTCTAAATCCAGGTAATCTCCAACATCAGGAAAGAATGGCATCATTCTCTGACCCTTTACAATCAGTCAAATATCCTTTGCAGATAAAATTTAATGTTATATTCTTTCTCTGACCCCTTTCTTTTCTCATTTTCAAGGCATTGCAGCCCTTTGCCCTTTAGACATCAACTCTGTCGCTGGACAAACAAAAAAGGTTTTCCAAGGCTTTATGGTAGGCACTGCTTGTTTAACCTTTTTTCTTCCCTTTGACACAAGGTGGTTCAATCTCCGAGTATGGCCACAGGTCACTGCTAATTGTTGCCCCCTGGCCTCTGAAAGACCTAATGAGAACAGGTGTGTGCAGGTGTACTTACTAACTACTTCTGTTAACTTAACTTCAAAGATGTCACAGGGCTTTTTTGTTGGTTGACTTCATTTCGAAATTAAATGACTAACCCTAGATTCATATTAAATGCAACAAATCTGTCTGCATTATTTTAAATTTATATTTTGCCAAGATGACTTCAGTGACAAGACAAACCTATGTTTTTAGGCTGTTGTATATAGTTCACTGATATTTAAGGAATTTCTGCAAAAACTAGAGTTAAAATAGAACTGACAAAAGTATTTTTATATTGTTAAAATAAAGAAAAAAGTTGCACTAATAGATCTCCTTTAATGCCGTCAGGACGCGCCAAAGTGATTCACAACCAATGCATTACTTTTAAAGTGTAGTCAGTGTTGTAATACAGGCAAATACAACAGTAATTTGTGTACAACAATTTTTGGTGTTGATGGTTGAGGGATAAATGATGGCCAGGACACAAGGAGAACTTCCTGCTCTTCTTCAAATAGCACCACAAGATCTTTATCGTCTATCTGAACAAGCAGACAAGGGCCTTGATTTAATGTTTCATCCACTAAATTCTCCACTCAATTACTACAAAAATCCATCGGGAAGTTTGGGATTGGAGCACACCCATCTTAAATAAAATAATAAAAATGATAGTATTTATACTCCAAAGTGTCTCTTCATGTGTGCAAGTATCATTTAGTAACATTCCAAATAAAGAAAGACTTGCAATTATATAGTGCCTTTCACAACCTCAGGATGTTTCAAAGTGCTTTACAGCCTATGAAGTATTTTTGATGTATAGTTACTGTTGTAATGTAGGAAATGTGGCAGCTAATGTATACACAGCAAGATCCCACAAACAGCAATGTGATAATGACAAGATAATTTGATTTGGTTGATAGATAAATCTTGGCCAGGACACCTGCTCTTCTTCGAAATAATGCCAGGGATCTTTTACATCCACCTGAGAGGGCAGGCGGGACCTTGGTTTAACGACTCATCCAAAAAACGGCACCTCCAACAGTGCAACACTCCATCAGCACTGCATTGGAGTGTCAGCCTTTATTTTGTGATCAAGGAGCTGATTTTAACCCTACTCGCTGAGCAGAAATCTGGCAGGTGGGCAGTTAAAATCGCCCTGGCTCTTACCTGTCCGAAAGCCGCCATGATCACAACTTCTGTAATTTTAACTCAGGCCTGAGCAGGAAATCCACCTGGAGTTAAAATCAGGGCCAAAGTCTCTGGAATGGGACTTGAACACATAACCTTCTGATTCAGAGGCAAGAGTGCAGCACTGAACCATGGCTAAATGCAATACTATGTAATTTAATAACTGCACACTATTTATAGAGGTTAAAAACCAAGCTGATTTTCAGAGGCACTATTGAACCAAACCAAAATATGAATGTTGAATTACTTAACAAAAATCTGCTCCAAATAATCATGCTCCAAATACTACATGAATTGGCTTTCTTGGAGTTCTAAAGTTAACATTTGATCCATTCTGATAGTGTCCATGTTACTTATCAAAGGTCTCTTAACAAAATTATACTGATCAAAATTCTCATGAGATGGTTCACTGCTACTTTCTAGTGGATTGTGCTTCAAACCAAGAAGTACTAATAAGAATTTCCATTGGGCTCTTCTCCAAAGTGAGTATCATGCTGCTAGCATTCCAGAGATTAATAATGATAAAGATCCAAGCTGAAGTGTGATCCTAGATTGTAACCTTAAACAACCCCTCCTCCCCAATAAAATATTAATTGCCCACCTCCTCCGAAAGAAAAATTACTTTTGGCATTTTCATTTTATATTAAATGTCTTAGCCTAGCAATAGTGTGACTCATCCAGCTAATCAAAAGAAGAAAAAAGCTTCCTTCAAGTGTCACAAGGCCTTTGTGCAGAGACTTTAATTATGAATGGATAGTTTTTAAAATAAAAGCTTCACACAAGCTGCAAACTACAGAAAGAGCTCATCTTCTATTACTGAATTAATTCTCAGAGGTTAGTTGTAATTTCTCCCTTTGGTAGCAGTGTAGGAGTAATTGGTCCATTTTCAGCCCCGTCACTCACCCACATCACACAGCTCTAGGCAACTAATTCGAAGAGGAGTAAATGCACAAACTGTAAACTCATTGCAAATGTCAACCACATTGCAGCATAAGTTTAGTTAGTTTCATGACTCAAACCTACAATATTTATATTTTGGTAACAAAATCTATCATACATGTTTGCATGCAGTACGGGTAGAACAAAAAAATATAGCAACAATTGTATAATAGGAAATGCTATATATAATAATGGTGATTTGATAACCTGGCTTGGTTTGTTGAAGGCAAATTGCAGTAGAATGTTATATAAACTAGAAAAATAGATACATTAAATTTGACAAAGGACATCTGTAATCTTAAAGCATCAATACTCTATTTTTATACTTGTTTTTTTTTAAATAAAAGTTTTATTTGGTCAAAAAATATTTAAGGGAAGCAGAACCACAAATGTATCATGAAAGCTTCAAATGTAAACACTGAACTCAAAAGACGAAAGGAGGGAAAATTAATGAGTTACAAGTGCAATCAAACATTTGGACCACAGCCCACAAGAAAATGCACAATGTTCTATTTGCCTGCCAAAAGTGTGAACAAAATATAATTCTCTGAGCTTTTTGAACACCTGCAACCAGCAGTAATTGTACTGTAGTGATTCTTTAATGGCAGTGTTCAAAGACTATAAATAGGACCATGAGTGGTGGTTTAAATATAAGTTTCAAAATGTAGATTCAATGCATAGCGACAGTAGAAATCTCCTTGCCTATTGGGTGAAAGCATTCACCATCATAGCTGTAGCCTTTCTCTAAACTATTATAAAATTATTGGAATCGAAGTTGATAATGCTATAAAAACAAAGATGACGTTAGTAAGGGTTCAACTGCAGTGTGCACACCTGACCTTACACAACAGGCCATCAATCACAAAATCTACATCAGTGGCAAAGAACACTCACAAAATACAAATTCTTGTAGCTGTACCAGTGTGTCACATTACACTCTGCACCTGCCTCTCATGAAGTTCATACATCCCAAGCACTAATATTCGGATTCCTAACATTGAAGTCTAACACTGTGTGACAGGCTGCATTCCAACAATCAAAGAGATAGCATAAGGAATGTTTTTAACAACAACTGTGAAATGAAAAGTATTTGCTAATGCTTCACTAATTTGAAATCCCAATGTAAATAGGATTGTCAGTTACTGATCTTGTAATAATTCAACGTATCTTCATACCAAAACAAGAATTAACTCTTTACTAGCACTTAACAAAAAAAAGTTAACCAACTATTGAAGAGGTTTTTTTGTTCTGGTGAAGACAAAATTTATAATTAACTCATAAAACAACTTCACAAAAGAACTATATCTTCTAAGAAAGTAGAAAAGTTACAATTTCAATTCAGAAATTAAAAGAATAGTGTTGCTATTAAAACCACCACATTTTCAGTGCAGGTGGTCGAAACAGAAAAGTAAAAAGAAAAAGTAACTTGCATTTATATAGCACCTTTCAAATCATCACGACGTCCAAAAGCACTTCACAGCCAATGATTTAATTTTGAAGTATAGTTATTGATGATAAGTAGGCAAACATGGCAGACAATTTGTGTGCTGTAAAGTCCCACAAATAGCAAGCAAAATGGATGACCAATTAATCAATTTTTTGGTGGTGTTAGTTGGCTAGGACACCAGGTTAACTCTCCTGACCTTCAATAGTGCCATTGGATCTTTTATATCCATTTGAACAATTGGGGGGGACCACAGTTTAATGGCTCATCTAAAAATGGCACCTCTGGCAATGCAGCACTCCCTCAGTACTGCACTGCAGTGTCAGCATAGATTAAGTTATAGTGGGGTTTGAACCCACAACATTCTGGCTCAGAGACAAGAGTGCTAACATTGAGCTGGTGTGTACAAGGTAATAGAACATGGTTTTTGTCCCATAAGTTACTCAAGCCAATCCACTTTTGCACCAATATCCTGCATATGCATTAAATACCACTGTAAACTTTGAAACCTAAAGGTCGTCTGATTCACCTCACTCATCTCAGCGCCTGCTCTGTCTGCAGCCTTTTTGTTACTTTCACCTGATTCTGGGTGTCTTAGATTAAATTGAGAGGTCGCACAACACCAGGTTATAGTCCAACAGTTTTATTTGAAATCACAAGCTTTCGGAACTATCGCTCCTTCCTCAGGTGAAGTAAATTGGATACAGAATCGTCAGAGCATATATAGATGGAAAAAAAAGCATGTGTACTTTACAATTGCAGACCAATAAATTAAATCATCCTGACTATCTGCCGAGGTGTGATAAAGTTAATTAAGTCAGCCAGGAAGGTACCACATCAAAAGACATAGCAAGATACAACTGAGACAATGAGGTGAAGTCGCAGGGGTTCTAACGTGTCAAAAGCTGCCGTATGTATGTAAAACGAAAAGCTTTAAAAAAAAATTTACTTTTTTACTGGGAAAATTTTTACTTTTTTACTGGGAATCACATCTGTGAACAAGCTAACGACGACTCGAGACTTTGCTATGTCTTTTGATGTGGTACCTTCCTGGCTGACTTAATTAACTTTATCACACCTCGGCAGATAGTCAGGATGATTTAATTTATTGGTCTGCAATTGTAAAGTACACATGCTTTTTTTTCCATCTATATATGCTCTGACGATTCTGTATCCAATTTACTTCACCTGAGGAAGGAGCGATAGTTCCGAAAGCTTGTGATTTCAAATAAAACTGTTGGACTATAACCTGGTGTTGTGCGACCTCTCAATTTTGTCCACCCCAGTCCAACACCGGCATCTCCGCATCATGTCTTAGATTAAGCATAGTCTTCCGATCCAACCTGCACTTCATGGATGTAAATTACATTCAAATTATCAGTGCCACAGAGCACCCATAGCTTGACCTGCCTGAACTAGGATTACATGATGAACATGATGAATGTTGAGATGAAACATAGAAACATAGAAAAATAGGAGCAGGAGTAGGCCATTCGGCCCTTCGAGCCTGCTCCGACATTCAACACGATCATGGCTGATCCTCTATCTCAATACCATATTCCCGCTCTCTCCCCATACCCCTTGATGCCTTTTGTGTCTAGAAATCTATCTATCTCCTTCTTAAATATATTCAGTGACTTGGCCTCCACAGCCTTCTGTGGTAGAGAATTCCACAGGTTCACCACCCTCTGAGTGAAGAAATTTCTCCTCATCTCAGTCCTAAATGTTCTACCCCATATCCTGAGACTGTGACCCCTCGTTCTAGACCCCCCAGCCAGGGGAAACATCCTCCCTGCATCCAGTCTGTCTAGCCCTGTCAGAATTTTATACGTTTCAATGAGATCCCCTCTCATTCTTCTAAACTCTAGTGAATACAGGCCTAGTCGACCTAATCTCTCCTCATACGACAGTCCTGCCATCCCAGGAATCAGTCTGGTGAACCTTCGCTGCACTCCCTCTATGGCAAGTATATCCTTTCTTAGGTAAGGAGGCCAAAACTGCACACAGTACTCCAGGTGTGGTCTCACCAAGGCCCTGTATAACTGTAGTAAGACATCCTTGCTCCTGTACTCAAATCCTCTTGCAATGAAGGCCAACATACCATTTGCCTTCCTAACTGCTTGCTGCACCTGCATGTTTGGTTTCAGTGACTGGTGTACAAGGACACCCAGGTCCCTTTGTACATCAACATTTCCCAATCTATCACTATTTAAATAATACTCTACCTTTCTGTTTTTCCTACCGAAGTGGATAACTTCACATTTATCCACGTTATACTGCATCTGCCATGTATTTGCCCACTCACTCAACTTGTCTAAATCAATTTGAAGCCTCCTCACAACTCACAATCCCACCTAGTTTCGTGTCGTCACCAAACTTGGAAATATTACATTTGGTTCCCTCATCCAAATCATTGATATATATTGTGAATAGCTGGGGCCCAAGCACTGATCCCTGCGGTACCCCACTAGTCACCGCGGTACCCCACTAGTCACCGCCTGCCACCCCGAAAAAGACCCATTTATTCCTACTCTCTGTTTCCTGTCTGTTAACCAATTTTCAATCCATGCCAGTATATTACCCCCAATCCCATGTGTTTTAATTTTGCACACTAACCTCTTATGTGAGACTTTATCAAAAGCCTTCTGAAAATCCAAATACACCACATCCACTGGTTCTCCCTTATCTATTCTACCAGTTACATCCTCAAAAAACTCCAGTAGGTTTGTCAAACACGATTTCCCTTTCATAAATCCATGTTGACTTTGTCTAATTCCGTTGATATTTTCTAAGTGTCCTGTTATCACATCCTTTATAATAGACTCTAGCATTTTCCCTACTACTGATGTTAGGCTAACCGATCTGTAGTTCCCGGTTTTCTCTCTCCTTCCTTTTTTAAATAGTGGGGTTACATTTGCCACCCTCCAATCTGCAGGAACTGTTCCATAATCTATAGAATTTTGCAAGATGACAACCAATGCATCCACTATTTCCATGGCTACCTCTTTTAGTACTCTGGGATGCAGATTATCAGGCCCTGGGGATTTATCGGCTTTCAATCCCATTAATTTCTCCAGCACTATATTTTTACTAATACTAATTTCCTTTAATTCCTCCTTCTCACTAGACCCTTGGTTCCCTAGTATTTCTGGGAAGTTATTTGTGTCCTCTTCCATGAAGACAGAACCAAAGTATTTGTTTAATTGCCATTTCCTTGTTCCCCATTATAAATTCTCCCGTTTCTGACTGTAAGGGACCTACATCTGTCTTCACTAATCTTTTTCTTTTTACATACCTGTAGAAGCTTTTACAATCCGCTTTTATGTTCCTTGCAAGTTTACTCCCATACTCTATTTTTCCCCTCTTAATCAATCTCTTGGTCCTTTTTTGCTGAATTCTAAACTGCTCCCAATCCTCAGGCTTGCTACTTTTTCTGGCAACTTTATATGGCTCCTCTTTGGATCTAATACTATCCTTAATTTCTTTTGTTAGCCATGATTGGGCCACTTTTCCTTTTGTGTTTTTGCGCCAGAAAGGAATGTATAACTGTTGCAATTCATGCATTCATTCCTTAAATATTAGCCATTGCCTATCCACCGTCATGCCTTTTAATGAAGCTCCCCAATCTATCATAGCCAACTCACTCCTCATACCTTCGTAGTTTCCTTTGTTTAGATTTAGGACCCTAGTTTTGGATTGGACTACTTCACTTTCCATCTTAATGAAGAATTCTATCATGTTATGGTCACACTTCCCTAAAGGACCCCGCACAACAAGATTATTAATTAACCCCTTCTCATTGCACAATACCCAATCTAGGATAGCCTGTTCCCCAGTTGGCTCCTCAACGTACTGGTCTAAAAAACCATCTCGTACACACTCCAGGAATTCATCCTCCACAGTATTATTGCTAATTTGGTTTGGCCAGTCTATATGTAGATTACTGTAGTACCCTCGTTACATGCATCTCTAATTTCCTGTTTGATGCCATCCCCTACATTACCACTACTGTTTGGAGGCCTATAGACAACTCCCACTAATGTTTTCTGCCCCTTGGTGCTTCTTAGCTCCACCCAGGCTGATTCTACATCTTGATTTTCTGAGCCAATATCCTTTCTCACTATTGCTCTGATTTCATCCTTTACTAACACCACCACCCCAAGTCAATGACTCTCCATTGCTGTGAATAGTTAACAGCTGCAAAAGTGGTATAAAAGCTACCATTTCACAGCTGTTCAATTTCCAATCTTAGAAGCTGGTGCCTTCAGGATTTGGAATACACTTTTCAGCTTTATGGAGGTTTGAAGTGTTTGGAGCAAACTCTCTATCCAGTGTCACCTCCTTGGAGCAACCTCTCTCACCACTGATAAATCGCTTCTGTCATCGCAACTTCAGCTGCCATCTATTTCATCAGCATCGGTGCCCTTGAAAAAATCTCACCTTGGTCCTCAGAATCCCACCATGATCAGCCCCAACACCAACATCACCAGGCACACCAGCATCACCAACAACAGCACTAACCTTCTCCGCAATCACCTGATGCTGCACAGGACACAGGGCAACAGCACCCGAGAGGCCAGGGATGGCCTCACCAAGGCCACATTTACTTCAATTGATGCTGTACACCCTGGTTGCCACATGATGCGCCAGGTTGGCACCACCCCACACCAACACCAACACCATAAAGCATCCCTACAATGCCCAAGCCATTCCTTTCACACTCATCACCATTGGAGGGTACCGTTATGTCTCACCATTCACTGCAACTCACTAAGCCAGTTCCAAAGGTGCACACAGATCTGACCAAGAAGGCAAAGTGTTGAAAATAAAGATTTCAACGTTTGACACCACATTAACAGAAACTTTACATGAACATTGGTGATAACACCCAACTGCCTACCCTTGTGTGTTGTTAGTTGGTATGATTGGACAAGGATGAGGGCGAGTGTGAGGGGTGGCTAGTGGGGGGAATTTTAACCTAAAAAGTTAAAGGCTGTGAAATTCGGTATGTTAGCGCCTGGTGGGGGCGCCAACGGGGCAGAGTGCCCGGGCTCGGCAAATGCAGCGACGCCTGCGAACTTCAGTGCCGGTTTAGCGCTGGCGCTAACTCTTAACACCTAGTGGAATCTGGAACTCTCCCTCACAAAAGATAGAGATAGAGTAAATAAAGAGAAACTGTTTCCAATGGCTACAGGGTCGATAACTAGAGGGCATAGATTTAAGGTGATTAGCAAAAGAAACAAGAGGTGACATGAAGAAAAACTTTTTTACACAATGAGTGGTTAGGATTTGGAACGCACTGCCTGCAGCATTCAAAATAAAATTGGATAAATACTTGAAGTAGAAAAAAATTTAGGGATACGGGGAAAGAGCAGGGGAGTGGGAATAACTAGATTACTCTTCGAAAGAGTCGGTGCAGATTCAATGAGCCCAATGGCCTCCATCTGTGCTGTATTATTCTATGAGAAGGCTGTGAATGCTGGGACAATTGAAATATTCAAGACTGAGATCGATAAATTTTTGTTCGGCAAGGGCTTCAAGGGTTATCGATCAACGGTGGGTAAATGGAGTTGAAGTACCGATCAACCATGATGTGATTGAATGGCGGAACAAGCTTGAGGGGCTGAATGGCCTACTCCTGTTCTTACATAAAGACAGGAAAACTAGAGACAGCCTGGCTGGGCGGGGTGCGGGGGGTAGGGGGGAGGGGGAGTGTGAAGTGTCGCAAAGTTGCGAGGCGATCACTGTTCTAGGGTGATATTCCCTTCTCATCAGAGAGTTTAGATATTACCCTCAGGGATCTAATTACAATGTCAACCAGCCTGTGGGCCAGGAAGACAAGTGGGTGGTGGGGAGTTTAGTGGGCATGGAGCTGAGGAAGCAGGAGGTAGCTCTTACGGACAAGATAAGTTTGGAGAGGTCAAACTTACTTTGTTAGACTCAAAGCAGTTCACAGACTATGAAGAGAAACTTAAGAAGACGTATATCTTTTACCTCACAACTGTAAGAAATAATCTTTATTCCAACAACAACTTGCATTTCTATAGCGTCTTTAACATAACAAAATGTCCCAAGGTGCTTCATAGGAGCGTCA
Organism: Squalus acanthias; assembly: GCA_030390025.1. Taxonomy (NCBI): domain Eukaryota; kingdom Metazoa; phylum Chordata; class Chondrichthyes; order Squaliformes; family Squalidae; genus Squalus; species Squalus acanthias. The sequence continues at coordinate 48,772,454 of CM059428.1, read as the reverse complement.
TCAAACAAAATTTGACGCCGAACTACATAAGGACATATTAGGATAGGTGATCCAAAGCTTCGTCAATGAGGTAGGTTTTAAGGAGCGTCTTAAAAGAGAAGAGGTAGAGAGGTGGAGAGAACATAAGAATAAGGAGCAGGAGTAGGCCATACAGCCCTTCGAGCCTGCTCTGCCATTCAGTAAGATCATGGCTGATCTTCGACCTCAACTCCACTTTCCCGCCCGATCTCCATATCCCTTGATTCCCATAGAGTCCAAAAATCTATCTATCTCAGCCTTGATTATACTCAACGATTCAGCATCCTCAGCCCTTTGGTGTTGAGAATTCCAAAAATTCACAACCCTTTGAGTGAAGAAATTCCTCCTCATCTCTGTGTTATATGGCCGACCCCTTATATTGAGACTATGCCCCCTAGGCTAGACTCTAGAATCAGGGGTAACAACCTCTCAGCATCTACCCTGTCAATTCCCCTCAGAATCTTATGGGAGAAAAATTCAGTTGCTTTGAGCCTCCCGTTAGCGCCCCGAGGGGGCGGTAACGGGGCTCAATCCACCTAGCACCCGGGCACAGCGCCGCTAACGTCTCCTGCGAAATTCAGCACCAGGTTAGCGGCGGCGGTAGCTGGTAGCGCTCCATGGCGCTGTGCCTCCGGCGATGACATCATAACCGTGCGCAGCGCCCCGGCCGCAAACTTGGCTTGCGCCCCCTGACCTACCGCCGGACGCTATGTCCGACAGGGTCAGGGTGCTGTGTTTGTGGCCGGAGCGGCACAAATTAAACTGCAGGTGCCGGGCGGCCATTTTTTTTGGGCTGCCTGCCAGCACCTGCCCCCTCTCGCCTCCTCCTGCGGGGTGCCGATCTCGATTGGTCAGCCTGGCACTCCACTTGAGTGCCGGGCTCTTTTGCCGGCACCCCGCTTCCCAGTGGTCCAGCAGGGCCCCGGTGCGCGCTGCGCTAGCCCCCTCCCCTTTAATCGGGGAGGGAGGCCTGTAGTACCGTGGCGCTCCTGCACGTATTCAATGGGAGCACCCCAAGAGGGAGGGGGAGCGCTTCCAGTAGTGCTTGGGGTGCTACCATTCAATTTTGGGTGCGGGGGCGCTAACTTTTTTGGGGCGCTGCCCCAAAGGGGGCACAACCCAATTTTTCCCCCTATATGTTTCAATGAGAGCACCTCTCATTCTTCTAAACTTCAGAGAGTATAGGCCAAATCTACTCAATCTCTCCTCATAGGACAACCCTCTCATCTCAGGAATCAGTCTAGTGAACCTTCGTTGTAAATCTAAGAGTAAATCAACAGATAAGGCTAGAGGTTACAAAAATAATAAAAGGACAAAACTAAAGGCTCTGCATCTGAATGCACGTAGCATGCGAAACAAAACAGATGAACTGATAGCGCAAATAGAAATAAATAAATATGATCTGATAGCCATTACAGAAACATGGCTGCAGGATGACATAGATTGGGACCCGAATATTGAAGGGTACATGCCATTTAGGAAGGTGGGAAAAGGTGGAGGGGTGGCTCTGTTACTTAATGATGGTATTAGCACAATAGAGAGGGATGACCTAAGTTCAGGAAACCAGGATGTAGAAGCAGTTTGGGTAGAAATGAGAAATAATAAAGGCAAGAAGTCACTTGTGGGAGTGGTGTACAGGCCCCCTAACAGTAACCACATGGTAGGATGGAGTATAAAGAAAGGAATAATGGGAGCTTGTCAGAAGAGTATGGCAATAATCATGGGGGATTTTAATCTGCATATAGACTGGAAAAATCAGATGGGCAAAGGTAGCATAGATGAGGAATTCATGGAATGTTTTCGGGATAGTTTCTTACAACAGCACATTCTGGAGCCCACCAGACAGCAGACTATACTAGACCTGGTATTGTGCAACGAGAGAGGATTAATTAATGACCTCATAGTGAAGGTGCCCCTAGGTAGCAGCGATCATAATATGATTGAATTTTACATTCAGTTTGAGAGAGAAGAGTGGGTCCAAGACGAGTATTTTAAACTTAAATAAGGGCAATTATGAGGGCATGAAAGCAGAGCTAGCTAAAGTGAACTGGCAAATTAGGTTAAGGGATAGGTCAATAGAGTTGCAGTGGCAGACATTTAAGGGGATATTTCAAAATACACAGAATATATACATTCCAATAAGAAAGAAACATTCCAAGGGGAGGACCCACCATCCGTGGTTAACTAAAAAAGTTAAAGATAGTATTAAACTTAAAGAAAAAGCATATAATTGTGCAAAGGTGGACGGCAAGTCAGAAGATTGGACAGAATATAAAAAACAGCAAAGAATGACTGAAAGATTAATAAGGAGAGAAAAATTAGAGCACGAGAGAAAGCTAGCTAGAAATATAAAAGCAGATAGTAAGAGTTTCTATAGATATTTTAAAAAGAAAAGAGTTAACAAAGTGAGCGTTGGTCCTATAAAAAGTGAGTCTGGGGAATTAATAATGGAAAATAAGGAGATGGCAGTTGAATTGAACAGGTAATTTTGCATCGGTCTTCACTATAGAGGATACAAGTAACATCCCAGAAATAGCTGTAAATCAGGAAATGGAAGGGAGGGAGGAACTCAAGAAAATTACAATCACCAGGGAAGTGGTACTGAGCAAATTGTTGGAGCTGCGGGCTGACAAGTCCCCGGGTCCTGATGGACTTCATCCTAGGGTCTTAAAAGAAGTGGCTAGTGAGATAGTTGATACGTTGGTGTTAATTTTCCAAAATTCCCTAGATTCGGGGAAGGTTCCATTAGATTGGAAAATAGCAAATGTAACTCCTTTATTCAAAAAGGGAGGGAGACAGAAAGCAGGAAACTACAGGCCAGTTAGCTTAACATCTGTCATAGGGAAGATGTTAGAAGCTATTATTAAAGACGTTATAGCAGGGCATTTAGAAAAGTTCAAAGTAATCAGGCAGAGTCAACATGGTTTTGTGCAAGGGAAATCATGTTTAACCAATTTATTGGAGTTCTTTGAGGAAGTAACATGTGCTGTGGATAAAGGGGAACCGGTGGATGTACTGTACTTAGATTTCCAGAAGACATTTGATAAGGTGCCACATCAAAGGTTATTGCGGAAAATAAAAGCTCATGGTGTAGGGGGTAACATATTGGCATGGATAGAAGATTGGCTAGCTAACAGGAAACAGAGAGTAGGCATAAATGGGTCATTTTCTGATTGGCAAGATGTAACGAGTGGTGTGCCACAGGGATCAGTGCAGGGGCCTCAACTTTTTACAATTTATATAAATGACTTGGATGAAGGGACCGAAGGTATAGTTGCTAAATTTGCTGATGACACAAAGATAGGTGTGAAAGTAAATTGTGAAGAGGACATAAGGAGGCTACAAAGGGATATAGATAAGTTAAGTGAGTGGGCAAAGATCTGGCAAATGGAGTATAATGTGGGAAAATGTGAAGTTGTCCATTTTGGCAGGAAGAATAAAAAAGATGCATATTATCTAAATGGTGAGAGATTGCCGAGTTCTGAGATGCAGAGGGATCTGGGTGTCCTAGTGCATGAATTGCAAAAGGTTACTATGCAGGTACAGCAAGTAATTAGGAAAGCTAATAGAATGTTATCGTTTATTGCGAGGAGAATTGAATACAAAAGTAGGGAGGTTATGCTTCAGTTACACAGGGCATTGGTGAGACCACATCTGGAGTACTGTGTACAGTATTGGTCTCCTTATTTAAGGAAGGATGTAAATGCGTTGGAAGCAGTTCAGAGAAGGTTTACTAGACTAATACCTGGAATGGGTGGGTTGTCTTATGAGGAAAGGTTGGACAGGCTAGGCTTGTATCCACTGGAGTTTAGAAGAATAAGAGGTGACTTGATTGAAACATATAAGATCCTGAGGGGTCTGGACAGGGTGGGTGTGGAGAGGATGTTTCCTCTTGTGTGAGAATCTAGAACTAGAGGTCACTGTTTAAAAATAAGGGGTCGCCCACTTAAGACAGAGATGAAAAGAAATTTTTTCTCACAGAGGGTCGTGAGTCTTTGGAACTCTCTTCCTCAGAGGGCGGTGGAAGCAGAGTCTTTGAATATTTTTAAGACAGAGGTAGATAGATTCTTGGTAAGCAAGGGGGTGAAAAGTTATCGGGGGTAGGCAGGAATGTGGAGTAATCGGATCAGCCATGATCCTATTGAATGGCGGAGCAGGCTCGAAGGGCCGAGTGGCCTACTCCTGCTCCTAATTCGTATGTTCGTATGCACCACCTCTAAGGCAAGTATATCCTTCCTCAGATAAGGAGACCAAAACTGTGAACAGTACTCCAGGTGTGGTCTCACCAAAGCCCTGTACAATTGTAGCAAAATGTCTTTACTCTTGTACTCCAACCCCCTTGTAATAAAAGCCATTTGCCTTCCTAATTGCTTGCTGTATCTGCATGCTAACTTTCTATGTTTACTGTACGAGGACACCTAAATCTTTCTGAACACCAACATTTAATAGTTTCTCACCATTTAAAAAATATTATTTTTTCTATTCTTCCTACCAAAGTGAATAACTTCACATTTCCTTACATTATACTCCATCTGCCACCTTATTGTCCACTCACTTAACCTGTCTATATCCCTTTGCAGGCTCTTTGTGTTCTCCTCACAGCTTACTTTCCCACCTAGCTTTGTATCGTGAGCAAACTTGGATACATTACACTCGGTCCCTTCATCTTAAGTCATTAATATAAATTGTAAATAGCTGAGGCCCAAGCACTGATCCTTGCGGCACCCCAGTACTTACAGCCTGTTAACCTGAAAATGGCCCACATTATCCCTACTCTCTGTTTCCTGTCCGTAAACCAATCCTCTATTCATGCTAATATATTACCCCCAACCCCATGAGGCCTTATCTTGCATAACAACCTTTTATATGGCACATTATCGAATGCCTGGAGTACTGTGTGCAGTTTTGGTCTCCTTACCTAAGGAAGGATATACTTGCCATAGAGGGAGTGCAGCGAAGGTTCACCAGACTGATTCCTGGGATGGCAGGACTGTCATATGAGGAGAGATTGGGTCAACTAGGCCTGTATTCACTAGAGTTTAGAAGAATGAGAGGGGATCTCATTGAAACATATAAAATTCTGACAGGGCTAGACAGACTGGATGCAGGGAGGATGTTTCCCCTGGCTGGAGGGTCTAGAACGGGGGGTCACAGTCTCAGGATACGGGGTAGGACATTTAGGACTGAGATGAGGAGAAATTTCTTCACTCAGAGGGTGGTGAACCTGCAGAATTCTCTACCACAGAAGGCTGTGGAGGCCAAGTCACTGAATATATTTAAGAAGGAGATAGATTTTTAGACACAAAAGGCATCAAGGGGTATGGGGAGAGAGCGGGAATATGGTATTGAGATAGAGGATGCCATGATCATATTGAATGGCGGAGCAGGCTCAAAGGGCTGAATGGCCTACTCCTGCTCCTATTTTTCTATGTTTCTATGCCTTTTGGAAATCCAAATATACTACATCCACTGGTTCTCCTTTATCTACCCTGCTGGTTACATCCTCAAAAAGATGAGTAAATTTGTTAAACACAATTTCCCTTTCATAAAACCATGTTGACTCTGCCTAATCATATTATGATTTTCTGTTACCACTTCCTTAATAATGGATTCCAGCATTTTCCTGACAACTGATGTCAGGCTATCTGGCCTGTAGCTCCCCATGTTCTCTCTCCCTTCTTTCTTGAATAGCGGGGTTACATTTGCTACCTTCCAATCTGCTGGGACCGTTCTAGAATCTAGGGAACTTTGGAAGATCAGAACCAATGCATCCACTATCTCTGCAGCCACCTCTTTTAGAACCCAGGATGCAGGTCATCAGGTCCAGGGGATTTATCGGCTTTTAGTCCCATTAGTTTCTCAAATCCTTTTTCTCCAGTGATCTTAATTACTTTAAGTTTCTCACTCTCATTAGCCCCTTGGTTCACCACTATTTTTGGTTAAGGGCGGGAGTTCTAGAGCTTAGAGCCAAGGTAGCTGAAGGCACGGCCGCCAACGGTGGCTGAAGGCACGGCCGCCAATGGTGGAACGATGAAAATCAGGGATGCGCAATAGCCCAGAATTGGAGGAGTGCAGAGATCTCGGAGGGTTGTAGAGCTGGAGGAGGTTGCAGAGATAGGGAGGTGCAAGGCCATGGAGGAATTTAAAAACAAGGAAGAGTATTTTAGAATCGAGGTATTGCCAGACCAGGAGCCAATCAATGTTCCCTCTTATATTTTTTTGGGTGTGCGACCCCTTTAAGGAGCTGCACATGTGCGGTTTTTCGCATTGATTGGCCGCACAGCTTAAAGGGAACATTGGAGCCAATGTAGGTGAGCGAGCACAGGGGTGATGGGTGAACGGGGCTTCCTGTGAGTTAGGATACAGGCAGCAGGGTTTTAGATGAGCTCAAGTTTACAGAAGGTGCCAGATGGGAGGCCAGCTAGGAGAGGATTAGAATAGTCACGTCGAGAGGTAACAGGCACGGATGAGGGTTTCAGCAGCAGATGAGCTGAGGCAGGGGTGGAGACGGGTGATGTTACAGAGGTGGAAGTAGGCGGTCTTGGTGATGGAGAGGATAAGGGTGTTGGAAGCTGAGCTCAACACATTTAAATACAAAATATTTAAATATGCAACTATCAGCTAGCTCCTGATTAATTTTCTTACGTTAAACATATCGGGCCAGAAATTCGGGTCGGAGGCTTCCCGCGGGTGCAAGCCCCCAACCTGCACTTACCTAGCGCGCCTGCCGTTGTGCTGTGGGCCCGCGTGGGATTCCGATCCTGGGCCTCCTCCAGCTGCCAGCGCGCAGTGCTTGCGTATCCCAGGGGCGCAGTTAATTCGAAGCGTCCCCTGGGATCACGTAGGCCATGGAGAGCCAATCGGAGCAGGGAATCTCCATTCATAGATGTGACAGGAAGACCTGTCAAATCTATGAATAGAGATCGGCCCCAAAACCTAACTAAAACTTCAAATAAATTTTTTTTAAAAATCACATTTTTAAATAACTATAAATTACATAAATTAACTATTTTAAACAAAAATTTTAAAATTTTAAAAAATTAATTACAGTTTTTAACGGGGCTAAAAATAAACTTACCTTTCTTTAAAGGTGGGGTTTCAAATGAATATTTTGCATCTGTGTTCACAATGGAGAAGGACGATGTAGGCATAGAAATCAGGCAGGGGGATTGTGATATACTTGAACAAATTAATATTGAGAGGGAGGAGGTACTTGCGGTTTTAGCGGGCTTAAAAGTGGATAAATCCCCAGGTCCAGACGAGATGTATCCCAGGCTGCTGTGTGAGGCAAGGGAGGAGATTGCAGGGGCTCTGACACAAATTTTCAGAACCTCTCTGGCCACAGGGGAGGTCATGATGCGGAGATGCCGGTGTTGGACTGGGGTGGACAAAATTGAGAGGTCGCACAACACCAGGTTATAGTCCAACAGTTTTATTTGAAATCACAAGCTTTCGGAGCTATCGATCGCCCCTTCCTCAGGTGAAGTGCCAGAGGACTGGAGAACAGCTAACGTAGTACCATTATTCAAGAAGGGTAGTAGGGATAAACCAGGGAATTACAGGCCAGTGAGCCTAACATCAGTGGTAGGGAAATTATTGGAAAAAATTCTGAGGGACAGAATTAGTCTCCACTTGGAACGGCAAGGAATAATCAAGAATAGTCAGCAGGAGATCATGTCTGACCAATTTGATTGTATTTTTCGAGGGGGTGACTAGGTGTGTGGATGAGGGTAGTGCAGTTGATGTAGTCTACATGGACTTCAGTAAGGCTTTTGACAAAGTCCCGCATGGGAGACTGGTCAAGAAGGTAAGAGCCCATGGGATCCAGGGCAACTTGGCACATTGGATCCAAAATTGGCTTAGTGGCAGGAGGCAGAGGGTGATGGTCGAAGGTTGTTTTTGTGACTGGAAGCCTGTGTCCAGTGGTGTACCGCAGGGATCGGTGCTGGGTCCTTTGCTGTTTGTAGTGTACATTATTGATTTAGATATGAATGTAGGAGGTATGATCAGTAAGTTCGCAGATGACACGAAAACTGGTGGGGTGGTAAATAGCGAGGAGGGAAGCCTCAGGCTACAGGACGATATAGACGGGTTGGTCAGATGGGCAGAACAGTGGCAAATGGAATTTAACCCTGAAAAGTGTGAGGTGATGCAATTTGGGAGAACTAACAAGGCAAGGGAATACACAATGAATGGTAGGACCCTAGGAAGGACAGAGGATCAGAGGGACCTTGGTGTGCATGTACATATATCCCTGAAGGCAGCAGGACAGGTAGATAAGGTGGTTAAAAAGGCATATGGGATACTTGCCTTCATTAGTCGAGGCATAGAATATAAGAGCAGGGAGGTTATGATGGAGCTGTACAAAATGCTAGTTAGGCCACAGCTGGAATACTGTGTGCAGTTCTGGTCGCCACACTATAGGAAAGATGTGATTGTATTGGAGAGGGTGCAGAGGAGATTCACCAGGATGTTACCTGGGCTGCAGCGCTTCAGCTATGAAGAGAGACTGGACAGGCTGGGGTTGTTTTCCTTAGAGCAGAGAAGGCTGAGAGGGGACCTGATTGAGGTGTACAAAATTATGAGGGGCATAGATAGGGTAGATAGAAAGGAACTTTTCCCCTTAGTAGAGGGGTCAATAACCAGGGGACATAGTTTCAAGGTAAGGGGCAGGAGGTTTAGAGGGGATTTTAGGAAAAAAATTTTCACCCAGAGGGTGGTTGGAATCTGGAACTCACTGCCTGAAAGGGTTGTGGAGGCAGGAACCCTCACAACATTCAAGAGCATTTAGATAAGCACTTGAAACGCCATAGCATACAAGGCTACGGACCAAGTGCTGGAAAATGGGATTAGAATAGACAGGGCTTGATGGCCGGCGCAGACACGATGGGCCGAAAGGCCTCTTTCTGTGCTGTATAACTATGACTATGACTATAAACCTGAGGAAAAAATTTTTAAATTTTACTTAATTCACCACTTACCTTGTTAAAAGCAGGCCTTGCGCCTGCTTTTTCCCCGTGCAGCTGCTGGGGACTTACCCGTCACAGAGAAACCTAAAAAAAAAGCGGAAGTTCGATGCGTACGCGCTGCCTCTCCGGCGCACGCGTTTGACCTCCAAACCCCTTCCTTCAAGGGAACAGAAGTTCCGTTTTCCAGCGCATGCGCAGTGCATGCGCGAAACCGGCACTTTCGTTGGGTCTACGGGTGAGTACACAATGCGTACTCACCCGTGGAGACCCGAATTTCTGGCCCATCATTATAAATGGTCTGCACTGCTCAACCAATCGGATATTGAGATGCTATTTTCGGATCAAGTGCAATAAATATATAAAAGTATGAAAGAAAGAAAAAATGAGTGCTGCAAATGAAAACAGAAAACGTTGGACATGCACAGCCGCCCCACTTGCATCTGAACACGGTAAAGATGCATTCACAGCTTGAATGGAGATCTGCCATTATTTTGGACAAAGGATGGCCAACCAAAAAGTTAATCTCTCTTTTCAGATGCTAATGCTCCTGCTGGATAGTTACATTTTCTATTTGCTCAAGACTATTAGGTTGTCCTTGTTTTCTTAATAAGATACAATTAGCAGTACAGACAAATTTGTGGAGCCAGTCCATATAAACACATATTCGACAAGTTGCACCACAAGTAGTAGCAAACTTGTATGATTTTAGGCTAACAATTTTTAGGAAATCGCCTCATAGAATCAAATAAACTTAAGGTACAGAAGGAGGCCACTCGGCCTGTGCTGGCTCTTTTAAAGAGCAGTCATGCTTAGTGCCACCCCCCCCGCCCCCCCCACCCCGCTTTTTGTCTGTAAATCTGTAAGTTCCTCATCCTCAAGTACCTGTCCAACTCCCTCTTAAAATTATTTACGGAATCAGCTTCCACCACCTTTTCAGGTAGAGCGTTCTCTGAGTGAAAACATTTCTCCTCATCTCTCCTGTGGATCTTTTGTCAAAGGAAGATGGTTGTGGTTGTTGGAGGTTAATCATCTCAGCCCCAGGACATCGCTGCAGGAGTTCCTCAGGGCAGTGTCCTAGGCCCAACTATCTTCAGCTGCTTCATCAATGACCTTCCCTCCATCATAAGGTCAGAAGTGGGGATGTTCGCTGATGACTGCACAGTGTTCAGTGCCATTCGCAACTCCTCAGATAATGAAGCAGTCCATGCCCGCATGCAGCAAGACCTGCACGGCATTCAAGCTTGGGCTGATGAGTAGCAGGTAACATTCGCGCCACACAAGTGCCAGGCAATGATTATCTCCAACAAGCGAGAGTCTAACCACTACCCATTGACATTCTACGGCATTACCATCGCCGAATCCCCCACCATCAACATCCTGGGGGTCACCATTAACCAGAAACTTAACTGGACCAGTCACAAATACTGTGGCTACAAGAGCAGGTCAGAGGCTGGATATTCTGCGGTGAATGTCTCACCTCCTGACTCCCCAAAGCCTTTCCACCATCTACAAGGCACAAGTCAGGAGTGTGATGGAATACTCTCCACTTGCCTGGATGAGTGCAGCTCCAACAACACTCAAGAAGCTCAACACCATCCAGGGCAAAGCAGCCCGCTTGATCTGCACCCCATCCACCAGCTTAAACATTCACTCCCTCCACCACCGGCGCACCGTGGCTGCAGTGTGTACCACCTACAAGATGCACTGCAGCAACTCGCCAAGGCTTCTTCAGCAGCAGCTCCCAAACCCGCGACCTCTACCACCTAGAAGGACAAGGGCAGCAGGCGCATGGGAACACCACCACCTCCAAGTTCCCCTCCAAGTTACACACCATCCTGACTTGGAAATATATCGCCGTTCCTTCATCGTCGCTGGGTCAAAATCCTGGAACTCCCTCCCTAACAGCACTATGGGAGTACCTTCACCACACGGACTGCAGCAGGTTCAAGAAGGCGGCTCACCATCACCTTCTGAAGGGCAATTAGGGATGGGCAATAAATGCTGGCCTTGTCAGCAACGTCCACATCCCAGGAACAAATAAAACATTTTTTTAAATCTATGACCTCTGGTTATTGACCTGCTCGCCAGAGGGAATAGTTTTTCTCTATCTACTCTATCAAAACCTCTCATCAACCTGAAAATCTCTATTAGTTCACCTCTTAACCTTCTCCGTTCCAAGGAGAATAGTCCAACTTTTCCAACCTTTCCTCATAACTGAAGTCCCTCATCTCTGGTAATCCTCCTCTGTACCCTTACATCTTTCTTGAAATGTGGTGCCCAGAATTGTCCGAAATACTCCAGCTGAGGCCTAGCCAGTGATTTATAAAGTTCCAGCATGATCTCTTTTCTTTTATATTCTATGCCTCTATTCATAAACCCAAGTAACCCATTTGCTTTTTAACCACCTTATGAACTTGCCCTGCCACCTTTAAGGATTTGTGTATATGGACACCAAGATCTCGCTGCTGCTCATCTACTCTTATCAAAATCATGCCATTTATACTGTCTTTCCATATTAATTCTCCCAAAGTGCCTCACTTCACACTCCTCCGCATTGAATTCCACCTGTCATGCTTCTGCCCATTTCACCATGCTGTCTATGTCATCCTGAAGTCCACAACTATCCTCATCACTATCTACCACATTGCCAGAAATAGTTGGGCTATCAGCTACCCCAGATGAATCATCTGTTCCATGTTAAGGCTTAAAAAAAATTAGAAGGCACCACCTTCAAACTTTTCTCTAACATGAAACTCCAATGTATAAGTTTCTCCTCTCACCAAAGTTTTATGTTATTGTCACTTTCTTGTTAATTCTCGTCAACACATCAATGTCCATTTTGAGATAAAATTAAAGAAAGAACTTAGATTTACAAAGTGCCTGATCACATCCTCAGAACACCCTAATGCATTTCACAGACACGTATGCCACAGACTACGGTCATACCAATGAATTAAACTGTTGTGTACAACGCGTTTTAACTCAAGTACTATTGAAATGCCTCCCAGTTTTTGACTAGCTAGGCATATGCTGGGAATTATTTCGGGGGCTCTCCCGATCATCCGTCGTAACTTTGGCAGAAGAACGATGGAAACCCTGGATATACTGTGTAAACGGGGGTTTCCGCTGATCTTATGGTGGCTATTCGGGAGAGCCCCCAAGAAAATTCCTGCCGATTCTCTCTGCTTTCAGTGAACAGTTGATAATCACACCACGTAGTTTGCTGTCCCACCTCCTCCTATGAACATCCATTCATTATTCTGAGACAGTAGCACCGATTTTAACTTCCGGCAGGCAAGGTTCAAGGCTGACAGGGGCACTGCCGGCCCTCCACAGTATGCAGCCCGAGAAATGTTAACTCCCGGGAAGCGCTAGCTGACCGTCAGTCAGTTAAGTGGTTAGAGGGATGTCGGGAGGGCATCGTGGTTGGGTGAGAGTGAGGGAAACCCAGGGCAGGGTAGCCCTGGAAGAGAAGTCCTACTCCTCCTGGCCCATAAGGAAACAAATAAAAAATAACTTACCTTTGAGTCTCATCTGGCCCCGGATCCACCTGCCACCAAGTTGCCCTGGCCAGGAAGCCACGATGACTTCCCCAAGCAGGCCTCGGGTTAAAATTGCAGTTGGACCCCGATGACATAATCAGAGGCTGATTTGCATATTTAAAGAAGCACCCCACTGCCTTCCAACTGGTGTCCCGCTCGCCTGCTCAAAAAAGCAGGATAAAATTGCAACCCGTGGGAAGGCAGTGGGATCGGTTATTTTAACTGCCTGCTCGCCTGGGTTCTGCTGCGCGGGCAGCATTAAAATCGGCCCTAGTACAGTATGTCCATACCTGACTCATCGGTGTCTTGATCCTCAAATGTAGCAGCTGCCACTCCCATTTCCATGCACTTCTTGCTGTGGGCCTTGGACTTCATGTGCTTGGTCAGGTTTCCTTTGAAAACAAGTAAAATACCAGCTAGAGCAACTTTTACTGGAGCGATAGCATCCTTGTTTAGCCTCATATGGAGCAATTCAAATCAGTCACTTGGTGATACATCCCAGCAAATCTACTAATTGAGGTATTTCTCTTCAATGTACATTTTATCAATAATTCAACAGCTAACTCCAGTACAAAACCAATAATAAAAAGCTTGGTATAAACACTACAGGAATCATCAGAAAGGAACACCCTTCATAGTTAAATCATTGGTCCTATTTTTGTTGCAAAATCAAGGACAAGGCCCACAGTGCAAGGTCAAAAGACGAGCCAAATTGGGAAGTAGTGATTAGTTGTCACCAAGCTTGGGTTTCAAAAGTCTGAAGATGTGGAAGGAAGAAAAGACTGAGGGAGGTAAGGAGTGCCATAGATTTCAGATCCTGGGTAAAAATGAATTCGAGCAGGAAACTGCGATATGTCTTGATTTCTACAAAGTGAAGGTTGCCAGGCTGCCTCTCATTCAGGTGTTGGAACATAGCTCCACTTTGCTGTAACACTTTTGAAGCTCCATTCTGGTGATACATTTTCCTTTGAAAACCACACATGCAAGAGAAGCCATTATGGTTAGGAGGGTAGGAAGCAAGCAAGCTAGCAACAACCAGTGCTGATAATTCATGTCTTGAGTCCAAGGATCCTTATTGTTGGTCTGCTGAAAAGTGCACGTCTGTGTATTTCAGGTGAGAACAGGACTAATGCTCTTCACAGCTCATCGACATTCATTGTCGCGGCTCACACATATTGAAAGGCCACTCTGGTGCTGTACTGGAGAGGAAGGAAAACAATACACCAGCACCCTGAAGTGAGGAGGAGAGAACAAACTGGGAAAAGGAATGGCTGCACAGCTTAAAAGGTGTCATCCTTAGCTCAGTGGTAGCACTCCCACCCAAGCCAGTAGGTTGCAAGTTCAAATCCAATCCAAGACTTCTACACACAATCTAAGCTGACGCTTCAGTGAAATACTGAGGGAGTGCTGCATTATCGGAGCTACCGTCCATTTGGATGAGACATTAAACTGAGGCCCTGCCTGCCCTGTCAGTGGTCATAAAACATCCCATAACACAACAACAACAACAACTTGTATTTATATAGCACCTTTAACATAGTAAAATGTCCCAAGGCGATGTTTTATAATAATAACAATAAGACAAAAAAAATTGACACTGCCCACATAAGGAGAAATTAGGGCAGGTGACCAAAAGCTTGATCAAAGAGGTAGGTTTTAAGGAGCGTCTTAAAGGAGGAAAGAGAGGTAGAGAGGCAGAGAGAGGTTTAGGCAGGGAATTCCAGAGCTTAGGGCCTAGGCAACAGAAGGCACGGCCACCAATGGTTGAGCGATTATAATCAGGGATGCTCAAGAGGGCAGAATTAGAGGAGCGCAGATATCTCGGGGGGTTGTGGGGCTGAAGGAGATTACAGAGATAGGGAGGGGCGAGGCCATGGAGGGATTTGAAAACAAGGATGAGAATTTTGAAATCGAGGTGCTGCTTAACCGGGAGCCAGTGTAGGTCAGCGAGCACAGGGGTGATAGGCGAACGGGACTTGGTGCAAGTTAGGACACGGGCAGCCGAGCTTTGGATGACCTCAAGTTTAGGTAGGGTAGAATGTGGGAGGCCAGCCAGGAGTGCGTTGGAATAGTCAAGTCTAGAGGTAACAAAGGCATGGATGAGGTGAGGCAAGGGCGGAGACGGGCAGTGTTATGGAGGTGGAAATAGGCAGTCTTTGTTATGCTGCGGATATGTGGTCGGAAGCACATTTCAGGGTCAGGAAACTGACGCTGTGTTTTTGGATGATGTCACCAAGGGGCAACATGTAGATGAGAAATAGGAGGGGGCCAAGGATAGATCCTTGGGGGACACCAGGGTTAACGATGCGGGAGCGGGAAGAGAAGCCATTGCAGGTGATTCTCTGGCTACAATTAGATAGATAAGAATGACACCAGTCCCACCCAGCTGAAGGACGGTGGAGAGGCGTTGGAGAAGGATGGAGTGGTCAACCGTGTCAAAGGCTGCAGACAAGTCAAGAAGGAGAAGGAGGGATAGTTTACCTTTGTCACAGTCACAAAGGATGTCATTTGTGACTTTGATGAGAGCCATTTCGGTACTGTGGCAAGGGCGGGAACCAGATTGGAGGGATTCAAACATGGAATCGCGGGAAAGATGGGCACGGATTTGGGAGGCGACAACATGTTCAAGGACTTTGGAGAGGAAAGGGAGGTTGGAGATGGGGGCGGTAGTTTGCAAGGACGGAGGGGTCAAGGGTTGGTTTATTGAGAGGGGTGATGACGGCAGATTTGAAGGAGAGGGCGACAGTACCTGAGGAGAGAAAACCGTTAACAATGTCAGCTAACATGGGAGCCAGAAAAGGAAGTTGGGTGGTCAGCAGTTTGGTGGGAATAGGGTCGAGGGAGCAGGAGGTGGGTCTCATGGACAAGATGAGCGTGGAGAGGTCATGAGGGGAGATCGGAGAGAAACTGGAGAAAGATGCGAGTTCAAGGCTAGGGCAGAGGGGAACCTTAGAGGAAGTTTGGCCCGGTGGGCTAGGGGAAGGAAGGGAAGTGGCAGAGGCAGCTGAATGGATGGTCTCAATCTTAGAGACAAAGAAGTCCATGAGCTCCTCACACTTGTTATTGGAGGTGAGGGTGGAGGAGACAGGGGCGAGGGGTTTAAGAAGACGGTTAGCAGTAGAGAATAGAAACCGGGGGTTACCTTTGCTTTCCAGAATGATTCTGGAATAGTGATCAATTTTGGCAGACGAGAGCAGGACCCGATAATGCTTTATGTGGTCCAGACAGATCTGGCCGTGAATGGCTAAACCAGTTGTCCGCCATATCTATTCAAGTCTGCGTCCCTTGGACTTAAGGGAGTGAAGATGGGAGCTGTACCAGGGAGAACGGCCAGGGTGAGAGAGAGTAATTGTTTTAGTAGGGACGTGGGCATCAAAGGTGGTGGTGAGGGTGTGGTTGAGCAGATCGGTAGCTGCAGAAATGTCATGGTGAATGAGGGCCAAAGGCTGGACAGTTGGGATTTCCTAAGTGCAGTTGTAAGAGAGTTGGGAGAGAGTTTTTTCCGGGGGCGGACACAGAAGGAAGTAGGGTTGAGGCGGGGGGTGGAAGGGGGATGTGGGTAGAGAGTGATACGAGGAAGTGGTCAGAGATGGCTTTATCTGCGATTGACATGATGGGAGTAGCGAGGCCACGAGAGATGGCAAGGTCGGGGGGGGGGGGGGGGGGTGGCCGTGAATATGGGTTGGGGAGTTTACATGGAGGGAGAGATTAAGGGAGGATAGGAGGCTAGTGAACTCAGAGGAGAGAGAGCATGATGAATTGAGATGGAGGTTGAAATCACAGAGGATGAGAAGTCGTTCGGTGCAGAGGCTCAGGGAGGAGAGCAGTGAAGATAACTTAGTAATAAAATTTTTATGGTACTTGGGTGGGCGGTAGAGAACAAGAATTTTAAATGAGAGATGAGAAGGGTGGAATAAGGTGAGATGCTCAGAGGAGGAGAAACTGCTGGAGGAATAGGGGGACAGACCAAGGTGTGATTTGGTGATGAGAGCCACACCGCCACCACGGTGGTCTGAGCGGGGCAAGTGGTGGAAGGTATAGCCAGGTGGGGAGGCTTCATTTAACTGTAAGGTGTCATCACCCCTCAACCAAGTTTCCGTCAGGGCCATGATGTCGATGCAATCATCCACGATAAGCTCATGGATGGCAAGGGCCTTGTTCGCCAGTGAACGGACATTCTGGAGGGAGATGCGGAGAGGGTCGGTTATGGCTGCCCCACTGCCAGCGTCCACAGGGTCAGCGCTGGGGGGGGGGGGGGATGAGTTGGATGGGGAGGAGATTGGTAAGATTTGCCCCCAGTGGGTGCGCTGGGCAGGAAGGTCAGCGAGAGAGTAGGATGGGACAGTTGGGGTTGCTACTCGCAAGGTGGCAGCGACGAGTGCCTTGATGGGCCCTTCGTAGGATGCCGAGAAAGGCACAGAGGGAAGCTGTAGGCTTATCTAAGAGGAGTCAAGCCTGGGATGGCGGCAGGAGAGTAGGAAGGTCGAGAGTAATGAAGGATTGGGGTAGGGATTTGGGAGGGCAGTGTATCCGAGAGAGGAGAGATGAAAGGAGGCATGACGACAGGAGAGAGCGGTCAGGGAGGGATAGAGAGAAAAGGAAAATAGGGGGAAAAGTGGAATGGCTCGGGTCTGGAGCGGCAGCCAAAGTGCGCACGCGAATGGACATGGGAAAAGCTCAGGTTACATAGGCTGTTTAAATGTAATAATTAATGGAATACATATTTCCTGGTAGCAGGGAATAGGTTGGGGACAATAGTAGGGAGACCAGGGTCAAAGTCAGAGGTCCCATGGAAGGACAAGCCAATGTGAGCAGGATGGGGCCGGTACGGAGCATCGACGAACCGCTGTCCAAAGCAGGTGAGTGAAGTCCAGAAGCTATTTGAAGGGTAGAGAGTTCGAGGATGGAGGTTGTTGCTGTAGGAATGAGAGTTGGTTGCGGTGCAGAAAGATGGCTAAATTGACGCAAGTTGGAGGTCACCGTAGATCAAAGTGGCAGAGAAAAAGTAAAACCACAAGCCAACGACCAGAAAAGCTGAAAACAGGTAGAACGAGTCACTGGACAGCAAGTGGAGCAACAGCTGCTACCTACAAGCCTGTTGTGCGACTTCTCATTTTTGTCCACCCCAGTCCAACGCCGGCATCTCCACATCATGACCTACAAGCCAGAAGAGCTGAAAAACCAGTAGAACCAGTTCAGCAGAGACACAGCCGTAGTTTAAAGGTAAAAATCTTTTTTGCAGCAGAGATAGCGACAAAGCAGGTAAGTCTTACAGTGTAATCCAGTGCAGAAACGTAGTGTAATCCAATGTAGTTCAAAGCAGACGTAGTCCAGAGAAGTTCAGGAGATCGGAAACCAATTTGACAAAAGAATTCAGCAGCATAAGACTTGAAGCGACTGAAAAGCAGAGCAGCGCCACAGCCTCTGAGTCAAACCATGTAGTCAACGATGTCCTGTCCGCGAGGAATCCCACTATTCCAAGAACAACAGCGAAGGCGGGGCAGGGAATTTTCATTTGCTCCGACGGGGGTAAACTGGGCGGTAGCGACCCGAAAATGGCAGGAATAAAACTTACTGCTCCATTCCAACTCCCTATCAGGCCAACACTATCCTAAAAGAGGCCTACCACTGCACGGCCGAAGCACCCATCTGTTTCAGATGGTAGGCTCTTTAATATGCAAATTGGGGTCCTATGATGCACATAGGACCGATTGCCATTTTGGGAGATTCGGGTGCAGCATGCATACCGCACACTCCATCCGGTTTTACTCGAGGCTACAACTACAGAGGACCAAAAGCGGCAAGTTTTGAATTATATGAGCTGCTGTTATACCAGGCACCTCAGCCATCTTGCTGCCGGCCAGGTCAGCAACCCAACTGCCTGATATTGTGCTGGCCTGGAGCTGGCGAGCTGCTGCTGGGCACCCATTTGGCATATGCAGCCCGCTGGCAACGTGGTAATGAGTCCTGGCCCTCAAAATGGACTGGGCCTCCCGCCACCTTTATCTATATGTACCTGCAGCGCTACCCATTGTGAGTAATTTTTAATTGCCACTGGCCTAGCAAGACACTGAGTTGAAAAATCTTTGTTTGGAAGGCCTTCCACTCCCTCCTCAAAGTAGCAAGTGATGCACAATAAATGCAACCTTGCTAACGTCAGCCACAAATTAATTCCAGGTTGTAGATTTTCTAATCCAGCTAACAGGAGCTAGATCATCCAAGAGCCAAGTCACAAAACCTAAAATAGCTTGGCGCAGAAATTCTGTACCTTACCGCCACGAGTTATCGCCGCAATCCTGGTGAAAAATGGCGGCTGCCACTCTAACGCCCTTCTCTGGCGCGGGACTTGGCGGCTGCCATTTTGGTGAGGGCCTTAGCGCTGCTGATAGCAGCACTGGCCCTGGAGATGCAAATATGGAGAGCGTGACATCATGCCGACTTAACGCCACGCTCTGTGAACTTGGACCTTAACACTGAGTTTAGCGCTGGGTCCTAAGCTCGCTCTGAAAAGCGAGTATGCAGCAGACTGACAGAGAGCTGTCAGCACTTCTTAAAGGGACACACACATCTTTCAGGTAAGTCTGTATTTAAGCTTTTGGACTGGATTTTTTATATGTTATTGAAGTAGTGGCTTGGTGCAATAGATGTTAAAAGTTTTTAAAAGTGTGCAGGGAGAGCTGCTGGATGCTTGCAAGGCCTCGGATGGTAAAGGAAGGCCTCCGAAAAGAAGACAGGCAGCATCCGTGAAGAGAGAAACAGAGTTCACGTCTCAGGTTGAGATGCTGCCTGACCTGCTGAGTATTACCAGCATTTTATGCTTTTATTTCAGATTTCCAGCATCCGCTCACAGAGGGAAGAGGAAGACGTAGAAGAGGAGGAAGCAGAAGAGGAGGAATTGGAAGGAAGGATGCAACCCAGAAAGCTCCTTTCTGGCCGAGATATCCGGTATGGAATCATCTGCCTGCGGTAACATTGACCACAACCCCAATTCCCCTTTCAACATTTGTCCCACACCTTACCTTCCCTCTGTTACTAACCATCACAGCGTCCTCTTGGTCACAATGCTGAAATAAAAGCCACCACAAAGCAAACTTTCCAATCCAACTTTATACATCTATTCATCCAATATGACATCAAGAAATCAACTCATCACCCTTATGCATTCCCTTAGTGACTGTTTTTTGTGTGCCTTTGCTTATCCTACTGATGTCACGCAGTGCTACCCCAGTGGCTGCAGCATGGCTGGTGGAAGGCTGCTGACTTTCAGTGGGGAACACTGCAAATGGCCTTGCTGGTTGAACTTGAAGAGCTGGTGGCTGGGAGTATGAAATCGAGTGACGGCCTTTCTTCTTCTTCTTCACTCTCCTCTCCTACTTCTTGGGCAACCACTGGCAGGGCAGGCTGCATTTCTTGGATGTGTGAAATGAGGAAGCCACAAGGATGGAGTTGTGGTGAGGGGAGGGCAGGAAAGCAAGGGGTGCATGCGAGAAGGAGGATAACGTATGAAGATACCAGCATCTTGTATCCTTTCAACCCCACCGCTGGCCAAGGGCTCAGCCATGTCCCTGCCAAGAATGGCCAACACCGTCTCCTCCAAGGGGGTGAGGTGAAGCTAGGAATGGAAGGTGTGCCTCGTGTTTGGTACAGATTGTTGGTAGGCGAGTGATTAGGGGGGTGGGGGTGGGTGGGGGAGTGTCGTGCATTGAGAAGTATGTCAGGCTAGTGGTGCAGTTGGTAGGAGACAGCTTTTGAAAATGACCTTGACCAGTGGTCTGAGGTCATGAAGCTTCTTTGGGCACTGGAGCCAGGTTGTGGGGCGACACTGCTGGCAGTGACAGCCTCGGTGATCTGGTCCCACATCCTTATTTCTGGAGGGCCTCCTAGCCCCTGTGGGTAGAGGACCTCTCTTGCAGTGTTAACCCCCTGCACTTCCCTGGCTTGCTGAGCCTTTGTTTTAGTGCTGAAGCACTTTTCTGATTATTTTTTTTTAGGTGCGGAAGGCAATTCAATTTAAGAGCTGAAGACTCCCATTTGGGAATTCTTTTTAAATTTAATTTTTTTTTCCAGAAGGCAGTTGAGCTCTAAGGGCTAAAAACTGCCTATTTTTAAATGATTTTTATTTTTTTCATTTTAGAAGGCAGTTCCCCTTTAAGGGACCAAACTGCTTTCTGTAATGACAGCCTTGCTTTAAGAGAAGGCTGTTCTTGCTGCAATGACACTACGGCCACGTTACATTGGGTCTCCTGCCGGGACTAACACCACGAAAATGGCGTTGCATGGTAAGTTTAGTGTTGGGATAATGTTAATTAGCAACCAGCGCCAATTTACCAGTTCTGCCAGTGCCATCAATTTTGGCGGCAGTTAACTCCATCCCACGGTGGCACCGGCAGGTTTTTAGTGGTCTCCAATTTCTAGGCCCTTGTGGGTTTTTTTTTAAATGAAAAATGTTGTCGGTTGGGGAAAGCGAAAGAAATAAAGAGAAGGAAAGGTCAGGACATTTACCTGTATTGCACATTTTGCATTCTCCAGCTTTTGGGCTGTGACTTAACAATGACACAAAGAGCGGCGGTCACACAACAGTTTCAATAACCTGCATAATGAGTATTGCATAAGGCATGCAAATAGAATCTATGTATACTGGTAACCTGAGGTGCATTTAGGAGTTTGACAAAGTAAGCATTTGTAGCCACTGTATGCAACATCATCAACTTACCTTTAGTTTTAAAGGAGAAGTTGCAGTAGTTGCAGTGATAAGGTCGAAGGTCAGTATGGGTGCGAATGTGCTTTCTCAGCATACTGGGCTTCTTGCAACGTATTCCACATTCCTCACAAATGTACTTTCCCCTCCCTCGGCCCCGAACATACACATACTCTTCATTTGATTTATATCTTTAAAAAGAAAAAAAAAAGTCGGTTTCAATTTAATATTACTTTTGTCTTTCTGGTTGCATAAACATTTATAATAGGACTCCGTACAAGTGGAGATTATTGTGGAATGAACACATCCCCACCACACTAAAACTCAACTTCAAATGCAGATTTTCACAAAAAGACATTGGGGTAATTTTAACCTCCCCCCTCCCCCACCAATGACAGGAATTGGTAAAAATGTGTAACCCAACCCCAACCCACCATGAACGTGCCGACTTGCGGTTTAACCGCGCCTGGTTTTGGGGCGTCTGAGTAACCCACTCTGGAGAGGCGGGTCGGCAATTACGAAATTTTAATGAGGCTCCGTTCCTCAGATTTTGCGAGCCATTTGAATTTAACGGCGATCTCGCCCTCCCCGTGATCGGCCGACCCTCCCCCCCATGATCTTTCTCCCCCCACCCCGCGTCCCTCCCTCCTTGCCACCGCGCTCTGACTCCCCCAACCCCCCAATCTTCTCCGATTGCCAGGGACAGTCGCAGCAGTTCAGGTGACCAATCCACTCCCAGGAGTGAATATCTGAATGAGGCTGCATGCCTCAGATTTTTTCACTGTTCCAGCTTTAACGCTGGCTGGTCAGGTTTCCCGGGCCTCAGGAAACCTGGCAGCTAAAGGGAGGTGAGGACTGCTGCATGGAACAGGTAAGTGCCATTACAGCACTGCTTGTGGGCAGGAGCAGGAGTGGCTCCCACAGCCCACCAAGCAAACCTGTTACCCTCCCTAGCGATCAGTTCCTCCCCCACCCCCCACTCCCACCCATGATCCGATGCCCTCCACGGGACCTCCTCATTCTTCACCTCTCCTCCCCCGACTTTCCGCGATCTTCTCTCCTCTACGCTCCCCGGCTGCGACTCTGATATTAACACAGAGACGGGATCAGAGCGGGGGCGGGGTTGGCGATGGCGGGCGACAAACGCGCAAGGTCCTGGGAATGTTCCATTTGAACAAGGATGCTGTATCATTTTATTTATGGTTTTTGCGTCTCCACTGCATGTGAACAGGCGTGATGCGGAGACGCATGACACGATTTCACGTCACCTATTTAAAGGCCCATTTCACAGATGCAATGGTGGAGGAGGTTTGGAGTTTTGTGGATTTTGTTTAGTGTTAAGTACAAAGAGACAAATGGAAGCAAGGAGGGCAAAGGCTGCCCCCAGATTCAACGAGACGGCCCTGGACATACTGCTGGGTGCAGTAAGGGTGAGGAAAGAGATCCTGTTTCTTAGCAATGACAAAAAGAAACCTGCAGCCACAACAAAGGCAGCGTGGCTGGAGGTGGCCTGAGGTGAGCAGCAGGAGCGATATTATGAGGACTTGAATCCAGTGCAGGATGCGTTTTAAGGTCATCCTGTAATGCACCCTCCCCTCTCACTCTGTCTTGTCCAATGTACTCCATTCACATCACTCCTCACCCCCACTTGAGCTTCTGCAGCACGCATCGTTCGGTTTCAATGCACTTTCTAACCTCACCCTTCCTCCATCCACCACTGACACTCACCCCAATCCTTAAGTAATGTGATACCAACTCAGTCAGCTCCCCTGATTCTCAGCACACATCCTCAAATGCATGCCATTGCCACTTGATTGTCTGATTGTCACCCTCACCGAATGTACTCATAGGTTAGTCGTGCCCCCTTGCAGGGGAACAGAGTGCAAAATACAAGGGATAGGGAGACGACTGGAGGCGGACCCCCACAGATCGTGGAGCTGAGCAATGTGGAGCAGGAGGCTTTGGGAATTAGTGGCATATCAGCCTCCCAGAGCATCGGAGATGGAGAGACTGGTAGTTCATTGTTGCAGGGTGACAGAATTAATCTCTCAGACCTACATCTACTACAAGACTAAGTCATCTTGACTTGAATTCAGCACCTAATGAAATATGATCACCTTAATAGGTACATTTCAACATTTGTACATTCTCATGACTGAATAACTTCTATCACTTCTCTCCTCGAGGGCCATCACGTGAAGAACAGCAGCCCCTGCCCTTTGTTGACGAGGATTCCTCAGAGGAGTTCATTCCTGCTAAGGGCGCACCATCACAGAACACATGCGTTGCAGGCACGAGCACAGATACAAACACTTCGGTGGGTCCTGTTAGAGAGTTAGGTGGGATCTCACCTGGTGAATCACAGTTCAGAAGTGAGCACAAGCAGAGAGTGATGGTAGGGACCGCTGTGGAGAATCCACATCAGACGGCGCAGACCTCTCCAAGCACTGCTCAGCTGGACAGAAATGCTGAACCCGGGGTGGGGGGGGGGGGGCCATCAATGAAAAGGAGAACGATTGAGGGTTAGCAGCAAATGTGTGAGGTACTGGCAGTCTTGCCAGGCACACTCTTCAAGATGGAGGAGTTCAGCTCAAACCTTAGTGGAGTGATGTCGCAGGCCTTTGCGAAGATGTCTTCCATTGAGAAAGTGGCCTCCTCTGTAAAACTTGAATCAGGGCGCACTAATAAGTCCCCGCAGGCCCTGATGGCAACCCTGCAAACTATGGATGCCAACATGTCTACCGGCTTACACAGGATGACAGATGCATTAAACGTGAGCTTTCAAGGCGTCACTGATGTCCTCCAAGCTGCTCTCCTGTAGAGGCAGGAGTGATGTGCTGCTGGTCCAGGAGAGGGACAATGGCGATGGGGGAGATAAGAGAGGAAACTTTTCTCAAAATGTTTGCACATCTCATCCGCTGGCCGTGCGCCCCCATTTAACCAGTGCCCGATGTGCTGCTCCTCTCCCGCTGGACCAATCTGCCCTTGCACAGGTGGAGCAATCTTTGGTGGGGCTCTCACAGGCACATCGAAAGTCAGAGCAGGGATTAGAGCAGCCTGCCACTATCTCTGCTGAAGCCACAGGGTTTGCATCACATAGAAGTGCTAGAAGGAGAAAGAGAAAAGCTCTGTACTTCACCGTTGGCGTTTTTGAAAATTTATTGATGTTTTAAATTTATTAAGTCACATTAAATTTATTACTTTGCACCACTTTCCTATGTTCCCCATTTGTGCATGGCAAGTACCAACTGTGCTTTTCATTTGTTTGGTGCTGAATGAGAAAACATGGAATTTACTGAGACCAATTGGTACATGTGTAACGAGTAGATGGATGGTTACAGAACTGCTTGAGTAAGGGTTGGAGGGGTATCTGATAGGTCTAGTGTGCGCGACTAACTGAACCTTCAAGCTATTAGTGGGTACGGTAGCATAGTGGTTATGTTATTGGACTAATAATCCAAAGGCCTGGACTAATGATCTGGAGACGTGATTTCAAATCCCACCACAGCAGCTGGGGAATTTAAATGGCAAGTACCAACTGTGCTTTTAAATCTGGAATAAAACGCAAGTGTCAGTAATGGTGACCATGAAACTACCGGATTGTCGTAAAAACCCATCTGGTTCACTAATGTCTTTTAGGGAAGAAAATCTGCTGTCCTTACCTGGTCTGGCCTACATGCGACTCCAGACCTACAGCAATGTGGTTGACTCTTAACTGCCCTCTGAAATGGCAGTTGTACCAAACTGCTACAAAGAAGTATACTAAGAATAAAACTGGATGAACCACCGCGGCATCGACCTAGGCACCGGAAACAACAAAGACACACCCAGCCCAGTCGACCCTGCAAAGTCCTCCTCACTAACATCTGGGGACTTGTGCAAAAATTGAGAGAACTGTCCAACAGACTAACGTAGTCATACTCACAGAATCATACCTTTCAGCCAACGTCTCAGACTCCTCCATCACCATCCCTGGGTATGTCCTGTCCCATCGGCAGGACAGACCCACAAGAGGTGGTGGCACAGTGGTATACAGTCGGGAGGGAGTGGCCCATGGAGTCCTCAACATTGACTCCGGATCCCATGAAGTCTCATGGCATCAGGTCAAACATGGGCAAGGAAACCTCCTGCTGATTTCCACCTACCGCCCTCCCTCAGCTGATGAATCAGTATTCCACCACACACTAGCCTGACTTGGAAATATATCACTGTTCCTTCATAGTCACAGGGTCAAAATCCTGGAATTCCCTCCATAACAGCACTGTGGGAGTACCTTCACCACATGGACTACAGTGGTTCAAGAAGACAGCTCACCACCACCTTCACAAGGGTAACTAGGGATGGGCAATAAATGCTGGCCTTGCCAGCAACGCCCACATCCCGTGAACGAATAAAAAAAAATCCCAAGCAGCAATGTGATCGGCTGCTCTGGCGTTGGGTGGCCCATCTTCTTCTTCGCCATTGGAATTCTCATCAGATGAGGAATGCTGAGCAGCTTGTACCTCCTGCACCTCTAGTCGTTGTTGTGCAGAATACAGCACACCATGATTGTCCTGGAGTCCCTTGCTGGAGAGTACTGATGGGCGTCTCCAGAACGGTCCAGTCACCTGAAGTGCATCCTCAGCATGCCGATGGCTTGCTCGGTGACACATTTGGTTGTCATATGGCTTGCATTGTAATGCTCCTGGTGTTCTTCGGTGGGGTTCCTCAGAGGTGCCATCAGCCAGGTTTGAAGGGGGTATCCTTTGTCGCCTAGCAGCCACCCTTTAAGGCTGGTTCAACGTTTAAACAGGTCAAGGATGTTGGACTGCTGCAGTATGAAAGCACCATGGCAGCTCTCAGGGAATCTGGCAAAGACCCGCGTGAACCTTTTTTTGTGGTTACTACACCAGCTGAACATTGGTTGACGAATGCTCCTGGTTGATCTGGCTGTGCTTGGATTGCTACGTGTGTGCAGTCGATGGCATCCTGCACCTTTAGGAGACGCAAATCCAAGTACCCGCTCATTCAGGCCAACACAGGGGAAGTTTACAGACCTCCCAGCCCTGGCAAACGATCCATCCCTTACCTCCCTTATCCATTTATGTGCAGCCGATTGTGAGACCCTTGCTATGTCTCCGGTTGCACCCTGGAAGGAAGCAGAGGCAAAGAAATTGAGGGCGGTGGTGGCTTTTATAGCCACTGGTAATGCATGGCCATCAGATCTAGCAGGTGGCAGGTCTTCTTCTAAAAGCCTGCAGATGTCTGCTACCACCTGACATGACAATCTCAGACTTCGGAAGCACAGCTCCACCGAGGATCAAGGAAGCTGAGCCTCTGGCAGCAAAATTTGTGCAATGCTGATTTGACGCCAGTGCTGCCATTTTGGAGCTCAATGCTTCAGCTAACACCCGCTCTTAAACTTGCACAGCTGAACACGCATTCAGCAGCAGGAAGGACCCCCCACCAGCGCTATTTAAAGGGATCATCAACTACTTTCAGTTTAGTTGCTGATTGATTTCTACTGGCTCTTGCTACGACTGTATAAGTGTTTTGCGCTTTCTAGAGTTCTTTAAAGTCTACAGGGAGTGGTGTGGGAGGTATCCTGACTTCAAGGCTTCTGCAGAAACCAGTTGCTCCCAGACATGGGTGCACTATTAGGAATTCCCCTTGGAAGACAGCATGACCTGGAGAATGAACAGAGGGCAGGCAGAGCAGGACAACCTGAGGGCAGAGAGCGGAGGAGGAAGGGGAGAAGGGCTCTCGGCAGGAGGCCATATCCTGCCCAGGATGTTCAGGGAGCAAGTCACCTACCTGTCACCTAACTTTCAGCATTCGCCTGTCATTACCACCGCAAAATCTAGGCCAATGTATTATTAGTAAGGCAGTCTCTGTCCATCAGTAAATCTTTGCCCACTGCTTATAAAATGTAATAATATATAAAAATGAGCTCTGGTGGGATTCCTAAAACTCTGTACAGCCTAATTGTGATGCTCCAATGTTTCCAGAGCTGGCTGCTGCGATCGTGCCTCATTTAGTTATTCTGGGTGTTGGGTTCATGATCAGAAAGAGTGAGAGATAAATGGGTGGGGGCTATTTTCAAGGTGACATTTTTAAACCAAAAATGAGTGAGTTTGACACTCAGGACTTCATCATGCAACTATTGCCTCTTAATTGTCCCCTACTCTTTCTGATCATGAATCTCACTTTTAACATTTCCCTAATATTGACAGATTTGGTGAAGCATGAGAGCACCGTTCCACCACACTTCCAGCGAAGTTATGGCGCAGAGTGCTACCATCTACAAGTAAATTCCTGGCCACACAAGGCAAGTCCTAAAAGTATCCTCTTGCATTCAGCGTATATCCAATTTATAAGACTGTTAAAAAATGTTAGTACCCAAAATACAATTTTGTAAATATAATACAAATGTAATTCCTAAGTTCTACACTGTGTGCTGTTTTAGGGAAATCTAAGATCACTTGTTGAACGTAGTTACTTCATAAGATGTTTTGGTATCTGCTTTCTTCTACATAGAATTGCTGTGACTGGCTCAGGATGAACCAGTTCAAAATGGCCCTTTAAATTGCCCAATACACGGGCAACCAATCAACATCCCACAAACCATGAGACTCTTCTGTTGGTAAGGTGCAGCTCTCTTCCCCCATTCAACTTGTTTGGTTGCGGTGTGGCTCTTCATATTAACCCCTGCAGCATTGGCTAGCTGGGACTTGAACAGCTCCAGTAGTCTGTCACAGGTTCTGCTCAGAGACTGACGTCAAGAGAACAGCAGGAAACACAGAGAGAGGAATGGTAATTAAACCAATGAGTCCAACACAATTTAAGTACATTGATTGTTTAATTAAGTAAATTTTCCCATTGCCACTTAAATTATTGTTATGTAGTTGAACAGACCAAGGGGGAAAAATTCGGTCGCGCCCCCTTTGGAGTGCTAACTTCGCCAGGGCGCCGTAAATTGAGTGGTAGTGGCCCAAGCAGGAGGCGGGCGCTACTGGAAACGCTCTCCCTCCTTCCTGGGGCGCTACCATTCAATATCGCGATGCTACGTGGCCCTGCTTAAAGGGGAGGGGCCTAGCGCAGTGCACACCGGGGCCCTGCTGGACCACCAGGGAGCGGGGTGCCGGGAAAACAGCCCGGCAGACCGATCGCAGCCAGCACCCCCCCGCATGAGGAAGTGAAAGGGGGCAAGTGCAGGCAGGCGGCCCAAAAAAATGGCCGTCTGACACCTGCCCTTTAATTTGCGCCGCCGCGGCCGCAAAATCACCACCCTAACCCTGTCGGACATATTGTCTGGCGGTAGATCAGGGGGCGCAACTAAAGTTTGCGGCCAGGGCGCGAGCGGGGCGCTGCGCATGGCAATTACGTCATCGCAGTGCCACCGGCTACCGCTAACCTCCCACTGATTTTCGCGGCTAGGGGCTTTGCGCCGGGCGCTAACGAGAGGCACAAAGTAACCCAATTTTTCCCCCCATGTGTTTTATTATTAATCGTGCCTTCATTTTGGGGGAGTAGGAGTGTTTGTAGTTATTGTAGTTATTTTTATGCTACCCTATTCGGCTGGAACAAAACAGGATATTGTGAAGCAAAACTCAATCTGGCAGGAACCGAACTAGCCTCGAACCCACCCACTTCCGGTTTTAAGGGTGGCAGGACGCGGGGCGTGCGACCAATCTGCTCGCAGGAAGTGGGTTGGTCATTTAAATATTATAATGAGACTGCCTGCCTTCATTTTAACAGAGTGTCTATTTTTACCCACAGGTCTCGAGAAACCCGGCAACTTAGAGGTGGTGAGAAGGACTGAATCCATAAGATAAGTGGCTTTACAGGACTGCTCGTGGGCCAGGAGGAGCAGGAGTGTTTCCTCTAGGCCCAGCACGCTACCCAGTAAACAGCCCCTCAACCACCATTTCCCTGCACCCGACCACCGTCTGCCCCCCCCACCACCCCACCCCGGATACCGGCCACCATCCACAATTGGGACCCCCCAGACCACCATCGGCCCCTCACGATCTCTCTCACTCCCCCAATACACCTACCTGCTCTCGTAGGCTTATGAAGAAGGCTTCCCACCTAAAAGGCCTCCAGCCTGTCAATCAGGCTGCCTGTGGGCAGGAACCCCACTTAAAGGGGCCCTGCAGTTAATTTCTACAGGACATTGGAGAAACCCGTTCTGGGTTTCCCGACCTCACAACAGCCCTCCCCGCATAGAACTTGCCTCCAGGATAATGTATCAATGGAATTTTGGCCTGATCTGCTCAGACATTAGGTTTGGTGATTTGCGCTGACAAGCTTTTAGTATTTATGACTGGTACAGAATAGTGCTTTTCATAGAATCATAGAAATTTACGGCACAGGAGGCCATTCGGCCCATCGTGTCTGTGCCGGCTGAAAAAGAGCTATCCAGCTTAATCCCACTTTCCAGCTCTTGCACCGTAACCCTGTAGGTTACGGCACTTCAAGTGCATATCCAAGTACGTTTTAAATGTGATGAGTGTGTCTGCCTCTACCACCCTTTCAGGCAGTGAGTTCCAGACCCCCAACACCCTCTGGGTGAAAAAACTTCTCCTCAACTCTCCTCTAATCCTTCTTTCAATTTCTTTAAATCTATGCCCCCTGGTAATTGACCTCTCTGCTAAGGGAAATAGGTCCTTCCTATCCACTCTATCTAGGCCCCTCATAATTTTATACACCTCAATTAAGTCTCCCCTCAGCCTCCTCTGTTCCAAAGACAACAACCCCAGTCTGTCCAATCTTTCCTCATAGCTAAAATTGTCCAGTCCTGGCAACATCCTCGTAAATCTCCCCTGTACTCTCTCTAGTGCAATTACATCTTTCTTGTAATGTGGTGACCAGAACGACACACAGTACTCTAGCTCTGGCCTAACTAGTGTTTTATACAGTTCAAGCATAACCTCCCTGCTCTTATATTCTATGCCTCGGCTAATAAAGGCAAGTATCCCGTATGCCTTCTTAACCACCTTATCTACCTGTCCTGCCACCTTCAGGGATCTGTGGTCATGCACTCCAAGATCCCTCTGTTCTTCTACGCTTCTCAGTATCCTACCATTTATTGTGTATTCCCTTGCCTTGTTGGCCCTCCCCAAATGCATTACCTCACACTTCTTCGGATTGAATTCCATTTGCCAATTTTCAGCCAACCTGTCCTGAACCATTTGCAACATCAGTGATTTTCAGGCTTCTGTTCTTACTCCAATGTTTGTTGCTTTCCTCTCCCAAACTCTAGGTCACTCTCTTTACTCCCCATGATTAAATGTCACGTAATCAAAAGTCACATGATCAAACATCCAGGAATACATCCAACCAGAGTTGACAACCCTATCTCCGCTCTAAAACACTACACCTATAGACCAATATGTACCATGCAGAATAAGCACAACACACTGTGCAAACAGGTTATACAGACAAATAGATTACATAAGCCACGTGTAATAGGAACATCAGTGCATATTCATAGACATTAACTAATTAAATTAAACATCAATTATTAAGGCATTATTTGAATATGCTCCAGACATACTGATGGATTAATATACTTCAGTGCCACAGTTTTCTGCTGTGGACTCAGCTACTGATTGGTTGGGATGAAACTGCCCAAACACACTTTCCTTAGGGTCTTTACAGTCAATCAAGAGACTTTCACCTTATCTGCACGCCATCAGATTGTGCCCTGTCATATTAACTTCATTTAATGGTCACATTGAGTGAGGAAAGTAAGCTTACATAAAAAATGAGAACCCTGGGTTACTATTTCTATCCGTAATGCTTAGTCAGCAGAAGTACATGCCAAATTTGGCAGCCCAATGAAGTAAGAATGCGGTGCTCTGACCAGAAGAATGTGTTCCTGTCTGGAAACGTGATAGTAATTAAGATGGAAAGAAACACAAGTTACAGGAATGACTTTACCACTCTGCTTTAGTTATCCTTATTTTTTACTAGTATAAAGAAAAAGTGTTTTAAATATAAACTTGCCCCCCATCGAAGATCCTGATTCGCCTGGGTTCAAGTGCAGCATGCTCTTTATCGGGATCACTAACTTCTTGATTTTCATAGTTGTCCTTATCGATGTGTTCACTGATCGCAGGTGTTCGACTGATCAGTGCCTGTCCAAAACAAACAATTAACTTATTCAGCAGTAATTACAGAAGAGAAAGACATTTTCTATATAGTAACAACAATATGATTGAATTTGATATTGAATAGTGACCATAATATGATTGAATTTTATATTAGGTTTGAGAGGGAGAAGCAAGAGTCACAAACCAATCTTTTAAAATTAAATAATGCAAACTTCAAAGGGATGAGAAATAAATTAACCACAGTAAAGTGGGCTGAGCTGTTAATGGGTAAACCTAAGGACAAACAGAGGGAAGTATTCAAAGAAGTATTTGGTACAATACAAAACAGTACATAACCCAAAAAGGCAAAAGCTCCACTTGTGCATTTAAGCAACTATGGTCAAAAAACAAGGCAAGACACAGTATTAAGCTAAATGCAAAGGCTTACACAATTGCAAAGAATAGTTAAAATCCAGCAGATATGGAGAGCTATAGCAAACAACAAAGGGATAAAAAGAAAGTAATAAGAGGTGCAAAAAGGGAGTATGAACAAAAACTTGTGATAGATATCAAAGCTAACAGTAAAAGTTTTTATAAATATATTGAGAGAGTGGTATGGGAGAATGTGGGTCCATTAAAGACAGATGCAGATGACAGATTAACAAGCAAATGGCAGACTTGTTAAATGAATACAACAACAACTTGTATTTATATAGTGCCTTTAACGTCCCAAGGCGCTTCACAGGTGTGTAATAAGACAAAAAATTGACACCAAGCCACATAAGAAATTAGGACAGATGACCAAAAGCTTGGTCAAAGAGGTAGATTTTAAGGGCGTCTTAAAGGAGGAAAGCGAGGTAGACAGGCGAAGAGGTTTAGGGAGGGAGTTCCAGAGCTTAGGGCTCAGGCAGCTGAAGGCACGGCCATCGATGGTTGAGCGATTATAATCAGGGATGCTCAAGAGGGCAGAATTTGAGGAGCACAGCTTTCTCAGGGGGTTGTGGGGCTGAAGGAGATTACAGAGATAGGGAGGAGTGAGGCCATGGAGGGATTTGAAAACAAGGATGAAAATTTTGAAATCAAGGGAAAGTAAGTCAAGGGGAGGAACTTAGTGGATTTAATATTTTTTTAAATGGTAATGGAGAAAATAATGGGACTAAAGGTAGACAAATCTCCAGGAACTGATGGCTTCCACCCTAGGGTATTAAAAGAGAAAGGTGGGAAATTGCAGATATATTAAGTCGTAATTTTCCAAAGCTCTCTAGATTCACTCCATTGTTTAACACAGGAAGAAGGGAGAAACCAAGAAACTACAAACCTGTCAGTTTAATGTCATTGCGGGGAAGTTACTGAAATCTATCAGGGACAGAGTGACTGAGCATTTGAACAAGTATGATATGATCAAAGAGATTCAGCATGGATTTGTGAAGGGTAGGTCATGTCTGACTAATCTAGTTGAATTTTTGAGGTTACTAACAAGGTGGACAGGGGAGTGTCAATGGATGCTGTCTATATAGACTTCCAGAAGGCATTTGATAAGGTTCTACACAAAAGATTAACAAAAATGAGAGTGCAAGGAATTGGAGGTTAACTTGTGACACGGGATTGTATTGGTTGGGTGGAAGGAGACAGAAAGTAGGGATAAATGTTTCCAATTCTATAGGTGCATCAAGATACTCCTACTTTCATTAACAATTATTAAAGTGATGTAATTCATGATGAGACAGTGCATGATGCAAAAATGACTGTGCTTATTATGCATCCCAAGGAATTCAAGAAGTGGGAGGCTTTTGTTTGAGATACTATTGCAGATTCTATTGCTATTATACTTTCCTTTTGCAAAATACTTGTCTGCACACTCAGTATTTTCAGGTAAATATCTAAACTGATAATGAATTTATATTTAGAGCCTCAAAGAGAGCAATACTTGTGCATCTGATCTTCCATATAATCTCCTACACATTTCGCCTACAAGATTAGAACATTAGCCAGATGACTGTGGACGAGCAAAAATATGATTGTCAACTATTGACAACTCATTTAGAGGTTAGTGAACTCAGCACAAATAGTTCCTGTACCCGACTCCCTAGGCAACAGACTCAGCATGTGGACATCACAGTCAGCTTCTCTCTCTATTAGGGCCTTGGTTCCTTTATTCAGTTTTCAGGAAGGGTAACAAGCCCCTTAACTAAACATTAAATAACCACCAATCTCATTAAGTAATTTAGGATGTCTTAAATAATTTATTGCATGTATCTAGAGCACCGAGCCAATAAGAAACCTCCATTCTGGTCACATAATTCCCTTCAGGAGGTAGTGTATGAGACAAAACTGAAAAAGGTAAAGCAACAAATTAAGGCATTAATATAGCAGAAATATGTCTTTATTGCAGTGCCTCATTGTACTGTGCTTATAATCATAATGCCCAATATAAGGTGATCCCACTCTGGAGCTTTTGGGGTGAGCGACAGCAAAACAGCAGCTGGAGGATAATTTTCGTGTTAGGAACATAGGAATTGCTAGATGAAAAAAAGACCAAGGTTCATCTAGTTTGCCTTCTAACATTCTGGTAGTCGCATGATACGTTAATGGAGTTGTTAACTAATCATGGCAATTAATCTCTATCAATTAGTCCATAACAGACCTAGACGTGAGGTGAGGAAAACCCCAGTGGTGGAGAGCTTTGGGAACCATAGGTCCAAAGTCACCTGTTTCTCCCAAACATGCTATAATTACCAGGTCATGTCTCAAA
Organism: Squalus acanthias; assembly: GCA_030390025.1. Taxonomy (NCBI): domain Eukaryota; kingdom Metazoa; phylum Chordata; class Chondrichthyes; order Squaliformes; family Squalidae; genus Squalus; species Squalus acanthias. Next base: position 48,738,399 of record CM059428.1, on the reverse strand, counting down.
TTACTTATATACTGTATTCCAAAATATTATTTCTGAAAGAAATCTACCTAATTTGCATTTGAATGAATCAATATTACTTGATGCCAGTTTTCCTAAGGAGACTGTTCCATAGATTGACCACTCGCTCACTGTTTCTGCAGATTAGTTTTGAATTTAACCCCTTTCAAGCACAGGCCTGACTTCTGGTTCTACTGTTCTGGACAAGGTGCAACAGCTTGTCATGGTCTACATTATCTACTCCCTTTAGAATTCTAAAAACAGCAATCATATCACTTCTTAACCATCTCTTTTCCAGTGAGGATATGCCCAATTTACATAATCGCTCTTCATAATCCAATCCCTCCAGCCCCTCAATCATTCTGGTTGCTCTCTTCTGTATCCTTTCAATAGCCGCAATATCCTTTTTGTACTGTGGCAACCAGAACTGCACACAGTATTCCAAGTGAGGTCGCACCAATGATTTGTAAAGTGGCACGATTACCTCACTATTTCGGCTCAATTTTGACCTTTTAATACATCCCAACACCTGATTTGCTTTACTCACTGCCACTGAGCATTTTTGTGATAACTTTCAATTTATTGTCAATTAGGACCCCTCGATCTCTTTTGTTTTCCATGCACATTATTTTCTTTCCATTTAAGTAACAGTCCCTTCCTGGATTTATTGTCCCCATGTGAAGCACTTTGCATTTCTCTATCTTGAATTTCATCTGTCACCTGTCTGCTCAAATCTGAAGTATATTCAAATCCTCCTGTAGCTTATCCTGTTTAGTTTTGGAGTCTACCAGCTTCATTAGCTTTGTATCAGCTACAAATCTAGCCATTGTCTTGTAACTCCTAGCTCAAGATAATTTCTTAAGATATTAAACAAAAGAGGTCCCAAAACAGACCCCTGTGGGGGCCCACTGGTAATAGGCTGATGATAATCCTTGTACCACCACCCCCTGGGTTCTATCAGTCAACTAATTACATATCCATTGTAAAATATTTCCACTGATTCTCGCTTTCTTTAATTTCAGTACCAGCCTTTCCAGCGGGACTGTATCAAAGGCCTTACTGAAATCCAAGTGCACCACATCCACTGCCTTACCCCTCTAAAGCTCCTTTGTCACTCCCCCCCAAAGAAAACCAGTAAATTAGATCGGCAAGACCTCCCCTTCATGAATCTTTTATGATATTATTTCTGTTCAGATGCTCCATGATCTTATCTTTAATAAGGGTTTTTATAATTTACCCACAATGGATGGCAAACTCACTGGCCAGGGTCACTTTTGTTACCTGTTTTAAAAATAGGCGTAACATCTGCCTTTCTCCAGTCCCCAGACAACTCCAATATTCGGTGATTTCTGGAAGATTTGTGCCAGAATTCCTGCAATTTCCTCCCTTATTTCATTAAGGATCCTCGGAATGCATCTTAGCTGGCCACTGAGATTATTCACTTTATGTTTGCAGAGTTATTCGGCAACCATGCTGGCAGTAATATGAATAGTCTCACAACTTGTCTCAGCAACACCTTTCCCAGATCAAATAAGTTACCCATTTCCTCCTTGCTTAGGAGAAAACATCAACATTAAAACAATTCTATTCAAAAATGTTTTTTTTAAGTTGCAGGAGCTCCAATGAACTGCCCAGGCAATTCTGTAATGTGGCTCAACACCAACCTTGGTATGTTTTACCAAGTTAAAGGTGCTTCTTCTTCTTTTGTATGGCAGTAGCAAAAAACAAATTAAATATCAATATCTAAGTCAGATATCCAGGCCAAAGTTTCCGGTGTAACAGCGTGGGTATCTTGTAGGCTGCCTGCGAATTTCCTGAGGGCAGTGTTCAATGATGTGCTTCAGGGTCGCTATACTAATGCATGTGGTTGTTGTCGCTGGGAATAGAAAATGTCACCCATTTCTGCTGCAACATAGTTGTTATATTTAAAGGAATTTTGCCTGAATGGTCATCATCCTATGTGTCCTACCTCCTAACTCAAAGGACGGCTTCAGTCTCTACCTAGACATTACTGTGCCCACATTTTCTAACTGAGGTCTGCCTTGAAATGGAGAGTTTGGACATTGTTGGCTGGATCAGACAGCTGCCAGTATGGGGCAGGACAGAGCATGCAGTGCTAGAAACAGTGCTCCTTTGCAGCTGAAGCAGATACCAAACTCTATGGTCTGCACCAGCATTGCAATGTGGAATGCAAAGAGCCACGATCCAGGTGTGAAGTTAAAAACCTTCATCAAAAGGAAGTGGTGTGTTAGCTGACACTTCTCTAGTTCTAGTACTGAACAACAGTTCATTAACAGCTAACAACAGTTAACAGTTGGAGGTAAGAAATTGCTACTTGTGAAAGAATTGCTTTTAAAAAGTAAAGTAGAAAGGATTTATTGAGGTGATTCTGTAATGGTACAAAACACAATTTTGAGGGAGTAGTTGCAGCAGATCACCAACTTTTATTTATAAACAAAGAAACGTGTTGCCTGTTTCCAAGTGAAGACTGATGCTAAAGCAGTACTAGAAGTCACATTCTTTTACATTTTGCCTGGAAATAGAACTAATTAGAGCCTCCGCTATTTCCTCCATTGCTTCGCTTAACAGCCTGGGATACATTTCATCTGAGCCTGGCGATTTATCTACTTTCAAAGATGCTAAACCCCTTAATACTTCCTCTCTCACTATGTTTATCTCATCTAATATTTCACATTCCTCCTCAACTACAATGTCTGCATCATCGCTCTCTTTTGTGAAGACAGACGCAAAGTATTCATTAAGAACCATACTCACGTCTTTCTCTCTGAACTGGTGGCGTGAATAACCTAGGTCTGCCTCCATTTTGGCTGGTTATAAAAAGCATAGTTAAAACAATTTCCTCTGCCCAACTGTTAGCAAGGCCATAAGAGATTCAATGGTCTATTAAAATAATTTGTAATACCTTGGACTTATCAGCTTTCCACTTGCTTGAAGGTACCAATATGCCAGAATGAAGCAGGGTGGTTTTTGCTTGTGTGTACATCACTTTTTTGTTCTTCTGCTTTGAATTGAGAAGACCAAGTGCAACTTTAGTTGGTAGACCCAGTGGATTGGGATTGTTAGAGCTGACAGGCCAAGTAGCATATGCAGAGACTTTTTTGTCCATTTGCTGTATATGTAAAGGCTTGAGCTTTGACAGATAACACCAACTAAAACTTGTTGAAGTCTTCAGAGTTGAAAGTGTTGCACGTTGTACATCTCGTGTACTTGTGACTGGAAAGGAAGCTCCCACTTTTATTCGGCCTTGGTTGCTTGCTGGATGCATTTGGTCATTACTCGACGGTGACTTATTACCCTGAGTATTAGTGAGTGACTTCAACAAAGTGGTATGCACTTGTGCAGAACTAGAGGATACAGTTATGGGTGACTTTCGAATAATGCTGCTTGAAGGGGAGAGAGAATGTTTTGAACTTTCAGACTCCAAAACCTCTCTTGAAACTACTGGAGGTCTACCCTGGGAAGATACTGGCACCTCATGATGTGACTTTGTTGGTGAGCTGTTGCGTTCTAAGGTTTGAGGACTGTATTTCAGGGTACCTTCTTGCTCAACAGGCAATGCGCCTTCAATCTGATCTGTTGTGCAAAGCTGCCTCACTAACATGGGCTTCTTAAGCTTATTAGTTTCAACAGATTTCATGCTCTGTAACTGTACTGGTATCACATGACCAGTACTTGCAGATCCATTTTCATCCTTAACCCGTTTCTGGTGTTTTTCCATTGCAATATCTAAACTGTTTGCCGGTGACAGCACGCGTTTACTACTTCCTGTAGTTTCTTGTGCAAGTAGACCGCTTGATGGCATTTTCAAACCACTCGGTATAAGTGAACTTCTGCTTTCATTATGAGAATTACAATTTTCAGAAATAGCAGACATCTTAATTTCGGAGTTTATTTTACTTTGTTGGGCTTCCAGATAATCCTTTGATCCTGAAGGCATTTCCTCATCAGTGGTTGAATTTACTGTATCAAGTTTACAAATCACTATAGATGGCTGGTTTGTTTGGTCTTGTGTGACCAAAATCTGTGGCAATGTTGTAAGGGTAGCAGCGTTATAAGCAGGTTTCCTACTCTGGATTCCAACTGGCATGACCAGAGAAGCTAGGGGCTGTACCTGACCGGACGACTGGCCAGAATGGACATGTTGGACTGGAGGGACTAAAAACAAATTTGAGATGATCTCCAGTGACTGGGATGAAATATTTGAAGTTACCCCAGTTGATTCTGGAGTAACAGGAATAGATAGGGGAATAACTGGCAGTTGGGATGTAACATTAGGAAGGAAATGTGGTTGGCAGGGCTGTTTCTGAACAAGTTGAAGCTGATATTTAGGAGCAAATATATTACTTTGAGTTGCAGAAGGAAGAGATATAATTGGACACAGTTTCTGTTGGGCTATGTGAGCTGCTGTTATTTTTGCAGGCAGTGCCTTTAGGTTTCCTTGTGGAACTAGACATGACGTGGGCTTCTGAGCAGGAGATGCTTGGGCTAAGGGTTGTTTAACATGGATTAGATTGTTCACATTTACATCTTGTATTGAAGACTGTGGCTCATGCTGTACTATGTGCCGAACTTGTGCCACGCAAGACAACTGATGTTGTGAAGTTAAAAAGGATACAGGAGAAGATCTACGGGATAAGGAGTTTTTGAGTTGTGGCAGGGCAGTTACCTGCAGAGTCAGATTTTGTTGGAATAAATTGGAAGGCAAAACCGGAGGTTGAGGAATATCTGGGCCAATACTCAAAGACATTTGTCGTAAAAGAGGACCTCTTCTCCTTTCAATAAGTGAGAGAGAGCCAGAAGCTAGTATTCCAGAAGCCATGGTTGAAATCATTTCCATAGAAACATCAGGTGATGTAGATCTTGATGTTGAAATGATACTACAATCAAATGACTTGCTACGAATTCCTGCAGCGGCTTCCATAGATGGTGGCACACAACTACTCTGTTCAGATGCAGCACGTCTCATTTCTCTGTAGTGTGGATTGGGAACACCAAGTGTATTTGAGCGACTAAGCAGTGCCAGCTCAGATGATTTACTAATTGCTTCCACCTTTGAAGGACTCTCAATCCTAGGAGCATCCTCCCGATCAAAAGAAGCTGAGAAACTAGAACAAGACATACTGCTGTCCCGACTAAAACTCTTTGACAGTGTTGAATCAAAGCTGGATTCACCAGATGAATGTTCCATCTCAGCCAAGCGGATTCTTTTCTTTTTTGGCGGGAGCTTCTCTGTTGGTAGCTTTGAAAGGGTCTCACTTCGCTGAGGCCAATTAAACTTTTCTGTCACCTTTTCCTGCTCATTTCCTTGCGTGTCCTGTTCCCGGTCTGGTTCCTCTGTGACCAAAATCTCAGGGACCTGGATGTTATGTTGACGCACCAGTCTTAACTGCTGTAGTGGAGTGCGATCAGCAGGTGATGATCTCGAAGTTTCACGTGTTGCTGCTCTCGATATCCCAGAAGTTTTAGATTGCTGTTGGGAAACTGCGGCTTGGCAACAAGCATCTTCTTTACTGCTCACAAATACAGAAAGCGGCATAGTTTCATCGTGGGTTTCCTTTTCTTGCACAGGACCAGGAGAAATTCTATCAACAGATTCGGATTGCTCAAATGAACTGGGCCTACTCAAAGAGTTTGTGTGTTGGATTACAGACACTCCACTGCTGGTCCTACTTAACTCTCCTCTTTCTTGCAATGGACAGTGAAATGGTTTGGTTTGAATTTCATTGCTAAAAGACACTGGAGCCTCCAGGGTATGTTCCATGCTGCTCGTCCGAAAATGCTGTCCTTGTAAACTCTTCATACTGACACTTGCCAGTTGGGTGCCGCCGCCTGCATTGCTCCTGTGAGACATACTAGAGACTGCAGCACTTATCTGATCTGATAAAGACTCCTTATTTACAGTTTTTGTCCCAGTGCCTTCACTGGGTAATGCCTCATCATCATCACCAATGCTTTTAATTTTCCTCCTTTTCCTTATCTTAGGTGGTTGCTGGAGCACACCTGTTGTTCCTATTACCCTGTAATGTAGCAATTGTGGCGGAATGCGGCGTGATGCCGCTTCATGTTCTGAATCTTTTGTGATTGTTGGTTTAAGTTTTGGCCCATGGAGCTCCGAACAGTAGAATTTCTTGTGATTTTCAAAGTTCTCCAACTTTCTGTATCTGTTTCGGCAAGTTTCACATTCATACATTGAACCCCGCCCTTGTGATTTTTTCACTTTTTCCTGCATACGCAACCCATGCTCAAATGATTTACTTCTTGGCATCAAAACCCCTGCAGCCATGTTACTCCTGTGGCAACCTTCATCCATAGAGCGTGTGGAAGCAAAGCTCTGCCCTTCACTAGTTGATGAATCCTCTACTGCAGTCTGTCTGACAAGGGTTCGGGGATGGGCAAGATGTAGAGGTGTAGGTGGCCCAGAAACAAAGACATCATCGCTAAATGAACCCCCAATTTTATCGTCAAATGACTGACTCTCTCGAAGTGGGTGTGCTGCAGGCACTGTATTTGCAGGTATGGCGGAGTATGCTGGAGTAGTCGGCATTGAGTTACTTCTAGTAATTGGTAAACAATCAAGAGAAGGAAATGGAGGAGGAACTGATAAAAGAAACACTTGCTTCGACTTGTCAGTAGGTGTAAAGGGGGACTTGGGTATATCAGAACTGGAGCTTGTTCTCCTTCCAGAATGAAGTGGCCGTAGATCAAACTGGAATGAATCTTTAAATGTATATGGTTTTGGTGAGTCTATGCTCCCTCTCCTTGAAAGAGATGTTCTTCTTGGTTTTACACTATCCAGCTGCTTATCATCTACTACTGCTTCATTGTCCGATATCAACTTGGAAATACGTTCTTCAAGTGTTTTTGTTGCTATCTGAGTGCGAACAGGAGCTGTTAATTTTGATGGTTTTTCAATTGAGCTCATCTGTAAAACAGTGGCCATAACTTGGTTGCTATGAGGTGGACAAGGCAAACTGCTCTTGTTGGGATCAACTTCGGTAGTGGACATTGACTTAATGTAAGGACTTAGTGGACTCATCTGTTGATCTGCACTCTCTGAACGAGAAAAATAGCCAGAGTCTGTGCTCCCTAAACTTCGTGGGCTCAAATGATACTTCCCTTGCTGCTGACAAAAATCAGTGGCCTGCTGTCTTTGAAGTTGTGCGTGTGCGGTTACCGATTGAGGCTTTTCTTCTTCTTGTGGGCTCATTTCTACCTGCTGCTTGCGCTCAGTATCTTGCTTCTTCAGTGAAGACATCCAAGCAGAGCTTGATTCCATCTTAGCAGTCTGTGGATTTGTTTGCCGCTGTGCAGTGGCTGGTTCTGGAGCTGTGTCTGTCACCTTTGGACTATCAGCCCTTAAGGGGGAAACATTCACAGGGTAAACTACCACTTTAGGTAAAGCAGCTGTAACTTTTGGCTCAGAGGATTTATGCAGGGTCGCACGCTCACAAGCATCATAACCAACGGTTTTATTTACTAGTTTGTCGGATGACATGAGACTCCTAGGGAACGTTGGTGTTTCTGAATCGGACACATTGCCGGTTATTTGCGCAACTTCCAGTTCAAAGTGCTTTTGGTCAAAAGATTTTTCTTCAGATGTGGATTCAGCCTCACTTTCACCACTTTCCTCTACATCTGAATGATTACTAAGTGCTCGGTCAGATTCCTGTGACACTGATGTACTGCTGCTCCCTGATCTGAAAACAAGACCAAGTTTGATAGCATGTGCATGGGACTTTTTGTGCTTATATAAATTACTTTTAGTCTTAAATGAAAACCCACATGTAACACAAGGGTAGGGTCGTTCACCAGTATGTGATCGAATATGTTTTTGGAGAACACTAGGTTTCGCACAAGCTCGGTTACAATACTCACAAATATACTTCCCTTGTTTTTTAGGCTTCTGGTCCTTAAGTAGACCATCGGACACTTGGTCCGTCCCAGAGTTGACAATTGGTGTCACCTGGAGCTGCTTATAACCAGAACCCACTTGAACACAATTAAGTGAGTTAGCTGCCATTGACTGATTTGGATGGACCACAATCTGACTTTGATGTAGCCCATGTGGCATGACAGGGGTCTGAGAATGACCTAAAGAAGTCACGGTTAAGTTGTACGTTGGTTGAAAATGGTGTTTTCCTTGGCTCTGCTGGTGTGTTGGTGATCCGTTAAACCTCTGAGATAAGGCATGGTGTTGATTTTGTTGTGCGGCTTGTGAAACAAATCGAGTTTGCTGGTAGTGTAAGTGAGATGTAGGCTGAACCTGTGCTTGCTCTCTATTCCCTGATGTGGGCACAATCTGAGTAACATTTGAATAGTACTGTGGGCCTGTAGCAAATTCAGATTTACATACTGAAGTTTGATTTAGGGGCTGTGCAGTAACTGTTGATATTCCACTTGAATGTCTCTGGGTTCCAACAGTGATGTCTGATTTTCTTGACTCCGACTCAGCTACAGAGAATTTTACCTTCGATAGAGTTTTTAGTTCTGGCTCCATAGCTTTCAATAAGACATCCAAAGCAGTAGTTGCATAAGAAGGAGAGCTCCCATTTGTACTGCAAGTATTGCTCTCGGCCTTAATGATCCAATGTTCACGTAGTAAAGAAAGATGTTGAATCTGATGTTGCGGATGCTCGTAGGGTAGTGAGGGAGGATTCTCTGACACTAGCAATTTCAGTGTAGCATCGGTTTCTAGTTGTTGAGCTCCCCAATTTGGGGATCTGTTGCATGGCTCAACTGAGTGCTGCGTTGCCACAATCTTTTTCTGCATTGACCTGCCAGCTCTAGCTTCAGTTGCCTCATACACAAGGTTTAGGTCTTGCGAACATTCTTGCTCAATTTCTCTTTCTCTCTCCAGTCCTCCATTTTGGACAAGCAAGTGTTCTTTTTTTATTAGTGTAGAAGCAGTTGGAACACCACCAACAGAAAAGGCTGCCTCCACATTTTGTCCATCATTACAAAACTGTAACAGCGTTTTTACAGGTGATTTGGGGATTTTCTTTGTCACGTTTTCAGCCACAACTTTCTTCCGCTTTACACCTTTAACTGCACTTGGTTTTCCTTTTCGTCTAGATTCATGGGATTCTACTAAAACAAAATTAAGTTAAGAAATCAAATTCTTTTGCTCTTCCTGCATTTAAACAACAGTATTAAGGTTACAGGGATATACAGTAAATCATATTTACATGAGTAATAGTGTACAAAAATTGTTTGCTTTCAAGACATTATCTTTATAATGGTTATAAAACAAAACCTCATGGTACACGATTTCATATCATTTTTGACACATTGGATTAAAGATTATTGAGCCGATTTTATGAAATTGCACTCGTGGCATAGAGCCTCACCTGCCGGGAGTGCATATCAGGACATTACAGGTGCACTTCACATAATCTTTCATCTCATTTTAATAGATGGAAACCATAGAAGTACACCTGAAATTTCCCAATTCACGGTCCTGGTGGATTTTTTTTTGTAAAATCAAAACTTGTGTACAGAGTAAAAGTTCAAGTCATGAAGACATGTGTTTTCCAGAATCTAGAATTAAAATGATCAATTTTGTCATATAGATATAAAAAGGAAAAACTACAAATGTTGGAAATCTAAAATTAAAATGCTGGAAATACATAGCAGGTCAGTCAGCATCTGTAAAGGGGAAAAGACAGGTTATGACGTTTTGGGCATGTAATACTTCCATCAGAGCTCCAGAATTTAGTTCCTTGTAGTAACTGAAAATGTGTTTTCAGGGTCTGAATTTTTTTTTTTTTTTTTAAGTTGTGTGCAAAATTAGGGTTTCTTTGGAGGATGTGGAATATTAGCGGCAACCCAGATGGCTAAATCAAAAATTCAGACACTTATTTCTTTGGGGTTAATTTTGACCTAACTTGCCGGGTGGGAAACCCACGGGATCGGGTGGAACGCCACAATTATACCCAGCCTAATATTACTCTCCATTGACTTCAGAATCAGAATTGACCTGAATGTGTTTAGTTGATCAAACAACACACATGCCATTCTGGTGAATGAAAAGGAATTCTTTAATTTCTTAAATTCTTAGTACTATCATTTATCAGCCAATTTGACAATCATTTTGCACATGAGGGTCGATTTTTACTTGAGGTGGGATTGATGCATGGGGGCCGTACCCGGGATTCGGAAAGGAAGCGAGACTTGGCCGAGTTTAACTGCTGGGCCTCATTTTAATATTTCACATCAGGAGCTCCTGCCTGATGCCGGTGGGAATGACATCAAGGCCAGTGGACAGGAGCATGAATTGGGTCAGGAGCCAGACACCGCCAGGGATGCAAGGGAATGGTCCCGGGCATAAAATAAGTGCTGAGGTGAGTTATCAAAAATATGCCAGTGTGGAGGGAGAGGGGAAACAGGGGCAGGGAAGCCCAAGGATTCTTTCCAGGGCCCAGAGGAGCACTGCTGCTTCTCCTGGCTCACCAAGAAATCCTCCCGAAGAGTAAAAAAACAAAACTCTTCTGGCCACTCTGCTGCCTCCTGCCAGGTTCTAGTTAAAATAGCGTCACAACATTGGGCTGTGACTTTTATATTTCAATTATGCTCACGTCTGCTTATAGCGAGAGCCTCGGCCAACTTGAAAGTCAGCGAAGAGAAAATTACGCCGGAGGGGAACGGACCGACCTCTGGCCAGTAAGTCGACTCACCCACTTTTAAGCCCTTCCACGAGTCCTCAATGCCAAAGGTCTGTAGTGCAAATGGTGTTCAGAAGCAGGAAAATCCCACACTTGCACTTTTCTGGTAACAACAGTTTACTGCCTGTTCTATTACCATCCATTACAATGTAATATGGTGGCTATATGAGTGTTGTTACCACAGGTCATTCCTGTGATTGTTGGAACAGCTGTCAACTTAAAAAGTAATCAATGTAAAGCAGATTAAATATACAATTTGAAGAGATGGCATTGGATTAGCTTATTTTCCCCACAGTTGAGATTTATGATTAAATCATTTAAGTTTCCAAAGATACAAAACCAACAAATGGATCAAGTGATTTTTTTGAGGATGAGGATGAGAGGAAAGAGAAGAGGCTGTGTAGTTTCAAATAAATGTTGTCTAACAGCATGTTCAAGCCTGATGAAAAAGAAATGTCCCACTGTCACCAACAGATGGAGCAGTTCTGCAGCAATCCAATAGTATGGCTATAGGAGGCTGTTTAGTTTAATAATCATTGATCAACTCCAAACCATAGCAACACTTGGGCCTGTTTACTGCAGAGCCTGCGATCTGTGCTGCTTGACATTTTTCAGCAGAGGCAGAATGATGACGCCCCCATTCATGGTTATGTTTGTAACTGGATTCATCCTGTAAAAGACACCTCTGCCCACAGCTCGTCAAATACTGCATTTCAGAGTACCAATTATGGTGGCGTAATACATGTTCCTCTCTGCAATCTACAGCAACACTTCATTACTCTCAATGTTTGTATTTTTTTAAAAACATCTCTGATAAATGTACTAATCTAGAGAGTCCATCCATCCTTTAAACCAGCAACAGAAGAGAAAGTATATTTTTTTACAGAAATATTTTTTCTAAGTCCACTAATCGAAATATATTCCTAAATTATAAGGTTTTCCACCAATGGTTTGAGCATTTTAATTTACCAAATGCTTCACTTGAACCTATCCATTCCACAAACAATACCCCACTGCGGAAAGTGAACCAGTTGATTAGTATAAAACTGAAAATACACTGCAATTCTTATTCCTGCATACAATCCAGAAAGATGCAAATATTTGTGTTATTGTTGAAAACTAACTGTACAGAAATGGGTTTTATTTATTATGAACATTATTAAGAGACACAAGGACTGATTGCATGAAATTTTACTTCCGATGGGGAGCCTCACCCACTGGAGTGCATATTGGAAAATCCATGGACGGAAAGTTGTGGGGAGTATGCCTGTGTTACTGGAGGGCAAGAATGTGCGCCGGGAGCACACATTCGTAAAATTGTTCCTGTGCAATAAGTGTCAAGGACCTGCCCTTGTTTATATGGCAACAATATTAGAGCCATGTACATTAAAAAATTCATAATAATGGTTAACACATGAAACAAAATAAGCCATGACAGTTTAACACAGCTTTTATTTTTGGCCACAACATTTCTGAGCTACTCTTCCTTCTTACTGTATTTCAGACATATTTAAAATTAGTCTTATGTTACAAGTTATTTTGCTTATAATAAATACTTCCCTCATAATGATTAATTATTTCTGCTAAGCTGCTAATCAATAATCATGCTAAATTATCACCTGTTCGTTGCCATAATTTGTCTCAACACACACTGCATAACAACATTATTGTGGAAGACTCGATTTCTTTTTGCGCGAAGGACCTTTCTTCTGCATTGGATATTATGAATGTAACACAGCAAGTAGCATACACAGAAAAAGCAGAATTTAAAGCTGTGATTTTACAAAAATAACACAAGGCAAACACCTACCACATCCTTTTGAAAGATGTACATTTTAAATGCAATTGCGAGGGAAGAAAATGCCTTCAAACAATTTGATACGTTTTTTTTACTTTTAATCAAGCTAACCTTTAGAGGAATCTGTTCATATTACCACACTAAAAATATACATATGAAAAATACTGCAAGATGTTTTTTTCAGGAGAAAATGCTCTGAATTACAATAAAGTGAACATAACTTGTTTTCCCCCCCATCAGCAAGTACATCATCACAAACTGTATTGTGTAATAAGTAAACTAAATATATTTTAACCTCTCCATTAAATACATTCAAATTTGATCAATTAACTAGTCATTTGGTTTTAATCGGATTTTTTAGGACCGTACCTTTTTAGTGCTTCCTGATCCATAGCAAATCTAGATACCAGCTTGACCGAGCAATTGATTTTGTTTGGAACAATTCTCTGAGCTGTCTCTCCAAGATGTACTCAAGCCCACGCGTTATTACAACACCCACCTCTCTCTTTTTAATAAAGCTGTGGGCTAGTCTGGGATGTCAGTGACTGTCTAACACCATACTAAAGGATTTGTGATGCCAATCCACAGCAGGAAAACTACTTATATTTTGCTGTAGATTTTTTTTTGCTGAATACTTTACCAGTAGCATTGTTCAATGGTTGCACCATTTGTTAGTTTTCAAAACTGCAATAGACATTATCTAAGGGCAGAGATTTCTGAAAGAAGGGACAATTGGTGTCAGCTAATGTGCTGTCGCTACCGTAGTAGCAACCATGGAAAATGAGCTTCAACCCACAGAAGGGGTTGACAGCCCAAAAGGCATAAAGAACAAGTCTGCAGGGTCTCCCCCAGACTACTGCTGATATCCCCAGAGACCTTGCTGTAGTGAAGTATTCAAAATAGCTTACACTTTTATCTTCTATTTTGATTGCAAAAAACACTCTTGATACTATATAAGCAGCTTCCTTTTATTTTGTCCAACTCGATGTTGTTCTTGTGCTTTAGGCTGCAGATGATAATCAATGCATATTTGAGAGTTTAATAATACTGGTTAAAGTTAAAGGTTTCTAAATTGCAAAACCTTGTCCATGATATATTGCATACAGAACAGAGATGCAAAAGCACAGTTACATTTCTGTTAATTATTTAGTTGACTTAGGAAGGAACATTGCCATTTGGAGGAGAAAGTGAGCACAGTCATGAATTTGATGCACAATAATAACAAATAATTGACATTTTAACATGAAATGCGTCATGTGTTTAGGTAGCAAAAAAAAGCTAAAATAGCAGTAATGGCAGCCTTTCAAAATGTTGTATGCAACTTAAACCGCTATTTGACCACTGATGATCGCGAATTGTGATTTGCATGTGAAGTGCTCACAGTTAGTTCTGCTGTGCTCAGTCATAACATTTATGGCCATTCATGTCTGAAGAATATACTGTAGTCTAAAAATCTGGTCACGATAACGTGCTTCCTGTTTGAATCAGGAAAACATGTGATTGTTAGGTCATTTTACAGGCAAATAAATACTGACTGGGGTTTCATCCATTTATTTAAAACGAATATACAATATTTGTTATTTGTTTACAGGTGTCAGCCCTGGTTCAGTGCTAGCACTCTCGCCTCTGAGTCAGATGGTTGTGGGTTCAAGTCCAACTTCAGGGACTTGATCAAAAAATCTAGCCTGATACTTCACCGCAGTACAGAGGGACTGCTGCACTGTCGAAGGTGCCGTCTATATGAACATAAGAAATAGGGGCAGGAGTAGGTCACACGTCCATACATTACACTCGGTCCCTTCATCTAAGTCATTAATATTGATTGTAAATAGCTGAGGCCCCAGCACTGATCCTCATGGCACCCGACTAGTAACAGTCAGCCAACCTTAAAATGACCTGTTTATTCCTACTCTCTGTTTTCTGTCCTTTAACCAATCCTCTATCTATGAGCCCTTATCTTCTGTAACAACCTTTCGTTTTGTAACTACCAAGCTAGTATTAAGTCAAAGGAGGAAGCTTATAAAGTTGCCAGAAAAAGCGGTCAGCCTGAGGATTGGGATCTTTTTAGAAATCAGCAAAGGGGGACCAAGAAATTGATAAAGAAAGGGAAAATGGAATATGAGCACAAACTAGCGAAAAATATAAAAACGGATTGTAAAAGCTTCTATAGGTATGTGAAAAGGAAAAGACTGGCGAAGGTAAATGTAGGTCCTTTACAATCAGAGAGAATTTATAATGGGGAATGAGGAAATGGCTGAGAAATTAAATAAATACTTTGTTTCTGTCTTCACGGAGGAAGACACAAAAAACCTCCCAGAAATACGAGAAAACCAAGGGAGTGACGAGAATGAGGAACTTAAAGAAATTATTATTAGTAAAAAAACAGTACTAGCAACATTAATGTGACTAAAAGTCGATAAATCCCAAGGACCAAATGACCTACATCCTAGGGTTTTGAAAGAGGTGGCCATTGGAATAGTGGATGCATTGGTTGTCATCTTCCAAAATTCTATAGATTCTGGAACGGTTCCTGCAGATTGGAGGATAGCAAATGTAACCCCGCTATTTAAGAAAGGAGGGAGAGAGAAAACGGGGAACTACAGACCTGTTAGCCTCACACCAGTAGTTGGGAAAATGCTGGAATCTATTATAAAGGATGTAATAACTGGGCACTTAGAAACTAATAGTAAGACTGGGCAGAGTCTACATGGATTTATGAAAGGAAATCCTGTTTGACAAACCTATTGGAGTTCTTTGAGGATGTAACTAGTGGAGTAGACAAAGGGGAACCGGTAGATGTGGTGTATCTGGATTTTCAGAAGGCTTTCGATAAGGTCCCACACAAGAGGTTGGTAA
The DNA here is from genome assembly GCA_030390025.1 of Squalus acanthias. Taxonomy (NCBI): domain Eukaryota; kingdom Metazoa; phylum Chordata; class Chondrichthyes; order Squaliformes; family Squalidae; genus Squalus; species Squalus acanthias. The sequence continues at coordinate 48,723,066 of CM059428.1, read as the reverse complement.
ACAAAATTAGGGCACATGGAATTGGGGGTAATATACTAGCATGGATTGAGAATTGGTTAACAGACAGAAAACAAAGAGTAGGGATAAATGGGTCTTTTTCAGGATGGCAGGCTGTGACTAGTGGGATACCGCAAGGATTGGTGCTTGGGCCCCAGCTATTCACAATCAATATCAATGATTTGGATGAGGGGACTAAATGTAACATTTCCAAATTTGCTGATGATACAAAGCTAGGTGGCAGTGTCAGTTGCGAAGAGGATGTGAAGAGGCTTCAAGGGGATCTCAACAGGCTCAGTGAGTGGGCGAGAACATGGCAGATGGAATATAATATGGATAAATGTGAAGTTATCCACTTTGGTAGAAAAAATAGAAAGGCAGAGTATTTCCTAAATGGTGAAAGATTGGGGAATGCAGATGCTCAAAGGGACCTGGGTGTCCTTGTACATGAGTCACAAAGTGAATGTGCAGGTGCAGCAAGCCATTAGGAAGGCAAATGGTATGCTGGCCTTCATTACAAGAGGATTTGAGTACAGGAGTAAAGAAGTCTTACTCCAATTATATAGGGCCTTGGTGAGACCACACCTGGAGTACTGTGTATAATTTTGGTCTCCTTACCTAAGGAAGGATATACTTGCCATAGAGGGAGTGCAACGAAGGTTCACAAGATTTATTCCTGGGATGGCGGGACTGTCGTATGAGAAGAGATTGAGTAAACTAGGCCTGTATTCTCTTGAATTCAGAAGAATGAGAGGGGATCTCATTGAAGCATACAAAATTATTACAGGGCTTGATAGGATGGATGCTGGGAGAATGTTTCCCTTGGCTGGGGAGTCTAGAACCAGGGGCCACAGCCTCAAGATAAAGGGTAGGCCATTCAGGACTGAGATGAGAAGAAATTTCTTCACACAGAGGGTGGTGAATCTTTGGAATTCTCTACCCCAGAGGGCTGTGGAGGCTCAGTCATTGGGTATATTCAAAAGAGAAAAGTCGATTGATTTCTGACTAGTAAGGGCATCAAGGGATATGGCGATAGGGCCGGTGAATGGAATTGAAGCAGAAGATCAGCCATGATCTCATTGAATGGCGGAGCAGGCTCGAAGGGCCGAATGGCCTACTCCTGCTCCTATTTCTTATGTTCTTATGTGTGGCACCTCATCAAATGCTTTTTTTAAATCCAAATATACTACATCCATTGGTTCCCCTTTATCTACCCTGCTAGTTGCATCCTCAAAAAACTCTAATAGATTTGTCAAACACTATTTCCCTTTCATAAAACCATGTTGACTCTGTCTAATCATATTATGATTTTCTAAGTGCCCTGTTACCACTTTCTTAATGATGGATTCCAGCAATTTCCCGATGACTGATGTCAGGCTAAGTGGCCTGTAGTTCCATGTTTTCTCTCTCCCTCCTTTCTTGAATAGCGGGGTTACATTTGCTACCTTCCAATCCACTGGGACCATTCCAGAATCTAGGGAATTTTGGAAGATCACAACCAATGCATCTACTATCTCTGCAGCCACCTCTTTTAGAACCCTAGGATGTAGGCAGTCAGGTTGAGGGGATTTGTCGGATTTCAGTCTCCTTAATTTCTCCAGTACTTTTTTTTAATTAATATTAATTACTTTAAGTTCCTCACCCTCATTTGACCCTTGGTTCCCCACTATGTCTGGTATGTTTTTTGTGTCTTCTACTATGAAGACAAATACAAAATATTTGTTTAACATCTCTGCCTTTTCCTTATTCCCCAATATGATTTCTCCTGTCTCAGCCTGTAAGGGACCCATGTTTACTTTCACTACTCTCTTCCTTTTTACATACTTGTTGAAGCTCTTACAATGGCCCGGATTTTACGGGGCCGATGACGGCCATCGTAAGTGCTCAGAATGGCCTCGCAAGTTCCGGGTTTCCGCATGTGCTGCGCATGCGTGAAAACCCGGAACTTGCGATCTGTCAAGTTTCGCATCAGAAGCAAAAACACTTTTGCTGGCGCAGAGTTGCCCAACTACTGCCCAGTGAATGCCCACAAAGCCCTTACGCCTGGCAAGGCCTTTCTTTTTTACCAGCGTAACAGTTAAAAGAAACACATACATTTAAAATTAGTTTAGGTAAATTTTGGCCCGTTTTAAAATGTTTAAATTTATTTTTCAAAAAATTAATTTTTATTTAAATGCTTTATTAATGGGTCTTTTATTTAATTTTGAACATGGGAACATTTATTTTTATTTAAGTGGTATGAATTCTTATATATTTGGGGAATTTCTAATCTGCTTATGGGGATTCCGTATGTAAATGAAATCCCCATAAGCATCATAGGAATCCCCCTTTTTGATTGGGTGACCAGCCCCAAGTGATCCCAGGGACGTTTGCAAACCGCGTGGTATCCGTGGGCCTTTATGCAGGCGTACGCCTGCAGGCCCAGGACCCGAAGAGTCCGAAATTCCAGAGACACCAGAGAGGCAAAAGTGGGTCACGTCCCGTTTGGGGCGCCAACTTCGCCGGATCGCTACTTTTAGCGTCCCGAAAAAGTTAGCGCCCACACGCCCGAAATTCACTGGTAACGCCCCAAGAGGGAGGCGGGGCGCCTGGAAGCACCCCGCCTCCCTCTTGGGGCGCTACCAGTGACTATCGCGGCACTACGTGCCGCGGTACTGCAGGCCTTCCTCCCCTTATTAAAGGGGTGGGGCCTAGCGCAGTGTAACCCGAGGCCCAGCTGGGCCACCAGGGATCGGAGTGCCGGCAAAAGAGCACGGCACTCAAGAGAAGTGCCAGGCTCATGGAGCGCAGCCGGCACCCCGCGGGGGGGCTTCACAGGAGGCCGGGGACAGCAATGGGGGCAGGTGCTGGCAGGCGCCAGCAACAAAAATGGCCGCCCGGCACCTACCCTTTAATTTGTGCCCCCCCCGACCCTGTCGGACATAGCGTCTGGCGGTAAGTCAGGGGGCGCTACCGAAGATAGCGGCGGCAGGGGCGTGAGCGGGGCACTGCGCACGGTGATGACGTCATCGGCGAAGGCGCAGCGCTGCACTGCTATCTTCCCGCTGAATTTCGCAGGAGGCGTTAGCGGGGCCACGCCCGGTCACTAGTTGCTTTGCACCCAGTTAGCGCCCTCTTAGGGCGTTAACGGGAGGCACAAATCAACCAAATTTTTCCACCTAGATACATTCGGATTTTTTTTTCAATTGGGAAGCGTATTCTTCCGGTATGCCTCCAACCGCAAATTCAGGGCCATTCTGTTTTGATAAGAACATAAGAATTAGGAGCAGAAGTAGGCCATACAGCCCCTCGAGCCTGCTCCGCTATTCAATAAGATCATGGCTGATCTTCAACCTCAACTCCACTTTTCCGCCCGATCCCCATACCACTTGATTCCCCTAGAGTCCAAAAATCCATCTCTCTCAGTCTTGAATACAACGATTCAGCATCCACAGCCCTTTGGGGTTCAGAAATCCAACAACAGCAACTTGTATTTATATAGCGCCTTTAATGTCGTAAAACATGCCAAGGCACTTCATAGGAGCATTATTCAACAAAATTTGACAATGATCCACATAAGGAGATATTAGTGCAGGTGACCAAAAGCTTGGTCAAAGAGGTAGGTTTTAAAGAGCGTCTTAAAGGAGGAAAGAGAGCTAGAGAGGGGGAGAGGATTAGGGAGGGCATTCCAGAGCTTAGGGCCCTGGCAGCTGAAGGCATGGCCACCAATGGTGGAGCGATTAAAATCAGGGATGCTCAAGCGGCCAGAATAAGAGGCTCGAAGGACCGAATGGTCTACTCCTGTACCTATTTTCTATGTTTTCTATAATTTCCAGAGGGTTGTGGGGCTGGAGGAGATTACAAAGATAGGGAGGGGCGAGGCCATGGAGGAAGTTGAAAACAAGGATGAAAATTTTAAAATCAAGGCATTGCTTAACTGGGAGCCAAAGTAGATCAGCGAGCACAGAGGTGATGGGTGAACGGGACTTGGTGCAAATATGACACTAAGATTGCGAACAGTGAGGTTCAGCCTCACACAGACGCTCGGGAGAAGGATGAAGTCAGTAGCTAGGGGACAGAGTTCGTGGTGGGGACCCAAAACAACGGCTTCGGTCTTCCCAATATTTAGTTGGAGGAAATCTCTGCTCATCCAGTACTGGATGTCAGATAAGCAGTCTGACAACGATAGAGACAGTGGAGGGGTCGAGAGAAGTGGGTGTCCTCAGCGTGCATGAGGAAACTGATGCTGTGATTTCGGATGATGTCGCCGAGGGACAGCATATAGATGAGAAATAGGAGGAAGCCAAGGAAAGATCCTTGGGGGACCCCAGAGGTAACAATGCGGGAGCGGGAGTGGGAAGAGAAGCCACAGCAGGTGATCCTCTGGCTACGATTATAGAGATAAGAATGGAACCAGGCGAGCGTAGTCGCACCCAGCTGGACAATGGTTGAGAGGCGGTGGAGGAGGAAAGTGTGGCCAACCGTGACAAAGGCTGCAGACAGGTCGAGAAGGATGAGGAGGGATAGTTTACCATGTTCACAGTCACATAGGATGTCATTTGTGACTTTGATAAGAGCCGTTTCGGTACCATGCCAGGGGCAGATACCTGATTGGAGGGATTCAAACATGGAATTTTGGGAAAGATGGGCACGGATTTGGGAAACAACAACACGTTCAAGAACTTTGGAGAGGAAAGGGAGGTTGGAGATTAGGCGGTAGTTTGCAAGGACGGAGGGGCCTCCTCATCTCAGTCTTAAATGGCTGACCCCTTATCCTGAGACTATGCCCCCGAGTTCTAGACTCTCCAGCCAGGGGAAACAACCTCTCAGCATCTACCCTGTCAATCCCCCTCAGAATATTACGTTTCAATGGGATCACCTCTCATTCTTCTAAACTCCAGAGTATAGGCTCAAGCTACTCAATATCTCCCCATAGGACAACCCTCTCATCCCAGGAATCAATCTAGTGAGCCTTTGTTGCACCGCCTCTAAGGCAAGTATATCCTTCCTCAGGTAAGGAGACCAAAACTGTGCACAGTACTCCAGGTGTTTACTCTGATATTGGTCATCCTTTGCTTCTAAAACTCTCCCAATCCTCAGGCTTACTCGTCTTCTTGGCAACATTATAAACCTCTTCTTTTAATCTAATACTATCCTTAACCTCTTTAGTTAGCCACGGATAGATCACTTTTCCTGTGGAGTTTTTATTATTATGAAATATTTCTTTAAATGTTCGCCATTGCTTATCTACCGTCATACCTTTTAATCTAATTTCCCAATCTACCTTAGCCAACTCACCCCTAACTATGTAATTGGCTTTATTTAAGTTTAATACAATAGCTTCATACTTAAGCACGCCACTCTCAAACTCAATGTGAAATTTTATCACATTATGATCACTCTTTCCCAGAGGATCACCTACTATGAGATTACTAATTAATCTTGTCTCATTACACAAGACAAGATCTAAAATAGCCTCTTCCCTGGTTGGTTCCACAACGTATTGTTCTAGTAAACTGTCTCGAACGCATTCCAAAACTTGTCCTCCAAACTACTTTTGCCAATTTGATTTGTCCAATCTATACGAAGATTGAAGTCCCCCACGATTACTGCATTACCTTTGTTACAAGCTCCTCTTATTTCTTGATTAATACTCTGTCCAACAGTATAGCTACTTTTAGGGGGCCTATAAACTACTCCTACCAGTGCTTTCTGCCCCTTATTATTTCTTATCTCCACCTGTACTGATTCTACTTCCTGCTCAGCCAAGCCAAGATCCTTCCTCACTACTGTCCTTATGTCATCCTTTATTATCAGGGCTACGCCCTCCCTTCCTTTTCAATTTTGTCTATCTTTTCGAAATGTCAAGTACCCTGGAATATTTAGTTCCCAACCTTGGTCAACTACTGGATGAGACGTCAAACCGAGGCCCCATCTGCCCTCTCAAGTGGATGTAAAAGATCCCATGACACTATTTAAAACGTTCTCAAATGCCACCTTTAACCAAGCTTTCAGTTACCCCTCCTATTTTCTCCCTTCAAGGCTCGGTGTCACTTTTCTTATCTGTAAAGTGCCTTGGGATGTTTTCTATGTTAAAGGCAAATTTTGTTGTTACACTTCATAGTATCAGTAAAATTTCTCGTGCATGCAGACCATATTATACAGGAATAATGGAAAGCTTGTTTAACAACAGTTGTATAATAACCCAACTTTACCTGTAAAAATATATGCACATTTACTGAGACCAAAATTTAAATCAGATCTGGATTAAAATATTACTGATGCTAACTCAAAGATCAATATAATTTATTCCAATTATGGGTTCTCTCTCTTTAAAAGAATGCTGTAGATGTTTAGAATGGCTTGGGTTAAGAATATCTTTACCATCTCTTTTATCGGCATTCAGATGTTCAACAGTGAAAGTAGCAACCATGCAAATTTTGGTCTCAAGGTAAAATGCAGTCAGTGGGGGCGAAATGACTGGCAACAAATGTATAATTAGTAATACCAAACAGTCAAGTTTCACTGCAGTAAACTGCAGGGACATTATTTAAAGCAGTAAAAAAAATTATTGTTAATGTGCTTTCTATGCAACAAAACTGAAGGTGTACACTACAAAATATTTACATCTAGCTGAGCAGGTCGACGGGGCCTCACTTTGTCGCCTCATCTGAAAGACAGCACCTCTGACCATGCAGTACTTCTTTAGTGGCAGCGTAGATTGTGTGTTCAAGTTCTGGAGTGGTGCTTGAACCCAGGACCTTCTGACTCATTGGTAAGAATGTGACCACAGTCAAAGCCTTTAAATGTCACAATATAGATTTGTGGATGTGGATGTAAGCTAACTTGAACTTTAAAAAAAATTGTACTGTTGAACAGTATAATTCTTCACTTTTGCAAAAATGTAATTCTAAATAATTGTGACAACCTGGTAACTGGTAAAGCAAATCCCCAAAAGAGAGTGCAGTTTAATTAATCCTGTACTAGCAGATTATTTAGGAACATAGGATCAGGAGTAGGCCATTCAGCCCCTCGCGCCTGTTCCACCATTCAATCAGATCATGGCTGATCTGTATCCAAACTCCATCCACCCGCCTTGGTTCGATATCCCTTAATACTCTTAGCTAGCAAAAATCCATTGATCTCAGATTTAAAAAATTTAATTGAGCTAGCATCTACTGCTTTTGGGGGAGAGAGTTCCTAACTTCTCTCCTTAATGACCGTCTCTGATTTTAAGTTTATGTCCCCTTGTCCTAGACTCCCCCACCAATGGAAAAGATTTCTCTCTATCTACCCTATCAATTCCTTTCAAAATCCTAAAAACCACAATCAAATCACCACTTAACCTTCTATATTCCAGGGAATACGAGCCTAGTTTATGTAATCTCTCCTCATAATTTAACCCTTGGAACCCTGGTAACATTCTGGTGAATCTGCACTGCACTCCTTCTAAGGCCAACATATCCTTTCTAAGGTGCAATGCCCAGAAATGTACACAGTACTCCAAATGTGGTCTAACCAGGGCTCTGTATAGCTGTAGCAAAACTTCCTCCCCTTTATATTCTAGCCCTCTAGTTATAAAGGTTAATATTCCATTAGCCTTTTTGATTTTTTTTTATACCTGACTATTACATTTTAGTGATCTGTGTACATGGACACCTAAATCTCTTTGGACCTCCACTGCTCCTAAGCGTTTCACCATTATAAAAAATACTCGGCTCTATCCTTTTCGGGTCCAAAATGGATGACCTCACACTTATCTGCGCTGAAATCCATCTTCCACAGTTTTTCCCACTCACTTAATCTATCAATGTCGCTTTGTAATTTTATGCACCCGTCTACACTACTTACTATGCCACCAATCTTTGTGTCATCGGCAAATTTGGATATATGGTGCTCTATTGCATTATCCAAGTCATTAATAAACAAAGACCGGAATTTTCCGGGGGTCAGCAGGCGGGATCGGTGGTGGGTCGGGTGGGAAATTCGATTTTTTTGACAGCGGGCCGCAACGCACTTTCCCACAGGCGCATGTGTGATCTCCGATCTGACCTGACCCACAGAGACAGACGACCCAATTAAACCAATTATTGGGTTTTTGACAGACCCTGAATAATGCTTTTAACCTTTCCATTAACTTTCACTGCTCGCCCACGGGGTCCACACTGCTTGGGGACCACGTCTGTGAACCTGAGGCGAGGGTTAAATGGCCATTGCTGCAGCTAATTACTTGACAGCTTCAAATGTACAGTAAAAGCTCCCACCTGACAGATCATCACTTTCCTCAGCCACAAGTTGTTTATCAGTCCATTTCCAGCACAGATTCTACAGGCTTTCCACTTTCCATCCAGTCTCACCTCATTGGAAGAACACTCTCACCATTGACAGAATGCTTTTATCATCTCTACTTCACCTGTCATCTATTCCATCAACATCGGTGCCCTTTATACTGTCTCACCTTGGTCCTCAGAATTCGACCACGATGAGCCCCAACACCAGCAGCACCAACAACACCAACCTTCTCCGCAATCACCTGATGCTGCACAGGACAGAGGGCATCAACACCCGAGCACATTGCTGCCTGGGAGGCCAGGGATGGCCTCACCATGGCCAGATTTACTTCACTTGACGCTGTACACCCTGGCTGCCACATGATGCACCAGGTTGGCACCACACCACACCAGCACCATAAAGCATCCCTACAATGTCCAAGCCATTCCTTTCACACTCATGGCCATTGCGGGGGTACCATTATGTCTCACCATTCACTGAAACTCACTAAGCCACTTCCAAAGGTGCACACAAATCTGTTCAAGAACGGAAAGTGTTGAAAATAAAGGTTTCAATGTTTGACAGCACATTAACAGAAACTTTACATGAACATTGGATAAAACATCCAAGTGGCTACGCTTGTGTGTTGTTAGTTGGTATGATTGCACTAGGATGAGGGTGAGTGTGAGGGGTGGCTAGTGAGATGGGGATGTGATAATGTAGATAGAGAGCAATGGGTGGAGGTGCAAGGTAATTTGCTGTGAGTAAGGATATGCAGGAGTAGGGTAGGGAAGGCAGAGTGATGGGAATGTGATGAGAGGCACAGCAGGATGAAGGCGAGTGTGGCTTTGTACTAATGTTTTGTGATCTAATGAGATCATTGAAAGGTTTGCGCCACTGCACCCAGGTCCTCCTGACCACATCCCTGCTTGTGACCTCCTCTGCAATGTGCAACAAGGCTGTTTTCTTCTGGGGAGGTCTCTTCCACCAATGGGAAGGGAAGAGGACCTCCCTGCGTGCTCTGACTCCCTCCATAAGCATATGGAGGGAGTCACGGGAGAACCTGGGTGCAGCCCTGCACCTCTGTGCAGTGATTGTCAGTGTTTGCGGCACTTCAATGCTGTTGAACACTGACAGCACAAATGTCTAAACAAAGTTGGCCATGGTCCGTTTAAGCAAACCGGCTGATGACACGTCATGAATGACGTCACCAGACCCGCTTCTTCTAATTGGCCTGGGAAACGCGCTGGGCGGGCTTAAAAAGCCCTATCAACGTAAGTTCATTTTCCAGAGCGGGATGGAGCCAGCTGCAGGGCCATGACCCATCACCAACATCGCCCGCCCTGGATCCGCTGAGGTGAGCATGATCCAGCCCATAGTGAATAGCTGAGGCCTCAGCACAGATCCTAGTGGGACACCACTAGGCACTTTCTTCCAATTCGAGTACATACCCATTATCCCTACTCTCTGTCTTCTACCGCCTAATCAATCTCCTAACCAGGTCAATAATTTCCCTTCAATTCCATGAGCTTTAATTTTAGTTAACAGTCTTTTACAACAAGGCCTCAGGAGCAGATGGAATCCCCGCCGAGGCACTAAAGCATGGCGGAGAAGCACTACTGGCGCAAATTCATGAACTCATTTCTCTTATCTGGAAGGAGGAGAGCATGCCAGGGGATCTCAGAGACGACGTAATTGTGACCATCTTCAAGAAAGGTGACAAGTCTGATTGTGGTAATTACAGAGGAGTTTCCCTGCTGTCTGCCACAGGGAAAGTCATCGCAAGAATCCTCCTCAATCGCCTTCTCCCAGTGGCCGAAGAGCTCCTCCCAGAGTCGCAATGCAGATTCCGCCCACTAAGGGGCACAATGGACATGATCTTCACCGCACGTCAATTACAAGAGAAATGCAGGGAACAGCACCAATCACTGTACATGGCCTTCTTTGATCTCACAAAGGCCTTCGACACTGTCAACCGTGAGGGATTATGGAGTGTCCTCCTCAAATTCGGCTGCCCTCAAAAGTTTGTCACCATCATCCGCCTGCTTCACGACGACATGCAAGCCGTGATCCTGACCAACGGTTCCACCACAGGCCCAATTCACGTACGAACCGGGGTCAAGCAAGGCTGTGTCATCGCACCAACGCTCTTCTCGATCTTCCTTGCTGCAATGCTCCATCTCACCCTCAGTAAGCTCCCCACTGGAGTGGAGCTAATTTCAACCTCCGTCGCCTCCAGTCCAGATCCAAGGTCGTCCCATCCTCTGTAGTCGAATTACAGTATGCAGACGACACTTGCATCTGCACTCACTCGGAGGTCAAACTCCAAACCATCGTCAACACCTTCACCGAAGCGTACGAGAGCATGGGCCTTAAACTAAACATCCGTAAGACAAAGGTCCTCTACCAACCTGCCCCCGCCACACAGTACTGCCCCCCGATTATCAAAATCCACGACAAGGCCGTGGACAACATGGACCACTTTCCATACCTCGGGAGCCTACTGTCAACAAGGGCAGACGTCGACGACGAAGTCCAACACCGCCTTCAGTGTGCCAGTGCAGCCTTCGGTCGCCTGAGGAAGAGAGTGTTTGAAGACCAGGACCTCAAACCCGGCACTAATCTCGTGGTCTACAGAGCAGCAGTGATACCCGCCCTGCTGCATGCCTCAGAGACATGGACCATGTACAGCAGGCACCTCAAAGCACTGGAGAGGTACCACCAACGCTGCCTCCGCAAGATCCTGCAAATCCATTGGCAGGATAGGCGCACCAACGTCAGTGTTCTTGCTCAGGCCAACATCCCCAGCATCGAAGCTTTGACCACGCTCGATCAGCTCCGATGGACGGGTCACATTGTCCGCAGGCCCGATACAAGACTCCCAAAATAACTGCTCTACTCGGAGCTCCGGCACGGCAAGAGAGCCCCAGGTGGGCAGAGGAAATGCTTCAAGGACACCCTCAAAGCCTCCTTGAAAAAGTGTAACATCCCCACCGACACCTGGGAATCCCTGGCCCAAGACCGCACAATTTGGAGGAGAAGCATCCGGGAAGGCGGCGAACACCTCATGTCTCTTCGCCGGGAGCAAGCGGAAGGCAAGCGCAGGCAGCGCAAGGAGCGCACGTCAACCCAAGCACCCCACCCACCCGCCCCTTCAACCACCGTCTGCCCCACCTGTGACAGAGACTGTAGGTCCCGCATTGGACTCATCAGTCACCTGAGAACTCATTTTTAATGTGGAAGCAAGTCATTCTCGGTTCCGAGGGACTGCCTAAGAAGAAGAAGAATCAATCTCCTAACCAGGTCAATAATTTCCCTTCAATTCCATGAGCTTTAATTTTAGTTAACAGTCTTTTATGTGGCACCTTTTTGAAAACCTTCTGGAAGTCCATATAAACGACATCTATAGACATTCCCCATACTATTTTAGTTATTTCCTCAAAAAATTCAATTAGGTTTGTTAGACATAACTTACCCGTTACAAATCCATGTCAGCTATCTCTAATTAGATTAAATTTCTCTTAAGTGCTCAGTCACTCTTTCCTTAATTAGAGATTGCTAGATCTTATCTACATCAGATGTTAGACTAACAAGTTTATAATTTCCTGGTTTCTCTCTCACACCCTACTTAATAATGGAGTTACATTTTCAATTTTCCAATCCAAATTGATTGTCTTGCAAAAAGCTGCAAATGTTGCCAGTGTTTTGTGCAATAAAAGTCAGCAATATAGATACTTTTTTGTATTCTTAATGACAAAGAAATATGTGTGATTGTACCAATTAGTTTGTAGGAATGAAGTATAAATTACTTATGGTTTTTTTACACTGTTATAAGTCTATTAAAACAATCTGCTGAGGTAGGCCTTCTAAAGTGCCATTCTTTGCAGTTTATTTGTCAACAAATGATTTTTCCAGTTCTGACAAAAGGTCATCGACCTGAAACGTTAACTCGGTTTCTCTCTCCACAGATGCTGCCTGACCTGCTGAGTATTTCTAGCATTTTCTGTTTGTGGTTCAGATTTCCAGCATCTGCAGTATTTTGCCTTTTGTAATATAAACCATTTTGGATTTAGCATGCACTTTACAGAGTAATCAGCCATGGTTCAGTGACTAGCACTTTTGCCTCTGAGTCAGAAGGTTGTGGGTTCAATCCCATTCCAGAGACTTGAGCACAAAATCTCGACTGACACTGTCAGAGGTGCTATTTTTCGGATGAGACATTAAACTGAGGCACCATCTGCCCTCTCAGATAAAAGATCCCATGGCACTATTTAGAAGAGCAGGGAAGTTCTTTCCCGGTGTCCCGGACAATATTTATCCCTCAACCAACATCACCAAAAAAACAGATTATCTGGTCATTATCACATTGCTGTTTGTGGGACCTTGCTGCACTTTTTCCTACATTATAACAGTGACTACACTTCAAAAGTACTTTATTGACTGTAAAGTACTTTGAGAGGTCCTGAGGCTTTAACTCAGATAATCACAAAAAACCTTTAATTGCAACTAAACTGTTCTTAAATATTAATACAAAAGCAAAATATTGCAGATGCTGGAAATCTGAAATAAAAACAGAAAAAGCTAGAAATACTCAGATTTGTGCCCTCTTGTTTGCCAACCAGTGGGGAAAAAATCATAACCCTTAATTGAGTTAAAGACCTCTATGAAGGCACCCCAGCTCTAGTGAAAAAGCCCCAACTTCTCAAAATAAAACAGAAATACACTGCAGGTTGGTCAGCATCTATAAAGCGAGAAGACAAGGATATGGCATTTGAAGAATAGAGCCTCATGCTTGTCACTCTGCAGCTCTCTGGTCTTAACACCGATTATAGGAACATTATTCATTACATTGAATAGGATCTACATCCTCCATTTTCTTTACAGAATTGGTGCTTACGATGTGGGAGGATCTGTCAGCTTCCGGGGGAAGGGGAAGCAGGTTGAGACAGACACCTTTCACTGGAGCACAATGCTGGCAGGGGTCTGACCCATGGGCTCGACCCATTCTTCTCTTTTTGCGATTGGTGGATTGACAGTGTTTTGCTTGCATTTTTTGTTTTCATTTCATTTCTGCAACTTTTCACCCCCTTATTTTTCTTTTTTCTCATTTTTGTATATAGGGGAACTCTTTCATGTCTTTTAACGCCCACTCTCCCCCACACCCCCATTTGCACATTCTCTCTGATAATATTTTATATCCCTGGTTTTCTATTCAGCAGTTTGCACTCTTTTAACACATTAACTCTCTGTGTGATTGGTGCATCTGTTTGTTCTCCCCCTCCCCTTTTTCTCTCTATTTCTCCAATCTTGCTAAAATGCCTATTTATCTGCCTTCAATTCTGATGAAGGGTATACAACTGAAAAACATTACCTTTCTGTTCTCTTTACAGATGCAGACTGACTGCTGTGTATTTCCAACAATTTCTGATTTTATTCTTGATTTGCAGCATTTGGAGTTTTTCCTTTTAATTTTACATAACTGTAACCCCCTCATTCCTGGTTACATTCTAGTGAATCTACCTATTCCACTGCTTTTATATCTTTTCGATAATGGTATTTATTTTACTATAAAAATGTCAATTCATTTGAGTAAAAATTAGTAAATTATGTAGCTAGCACATTTGTGATACTCAAAGCAATCAATTAAAATTTACAATTAGCAAATACCCTGTATTGCTGCTATGTGCACCACTCTAAATTACAGAACTTGTGAATTGCAGCTTTCCGTGCTAAAGACTGAGTCACATCCACTTCACTGATGCAAAGGTGGTTAATGATTTTCCAGTCTTCTGCTGCAGGCGGACAGGACTCGGAGAGAAGGAGAACCTTCAAAGTTCCTGACCCTGCCTTTAAAATCAACATGCCCACACACAAAAATCTTCCTACCATACTCAGAGCTTAATGGATTTCTCCCACGAGTTAATCATCACAGACATTATTTAACATACTTGGTGATGAAAATTCAACTGTAAAATTCTAAGAGAATAATTACTTAATTTCACAAAGAATGCTGATATTTATTTGAAAACACAAGCACTCAAAAGTAAGCGATTAAATCCATGGAATGTACAGAAGTATAATACTCTTAAATATACTGCTATATCAGTTGAGAGAGATCAAATCCAGATTCTTGATAAGCCTGCAATAAGTTACTATCATTAACTCTCCTGTGTGAATGTCATCATGTAACAAGGATTCAGAGTGGCAACAGGAGGGGTACAAAAACAAGAATGACACCTTTCCCAAGTAAAACAGTCTGCATTATAAATGGGAACATGCAACAGCGAGTGGTTTTGCCCAATTTAGTCTCAGTTCAGATGCAAGCCACTTGATTAGGTTAAAAGGACAAATTCCGACAAAACGATAAAAGATAAAGGGTATTTCAAAAAGTTCTTCCCTTGGGGAGCCAGTTTTTTGCTTGGCTCTCATTACATTGAATAGGAATCAGCATCCTTCTCAGTCCTGGCTGCTGATCCCAGTTCAATACAGGAACTGGCCAAAGACTTAGCTGATGCACATGCCACCTAAGTGACTACTTTCTGAAGGAAGGCTGAACATCCCAGGTGTCCAGTTGGTATTTTTTTCCCCACTCGAAAAATGAGGACCATTTCCTCTCGGATAGAAGACATTTTTCTTAAATCACGGTTGTTGTGGGGATGGAGATGAATACTTCTCTATTGTCCTGTTAACAGAATTCTTACTTTCCTGAACAAGCAGAAACTACCTATTAAAATGACTGCTATTAACCCAATCGTGCAATTTTTCATGTGAAGAAAATATAGTTGTTATTCATAATGAGAACAACAACTGAATAAGATGACCAGATATGAATATAGCCCATAATAAATCTTTCTTTCCAACCAGAGAATGAATACTGAGTTACTATATCAATAACTCTGACACCTTGGGTCACCATTCTATGGAATTACACTGCTGCCAGGGAGCCTTGCCTGCTGGGAGAATATAGCAAGAGTTCAGGTGTGCATTCCCTATATTTTTCTGTCCACTCACTTTAATTGGCGGAAAATCATAGAGATGTGCCAACGATTTCTGAATGTGTGCTCCTGGCAGTTGAGCCCCCCCTGTCAGGAGTGCGCATTCATAAAATCAGGCCTCACACCTCAAAAGGAAGGAGAGTCAGAGTAGATCTGGTCCCCTGGAAAAAAACTCTCAAAGTCCCTTATCACTGCACTTTCTAATTCCCAACTGCCTAGCCTTTGGCCTATTATTCTCCATGACATCTCTGCAGCTACTTACTTACTAAGTCACACCCTCTCCATCACCTTTGATGCCCTTGTCATTACACTCTCTCATCCTAGTCATTCCCCCTGGTATAACCCTCATCTCTGCTCCTGTAACAACAACAACAACTTGTATTTATATAGTGCCTTTAACGTAGTAAGACGTCCCAGGGTGCTGCACAGGAGTATTTTAAGACAAAAAAATTGATACCGATCCACATAAGGATAAATTAGGTCCAAGGGACCTAATTAGGTCCTAAGTCCAAGGGATGCAGACTTAGAATAGAATCATAGAAATTTACGGCACAGAAGGAGGCCATTCGGCCCATCATGTCCGCGCCAGTCAAAAAAGAGCAATCCAGCCTAATCCCACTTTCCAGTTCTTTGTCCGTAGCCTTGCAGGTTACGGCACTTCAAGTGCATACCAAAGACTTTTTAAATGTGATCAGCGTTTCTGCCTCTACCACCCTTTCAGGCAGTGAGTTCCAGACCCCCAACACCCTCTGGGTGAAAAAAGTTCTCCTCCAGTCCCCTCTAATCCTTCGACCAATTACTTTAAATCCATGCCCCCTGGTTATTGACCTCTCTGCTAAGGGAAACAGGCCCTTCCTATCCAATCTAACTAGGCCCCTCATAATTTTATACACCTCAAATAAGTCTCCCCTCAGCCTCCTCTGCCCCAGCCTATCCAATCTTTCCTCATAGCTAAAATTCTCCAGTCCTGGCAAAATCCTCGTAAATCTCCTCTGTACCCTCTCTAGTGCAATCATATCTTTCCTGTAATGTGGTGACCAGAACTGTATGCAGTACTCTATAGCTGTGGCCTAACTAGTGTTTTATACAGTTCAAGCATAACCTCTCTGCTCTTATATTCTATGCCTCGGCTAATAAAGGAAAACATCCCGTATGCCTTCTTAACCACCTTATCTACCTGTCCTCTGCTACCTTCAGGGATCTGTGGACATGCACTCCAAGGACCCTCTGTTCCTCTACATTTCTCAGAATCATACCATTTATTGTGTATTCCCTTGCCTTGTTTGCAATCCCCAAATGCATTACCTCACACTTCTCCAGATTGAATTCCATTTGCCATTTTTCTTCCCACCTGACCAGTCCATTGATATCTTCCTACAGTCTACAGCTACCTTCCTTACTAGTAACCACACGGCCAATTTTTGTTCATCTGCAAACTTCTTAATCATGCCCTCTACATTGAAGTCTCAATCATTGATATATACCACAAAAAGCAAGGGACCTAGTACTGAGTCCTGTGGAACCCCACTGGAAACAGCCTTCCAGCCACATAAACATTACCCTTTGCTTCCTGCCACTGAGCCAATTTTGGATCCAACTTGCCACTTTCCCTTGGATCCCAGAGGCTTTTAATTTTTTGACTAACCTGCCATGTGGGACCTTGTTAAAATCGATGTAGACTACATCAAATGCACTACCTTCATCAATCTTCCTCATTACCTCCTCAAAAAATTCAATCAAGTTAGTCAGACACGACCTTCCTTAACAAATCCATGCTGACTGTCCTTGATTAATCCGTGCCTTTCTACATGATGCTTTATACTGTTCCTCAGAATTTTTCCAATAATTTTCCCACCACTGAGGTTAGGCTGACTGGCCTGTAATTACTCAGTCTATCCATTTCTCCCTTTTTAAACAATGGCATAATGTTAGCAGTCCTCTAGTTCTCTGGCACCACACCTGTAGCCAGAGAGGATGGGAAAATGATGGTCAGAGCCTCCGCTATTTCCTCCCTTGCCTCTCTTAACAGCCTGGGATACATTTCATCCGGGTCTGGCGATTTATCAACTTTCAAAGATGCTAAACCTCTTAATACTTCCTCTCTCTCTATGTTTATCCCATCTAATATTTCACACTCCTCCTTCTTAAGTACAATGTCTGCATCGTTCCTCTCTTCTGTGAAGACAGACGCAAAGTATCCATTAAGAACCATATCCCATCTTCCACCTCCACACATAGGTACCTTTTTGGTCTCTAATAGGCCCTGCTCTTTCCTTAGTTATTCTCTTGCTCTTTATGTATTTATAAAACATCTTTGGGTTTTCCTTGATTTTACTTGCCAATATTTTGTCATGCCCTCTCTTTGCTTTCCTAATTTCTTTTTAATTTCACCCCTGCGCTTTCTACACTCCTCTCGGCTTTCTGTAGTATTGAGCTCTCAGTATCTGACGAAAGCTTCCCTTTCTTTTCCTTATCCTACCCTGTATGCTCCTGGACGTCCAGGGGGCTCTAGATTTTGGAGTCCCACCCTTTTCTTTTGTGGGAAAATATTTGCTCTGGACCCTCACTATCTCCTCCTTGAATGCCTCCCAGTGCTCTGACACTGATTTACCTTCAAGTAGCTTTTTCCAGTCGACTTTTGCTAAATCACATCTCAGCTTAGATGGCCTTTCCCCAATCAAGAACTTTTACACCTGGTCTATCTTTGTCCTTTTCCATGACTATGGTACTTGAACATATTTGGCGGCCAACTGGTCTAACCATCCATCACCAGATCTGGCTAGATCATATAAAGCACTACCGGGTCCTGCTCACCATCACAAAAACAGTCCACTATTCTAAGATCATCCAGGACGGCAAAAATAACACCAGGCTTCTCTTTCCCACTACTAACCGTCTTCCCAAAACACCCTCTCCTGCCTCCTCTTCCCTCACCTCCAACAATAAATGTGAGGAGCTCATGGACCTTTTTGTTAAAACGATTGACAACATCCATTCAACTGCTTCTGCTTTCAATTCACTCCCTAACCCTCACCCACTGGACCTTACTTCCTCTCTGTGTTCCCCCTGCCCTAACCCTAAATTAGCATATTTCTCTAATTTTTCTCCTGTCTCCCCTCGTGCCCTTTCAAAAGCTCATCTCGTCAATGAGAGCGACCTCCTGCTCTCTCGACCCAATTCCTACTAAATTGCTGACAACCCAACTTTCCTTTCTGGCTCCCATGTTAGCGGATATTGTTAACGGTTCTCTCTCCTCCAGTACTGTCCCCCTTTCCTTCAAATCTGCCGTCATCACCTGTCTCCTCAAAAAACCAACCCTTCACCCCTCTGTCCTTTCAAACTATCACCCCATCTCCAACCTCCCTTCCCTCTCCAAAGTTCTTGAACATGTTGTCGCCTCCCAAATCCGTGCCCATCTTTCCCAGAACTCCTTGTCTGAATCCCTCCAATCAGGCTTCCGCCCCTGCTACAGTACCAAAGCTGCTCTTAACAAGGTCACAAATGACATCCTAATTGACTGTGACAAAGCTAATCTATCCCTTCTCGTTCTTCTGGACCTGTCTGCAGCCTTTAACACAAAATTCTGCTCCAACACCTCTCCACCGTCGTCCAGCTGGATGGGACTGCATTTGCCTGGTTTCATAAGAACATAAGAACATAAGAAATAGGAGCAGGAGTAGACCAATCGGCCCCTCGAGCCTGCTCCGCCATTCAATGAGATCATGGCTGATCTGATCCAACCTCAACTCTAAAGAACACAAGAAGTAGGAGCAGGACCAGGCCACTCGGCCCCTGGGCCCGCTCCGCCACCCACAGGACCTTGACCGATCCGAACTCAAACTCATGTCCAATTTCCAGCCCGCTCCCCCTAACCCCTGATTCTCTTTACTTCTAGGAAACGGTCTATTTCTGTTTTAAATTTATTTAATGAAGTAGCTTCCACAGCTTCCTGGGGCAGCAAATTCCACAGACACACTACCCTCTGAGTGAAAAAGTTTCTCCTCATCTCAGTTTTGAAAGAGGAGCCCCTTATTCTAAGATTATGTCCCCTAGTTCTAGTTTCACCCATCCTTGGGAACATCCTCACCGCGTCCACCCGATCAAGCCCCTTCACAATCTTATATGTTTCAATAAGATCGCCTCTCATTCTTCTGAACTCCAATGAGTAGAGTCCCAATCTACTCAACCTCTCCTCGTATGTCCACCCCCTCATCCCCGGAATTAACCGAGTGAACCTTCTTTGTACTGCCTTGAGAGCAAGTATGTCTTTTCTTAAGTATGGACACCAAAACTGTTTGCAGTACTCCAGGTGCGGTCTCACCAATACCCTATACAACTGCAGCAATACCTCCCTGTTTTTATATTCTATCCCCCTAGCAATAAAAGCCAACATTCCATTGGCTTTCTTGATCACCTGCTGCACCTGCATACTAACTTTTTGATTTTCTTGCACCAAGACCCCCAGATCCCTTTGTACTGCAGTACTTTCCAGTTTCTCGCCATTAAGATAATAACTTGCTCTCTGTTTTTTCCTGCCAAAGTGCATAACCTCACATTTTCCAATATTGTATTGCATCTGCCAAATCTCTGTCCACTCACCCAGCCTGTCTATATTCCCTTGTAGGTTTTTTATGTCCTCCTCACTCTACTTTCCCTCCCATCTTTGTACCATCTGCAAACTTTGATATGTTACACTCGGTCTCCTCCTCCAAATCGTTAATATAGATTGTAAAGAGTTGGGGACCCAGCACCGACCCCTGCGGAACACCACTGGCTACTGGTTGCCAGTCCGAGAATGAACCATTTATCCCTACTCTCTGCTTCCTGTTAGATAACCAATCCTCCACCCATGCCAGAATATTACCCCCAATCCAGTGATTTTTTATCTTGAGTAATAATCTTTTATGTGGCACCTTGTCGAATGCCTTCTGGAAGTCTAAATACACTACATCCACTGGTTCCCCTTTATCCACCCTGTACGTTATGTCCTCAAAGAACTCGAGCAAATTTGTCAGACATGACTTCCCCTTCATAAAGCCATGCTGACTTTGTCCTATTAAATTATGTTTATCTAAATGTTCCGTTACTGTCTCCTTAATAATAGACTCCAAAATTTTACCCACCACAGATGTTAGGCTAACTGGTCTATAATTTCCAGCCTTCTGCCTACAACCCTTTTTAAATAAGGGTGTTACATTAGCAGTTTTCCAATCTGCCGGGACCTTTGCTGAGTTCAGGGAGTTTTGGAAAATTACCAAAGCATCCACAATTCCTACTGCCACTTCCCTCAAGACCCTAGGATGTAAGCCATCAGGTCCAGGGGATTTATCCGCCTTGAGTCCCATTATTTTACTGAGTACCAATTCCTTAGTGATTTTAATCGTATTTAGCTCCTCCCCCACTAGAGCCCCCTGTTTGTCCAGTGTTGGGATATTCTTAGTGTCCTCTACCGTAAAGACTGAAACAAAATATTTGTTCAGCATTTTTGCCATCTCCATGTTTCCCACCATTAATTTCCCGGTCTCATCCTCTAAGGGACCTACGTTTGCCTTAACCACCCTTTTTCTTTTTATATAACTATAGAAACTCTTGCTATCTGTTTTTATATTTTTTGCTAATTTATTTTCATAGTCTATTTTCCCTTTCTTAATCAATCCTTTAGTTACTTTTTGTTGTCTTTTGAAGACTTCCCAATCTTCTATACTCCCACTAACTTTGGCTACCTTATATGTCCTTCTTTTTAGTTGGATACTTTCTTTAATTTCATAACTTAGCCATGGATGGCTGTCATTTCTTTTACACCCTTTTTTCCCTCAGTGGAATATATTTATTTTGAAAGTTGTAAAATCACTCCTTGAATGAACACCACTGCTCATGTACCATCTTACCCTTTAATCTATTTTCCCAGTCCACTTTAATCAATTCTGCTCTCATGCCATCATAGTCTCCTTTATTCAAGCTCAGTATGCTTGTTTGAGAACCAACCTTCTCACCCTCTAATTGGATATGGAATTCAACCATGTTATGGTCACTCATTCCAAGGGGATCCTTAACTAGGACATTATTAATTAATCCAGACTCATTACACAGTACCAGGTCCAAGGTTGCTTGCCCCCTTGTAGGATCAGTTACATACTGCTCAAGAAATCCATCCCTAAGACACTCAATAAACTCTTCCTCAAGGCTGCCCTGCCCAATTTGATTTGTCCAGTTAATATGATAGTTAAAATCCCCCATAATTATAGCTGTTCCCTTATTACATGCCCCAACTATTTCCTGATTAATACTTCTTCCAACAGAGTTGCAACTATTAGGAGGCCTATATACTACGCCCACCAGTGTTTTTTTCCCCTTATTATTCCTTATCTCTACCCAAACTGTTTCATTATCCTGATCTTTTGACCCAATATCATTTCTCTGTATTACAGTGATTCCTTCCTTTATTAACATAGCCACCCCCCCCTCCCCTTCCTTCCTGCCTGTCCTTCCTGATTGTTAAATACCCTGGCATATTTAATTCCCAGACGTTGTCACCCTGCAGCCATGTTTCTGTAATGGCCACAAGATCATACCCATACATAGTTATTTGTGCCTGTTAACTCGTCAATTTTGTTACGAATGCTACGTGCATTCATATAAAGAACTTTCAAATGTGTTTTGCGACACTTACTTCCTGCTTTTTCCTTATTTAACACTTTACCTTTTACTCCATAACTTCTGTCCCTTCCTGACATGCTTTCCTCAGTCTCCCTGCTCAGGTTCTCAACCCCCTGCCACATTAGTTTAAATCCTCCCCAACAGCACTAGCAAACACTCCCCCTAGGACAGCGGTCCCGGCCCTGCCCAGGTGCAGACCGTCCGGTTTGTACTGGTCCCACCTCCCCCAGAACCGGTTCCAGTGTCCCAGGAATTTGAATCCCTCCCCCTTGCACCATTCCTCTAGCCACGTATTCATTTGAAATATCCTCCTATTTCTACTCTGACTAGCACGTGGCACTGGTAGCAATCCTGAGATTACTACCTTTGAGGTCCTATTTTTTAATTTACCTCCTAACTCCCTATATTCTGCTTTTAGGACCTCATCCCCTTTTTTACCTATATCGTTGGTGCCTATGTGCACCACGACAGCTGGCTGTTCGCCCTCCCCCTCCAAAATGTTCTGTAGCCGCTCCGAGACGTCCTTGACCCTTGCACCAGGGAGGCAACACACCATCCTGGAGTCTCGGTTGCGGCTGCAGAAACGCCTATCTATTCCCCTTACAATTGAGTCCCCTATCACTATAGCTCTTCCACTCTTTTTCCTCCCAGCCTGTGCAGCAGAGCCGCCCATGGTGCCAGGAACTTGGCTGCTGCTGCCTTCCCCTAAGTCATCCCCCCCAACAGTATCCAAAGCGGTATATCTGTTTGAGAGGGGGATGGCCACAGGGGACCCCTGCACTACCTGCCTGCACCTCCTACTCTGCCTGGTGGTCACCCATTCCCTTCCTGCCTGTACACCCTTCACCTGCGGTGTGACCAACTCACTAAACGTGCTATCCACGAGGTTCTCAGCATCGCGAATGCTCCAATATGCATCCAGCCGCAGCTCCAGCGCCGCAATGCGGGCTGTCAGTAGCTGCAGCTGGATACACTTCCCGCAGCCATAACCATAGAATCACCTGCAATGGCTTCTCTTCCCGATCCAGCACTGTCACCGCTGGTGTCCCCCAAGGATCTATCCTTGGCCCCCTCCTATTTCTCATCTACATGTTCCCCCTCGGTGACATCATCCGGCAACTCAACGTGAGTTTTCACATGTACGTTGATGATACCCAGCTCTACCTCTCCTCCACCTCTCGAACCCTCCACCGTCTCTATACTATCAGACTGCTAATCCGACATCCAGCACCGGATGAGTAGAAATTTCCTACAATTAAATATCGGGAAGACTGAAGCCATAGGCTTCGGTTCACGCCAGAAACTCCATTCCTTTTCCACTGATTCGATCTCTCTCCCAGGCACTACGGTTTATTTCTAGAGGTATAGAATTGAAAAGTAGGGAAGTTATGCTAAACCTGTATCGAACCTTGGTTAGACCACACTTAGAGTACTGTGTACAGTTCTGGTCGCCATATTACAAAAGATATAGAGGCACTGGAGAGTGTGCAGAGAAGATTTACAAGGATGATACCAGAAATGCGAGGGTATACATATCAGGAAAGGATGAACAGGCTGGGTCTCTTTTCTCTTGAAAAAAGGCTGAGGGGTGACCCAATAGAGGTCTTTCAAATTTTGAGAGGTTTTGATCGAGTGGATACAGAGAGAGTGTTTCCACTTGTGGGGAAGAGCATAACTAGAGGCCATCAATATAAGATAGTCACCAAGAAATCCAATAGGGAATTCAGAAGAAACTGAACACGCGCAGTTACACTTGCTTCATCCGTGGAGAAGTGGATGTAATTGTGCGACTTTGCAGAGGGCATTGGTAACCTGCGTGATGCAAGTGTGTGCTGCTGACTGGGAGATGCCGCTGATGATCCCTGGAAGGACCCTGAAGCAAAAAAGTTGAATGCGGTGGTGACTTTGACAGCCACTGGTAAGGAGTGTCCTCCCACTCCTCTGGGCTCCAGGTGTTGGTGCAGCAATGTGCAGATGTCAGTGACTACCTCTCGCGAAAGTCTCAGCCTCCTTTGGCACTGCTGCTCAGTCATGTTGAGGAAGCTCATCCTCGGCCTGTAAACCCTGTGTTGGGGGTATCTCCTGTGGTGCAGTGCAGCCCTGCGCTGATGCCCTCTGCAGCATCAGGTGGCTGAGGAGAAGGTTGGTGCTCCTGTTGTTGCTGCTGCTGTTGTGCCTGGCTCTGCTGCTGCCGCCGCGGCTGCTCTTCCTCCGATTCTGAGGACCAGGATGAGATGGTATAAATGGTTCCCATTCTGCTGGTATATATGTCAGTTGAGGAATAGATGTTATAAGCGCTCAATGTGGGGAGAGGGTTTTACAAGGAGGTCACAGGGCATATGGATCTCAGCTGAAACACTTACAAGTACAATGGACCTGCAAAATGTGTTCCAAAACCTCAAAACACAAAATTCTGCCATCTGAAAGTCAGCCATGTTATAGGTCCGCTTTTATGCTGCAGGTGCAGCTGTCAAGAATTCAGGTAGTTGCTGAACCCGGCACAATCAGCTGGCGTGTTTGGCACACGACGTGGAACACGCTGAAAATGTCATAAAATGGGAAGAGCCTGGTAATATGGGATTATGTAGGCAGTTAACAAGCTGTAACTGCCTTAAGTGCCTCTCCTGCCACTTGGTGTCGGGTCTGATCGGGACTTTGCAAAGTTGCATGGAGGCGGAATGGCGGCGGGTTCGCAACCCGCCGTCAATCATTTAGATTTTCACTCCTGACCTGCCTCCAAACCCGCCCTCTGAGCGCTGGCAAAATCATGGCTTTAATGTTCTCCTCAGAGCTTACTGTCCCACCTAGCTTTGTATCGTCAGCAAACTTGGAAACATTATACTCGGTCCCTTCATCTAGGTCATTAATATAGATTGTCAATAGCTGAGGCCCCAACACTGATCCTTGCGGCACCCCACTAGTTACAGCCTGCCAACCTGAAAAAGATCCGTTTATCCCTACTCTGTTTTCTGTCCGTTAACCAATCCTCTAGCCATGCTACTATATTACCCCCAACCCCATGAGCCCTAATCTTGTGTAATAACCTTTTATGTGGCACCTTATCGAATGCCTTTTGGAAATCCAAATATACTACATCCACTGGTTCCCCTTTATCTACCCTGCTAGTTACATCCTCAAAAAACTTTAATAAATTTGAAAAACACGATTTCTCTTTCATAAAACCATGTTGACTCTGCCTAATCATGTTATGATTTTCTAAGTGCCCTGATACAACTTCCTTAACAATGGATTCCAGCATTTTCCCAACGACTGATATCAGGCTAACTGGCCTGTGATTCCCTGTTTTCTCTCTCCCTCCTTTCTTGAATAGCGGTGTTACATTTGCGACTTTCCAATTCACTGGGATCATTCTGGAATCTGGGGAATTTTGGAAGATCAAAACCAATGCATCCATTATCTCTTCAGCCACCTCTTTTAGAACCCTAGGATGTAGGCCGTCAGGTCCAGGGGATTTGTCAGCTTTTAGTCCCATTAGTTTCTCTAGTACTTTTTCTCTACTTATATTAATTACGTTAAGTTCCTGACCCTCATTAGACCCTCAGTTCCCCAATGCTTCAATTATCTCATTAGATCAGGAAAGGTGAGTACAAAGCCACACTCAACTTCATCCTGTTGTGCCTCTCATCACATCCCCATCTCTCTGCCTTCCCAACCCTGCTCCTGCACATCCTTACTCACACAAACATACCTTGGACGTCCACCCATCCCTTTCTCTATCTACATTATCACATCCCCATCTTACTAGCCACCCCTCACGTTCACCCTCATCCTAATGCAATCATACCAACTAACAACACACAAGGAAGCCACTTGGCATTGCCACCCCACTCCATCATAGTCTCCCTCTAAAGATGTAACCTATCCATTCCTTACACTCATTCTATCACTCTCACTCAACCTTCTCTTCCTTCCCTCCTTGCAGCAAAAGAGAGCTCACAATGAGAGAGAGAGGGAGAGAACTGGAGGTGGCCCTCCATCATTTGCCACCCTCACAACATCAGAGGAGGCTGCATTAGAAGTATCGGGAGTCAATGACCAGCTGGAGGTGGTAGACGGAGAGGGGGACATCTCAGCAACCTGGTGACAGAATTACATCTCATACAGCTACATGGCATACAGCAGTCACTCATATGGGGACTGATGTCAGCAGTCAGTGAATGGTCATATGTGCATAATGGTATCGGTACCCATTCTTCATATGACATATCTAACTCATCGCTTCACTCTCCCACAGGTCCATCAAGAGCCCCCCCACCACTGACCAGGAGGAAGAGGAAGACGACTCCTCAGAGGAGCCTCCAGCCTCTGAGGGCACACTGTCACCTGACATAAGCGCACCCAGCACCAGCGCAGAGATGCACACCTCGTGGGTCCCACGCGACATAGAGTAGTGTTGTCACCTGGCGTCTCACAAGTCACAAGTGAACAAGAGGAGATGGTGGAGACAGGGACAGCAGTGGAGACTCCTCTCTGGACGGCGCAGGACGCTCCCAGCTCTGCTCAGCTGCATGCAGACGCTGAGCCTTGGGGGCCACCCAGAAAGAGGGCGATCCTGGAGGTGCAGGAAGAAGTGCAGGGGGCTCTGACAGGTTTTGCGACCGCGATGTCTGCAATATTCAGAGAATGGAGGGGTCCATCTCCAACATGAGCACCACCGGGTCACAGGCGATGGCGACTGTAGGCTCTTCCATGGAAAGGATGGCCACTTGCATGGAGCAACTAATGCGCCACTCACATGAGCACATGCTAATTATGAGAATAGATGGCAGAGGCTCATAGACCTCCTCTCTAGGAGGGATGTCAGTGTAGACGTGGGTCCTCATGACCCCACTGATGTGCAGCAAGATGCTCTCCAGCTCCTTGCTAGCAGGGAAGTGCGGGTGGCCCATGAGAGGGATGATGGTGAGAGGGGACATGGAAGTGTGGGCTCCTCTCAAAGTGTTTGCACTTCTCCCCCATTGCCACCCTCTCAGTCAGAGTTCCAGATGCCTCCTCGGACAGCGATGGCCGAGTCTGCCCCTGCACAGTCGCAGGGGGAGCAGACTTTGGCGGGGCCATCAGAGGCTCCAAAACCCAGTGGACGTCTGCCAAGAATATCTAAGCAGTCGCAACAGCGAACTGAGCAGGTTCGCATCCGACTGCAAACTTGGCTTCTATCGCCCCTGGAGGTGATTGGAGCGCTAAATCAGGCGCTACACACCTCTCTTAAGGCGCTAACGCCGAGGAGCGAGGCGCTACCTCAGAGCGCTGGCGAAGCTCATGTGATGTCAGTCAGCAATGGAACACAGACACACTGGCGCCGGCCAGTTCTTAAAGGGGAGGGTTGATCTTGCTCTCCATCCACACCCTGCTCATTGCAGCTTTGAATCTTGGCATGGAGAGACCTGTACATCAAATCTGCAGGAAAGAACAATGGAGAGGCCCAGGGAAAGAGCTCAGAGTGCAACCCCCGTAGGCTCTTCTAAATTGATGCAAGGAAGGTCAAATCAAAATGAACCTGCAAAGTGCTGCTCAGTACCCAAAATTCTTTCACAGTGTTGAATCTCTCCAGAAGTCTCTCTCTCTCTCTCTCTCTCTGAATGTGTGGTGCAAAAATGCCGCCGGCAAAAAAAGGCAGGATGCGGTCGCCTTTAAATAGCACTACCCCAGTTCCTTCCCGACTGCAAAACGCTCCCCTCAACCTGTTGTTGCTAGCAGCAGGCGGTAAGCAGGGGGCGCCACTCAATATCCAGTCCGGGGCGCTACCGGGGCGTTGCATGCTCGACTGACGTCACAATCTGCGGGCGCAGGAGATCGTGGCAGTAGTGTTTAGCGCCACCGCAAAATGTCTGGTCAATTTCGCGAGCGGCGCAAACATCGCTGCGCCCAGGCGCTAGTTACTTTACGCCCCATTAGCGCCCTCTTAGGGCGCTAACGGGAGGCGCAAAGCAACCGAATTTTTCCCCCCTTGTCTCCAAGCAGACAGCTGGAAAGTCTATTTGGAGGAGTGAAGAGCTGAGGGAGGGTGGACTGGCGAAGGACAAAAGAGTCATAGCAGCTGCCAGAGAACTTGGCACACACATGCATGATTATCTTCCTATGGTTGTAGACCAGCTGCACATTGAGGGAGTGGAAGCCCTTACGGTTGACAAAGACTCCTTGGGTTATGACGGGGTGCCCTGATGGCCACATGTGTGCAGTCGATGACACCCTGCACCCGAGGGAAGCCAGCCAGAGTGGTAAAGCCAAACACCCGCTCAGTAACACTGGCTTCATCAGTGGCAAAGTTGATATAATTGTCTGACTTGTCAAAGAAGGCATCGGTGACCTGTTTGCTGCATCTGTGGGCGATCAACTGCGAGATGCCGCAAAAGTCTGCTGCAGATCCCTGGAAGGAGCCTGAGGCGAAGAAGTTGAGGGCGCTGGTGACTTTGACAGCCACTGTTAAGGGGCGTCCACCCACTCCTCTGGGCTGCAGGTCTTGCTCCAGCAATGTGCAAATGTCTGTGACGACCTGGCGCGATAGCCTGAGCCTCCTTTGGCACTGCTGCTCCATCATGTTGAGGAAGCTCATCCTCTGCCTGTATACCCTGTGTTGGGGGTGTCGCCTCCGGCGCGGTGCAGCCCTGCACTGATGCCCTCTGTCCTGTGCAGTATTAGGTAGTTGAGGAGAAGGTTGGTGGTGTTGTTGTTGGTGCTGCTGGTGTGCCTGGTGCTGCTGGTGTTGGGGCTCATCATGGTCCAATTCTGAGGACCAAAGTGAGACAGTATAAACGGCACCCATGCTGATGGAATAGGTAGGTCAAGCAGAGATGACAGAAGCAATCTGTCAATGGTGTGATAGTGTGACAGACTGGATGGCGACTTTGCTGGAAATACTTGCAGCCTCTAGAAAGCTAAATCTATGCTGGGAACGCAGTCAGCAACAGCTTCTGCAGGAGGAAAGTGATCAGCTGTGAGGTGAGAGCTTTTATCGTACATTTTATGCTGTCAACTAATCAGCTGCATCAATGGCCACTCAACTTCCGCCTCAGGTTGACAGACGTGGTTCCCGAGCTGTGTGAATCCCATGGGTAGCCAGGGAAATTCGAAAGGTAAGCTGAAAAAGAAGCTTAAGGGTCTGATAACAAGCTGATAATCATTTAAATTTGGTCACCCGCCTCTGCCATTCGGATCGCTGCTGCACCGGCAAACGCGCCTGAGGGAAAGGCGCATGGGGGCGGGATGACGGCGGGTTCCCGATCCGCTCCAACTTATTTCAAATTTCTCATCCGACCCGCCTCCGATCACGCCCGCATGGACCCCAGAAAATTCCGGCCAATGGGTCGAAAGTTGTTGAAAAATTAACGGCATCTGAACGACAGACGCGTTATTGTGAAAAATCGCCCAGCAATTTGTGGCAAGGAAGAGATACCCAATGAATTGCGAATTTCCACAAATTGATGGACGATTTGCGCCGCTCCACCATTAGCTTTGTGAAAACGACATCTTGTCCTTAAGCTTCCCGTGAGTTTCATGAAGTTGCTGCATTTGCACATTAATTGCCCATTAATCGAACAAAAGAAAGTTGACTCTAATAATTAATAGCGCAAGTACCCTTTTAATGACAAGATAATTGTTAATGACTGCCAATCAATCTTTCTGGCCCAGCAAAGTGAACAATTAAAAGTGCGGAGTCTCATTCGTTCAGGTCGTGAATTGTTGTTGGACATTTTAAAAATGTCACATTTTAAATTTATTTTCTAATTTTTCCTTTGTCTCTTTTTACCCTCTCTTTTAATCCAAACTTTCTTTCCCTCTCTTTATTTCTCTTTCTGTACCTGATTTGACATTGAATTCACCCATTCTAACTTACCCTCTTGCTCTGTCCTTCCTCTGTTTATTTCTCAATCCTTAAATCCCATTGGTTAAGGAAATACACTGTTTGTCCCTGTTCACCAAGGTCCCAGATGCCTGCTCCAGCAAATTTCGGCCCAGTGTCACGCAAACAACCACTTGTGGAGGTGAATGAATTGTCTCTTACATAGCAAGAGCTTTATGGATGATATGGTTGGTCCAAACATTTTTGCATCCCCAATACAGACTGCAAACTAAGTTAGTCTTGTTTCAGTCTACTGAAGACTCGATGCTGGCTCAATAACCCCTCCTTGAAACCAATACTCTGTGTACACATAAAATGTTCCTCTGGAGACCAGATGTATACCTTGCTAAAACTGCTCCACCAGCATGGCTATATCATGTCAAATTTCTAATAGACACAAGGTTATTAAAGCAACAGATGCTGATGAAGAAAGAGAACTTGATATAAGTCTCGTGTTGAGCACCGATTATGAGCCATGAAGACCTGAACATTAAGGATGATAAAACACACCACTTGTGTTTTCTCCTTCCCCTGTCTGGTGGTCGTAAAAATGCTTTCCTTTTCATTCCCTTTAACTGAAAAGTTCAAAAGCGGGCAATTAAATGTTGAATATTCAGATGCTGGAGATTACCTTATTTTAAGAAATCATATCAAATTTTCTTTAAATTGCACAGTACATACTGAACTTAAAACCAACCTTTTTTTGTGTCTTCAAGAAGTTGCAAATTTTTCTGGGCACCTTCAGGAACCTGCAATTCTTTTTGTGCTTCTTGAATTTTGTCTGAAAATAAAAACAATTTAATTTTAGTAAATATTTCCAATAAATTACAGTGCAAGTTTCAAAATCAAGATTGTATAAATATGATTGACACTTTATAAAGTACAGGACAAATATCAACATGGGTAAAATTGCGGCAAGTTGGAAATAGATGCGTTTCTTGACTTAAAATTCAGGTCAAGCATGCATCTTTTCTGGTTGGCAGGAGGAGAGAGCGAGAGGATGAAGAGTATTCTTGACAATCGGTTCAGAAGGTAACTCTCCATTCTGTAAAGGTTCAGATTTTAACATTCAGCCCACCATGTCTGTGCCAAGGCACTAATCTAATTTATTGCCGTTCTTTGTCACAATTCCATGCATTTGCTATGGTCATCT
This sequence comes from Squalus acanthias, assembly GCA_030390025.1. Taxonomy (NCBI): domain Eukaryota; kingdom Metazoa; phylum Chordata; class Chondrichthyes; order Squaliformes; family Squalidae; genus Squalus; species Squalus acanthias. The sequence goes on along the minus strand of CM059428.1, from coordinate 48,692,153 downwards.
TGTGTTGATTAGGTATTTTTGTTGCCACTTTGGGAGCTTATTGATGTACTCCTAGATCTCTTTCAAATTCATGCTTAGCTATTTCAACACCATTCACATACTAAGTGTGTTACCCATTTTTCCTTCCGATGTGTGTTACTTTACACTTGCTGCATTAAATTTTATCTGCCTATTTACTTTGTCCACTTTATTCTTTGAATCAATTGCTCCTCCTAGTTTGACCAATTTGCATTCAGTCCTTTCCTACCCTTCAGTCAATTTCTTCTCCATTCCCAAGGTTTACTCTGAAAACCCACAGCTTTGAGCTTAACTATTAGCTTTTTTGTGTGGCATTTTGACAAGTGATTTTTGGAAGTTTAGGTACACTATGTCACAGGGCTTTCCACAGTCCACTTCATCAAAAAAGATGAAGAAGGTTAACCAGGTAAAATTTTCCCCTTCTGAATCTGCGTTAACTGCTGTTTGTTACATGATTATTGACATAAACCTGATTATTGACATAAACCTGGTTTACACCTGAAAAATCAATTCTATTATTTTACATGTTACTGAACGAATATTAATGGGTTTGCAGTTGTCAACAGCAGCTTAATCACCTTTCTGAAACCCTCTCGCTACTTGAAGTGTGTGCTGGTGCAGAACACAAACTGTCCCCCATTTGGTACTAAAGCACTTTTGGTCAGGAAAACCACAAGGATGGCTGATGTGAATTGGAAGTGTCACATAGTACATTGCAGCGGAGTTGAAGAAGTACTACTTTGCATCCAGCTGCTTCTATATCAGTTCTGACAGCACTTGATGCCAACTCTGGTTGGTAAATATCCATTCTACAGCACCAATACCCTGGTCTTAAATAATAAAAAAAAATTAAAGATGCATTTCAACTCCTGGAAATGACAAAACCCCGGCACACAAGAACGACATTATGCTGGTTATGGACGTGAAACCTGCTCAGTTCCTTAACTCACACAGCTTCCGCAAGAAACAGGTCCTAAAGCAATAAGACTACCAAACTGAACAATAGACGAAAATGCTCATCCCTGCAATGATTCTCGTAAATCTTTACTACACCCTCTCCAAGGCCTTCACATCCTTCCTAAAGTGCGGTGCCCAGAATTGGACACAATACTCCAGTTGAGACCGAACCAGTGTTTTATAAAGGTTCATCATAACTTCCTTGCTTTTGTACTCTACGCCTCTATTAATGAAGCCCAGGATCCCGTATGCTTTTTTAACCACTTTCTCAACCTGCCCTGCTACCTTCAACAATTTGTGCACATATACCCCCAGGTCACTCTGTTCATGCACCCCCTAGTTTATATTGCCTCTCCTCATTCTTCCTACCAAAATGTATCACTTCGCACTTTTCTGCGTTAAATTTCATCTGCCACGTATCCACCCATTTCACCAGCCTGTCTATGTCTTCTTGAAGTCTATCACTATCCTCCTCACTGTTCATTATACTTCCAAGTATTCATTTAGTACCTCAGCAGTGCCCTCTGCCTCCACGCGTAGGTCTCCTTTTTGGTCCCTAATCGGCCCCACTCCTCCTCTTACTACCCATTTACTATTTATATGCCTATAGAAGACTTTTGAATTCCCTTTTATGTTAGCTGTCAATCTATTCTCATACTCTCTCTTTGCCCTCTTATTTTCTTTTTCACTTCCCCTCTGAACTTTCTATATTTAGCCTGATTCTCACTTGTATTCTCAACCTGACATCTGTCATATGCACTTTTTTTCGGTTTCATCTTACTCTCTATCTCTTTCGTCATCCAGTGAGCTCTGGCTTTAGTTGCGTACCTTTCCCCCTCGACTGTACCCGAACCATCTCCTCTTTAAAGGGAGTCCATTGTTTGATTACAGTTTTGCCTGCCAATTTTTGATTCTAATTTACCCGGGCCAGATCCGTTCTCAACCCATTGAAATTGGCCTTCCTCCAATTATGTACTTTTATTCTAGATTGCTCCCTGTTCTTTTAAATAGCTGATCTAAAGCTTATGATACTATGATCACTGTTCCCTAAATGTTCCCCTACTGACACTTGATCCACTTGGCCCACCTCATTCCCCAGAACCAGATCCAGCAATGCCTCCTTCCTCGTTGGGCCAGAAACGTACTGATCAAGAAAATTCTCCTGAACACACTTCAGAAATTCTTCTCTCTCTCTGCCCTTTACACTATTGCTATCCCAGTCTATATTAGGATAATTGAAGTCCCCCATTATCACTACTCTATAGTTCTTGCACCTCTTTGTAATTTCCCTGCAAATTTGCTCCTCTATGTATTTCCCACTAGTTGATGGCCTATAGAATACACCTAGAAGTGTAATAGCACCTCTATTATTTCTTAACTCTAACCAAATAGATTCTGTCCTTGACCCCTCCAGGACATCCTCTCTCTCCAGCACTGTAACAATCTCCTTAACCAATACTGTCACCCCACCTCCTTTCTTTCCTTCCCTATCTTTCCTGAACACCTTATATCCAGGAATATTTAAAACCAAATCCTGCCCTTTTTTGAGCCAGGTCTCCGTTATCGCCACAACATCATAGAGTCATAATGGCACAGAAGGAGGCCATTCGGCCCATCGAGTCCGTGCCAGCTCTCTGTAGGGCAATCCAGTCAGTCCCATTGCCCCGCTCTATTCCCGTAGCACTGCAAGTTTATTTCCCTCAAGTGCCTATCCAGTCTCCCCTTGATGAGTGTCTCCGCTTCCACCACTTCCGTCGGCAGCGAGTTCCAGGTCCTCACCACTCGCTGCGTAAAAAAAATTTTCCTCACATCCCCCCTGTGTCTCTTGCCCAAAACCTTAAATTCCCCGTCTAGTCTATCCAAACCCATCATAATCTTGTACACCTCTATCAAATCACCCCTCAACCTAAATTTTGATAAAGCAGTTCGGGAGCATTTAAACTAGTATGGCAGGGGGCTAGAAACCCATGTAGTGAAATAGAGGAAAGTGAAAGGCAGACAGAAATAAATGGTAAAAAAGGAGAGGAACAAAAAACAAAGGGCCAAACTAATTCATAAAAAATGTGAGCATAAAAAAAGCCTGAGGGTTTTATACCTTAATGCGAGAAGCATCAGGAACAAGGTAGATGAATTAGCTGTGGAAATAGAGGTTAATAATTATGATCTAATTGGGATTACGGAAACATGGTTGCAGGGTGAGCAGGGCTGGGAGCTTAACATACAGGGGTATTCAGTATTTAGGAAGGATCGACAAAAAAGAAAGGGAGGAGGGGTAGCATTGCTGGTAAAAGAGGGGATAAATGCAATTGAAAGGAAGGATATTAACTCAGTTAATACAGAATCTATATGGGTGGAGCTAAGAAATAGCGAGGGGCGAAAAACATTAATAGGAGTGGTATATAGGCCTCCAAATAGTAAAATAGAGGTTGGGGAGGGCATCACGAGGGAAATTAGAGAAGCGTGCAATAAGAGCACAGCTGTCATCATAGGTGACTTTAACTTACATATAGATTGGACTAGCCTAATCAGTAAAAATAATGAGGAGGAGGAATTCCTTGAGTGTTTAAGGGATGGTTATCTGGATCAATATGTCGAGGAACCAACTCGGGAACAGGCTATATTGGACTGGGTACTGTGCAATGAGAAGGGACTAATTAGTAATCTTGTTGTACGGGGACCCTTGGGTCAGAGCGATCATAACATGATCGATTTCTCACTCGAAATGGAGAGCGAAGAAATTGACTCAGAGACTCAGGTCCTGAATTTAAACAAGGGGAATTATGATGCCATTAGACGGGAACTGAGTAGGTCTGATTGGACAACGTTCCTGGGAGGACTGGAGGTAGATAAACAATGGCAAGCATTTAAAGATAGAATGACAAAATTGCAAAAATTGTTTATACCAATCTGGCATAAAAGGAAATCTAAAAAGGTGACTCAACCGTGGATAACAGGGGAAATTAGAGACAGCATAAAATCCAAAGATAGGGCGTATAAAATAGCCAAAAAACGCGCCAGAGCGGAAGATTGGGAACAGTTTAAGATAGAGCAAAGGAGGGCAAAGGGCTTAATCAAGAAGGGCAAAATAGCTTACGAAAGCAAGCTGGCGGAAAATATAAAAACTAACTCCAAAAGCTTTTATAAGTATATCAAGAGGAAAAGACTGGTGAAAACCAAAGTTGGTCCATTGCAGTCAGATACGGGGGAATATATAATGGGAAATAAGGAAATGGCAGACCAACTAAATGCATACTTTGGGTCAGTCTTTACGAAGGAAGACACAAAAAACCTCCCTGGGATATCGGGAAAAATAGGGACATTGGCAAAGGAGGAACTGACGCAAATCAATATCTCTAAGGATATGGTGTTAAGGAAGCTAAAGGGATTGAAGGCGGACAAATCCCCAGGGCCTGATAACATGCATCCTAGGGTACTGAAGGAGGTGGCCCTAGAGATAGCGGATGCACTAAGCATGATTTTTCAGAATTCATTAGACTCGGGAACAGTGCCCATGGATTGGAGGGTAGCTAACGTTACCCCACTATTCAAAAAGGGGGGTAGGGAAAAAGCAGGTAATTACAGACCTGTAAGCCTTACATCAGTTGTGGGCAAAATGCTGGAGTCCATCATTAAGGATGAAATAGCCGAGCACTTAGCAAATGGGGACAGGATAGGACAGAGTCAACATGGATTTACAAAGGGTAAATCGTGCTTGACTAATCTATTGGAATTTTTTGAGGGAGTAACTGGTAAAATAGATGGGGGAGAGCCAGTAGATGTGGTGTACCTGGACTTCCAAAAGGCCTTCGATAAGGTCCCACATAAAAGATTAGCATGGAAAATTGAAGCTCATGGGATAAAGGGGAAAGTATTGACGTGGATAGAGAACTGGCTGTCAGATAGAAAACAGAGAGTTGGAATAAACGGCTCATTTTCTGAATGGCAGGCAGTAACAAGTGGGGTACCACAGGGATCTGTCCTGGGTCCCCAGCTGTTCACAATTTATATTAATGACCTGGATCAGGGAGTCGAATGCAGCATTTCCAAATTTGCAGACGACACTAAACTAGGAGGGGGGGTGGGCTCAGAGGAGGAGACCAGGAAGCTCCAGAGCGATTTGGACAGACTGGGTGATTGGGCGGATAAATGGCAGATGCACTATAATGTGGACAAGTGCGAAGTTATCCACCTTGGGTGCAGGAACGGGAGGGCAAATTATTATTTAAATGGCAATAAATTGGGAGAGGGGGAAGTACAGAGAGACCTGGGTGTTCTTGTACACCAGTCACTGAAGGCGAGCATGCAGGTGCAACAGGCGGTCAAGAAGGCAAACGGTATGCTGGCCTTCATAGCAAAAGGGTTGGAATACAGGAACAGGGATACCTTGCTGCAGCTGTACAGGGCACTGGTGAGACCACACCTCGAGTACTGTGTACAGTTTTGGTCGCCTCATCTGAGGAAAGATGTTCTTGCCATGGAGGGGGTGCAGCGGCGATTCACCAGGCTGATACCAGGAATGGCGGGATTGACCTATGAGGAGAGACTATGTAGTTTAGGGATGTACACACTGGAGTTTAGAAGATTGAGAGGGGACCTCATAGAAGTGTATAAAATTCTGACAGGTCTAGACAGATTAGATGCAGAAGGAATGCTTCCCTTGGCGGGTGAGAACAGAACTAGAGGACATAATTTAAGGATAAGGGCTAAACCATTTAGGACAGAAATGAGGGGGAATTTCTTCACTCAGAGAGTGGTGAACCTGTGGAACTCATTGCCACAGAGGGCAGTGTACGCCAGCTCATTAAATATATTTAAGAGGGAATTAGATATATTTCTACAGGCAAAAGGGGTTAAGGGTTACGGAGAGAAGGCGGGGACGGGATACTGAATTGAAGGATCAGCCATGATCTCATTAAATGGCGGAGCAGGCTCGAAGGGCCGGATGGCCTACTCCTGCTCCTATCTTCTATGTATCTATGTAACCTCCTTTGCTCTACTGAAAACAAATCCAGCTTCTCCAATCTATCCTTGTAGCTAAGATCCCTCATCCCCGGAACCATTCTGGTAAATCTCCTCTGCACCATCTCAAGTGCCTTCACATCCTTCCTAATGTGTGGTGACCAGAACTGGACGCAATACTCCAGTTGTGGCCTAACCAGCGCTTTATAAAGAAAGGTTCAGCATAACTTCTCTGCTTTTGTACTCAATACCTCTATTTATGAAACCCAAGATCCCATATGTTTTGCTAACCACTCTCTCAATATGTCCTGCCACCTTCAGGGACCTATGCACATTAACTCCCAGGTCCCTCTGTCCCTGCACACTCTTTAAAACTGTGCCATTAAGTGTATATTGCCTCTCCCTGTTCCTTTTGCCAAAATGCATCACCTCACACTTCTCTGTATTAAATTCCATCTGCCACTTGTCTGCCCATTCTGCTAGCCTTTCTATGTCCTGTTGCAGTTGATTGGTATCATCATCACTGTTTGCCACACCCACAAGTGTGGTGTCACCAGCATATTTAGAAATTCTACTCTGTATTCCATATCCAGGTCATTTACATATATCAAAAATACCAGTGGCCCCAGCACTGACCCTTGGGGAACACCACTGTCTACCATCCTCCAGTCTGAAAAACAGCCATTTACCACAACTCGCTGTTTTCTGTCCTTAAGCCAATTCCTTATCCAAGCTGCCACTGACCCACCTATTCCATGAGCCTCAATTTTGTTAACGAGCCTTCTATGTGGTACTTTGTCAAACGCCTTCCTAAAATCCATGTAGACAACATCCATTGCATTCCCTTCATCAATCCTCCCTGTTACTTCATCAAAAAATTCAATTAGATTAGTCAAACATGATCTGCCTTTTACAAATCGTGTTGGCTCTCCTTAATTAGCTTAAACCTCTCCAAGTGCCCGTTCATTTTTTCCTTGATTATTGTTTCTAAAACTTTACCCACCACTGATGTTGAACTGACCGGCCTGTAGTTACTAGGATTGTCCTTACACCCTTTCTTTAACAATGGTGTCACATTTGCCACTTTCCAATCCTCAGGCACCTCCCCCGCAGCTAGGGAAGATTAGAAAATTATGGCAAGCCCTTCTGCTATCTCCTCCCCCAATTCCCTTAGCAATCTGGGATGCAAGCCATCTGGACCAGGCGACTTATCCACTCTAAGCATACCCAGTCTTTCTAGTACATCCTGTCTATCAATTTTCACCCCTTCCATTGCTTCTACCTTTTCCACTTCTACCGATATTTTGTAAGCATCCACCTCCGTAGTAAACACCAATACAAAGTACTCATTGAGTATTCTAGCCTTGCCTTGCGCCTCTAAGCATATATCACCTTCTTTGTCCCTAAAAGGCCCCACCCCGCCTCTTACTACCCGCTCACTCCCATATTCCCATGTGGCTATTAGCGCATGCAGCTCACCAACCTTATTTACCATGCTTCGTGCGTTTACACACATGCACTGTAAACCTGTATTAGACCTTCTTGTATTCTCTCTTAGTCTGACCCCACCTAATACCTTACTATTTCTTACTCTAGTGCTATCTATCTCTCCCCATCCTTTGTGCACTTTGCTTCTCCTTTCTAATGCTACATCCTGGTGCTCATCCCCCTGCTAAATTAGTTTAAACCCTCCCCAACAGCACCAGCAACCCCCACCCCCGAGGACATTGGTTCCGACTCTGTTGAAGTCTAACCCGTCTGGCCTGTACAGGTCCCACCTCCCCCAGAACCGGTCCCAATGTCCAAGGAATCTGAAGCCCTCCCTCCTGCACCATCTCTCCAGCCACGCATTCATCTGCTCTATCCTCCTATTTCTATATTCACTAGCTCATGGCACAGGGAGTAATCCAGAGATTACTATCTTTGAGGACCTGCTTTTTAATCTCTTTCCTAGCTCCCTAAAATCTGCCTGCAGTTCCTCATCCCTTTTTCTACCTACATCGTTGGTACCGATATGGACCACGACCTCTGGCTGTTCACCCTCCCCCCTCAGAATGTTCTGCAGCCGCTCAGTGACAATCTTGACCCTGGCACCAGGGAGGCAACATACCATCCTGGAATCACGTCTGCGGCCGCAGAAACGCCTGTCTGTTCCCCTAACTATCGAATCTCCTACCATTACTGCCTTCCCAATCTCCCTTCTTCCCCCCTGTACAGCTGAGCCACCTGTGGTGCCGTGGCCTTGGCTCTGGTTGTACTCTCCAGAGAACCACCGCCCCCACCAGTGGTTGCAGAGCGAGATGCGCTTAGGTGACTCCTGCACTACCTGCTGATGCTCCTTGTCTGTCTGACGGTCACCCATTCCCTCTCAGTCTGCATACTCTTACACTGCGGGGTGACCACCTCCTGAAACGTGCTATCCACGTAGCTCTCAGCCTCATGGATGCACCGCAGTCATGCCAGCTGCTGCTCAAGCTCCGAAACCCAGAGCTCGAGCTCCTCGGCCGACGACACTTCCTGCACACGTGGTTGTCCAGGACACGGGAAGCGTCCTGGATTTCCCACATGGCACAGGATGTGCATTCCACAGGACTGAGGTGCCCTGCCATGCTTCTATTTATTTGACTATTAACTAACTTACAGAAATAAACTTAAGACTGAGGGCTGAATTTTGCTGGCACTCAGAGTGTGGGTTTGGAGGCAGGTCCGTTGTCAAAATCGAAATGATTGACAGCGGGTTGGGAGCCCGCTCCGAATCCGCCTCTATGTAAGTTTCCAAAGTGTCGTGTCTGCGAATTCAGAACAGACCCGACACCAAGCGGTGGGGAGGCATTTAAGATAGTTAATTGCTTGTTAAACGCCTATTAACTACTATTTTACCAACCTATTCTATTTTGCCACTTTTTTAACGGGGTTCACGTCGATCGGAGATCACGTCAGGTAAGTAGGTCGGGTTCTCTCTGTCTCCCCATTGCTGTGAATACATGACAGCTGCAAAAGTGGTATGAAAGCTACCATTTCACAGCTGGTCACTTGGAAGACACTTTTGAGCTGCATGCAGTTTGGAAGTGTTTGGAGTAAACTCTCTATCCACTGTCACCTCCTTGGAGCAAGCTCTCTCATATCGCTTCTGTCATCTCAACTTCCGCTGACATCTATTCCAGCAACATCGGTGCCCTTGAAAAAATCTCACCTTGGTCCTCTAAATCTTTCCACGATCAGCCCCAACACCAACATCACCAGGCACACCAACAACAACACCAGCCTTCTCCGCAATCACCTGATGCTGCACAGGACACAGGCCATCAGCATCCGAGCACATTGCTGCCCGGGAGGCCAGCGATGGCATCACCATGGCCAGATTTACTTCACTTGATGCTGTACACCCTGGCTGCCACATGATGCGCTAGGTTGACACCACCCCACACAAGCACCATAAAGCATCCCTACAATGTCCAAGCCATTCCTTTCTTCCTTTCACACTCTTCACATTTGTGAGGGGGGTGGGCGGAATTGTGTCTCAACATTCAATGGAACTCACTAAGACACTTCCAAAGGTGAGCACAGATCTGACCAATAAGGCAAAGTGTTGAAAATAAAGATTTCAATGCTTGACAACACATTAACAGAAAATTTACATGAACATTGCATAAAACACCCAAGTGGCCTCCTTGTGTGTTGTTAGTTGGTATGATTGCACTAGGATGAGGGTGAGTGTGAGGGGTGGCTAGTGAGATGGGGAAGTGATAATATAGATAGAGAGGGATGGGTGGAGGGGCAACGTAAGTTGGTGTGAGTAAGGATGTGCAGGAGTAGGGTAGGGAAGACAGAGTGATGGGGATGTGATGAGTGGCACAGCAGGATGAGGTTGAGTGTGGCTTTACAGTAACGTTTCGTGATCTACTGAGATCATTGAAAGGTTTGTGTCACTGCAGCCAGGTACTCCTGATGGCATCCCTGCTTTTGCCCTCCTGTGCACTGTGCAACCAGGCTACGTTGGTGTCCTGGGGAGGTCTCTTCCGCCCTTGGAAGGGAAGAGAACCTTCCTGTGTGCTGTGACTCCCTCCATAAGTATATGGTAGACACCAAAAATGTGTTCAAGTGTGTCTAACTTGAAATCCTATTCACAAGGCCATTCTTGGGTTTATGTTTTATGTCAGAGGCGCAGTTTCCTAATCTGTCTAACCAATGGCAGTGGGTTAAATGCATATGACTAAAAGAATTTACCCACTCTCATGATAGACTGGGTGTAATGTTCTGAGAGATGAGCAAGAACACTTGCTTGTTGAGAAACAATCAATGGCTTTGAAGGCCACTAAATGGCGCAGCTTATCCATGCCTTTACTGAGCTACTCTTTATAGTTGTGAACAGAAGTGAAATTGGTCTTCAGCGGTAGTGCAAAACAGGCGATAACAAATCCACTGACATTGAAAAAGAAAATTGGGCGGTAAAATGGGCTGCCGATTGCTATCACCCATTTCCTGCTACTGCCAAAGATCAATTTCACACCCTATGGGGGAAAAATTCAGTTGGTTGCGCCTCCCGTTAGCACCTTAAGAGGGCGCTAATGGGGCGCAAAGCAACTAGTGCCCGGGCGCGGCGATGTTCGCGCCGCTCGCGAAATTAACTAGACATTTTGCGGCAGTGCTAAACACTACCGCCACGATCTCCTGCGCCGGCAGATCGTGACGTCAGTCAAGTGCACAACGCCTCGGTAGCGCCCCGGAACGGATATTGAGTGGCGCCCCCTGCCTTACGGCCTGGCACTAGCAACGACAGGTTGAGGGGAGCATTTTGCAGTCAGGAAGGGACTGGGGGAGCGCTATTTAAAGGCGACCGCTTCCTGCCTTTTATTGTTGGTGACATTTTTGAACCACGCATTCTGAGAGAGAGAGAGAGAGAGAGAGAGAGACTTCTGGAGAGATTCAACGCTGTGTGAAGGAGTTTTGGGTACTGAGCAGCACTTTGCAGGTTCATTTTCATTTGCCCTTCCTTGTATCGATTTAGAAGAGACTGTGAGGGCTGCACTCTGAGCTCTTTCCCTGGGTCTCTCCATTGTTCTTTCCAGCAGATTTGATGTACAGGTCTCTCCAGGCCGAGATTCAAGGCTGCAATGAGCAGGATGTGGATGGAAAGCAAGATCAACCCTCCCCTTTAAGAACTGGCCGGCGCCATTGTGTGTGTGTTCCATTGCTGACTGACATCACATGAGTTTCGCCAGCGCTCTGAGTTAGCGCCTCGCTCCTTGGCCTTTGCGCCTTAAGACAGGTGTGAAGCGCCTGATTTAGCACTCCAATCACCTCCAGAATCGATAAAAGTCAAGTTTGCAGTCGGAGGCGATAATTCGCGCCAGGCGCTAATCTTTGCGCCCGGCTGATAATTGCACCCCAAATGGGGCGATACTGAATTTCTCCCCCTATATTTCTTATTACCACAAAACATTTATTGTAACACATAGCGCAATACTCCTAGAGCCGGGAAGAATAATATGTTGGAGCCAGACAGGAAAAGTACCATTAACAAGATCTGTTCTTTAGGAAAATAATGATGTGCCCTCTATGTATTCCGGATGCAAAGCACAAGCATCACAGGCTTTCAGTACATCCTGTTATTGAGGGAATTCAAGCAATCAACAAAAACCATAAAAAGTTCCCCGAGGATACGGTGTCCTTTTAATTAATTAAATTCACCTTCGTGATAGCCAATTATTTTTCCATGCAGAAAATAGGATAATTATACCAAACTCAAGGTAGTTTGCAGCTTTCCTTTTGCATCAGGTTGACAGCGATGTTCAAAGAGCTGCTACATCAAGGAAGACTATTCCTCATTAACAACTGAATTCAGTAGAATAAATATACATTGAAAAAAGACAGCTCATTCTTTGCTAGCTAAGAGGTCACTTGCTGGAGAAACAGCAATTGTAAGGAATGGAACAAAAAGCTTGTATATTCTTTTGTAACAAGAAAACATTCGAATACCGAGCATCTATGGGTAGAACTTTCTGGAACTGCCTATAGTACTTAATCAGCCAGGTTAGTAAACGATTACACTACTTTGGGTTTTATTTATATTTTAGAAGTGACAAACTCAACATAATAAAAACTAGTTTTATACCGGTTTTCTTGGCAAACTGACTGAATTAGCCTTAAACGCTTTTAAAACGCCCTCCATATACTAACTTAAGGGAACAGGATATAGGCAATTTAGAAGTAATTTATTACATGTAGGCAAGTCGAATGTACAACTGCAGCAGATTCACTCAGTAAATTTATTATTTTCTCTGCTCAAAAGTAGCTTATCTTCATTCATCCAACATCACCAAATTGATTTGTACATATTTACTCTGTACACCAGGGCACAATCGGCGATCCGGGCGTAAATTGTGCTAGTTTGCAGAAGTGTTTTTATTGCTCAAGTTTCCACTCAAACTCATTTGCATATCACCGAACATAAAATCTTCAATGAACCAGCACAATCGGGCAACATTTTAGAACATAATTTAAAAAAAAAAAATATTTTGCATTAAAAAATATTCATTGATGTATTTAAGAGTGATAACCTGGTGCAGTTTTATTAATACAGCTGAAAATGGGTTTATCACAAAAAATAAGCATTTTTAATCAGAGCGTCTAGTCCACCATATATGAGTAACCTGATTTTAAATAACTGAAAATGACTTTAAAAACTACAAAGCCACTTACTAGTTAATTGGTATATAGTAGTCATTTTCTTAGTAAATTAAAAAGAATTAAAAGTTTTTTTCAAAGGTGTCTTTTAGTGCCCTTGGGCCTAAAACATTTTAAGAGTCTCCTCTAAGGCCCACAAACGGGCACAATTAGTGAAAACTTGTCATGGTGATTAATTTGATCGGGGGCGTGGACGATTTTGTGGGTGGGCCCAGCTTCCAATGTGATGTTTTTTAAACTAGTACAAAAGATCGCAGAAACTCTATTTGCACTTGAAATTCCTCAATCTTTTGCGCTGGTTTGGCCGAATTGCGCTGGAAATAGCAACTCAACCTAGCGGAAACGTCAAGCTCAGCTGGTGTATAGCACAGAATCATCGAATGATACAGCACAAGAGGCGGTCATTAGGCCCATCATGCCAGTGCCGGCTCTTTGGTAGAGCTATCCACTCCCCTGCTCTTTCCCCATAGCCCTGTAAATTTTTTCCTTCAAATATTTTTCCAATTCTCTTTTGAATGTTACTATTGAATCTGCTTCCACCGCCCTTGTAGGCAGTGCGTTCCAGATCACAACAACCCGCTATGTAAAAGAAATGTTTCCTTATGTCGCCTCTGGTTCTTTTGCCAATCACCTTGAACCTGTGTCCTCTGGTTACCGACCCTTCTGCCACTGGAAACAGTTTCTCCTTATTTACTCTTTCAAAACCATTACTGATTTTGAACACCTCTATCAAATCTCCTCCTAACCTTCATTGCTCTAAGGAGAACACCAGCTTCTCCAGTCTCTCCACATAACTGAAATCCCTCATCCCTGGTACCATTCTAGTAAATCTCTTCTGCATCCTCTCTAAGCCCTTGGCATCTTTCCTAAAGTGCGGTGCCCAGAATTGAACACAATACTCCAGCTGAGGCCTAACCAGTGTTTTATACAGGTTCAGCATTACTTCCTTGCTTTTGTACTCTATTCCTCGATTAATAAAGCCAAGGATCCCACATGCTTTTTTAACAGCCTTCTCAACTTGTCCTACTACCTCCCAGGTCTCTCTGTTTCTGCACCCACTTTAATATTGTACCATTTAGTTCATATTGCCTCTCTTCATTTTTCCTACCAAAATGTATCACTTCACACTTCTCCACGTTAAATTTCATCTGGCATGTGTCTGTCCATTTCACCAGTCTGTCTATGTCCTGCTGAAGTCTGTTACTATCCTTCTCATTGTTTACTACATTTCCGAGTTTCATATCATCTGCAAACTTTGAAATTGTGCCCTGTATACCCCAGTCCAGGTCATTAATATATATCAAAAAGAACAGTGGTCCTAATACCAACCTCTGGGGGACACCACTCAGCCGTGGCTCAGTTGGTAGCAGTCTAGCCTCCGAGTCAGAAAGTTGTGGGTTCAAGTCTCATTCCAGAGATTTAATCACAAAAATCTAGGCTGTCACTCCCAGTGCAGTACTGAGGGAGTGTTGCACAGTCGGAGAGGCAGCACTGAGGGAGTGTTGCACAGTCGGAGAGGCAGCACTGAGGGAGTGTTGCACAGTCGGAGAGGCAGCACTGAGGGAGTGTTGCACAGTCGGAGAGGCAGCACTGAGGGAGTGTTGCACAGTCGGAGAGGCAGCACTGAGGGAGTGTTGCACAGTCGGAGAGGCAGCACTGAGGGAGTGTTGCACAGTCGGAAGTGCCGTCTTTTGGATGAGACATAAACTTTTGCGTCTGCCCTCTCAGGTGGACGCAAAAGATCCTATAGCACTACAGGAAACTTTCGTTTATCCGGCACCCAAATATCCGGAATTCTCGCTTAACCGGCAAAAATCATCCTCCGAAAACTCCTCTCAAATAACCGGCAATGTTGCCGAGTCGCAGTCGAGTCTCCGCAAACGCCGAGTACTCCGAAAACTCCTCTCAAATAACCGGCAATGTTGCCGATCCCGAGTCCGAGTCCGAGTCCGTGAACGCCGATTTAGTCAGTAGGGGTAGTTTTCAAAAGTGCCACTACTCGGCCTCCTGGCGCTGTCGGAAGTATACTGCACATTTCTTGATTTATTTATTTTTCTTTGTTAAAAATAGCCTCGGTAGATATAACTCTCCGTTATCCGGTACTTTCGATAAACCGGCACCACGCCGGTCCCGGTTAATAAAGAGTTTCCTGTATTTCGAAGAAGAGCAGGGGAGTTATCCTCGGTGTCCTGGCCAATATTTATCCCTCAATCAACATCACTAAAAACGGATTATCTGGTCATTATCACATTGCTGTTTGTGGGAACTTGCTGTGTGCAAACTGGCTGCCGCATTAAATTACAACAGTGGCTACACTTCAAAAGTACTCCATTGACTGTAAAGCGCTTTGGGACGTCCTGAGGTCATGAAAGAAGCTATATAAATGCAAGTCTTTCTTTCTTTTCAGTCTGAAAAACCGTTCACCACTACTCTCTGCTTTCTGTCCATTAACCAATTTTGTATCCATGCTGTCACTGTCCCTCTAATTCCATTTTGCTAACAAGTCTATTATGTGATACTTTGTCAAACGCCTTTTGAAAGTCCATATACACAACATCATCCTTCTCAGGAAGTAGATTTCAAACAATATCTGTACTATTGCCTCAAATCCAAAAAAAAGTTATGTTTTAAAAGAAAATGTTACTGAGGGAAAAGTACTTTCAAAGTACTCAGTCAACTTGTAAGAGGTAATTTTCAGGGAGTCTAGCCCAGGATAGCATATTTGTGCAGGAAGTTTAACAATTTTTTTAATTGAAAAACCAAGGTGAAGGGCTAAGGCCAACTGTAGTGTCTATGTGAAATGGTTTAGCTTTGCACTGCTGCAGCTGTACTGTGAATGCAGCCTGAATCTGGAGTCAGGAGCAAAGAGGAATGACACTCACTGGATGAGGTAGTCTCACTTCATTTCAGAGTCAATTCAGGCCTTGACACCTAATTTTCTCTCCAAGTTTAGTTGTCAGTGCAAAATCGTAACTGCGTTGCACTAATGCTAAAGTTGTGTGAATGCACCATAAAATAAATCTCAGAAACTAGACTTCTCTAAAACAATTTTTTCTGGTGCCTCTCCAAAAATGGATGATGAGCCAAAGAAGGAGACATTAGAATCATAGAAAGTTACAGCACGGAAGGAGGCCATTTCGGCCCATCGTGTACGCGCCGGCCAACAAAGAGCTATCCAGCTTAATCCCACTTCCCAGCTCTTGGTCCGTAGCCCTGCAGGTTAGAGCATCCCAAGTGCACATCCAAGTACTTTTTAAATGTGGTTAGGGTTCCTGCCTCTACCACCCTTTCAGGCAGTGAGTTCCAGACCCCCACAACCCTCTGGGTGAAGAAATGTCCCCTCAAATCCCCACTAAACCTTCCACCAATTACTTTAAATCTGTGCCCCCTGGTTTTTGACCACTCTGCTAAGGGAAATAGGTCCTTTCTATCCACTTTATCTATGCCCCTCATAATTTTATACACCTCAATAAGGTCTCCTCTCAGCCTCCTCTGTTCCAAGGTTGCAGTTGTACAGGGCCTTGGTGAGACCACACCTTGAGTACTGTGTGCAGTTTTGGTCGCCTTATCTGAGGAAGGATGTTCTTGCCATGGAAGGAGTTCAGCGAAGATTCACAAGGCTGATACCTGGGATGGCAGGAATGACGTATGGAGAGAGATTGGGTCAATTGGGCTTATACTCGCTGGAGTTTAGAAGAATGAGAGGGGATCTCATTGAAACTTATAAAATTCTGACAGGACAGGACAAACTAGATGCAGGAAGGATGTTCCCGATGGTCGGGGAGTCCAGAACCAGGGGTCACAGTCTAAGGATAAGGGGTAAGCCATTTAGGACAGAAATGAGGAGGAATTTCTTCACCCAGAGAGTGGTGAACCTGTGGAATTCTCTGCCACAGAAGGCAGTAGAGGCCAATTCATTAAATAGATTCAAGAAGGAGTTGGATATATTTCTTAAGGCTAAAGGGATCAAGGGATATGGAGAGAAAGCAGAGACAGGGTACTGAATTTGGATGATCAGCCATGATCGCATTGAATGGCGGAGCAGGCTAGAGGGGCCGAATGGCCTACTCCTGCTCCTATCTTCTATGATTCTATGAAAACAGACCCAGCCTATCCAGTCTTTCCTCATAGCTAAGATTCTCCACTCCCGGCAACATCCTTGTAAATCTCCTCTGCACCCTCTCTAGTGCAATCACATCTTTCCTGTAATGTGGTGACCAGAACTGCACGCAGTACTCTAGCTGAGGCCTAACTAGTGTTTTATACAGTTGAAGCATAACCCCCCTGCTCTTGCATTCTACGCCACGGCTAATAAAGGCAAGCATTCCGTATGCCTTCTTAACCACCTTATCTACCTGGCCTGCTACCTTCAGGGATCTGTGGACATGCACTCCAAGGTCCCTGTGTTCCTCTACACTACTCAGTGTCCTACCATTTAATGTGTATTCCCTTTCCTTGTTAGCCCTCCCCAAATGCATTACCTCACACTTCTCCGGATTGAATTCCATTTGCCACTGTTCTGCCCACCTGACCAATTTATTGATATCTTCCTGCAGTCTACAGCTTCCTTCTTCAGTATCAACCACACAGCCGATTTTAGTATCATCTGCAAACTTCTTAATCATACCCCCTATATTCAAGTGGGATGACCAAAAGCTTCGTCAGAGGTGGGCTTTAAAGTAGCATCTTAAAAGGAAGAGAGGGAGGTGCAGGGTCAGAGAGGTTATGGGAGCATATTCCAGAGCGTGGGGTCTAAGCAGCTGAAGGTACAATGCCAATAGTGGGGGAAGGTAGGAAGAGATTCACAAGAGGCCAGAGTTCTGCGGGAGGTTGTAGGGCTGGAGGAAATTACAGAAAAGGGAGGGGTAAGACCATGAAGGCATTTAAACATGATGAAGAAAATTTTGAATGGTGACTTTGGGGGAATCAGGAAACAATGTAGGTCAGCAAGAACAGGAGTGATGGGTAAGCAGGACAGGATTCAAGCAGCAGAATTTTAGATGAGCTTAAGTCTACAGAGCATTAAGGATGGGCATCTTCCAGGACAGCATTGGAATAGAATTGGAGCCTGGAGGTGACAAATGCATGAATGAGATCTCAGCAGCAGATGAGCTGTGGCAGAGGTGGAGATAGGTGACATAGGCAGTCTTTATGATGAAGATATGGGGTCCAAAGCTCAGCTATTGGTTGCAAACAATCAGCTTCAATTCGAGACAGCGGCCAGTAAGGGATGGAATCGGTGGCATGGGTATGGAGTTTGTGGCGTGGTAAAAAGATGTTGGCTTTGGTCTTGCCAATGTTTGACTGGAGGAAATCATAGCTTGTCCAAGACTGGGTGTCAGAAAAGCAGTCCGATACTACAGAGGTACTGGAGGGATCAAGAGAGGTGGTGGGTCAGCCTACATATGGAACCTGATCCTATGTCTTCAGATGATGTTGCCAAGGGGCAGCATGTAGATGAAAAGCAGGAGACAACAATAGATCCTTGGGGGGCTCCAGAGGTAATGGTAGAGGGGCAGAAAGAGAAGCCATTACTGGAGATACTTTGGCTACAATTTGATAGGTAAGAGTGGAAGAAAGTGAGCATAGTCCTA
Organism: Squalus acanthias; assembly: GCA_030390025.1. NCBI lineage: Eukaryota > Metazoa > Chordata > Chondrichthyes > Squaliformes > Squalidae > Squalus > Squalus acanthias. The sequence continues at coordinate 48,673,938 of CM059428.1, read as the reverse complement.
CTGAGATGGACAATGGAGGAAAAGCATTGGAGGAGGACGGTTTGGTCAACTTTGACAAAGACTGCAGAGAGGTCGAAGAGGGATAATGTAACAATGGTCACAGTCAAAGAGGATATCATTGCAACTTTCAACAGGGCCTTTTCAGTGTTGTGGCGGGGCGGAAACCTGATTGGAGAGATTCAAACATGGTTGCAGGAAACATGGGCAAATCTAAACCAAATCAGCATCTATACATCAATCCCTATTACTGTTTATACATGCCTGGTTACTCAAAGAGTAGTCATTTTTTCCCTTCCAACGTAGTGAATAGATAAGATGCATTATACTGGAACACTGTGTAGAGTAAGCAGACAATTCCCTTCCATCTTTGAATATATAAAAGGATTTAGAGTAAGTCAGGTTTGTTTATTCACAATGATCACCTTTAAAACAGCCAAATTACATAAGATCTTGGGTACAGAGTTTGATCACTAAAAAACCCTGAAACCAATGAGCTGGTTCTGCCACTACAGTTTAACAACTAAGTAGTGTATTTTAATTTCAACAAGGCTGTTCTGTCCATTTTACACTCTTCTACTCATTCAACTTTAGAATGATAATTCTTTAAAGAACAACGATAGAGCAGACAAAACAATAAATGGGTATGAGAGTTCCCGAAAAACAAAGCATGTAATTAAAAAAAGAAAATCAACTGCAAAAGGCTGGAAGCCTTAAATAAAAATAAATACACAATAAGTGCATTGGCAGCTGAAAAAAAGAGACAGGTTAATGTTTTGGGTGTAGACTGGTTTTGATTAAAAGTTTACACCCAAGTCATTAGCCTGTCTTTCTCTTTTCAGGTGACCTGCTGGTTATTTCCAGCTCTTCTTTTCTCTCTCTTTTAAACCAAACGTAATTACTTTTCTTCGAACACTGAGAAAACTCCTAATGGGATAATTTAACATATGCAATAGAATTTATGGCAGGAATACAACCCCATTAAAGCGGGACAGCCTCAATTCTTTCCATCCAGACAAGCCCAAAGTGCTCTGAAATTTGCCCGGTTTCCGCTGGCATTCTTGACATTCCAACACTTAACTCTTAGTTTGCTAACCAGAGATTTTTGCTCTGTATTCAATAACATTTAGCCTCCTGAAAATGCAGCAACTTTTCTTGCAATCAAATGTATTGTGTATGTGCAATGAATACAAGGAGCAGGTCATATAATTAATGCATATTAATTTGAATATCTTAATTCCAAACAAAAATACAACTATTCAACCAACTGCACCACATCGGGCTTGGGAAAGTTCCAAGATACACAGTTCAGGGTGGACCCAATAAATTGTGCCAACAATACATATTTAAAAAGGGCATGTATAGTGCCCAACAACTCAGGTACTGTGCTATGCATCACATGCTTAAGGGCAAATTGCAATGTTAGGTATTTAACTTCTCATTTTGTATTTTGATTTTAACTCCATCTAAAAATATTAAAAAAGCAACACCAAATAAGAATCACACATATGAGGGCAGGGTTAACAAATAATGACTAATGCTTTAAAATATATGTAGTTAAGCACCAAGTCTACCAAATATTTATATTATATGCAATCATATTTACTAAATAATACTCAATCTATTTCACTGCATAACTTGAGCAAAATATTCTACCCATATAAAAATTTCACTGTGCAACAGACTGGATATAACAAGAGATACCAGACCTGGAAACACCAAAACAACCATATGGCATACTGCCATGAATTTGAACAATTAACTGCAAACAAGATGGTATAAAGTCAAGGAGATAAAGCTTGAGGAAAGATGTTCTCTTACCTCATGAGAATCTTGTACAGCATTATATGTTACACTGCAGTACAAAAAGGAGAACTGATGTGAAGTATGTTATTGTTGTACAGAGCAAAGGCATTCCCTATGAACAATTCCAAAGCATGAATGAAGCAACTCCATTAAAACATGCCCATACGAGCTTCCTGATTTATTCACAGAGATTTACTGCAATTGAAGGTTACTGCCCTGGTGTCCAACGAAAACACAGCAGCAGCTACTCTACTATTCAGTTCTACAACAGGCAGGCTATCAACAACAAAGTACAGATAATAGGAACAGCAGAGCAATGATTCGTCTTGGCAAATATGCTTTGGTTTCCAGCCAAAGAACCACATTTCCATCCTGCTAAACAAATCAATTTAGTTACTGCCTGCACATTGCATCCCTCTACCCGAGTTACAGAGCAGAAAAGGGTTTTGAAAGGGTTGCCCTTTGTGCACACAGCATTTTCTAAACAGGAAGTCAGCATTGTAGGAGTTCCCCATGTACAGTTTAGTACAGTCAACCCATGCAAGACCGGAATTCAGTGATGCTTGAGTCTAAAGATCTCAACCATTTGTCATACACGGAGACGCTACTGATTCTGCTCAAATCCCTCTGGTATAAGGTTTACTTTATTACCAACTCAATAAAATTGTTGGAATTGATGCAGAAGTAGTTAAATCAGTTTTTGTCGAACAAGCAGCAAAGAGTGCACTATAGGAAAGGAATTCAAGAGAGTGATTAAACATAAACAATGGTGTTGAACATTAGGGGCAAGCTATGTTAATACTGGAAGCAGAGCTATTACCCATTATTTATGCCTCAACGGATCCGCTTTCTTACTTGGTTCTTGAAATGGACACTTTTTGGCAGAATGAAAGTTAACACACTTCCCCCAACCCCTCCCACAGCAAACGAAGATCTATAAACTACATTGGCCCAGAATTTGCTGGAGCAAAGCTGGAGACTTTTTCTGCACCCTTCTGGTCAAAATTTTGTGCCGTGTAAGTTGCTGATAATGGTGCAGCGAGGGCAACGGGGCATCTCCTTAACCAATGGGATTTAAGGATTGAGAAATAAACAGGAAGGACAGAGAAGGAGGGTGAATTCAACGTCAAATTGGATACAGAAAGAGAAATAAAGAGGGAAAGAAAATTTGGATTCAGCAAGAGAGAGAAAAAAGTGACTGAAAAGAAAAGTAAGAAAAAAAATAGAATTTTACATTTTTAAAATCTCCAACAACAATTCACTACTTGAAGGAATGAGACTCCACAATTTTAATTGTTCACTTTTTGGGCAAGAGAGGTTAATTGGCAGTCGTTAACAATTATCACGTTGTTAAAAGGGTACTTACGCTATTAATTACTAGACTTAACTTTCTGTGCTGAGTTTAATGGGCAATTAATGTGCAAATGCAGCAACTTCATGAAAACCACGCGGAGGTTAAGGGCGAGATGCTGTTTTCGTGAAGCTAATGACAGAGTTGTGGCAATTCGCAATTCACGGGGTATCTCTTCCTCCCCGCAAATTGCAGGCTGATTTTGCACATTAATAATGTTCAGATGCTGTTATTTTTTTCAGCAAATTCTGGCCCATTGATTCATCATTTTTATAGAGTCATAGTCATAGAGTCATAACGGCACAGAAGGCGGCCATTCGGCCCATCGAGTCCATGCCGGCTCTCTGTAGAGCAATCCAGTAAATCCCATTCCCCCGCTCTATCCCCGTAGCCCTGCAAGTTTATTTCCCTCAAGTGCCTATCCAGTCTCCCCTTGAAAACATTCAGTGTGTCCGCTTCCACCACTTCCGTCGGCAGCAAGTTCCAGGTCCTCACTACTCGCTGCGTAAAAAAGTTTTTCCTCACATCCCCCTGTATCTCTTGCCCAAAACCTTAAGGGGGAAAAACTGGGTCGCACCCCCTTTGGGGCACTAACTTCGCCGGGGCTCTACTTTTAGCGCCCCAAAAAAGTTAGTGCCCCTGCGCCCAAAATTCACCGGTAGCACCCCAAGAGGGAGGCGGGGTGCTACTGGAAGTGCCCCGCCTCTCTCTTGGGGCACTGTGAGTGAATATCGCGGCGCTATGTGCCGCGGTACTGCAGGCCTTCCTCCCCTTATTAAAGGGGAGGGGCCTAGCGCAGCGCGACCCAGGGCCCAGCTGGGCCACCAGGGATTGGAGTGCCGGCAAAAGAGCCCGGCACTCAAGAGAAGTGCTGGGCTCACGAGTGCAGCCGGCACTCCGCGGTGGTGGGGGGCTGCTCAGAAGGCCGGGGACAGCAAAGTGGGCAGGTGCTGGCAGGCGGCCAGCAACAAAAATGGCCGCCCGGCACCTTCCCTTTACTTTGCGCCGGCCCGGCCGCAGGTAGGACCCCCTGACGCCGTCGGACATAGTGTCCGGCGTAAGTCAGGGAGCGCTACCGAAGATCGCAAGCGGGACGCTGAATTTCGCAGGAGGCGTTAGCGGTGCCGCGCCCAGGCGCTAGTTGCATTGCGACCCATTAGCGTCCTCTTAGGGTGCTAACAGGAGGTGCAAATCACTGAATTTTCCCTCCTAAATCTGTGTCCCCTACTCCTTGTACCATCAACTAGTGGGAACAGCCTTTCCCCGTCTAGCCTATCCAAACCCGTCATAATCTTGTACACCTCTATCAAATCACCCCGCAACCTCCTTTGCTCTAATGAAAACAAATCCAGCTTCTCCAACCTGTCCTTGTAGCTAAGATACCCCATCCCCGGAACCATTTTGCTGCAAGACTTGTCAATTTTCTTCTTTTCACTACTTACTCAGGTAAAATTATCCTTTGTCTGTGTGAAAGTCAAACACAAATATAATCCCACTAGATTACAGATTTCAAATTCAAGGAAGTTACATTTAAGGCACCTTTTTTTGGAATCTTAAATTTTTATGTAACACTTTTCCAAGGAAATCTCCAAGTTTCTAGTATAAAGGAGATCATCCTCCCAGTTTCCCAAAAGGTGCTACACAGCGCTTACACAGGTTTACATTTTTTTAAAAAGAAAAACAAATTACAAAGCAGCTTCAATGTTACATCATTGTGAATTTCAACGACTTTCAGGTTCATTATTGATTACAATTGAATGTTTTCATTGATTTGGTGTTCACAGTGATGCGGGGGCAGTTTATACTGAGCGCTCAGTACATTCTGGTATGTAAGGAAAACGTGCTGAAAAACAGAAAATGGTTCAGTGTTAAAAATTATTATTTGCTAACCAAGCAGCTTTCAACAACTAGACAGATCTTCAGGTGACACTTTGGCCAGAATTTTAATCTGGAGGTGGGTCGGGAGCGGAGGGGCTAGAAAACGGTCGGCAAACCCGGGAAAACGGGTTTCTGTCAGGCCCTGCTGAATTTAACGGCACGAGCCTGATTTGCATTTCAAAGCTCAAACAGCCAGATGGAGAGGTTGGCTGGCTGTGGGTGGGTAGATCTGCAGCACTAGGCTGCTGAGAGGAGGGAGGGAGGGATCGGGTGGGGGCCGTGGGGTAGACGGGGACCGGGGCGCAGGGGAAGAGAAGCATTGGGGCCGGAGCATCGGGTGGGGGGAGGGGGAAGGATTGGGGCGGGGAAGGATTGGGGCCGAAGGTGCATCAGGGCTAGTGGAGGGAATCCAGGGAGGCGATCAGAGGCCTTGTGGGGTGGGGGAAATCGGAGGCCTCGTCGTGGGGGGCAGAAATCGGAGGCCTCATAGGGGGGGAAAATGGGAGACCTCATCGTGGGGGGTAAAATCGAAGGCCTCATGGGGGGGGTGAAATCGGAGGCCTCGTGGAGGGGAAGGAAATCGGAGGCCTCGCGGGTTTCACGAGGCCTGAGAAACCCGACCAGCCAGAGTTGAATCTGTAATGGTGGTTAAATCTGAGGCACGCCAGCCTCATTATAATATTTAAATAGACAAAAAGCTTCCTGGGAGCGGATTGGCTGCCCACCCCCCGTCCTGCTTCCGTTAAAACCGGAAGTGGGGAAGTTGGAGATCAGGTTGGGGTCGGGATTCCGTTTTTTAACACTTTAATCCCCCACCCGACCCAAACCCACCTGTTTTTGGGGGTTAAAATTCCCCCCTTCATTTCAGCAGAGCTAAAACATCACTTCTTAAGTGGGTCCCTATCTAGGATTTCGAAAGGTCAGACACACTGGCCTGTACCAAATCCCATGCAACAATTGGTTATGGCACGTTTCAGGTGTATAACCAGTGGTCTGCCAGTGTGTGTCTGAACTGGGAGGCTCGAGGCCAGCCCAGCCAGCCTCCACAGGCAGCTCGCCCATTTTAAGTAGATGAATTACAGGCCACTTGCCTCGCTGTTAGCGGCCGTAAGGGAAGTCCAAGGATGGGTGGTGGAACAGCAATGTGGGGGCGGGGGGGACACGGGAGCATGTTTGCAAGTACTCTGGAGTCGAGTGGAGCACTCCTGCTGCTTCTGGCTCCCCAGCAATGCTCTTTTTTTTAAAAAAGGCCTGCTCCACTCATTGGAATCTCACTGGGAGACGACAATCATAGCAGGTTGTGATCATCAACATCCACACATGCACTCTCTTACTACAGACTGGAGTTTGAATCTGAACCTTCCTGCTCTGTACATCTCAATACATCATGTGATATATTTACCCACTGAGCTCTTCTTCCATTATTTCTGATTACAGTTCTTTCCTTTTTTTGGACTAATTGCCTAAAGTGCCCCTATCGTATTTCTACTTCATTACCTCTCTTCCAGTCCTTTCATAAAACTATAAGTATGGTGGAAACTGACCCAAGGAAATCCGGAGGGAACCCCTGAAGTCAAGGTCCATATAAAGGGCAGATATGTGCTCAATTCCTTTTCTGGCATAGAAATCTGTTCACAGATCTATCCATACATGGCCCGTTTAGCTCTGGGCTTCCCCAGATTTTTTTCCCTCCCTCTAGAGATCTATTTAAAAACTAAAAGGGGTGGTTTCTGGGACTGCCATGTAACCTGTCTATACTATTTTGAAAAGCCACTAAAAGATTGTCTGGCGTTACTGGCAGCAGTCTTCATGCTACAGATTCCAACAAGACAGCAAATCAAGAGCAAAATATATCAGTGGCAATTCAGTGCATCAGAAAGTTTAAGCTACAATGTCTGGAGCCACCAGTCTGACACTCAACCTTACTGTAATTATATCATCCCACAGAAGAAGCTACAATTCAGTTTTCTGTGCTGAATAGTTACAGTTATTAAATCAAATTAAATTTGCTGTATTTCGCACAGCGCTCTCAAATCATGCCATATGGGTACGGGTGGAAATGTACAGGAAACAGCAGATTTACAGGAAAGCTTAGGAATGATTAGACATTTTGATCCAAGGATCTGTGTGGATGTATGGGTGTGTGTGTGTGTGTGCGTGTGTGTGTGTGGATGTCAGTATTTGTGTGGATGTATGGGTGTGTGTATGTATGTATGGGTGTATGTGTAAGTATCTATGTGGATGTATGTGTGTGTATGTGTGAGAGTATCTGTGTGTGTGTGTGGGGGGGGGGATGTGTGTATCTGTGCGGATGTGTGTATCTGTGTGTGTGTGTATCTGTGTGTGTATGTATCTGTGTGTGTGGATGTGTGTATCTGTGTGTGTGTGTGGGGATGTGAGTATCTGTGTGGATGTGTGTGTGGATGTATGGGTGTGTGTGTGGATGTATGTATCTGTGTGTGTGTGTGTGTGTGGGGATGTGAGTATCTGTGTGGATGTGTGTGTGGATGTATGGGTGTGTGTGTGTGTGGATGTATGTATCTGTGTGTGTGTGTGTGTGTGTGGATGTGAGTATCTGTGTGGATGTGTGTGTGGATGTATGGGTGTGTGTGTGGATATGTGTATCTGTGTGGATGTATGGGTGTGTGTGTGTGGGGATATGAGTATCTGTGTGTATGTGTGTGTGGATGTGAGTATCTGTGTGGATATGTGTGTGTATATGTGTGTGTAGAAACTGCATTGCACAAAAAAGAAAGTTCTCTGTATTAACTTTAGTTTGTTTCCTCCCTCCCCTTTAATATATTTTATTTCAACACCATTTTATTTCTTATTGCCTTTTCACTTGGTTAATGTTTGCTTTTTCACCTTTGATTTCTCTTGATTCTTTTTAAAATCATCTGTTGGAAGGTTTGGGGGAGGTGAAGAGAAGATGGCGTGAAAGGGGAACTCCACTGAAAATGGCTGATTGTCTCTCAGAGAAAATCTCAGTAATCATTTGAAATGTACAAAACTCTGGTAAGGAAATAGCAGGGCAAAACCTCAAAGATCATCATGGTTTCCTGTCTTTAAGGAGGTTTCTGAAATACAGGAATTCCCAAAAGTCTTGGATTGTTGAAGTGGGGATTGTCCAAAATCCTGGGATAGCTCATTTTGAAGCCTCCAGTCACAATGCTGCCGCCTGGGCAAGGAGTGTTTGCTGCTGACACTGTAAGTTCTGCAGGACAGACTTTGGCTGTGTACTGGAAGGAAATTGAGTAATTTTCAATTTAAGTTTACAAATGAATGGCTGCACATGAAACTGATAACAAATGACTTTGTTGCATCACTGATTACATTGTGACATACCAATATGATGAAGTGTTTGGAAGATTGATTAAGCAAAACCAAACATTTAATATGTTTAAATTTCAACATTTGATAAGACATTTGAAATTCACAACATATCTACATTTTGTAAGCACAAGTGAGGGGTTTTCCATAATCTATGGTTACTGCATAAAGGCATTATTTCCTGTTTGTATATTATGTGAACAAACATGAATCCTCTTCCTGCTGTCTGCTCAAAACTATAATACTTTCTTTTTATGAATGATTTTTGAATAGTACAGAGTTGCATCTGAGGATCACTACATGTGACACTGGTCATAAATTTAAAAGAGTTTAGAATTCACAATATATGAAAGCCAAAGACTTATTTCCCTTCCCTGCTATACACAGTGCTACTGATTCTAAACATGCACTATATTTGATTGAATAAAAATGGTGGGGGAGCTTTGATAAATCTGAAACCAATCACTATTTTACATTTTGTTTCCAGTGGTTTGATAATGAAGAGTGAATGACTCGGATTTCATAACCTGAACATTATCCTCCAATGTTGTTAAAAAGCCACGAAAAGCACATTACGTTTCGTTAGTGATAAATCAATGCACTTGCTTTATTTACACCAATGCAGTGATGTTCATAGTTGCCAACACTTGAAAATGCTTTAAACGGGTCATAAAAGGTACAGCAAGCATCAATTAACTTTTTTTTTTCCACTGAACTGTCAAATACCAAAACAGTTCAGGATACCTTTCTTAATAATATGTTAGGTGAAGCCCACTAGCTTAAGTGGATAAATGCATTGTCTGGTGTGATACTGAGCCATACAGATCAGGAGGGTCTCACGTTTCATTTCTGGTTTATACTGCATTAGCCAAACTCAGCCATGGTGAAACAACTGACCCAAAGGTTCCCAGCCTAGGGGGAAGCATAGGAGTTGACCAAGGTTTCCACCTCTGATCCAGTGACACCAGTTGGTATGTGTGTATGTGGGTGTCAGGTGAGGACTAAATTGGGATCACTTGTGATGTTGCACACATCAGTTAACTGTCCAACCTAACTATGCTGGAAACTATGGATCTGTACCTCACCAGTGTCACCTCCTTTGACAGAGGAGGGGATAAAAAAACAGGACATTTTGTGATATGCTGGAGGGAGAAAAAGAGGGAGGAAGGAGAAATTACAGCAAGTTGACGGACAGACGGAAGGGTGGGTCCAAGGCCTGTAAACGCACAGCATCAACAATGTCTGCCTATTTCTTTATCTTCTGGATTCATTATAAAAAATATACATTATCATTAATCAGCTGTATGCTGAAATAAAATGGGACAGACTTGACATTTACACTGAACCATGAAAGTTACAGCACATAAACTGGCTTTTCAACTGGAGTCATCTACTCTAATCCCATTTCCTAGCCCTTTCAATAGCAACTGCCAGCTTGCATTATTTCTGCTCAGAACACAAACTTTTGAATGATCTACGGCTTCAATATTAAGTATGACAATATATAGAGTACAGTTAACAGATCATTTAAAAAAAGGCTACCATTGGGGTTAACGTAACTGAATTATTTAGGATCTATATCTATGCCTTGCATATTGTTGCACCTCTTACAAGTGTCACGTGTAGTTCCTATAACAATTTCCCCACCACACTGTTTTGATATTCTTCTCATTATTATAAAACAGTGTATTCTCCAACATATCATGAGCAGTGCTATTGGAGATCTGCTATATAACTAACCCTGAAGGCTGTGTCCATATCTCATGGATTTAATTTGTCATTCAACCGCAACCACACCCAATGGCAATGAAGGAACTAAAATGTTTGAGGGAGAATGACAATAATGAAGCAGCCCATGCCATCCTCCGGCAGGACTTGGGCAACACCTAGACTTGGGTTGATAAATGGCAGATAACATTTGTGCCACCTAAGTGTCAGGTAATGACCCTCTCGAATCAGAGAAAAGTCAGCCATGTCTCCTTTACGCTACCACCATCAACATTTTAGGGGTAACCAGTGATCAAAAGCTTAACTGAATCAGCCAACAGTGGTTACAAGAACTAGGCTGTACAGTTTAATTTTTCTCATTATTCAATACAATAAACTGCAAATTACTGTATTCATTTATTACAAAAAAAGGTACCATAATAGCAAATTCAGGAATTCAAACTTTATGGACACCCTAAGCCAAATTGAGCGTGAATCCCCAACCTACATTACTACACTGCTGGGATGCTTAATAATAGAAAATTTGCCTCTCCTCTCTCCGAACTATTTTTTCGCTCTGACTCAAGCTCACTCATCTCCACAGCTTTCTTGAGTTTCTTTTTTGCTTCTGTGCCACCTGTATTTATTTGTTCGCATTACTCCTCCTCGGCGACACCTTTGCTTCTCTTTTGTGCAGTATTCTTTTCCTTCCCACCTTCACTGCCAGACGTCCAAAGTGATTGCAGCCATTATGTAAGCTTGGGAAAAAATCTAATAGTGTATTAAGAGTGGTACCCTGACATTTACCAAAAAGACTACAAAAAGAGAAAGAGAGGCAAGAGGGAGAGAAAAAGAGAGGAGAGGGAGAGAAAAAGAGAGGCGAGAGGGAGAGAAAGAGGCGAGAGGGAGAGAAAAAGAGGGGCGAGAGGGAGAGAAAAAGAGGCGAGAGGGAGAGAAAAAGAGGCGAGAGGGAGAGAGAGAAAGAGGCGAGAGGGAGAGAAAAAGAGGGGCGAGAGGGAGAGAAAAAGAGGCGAGAGGGAGAGAAAAAGAGGCGAGAGGGAGAGAGAGAAAGAGGCGAGAGGGAGAGAAAAAGAGAGGCGAGAGGGAGAGAAAAAGAGGCGAGAGGGAGAGAAAAAGAGGCGAGAGGGAGAGAAAAAGAGAGGCGAGAGGGAGAGAAAAAGAGGCGAGAGGGAGAGAAAAAGAGGCGAGAGGGAGAGAAAAAGAGGCGAGAGGGAGAGAGAGAAAGAGAGAAGAGAAATATAGAGAGAAGAGAAAAAGAGAGAGAGACAGAATGCGCATGAGAGAGATCCCAAAGTGGAATGAAAAAAAATCTATGCAGGTCTTTTTAGACTTTGTTGACTTAATTTTTTTTTAAAGCACTAGGAGAGAGAGGGAGAAAGGTCCTTTGTGACTTTGCTGAATTAATTAATATAAAAAGGTTGGCACATCTGAAGAGACTTTTTATTTTTAAAAAACGCATCCTACATTTGCTGAATATCAATGCAACAGCCACAAACAAAAAAAATCAATTCCCTCACCGAAGATGATTTCTATTCGATTGCAAACTTCAAACAAAAAGACTTGCATTTATATAGCACCTTTCACGACCTTAGGATGTCCCAAAGCGCTTTACAGCCAATTAATTACTTTGAAAGTGTAGTCACTGTTGTAATGTAGGAAATGCAACAGCACTGATAGTGCAGCACCCCCTCAGTATGGCACTGGGAGTGTCAGCCTAGATTTTGTGCTGAAGTCTCTAGAGTGGGGCTTGAACCCACAACCTTCTGCCTCAGAGGGGAGAGTGCAACCCACTGAGCCACAGCTGACAACACATCACAGCTGTTCCAAAGAGTTAATGCTTCACAAATATGCCATAAACTTTGGAATTGAAGGGCTTTACTAGTAACATACTCATCTACATGCAGGGGGATACCCTGCTTATTTCATAGGGGACACCACAATGGAATGAACTTTGCAATCTGCCTGTTCAGCTGCATGTAAAAGATACCATGACACTATTTGAGGAAGAAGAAAAAAGGAATTCTCCTAGTGTCCTGGGAAACATCCCTCAACTAGTACCATCAAAACAGATGAACTGCTCCTTTATCTCATTATTCTGTGTAAATTGGCTGCTGTGTTTTCCTACATAACAACAGTGATTACACTTCATAAGGTAATTCATGGGATGTGAAGCATTTTGGGACATCCTGAGAATGTGAAATAAATACAAGTTTTCTCTCTCACTTGGCAATTCAAAATCAGGGGAATATTTTGGGTAAAGGTTGTCTGCAAAGCAGTGCCATACACATTTTAGGTTTATCAAAATACAATTGTATTTGCTGCAAAAATTCTATATTACATGTGTTAAATTTCCACCCAACTACCTTAACAATGTCAAAAGGATCTGTTACCTCTTCCCTATCCCTCAGTGCCTGAAGTTTTCACTGATAACCATTTTGCCATTTCTCTACTGATTAACATTATGGAACTTGAGGTGCGATTTTACAGATCTGCACTGCCAGTGGAGAGCCTCATCAACAACAACAACTTGCATTTATATAATGGCTTTTGCATAGTGAAACGTCCCAACCCACTTCACAGGAGCGTAATAAGTCAAAAAATTACACCAAACCAAAGGAGACGTTAGGACAGGTGAAGAGGTAGTTTTTAAGAAGCGTCTTAAAGGTGGAGAAAGAGGTAGTAGAGATATTTAGGGAGGGAATTCCAGACCTTGGGGCCTAGATGGTTGATGGCATCACTGTCAATGGTGGGGCAAAGGAAGTGGGAAATGCAGAAGAGGCCAGAGTTGGAGGAATGCAGAGTTCTTGGAGAGTTGTAGGGATGAAGTAGGTTACAGAGAAAAGGAGGTTGCAAGGCCATGGAAAGATTTGAACAGGAGGATGAGAATTTTAAAAATTGAGGCGTTGCTGGACCGGGAGCCAGTGTAGGATAGTGAGCACAGGGGTGACGGGTGAATGGTGCGAGTTAAGATACGTGCAGTAGTAGAGTTTTCGATGAGCTTACATTTATGGAGGGCAGAAGATGGGAGGCGGGCCAGAGATATGGAATAGTCGAGTCTGAAGGCAAGATAAGCAATGGATGACGAGACAGGCGATATTACGGAGGTGCAAGTAGGCAGTCTTTGTGATGGAGAGGATATAGGATTGGAAGCTCAGCTCAAGGTCAAAGAGGACGCCGAGGTTGTGAACAGTCTGATTCAGCCTGAGTCACTGGCCAGCCAGGGGATGTAATTGGGGGCTAGGGAACAGACTTTGTGCTGGGGTCCGAAGACAATGGCTTCAGTCTTCCCAATATTTAATTCAAAGCCAGTTCGGCTCATCCAATGCTGGATGTCGGACCAGCTGTCTGACAACAGAGGCAGTGGAGGGGGGAAGAGAGGTGGTGGTGAGGTAGCGTTCGGTGTTGTCAGCGTACTTGTGGAAACTGACGTCGTGCTTTCAGATGATGTCGCCGAGGGACAGCATGTAGATGAGAAAAAGGAAGGGGCCAAGGATAGATCCTTGGGGGACTCCAGATATAACAGTGCTAGAGCGGGAAGAGAAGCCATTGCAGGTGATTCTATGGCTACGACTGGATAGATAAGAATGGAACCAGGCGAGTGCAGTCCGACCCAGCTGGATGATGGAGGATAGGCGTTGGAGGAGAATGGTGTGGTCAACCGTGTCAAGGCTGCAAACAAGATTGAGAATGACGAGGAGGGATAGTTTACCACGGTCACAGTCACATAGGATGTCATTTATGACTTTGATAAGAGCCATTTCAGTACTGTGGCAGGGGCGGAAATCTGATTAGAGGGATTCAAACATGGACTTTCGGGAAAGATGGGCAAGGATTTGGGAGGCAACAGCATTTTCAAGGACTTTGGAGAGGAAAGGGAGGTTGGAGATGGGGCAGTAGTTTGCAAGGAAAGAGGGGTCAAGGGTGTTTTTTTTTTTTTGAGGAGATGGGTGATGACGGCAGATTTGAAGGGGAGGGAACCGTTGACAATATCAGCTAACATGGGGTCCAGGAAGGGAAGTTAGGTGGTCAGCAGTTTGGTGGGAGGAAGGTCAAGAGAGCATTAGATGGTTCTCATGGACAAGATGAGCTCGGAGAGGGCATGAGGGGAGATAGGAGAGAGAGAGAAACTAGAGAAAGATGAGAGTTCAGAACTAGGGCAGGAGGGAACCTTAGAGGAAGTTTGGTCCTGTGAACTAGGGGAAGGGAGGGAACCTTAGAGGAAGTTTGGTCCTGTGAACTAGGGGAAGGGAGGGAACCTTAGAGGAAGTTTGGTCCTGTGAACTAGGGGAAGGGAGGGAAGCGTCTACAGCTCAACAGATGATCTCAGTCTTAGTGACGAAGAAGTCCATGAGCTCTTCGCACTTGTTGTTGGAGGCGAGGGTGGAGGTGGCAGGGGAGACAGTTTGTTCTGCAAAATAAAAACCAGGTCATCTTTGCATTCCAGGGTGATCCTAAACTCGACACAGAAAGTTAAGTCTAGTAATTAATAGTGTAAGTATCCTTTTAACAACGTGCTAATGATGACTGCTAATCCATCTCTCTTGCCCAGAGGCAATTAAAAGAATGGACTCTCATTCCTTCAGGTTGTGAATTGTTGTTGGAGATTTTAAAACGTCAAATTTAAAATTTTTACATTTCCTTACTTACTTTTCCTTTACGTCTTTTTTTCTCTCTCTCTCTCTTTGTCCAGTCTTTCTTTCCCTCTCTTTATTTCTCTTTCTATACCTGATTTGACACTAAATTCACCCACTCTAATTCGTCCTCCTTCTCAGTCCTTTTTTTGTTTATTTATCAATCCTTTAATCTCATTGGTTAAGGGAATAACTATTGGTCCCACCTTTCACCAAGGTCCCAGATGCCCCACTGCCCTCACTGCACCATTATCAGCTTGCTCTTCCAATAACTTCGGGCTCAAAAAAAAATCTAAAACCCAAAAGGTGCACAAACAAGTCGAACAAACTGGGCACACTGGGCAAGATGCTGTGCTCCAGCAAAATCTGGGCCTACTTCTTTCAAGTTTACTGGCTTGCAGCATTGCTCAGGTTAATTGCACATTATTTGCCCTAATACAAGCATCGAAATAGGCCTTTGCTACATTTCTCATCCCCCTGCCCCATAAAATCTGCTATTGCACGTTTTTAATATTTTTAACATGCCCCAGCCGAGATACAAGAATGCGTGCAACGATAATGTAAATTCAATAGGCCATCACAATACTTCACTTTTCTTATTGTCCAACTGTTGGGGTCACAAACTACAGGTATAGCTAGTTTTCTGGAACTAGAGGCATATTATTAGGTCTTTCATCACAGGCGTGGCCAGAAAGTTCTTTGCATCCTTTTCTTTTATTTGCTATTCATTCCTGGGATGTGGGCGTCGCTGACAAGGCCACAATTTATTGCCCATCCCTAATTGCCCTCAAGAAGGTGGTGGTGAGTCACCTTCTTGAACCGCTGCAGTCCTTATGGTGAAGGTGCTCCCACAGTGCTGTTAGGGAGGGAGTTCCAGGATTTTGACCCAGCAACGATGAAGGAACGGCGATATATTTCCAAGTCAGGATGTCGTGTAACTTGGAGGGGTAATTGCAGGTAATGGTGTTCCCATGCACCTGCAGCCCTTGTCCTTCTAGGTGGTAGAGGTCGCGGGTTTGGGAGGTGCTGCCGAAGAAGCCTTGGTGAGTTGCTGCAGTGCATCTTGTAGATGGTACACATTGCAGCCACGGTGCGCCAGTGGTGGAGGGAGTGAATGTTTAAGGTGGTGGATGGGGTGCTAATCAAATGGGCTGCTTTGTCCTGGATGGTGTCGAGCTTCTTGAGTGTTGTTGGAGCTGCACTCATCCAGGCAAGTGGAGAGTATTCCATCACATTCCTGACTTGTGCCTTGTGGATGGTGGCAAGGCTTTGGGGAGTCAGGAGGTGAGACCCTCGCCGCAGAATACCCAGCCTCTTGCAGCCACAATATTTATGTGGCTGCTCCAGTTAAGTTTCTGATCAATGGTGGCCACCCCCAGGATGTTGATAGTGGGGAATGCGGCGATGGTAATGTTGTTGAATGTCAACGGGTGGTGGTGGTTAGACTCTCGCTTGTTGGAGATAGTCATTGCCTGGCACTTGTGTGGCGTGAATGTTACTTGCTAATTATCAGCCCAAGCATGAATGTCATCCAGGTCTTGCTGCATGCGGGCATGGACTGCTTCATTATCTGAGGAGATGAGAATGGAACTGAACACTGTGCAATCATCAGTGAACATCCCCACTTCTGGAATTCAGCTCTTTTGTCCATGTTTGGACCAAGGCTGGTAATGAGGTCTGGAGCCGAGTGGTCCTGGCGGAACCCAAACTGGGCATCAGTGAACAGGTTATTGGTGAGTAAGTGCCGTTTGATAGCACTGTTGACGACACCATCCATCACTTTGCTGATGATTGAGAGTAGACTGATGGGGCGATAATTGGACGGATTGGATTTGTCCTGCTTTTTGTGAATAGAATATACCTGGACAGTTTTCCACATTGTCAGGTAGATGCCAGTGTTGTAGCTGTACTGGAACAGCTTGGCTAGAGGCGCGGCTAGTTCTGGAGCACAAGTCTTCAGCATGACAGCTGGAATGTTGTCGGGGCCCATAGCCTTTGCTGTATCCAGTGCGCTCAGCCGTTTCTTGATATCACGTGGAGTGAATCGAATTGGCTGAAAATTGGCTTCTGTGATGATATGGATCATCCACTCGGCACTTCTGGCTGAAGATGGCTACAAACGCTTCAGCCTTGTCTTTTGCATTCGCGTGCTGGGCTCCGCCATCATTGAGGATGGGGATATTCATGGAGCCTCCTCCTCCCGTTAGTTGTCCACCACCATTCACGACTGGATGTGGCAGGACTGCAGAGCTTGTATCTGATCCGTTGGTTGTAGGATCGCTCAGCTCTGCTGCTTCTGCTGTTTCGCATTCATGTAGCATTAATGTCACTGGGCTAGTAATCCAGAGGCCTGGACTAATGATCCAGAGACATGAGTTCAAATCCCACCACGGCAGCAGCTGGGGAATTTAAATTCAGTTAATTAAATAAATCTGGAATAAAAAGCTAGTATCAGCAATGGTAACCATGAAACTATCAGATTGTCGTAAAAAAAATCTGGTTCACTAATGTCCTTTAGCGAAGGAAATCTGCCGTCCTTACCTGGTCTGGCCTATATGTGACTTCAGACCCACAGCAATGTGGTTGACTCTTAACTGCCCTCTGAAATGGCCTAGCAAGCCACTCCGTTGTAACAAACTGCTACGAAACACAATACTAAGAATGAAACCGGACGGACCACCCGGCATCGACCTCGGCACCGGCTACGGACACGGCAACGGCACACCCAGCCCAGTCGACCCTGCAAAGTCCTCCTCACCAACATCTGGGGACTTGTGCCAAAATTGGGAGAGCTGTCCCACCGACTAGTCAAGCAACAACCTGACACAGTCATACTCACAGAATCATACCTTTCAGCCAATGTCCCAAACTCCTCTATCACCATCCCTGGGTATGTCCTGTCCCACCGGCAGGATAGACCCACCAGGGGTGGCGGCACAGTGGTATACAGTCGGGACGGAGTGGCCCTGGGAGTACTCGACATTGACTCCGGACCCAACGAAGTCTCATGGCTTCAGGTCAAGCATGGGCAAGGAAACCTCCTGCTGATTACCACCTACCGCCCTCCCTCAGCTGATGAATCAGTACTCCTCCATGTTGAACACCACTTGGAAGAAGCACTGAGAGTAGCAAGGGCACAGAACGTACTCTGGGTGGGGGACTTCAATGTCCATCACCAAGAGTGGCTCGGGTTCTTGGACATAGCTGCCAGTCTGGGCCTGCGCCAGGTGGTGAGAGAACCAACACGAGGGAAAAACCTTCTTGACCTCATCCTCACCAATCTACCTGTCGCAGATGCATCTGTCCATTACTGGTAGCAGTGACCACCGCACAGTCATTGTGGAGACGAAGTCCTGTCTTCACACTGAGAACACCCTCCATTGTGTTGTGTGGCACTACCACTGTGCTAAATGGGATAGATTCAGAACAGATCTAACAGCTCAAAACTGGGCATCCATGAGGCACTGTGGGCCATCAGCAGCAGCAGCAGAATTGTATTCCACCACAATCTGTGACCTCATGGCCCGGCATATCCCTCACTCTACCATTACCATCAAGCCAGGGGACCAACCCTGGTTGAATAAGGAGTGTAGAAGAGCATGCCAGGAGCAGCGTACCTAAAGATGAGGTGCCAACCTGGGGAAGCTGCAACACAGGACTACATGCATGCTAAAAAGCAGAAGCAGCATGCTATAGACAGGGCTATGCGATCCCACAATCAGCAGATCAGATCAAAGCTCTGCAGTCCTGCCACATCTAGTCGTGAATGGTAGTGGACCATTAAACAACTAACGGGAGGAGGCGCCATGAAGTTAAAGTATTAAAAATGTGAATCCAGACCGAAACCCACCCACTTCCGGGTTTAATAGAGGCGAGATGGGGGGTAGGCACCAACCCGCTCCCAGGAGGCAGGTTGTCAAGCTAAATATTATAATGAGGCTGGAAGCCTCTGATTTAACCTGCTGTGCAAGTTTAACTGTGGCCGGGGATCCCAGGCCTCAGGATTCCCAGCAGCTGCAGCGAGCCGAGGACAGCCTTGGGGAGCATACCTTGTGTCAGCTGTGGCTCAGTTGGTAGCACTCTTGCCTGAGTCAGAAGTTTATGGGTTCAAGTCGCAATCAAGAGACTTGCTCACAATAATCTAGGCTGACACTGCAGTGCAGTATTGAGGGAGTGCTGGAGGTGTCGTGTTTTGGATGAGACTTTAAACCGAGGTCCCATCTGCTCTCTCAAGTGGATGGAGAAGATCCCATGGCGCTATTTCAAAGAAGAGCAGGGGAGTTATCCCCAGTGTCTTGGTCAATATTTATCCCTCAATCAACATCACAATAACAGATTATCTGGTGGTAGAGAGTAGTCCATTGCTGTTTGTGGAAGCTTGCGGTGTGCAAATTGGCTGGCCCATTTCCTACATTACATCAGTGACTACACTTCAAAAGTACTTCATTGGCTGTACAGCGCTTTGGGACATCCTGAGGTCGTGAAAGGCGCTATATAAATGCAAGTCTTTTTTTTCTTTGTGGGTCGAGAGAAGCAGGAGTGCTTCCTCCTGGCCCCCAAACTCCAACACCATCAGCCCGCCCCACCATACAAACCCCACCTCTCCCGTGGTCTGGAATTGGACCCCTCCCCCCCGGGATCGGAAACCACACAACCCCCCACCCCACCCCCGGTCGGGGATTGGGGATCTGACCTACCTGTGGTTGCGGCCTCCTGTCCAGCGTTCCCAATCAGGCTGACTTCCGGGCGTGGAACCTGTCCGTGCCGTCACATGCACGGTGTCCGTGCGGGGAAACATTGACTTCCGGGTTTCCCATGCTGATTAGGGTCCCCTAACCCCACTCCGGGCGGATCAAAAATTTGAAATTCCGCCCTTTTAATCAATAGGAGGTGTAGACCTTATAATCAGAAGCAGATTTAGAGATGGGTGGTGGTAGAGATTAGTCCATGCCCATCAACCAGCAGAATAAAATAAAATAGTGGATGGAACACTAACTTCAGCAAATTAATCCAGTATATAAAGAAATGGCTGATAGCACCACAGAAGGAGCCTCACTGTTATAAACCTCACATACCAAAGTACAAAGAGGCTAGCTCATTCACTTTCCACTGTGGATGTAATTTAAATCGAACATCTTCTTTAAATACTCATTCAGGTAGGAAGGGAAAAAAAACACCAGAATGTACACTGCATGACAAACATACTGAGCATATGCTTCATCATTCTCTATTTGGAATTCTCCTCCAGCAGGATAGAGATGAGGGGCGAGCACTGCGTGGGAGAAAACCATTGCAAGCTGCCTCATACTCTCTCCTTAATACGTTTGGAAATGAACAATTAAGCCTGCAGGGAACTTGCTGCTTCAAATGATATGCTGAACTGCGTCAAGAGACTTAAGGGAATATAGAATGATAAACACCAAAGGGTTTCTTTCCTTTACTGATAGGACTTTAAAAATAAGCAAACATAACCCTGCCAGCACATAATATGAAGATTGTGTTTAATGTACAAACAGAAGCATTTCTGAACAGTGCGATAGGCAGCAACACTGACCTGCAAATCAACATCATCAGGACGCAGAAAGCTTCCATACATAATAGTCACATACTGTTGCACTGGGATGGGAGAAAGAAACACAAAACACTCCTCTTTAAAAACCACACATAAAAAAGGTCCATTACGCCCCTTATAGTAACATTACATTTTGTATAATGCATCAGATGGGATTTGTACCAAATCCAAAATGCCATTTACCCAGCAAAGCTTTTCAATAGTGGTTATGGAAAGTTCCTAAAGCACAAGATGTAAAACCTACATCTTCGAACAACCTCATGACTTGTGTGGACTACCACTGGAATCAACTCAGTATTTACTCGCTGAAAGACGGACAGGACATTCCATAGTGTCTGCACAGTTTACTAAAGGACAAAGATCGATGCAAAAATAGAATGTAGAGTTTGATGGAGACAGTGGAAATTAAAAATTGCCTAAAAATAACCTTTCAGGGTTCATGCAGTAAAGGAGTGTGCAATGGTTCCATACAGACACACTCGGGATAATGAGGGGGGAGATAAAACATATGTAGCAAGGGATCCCACTCCTCATATCTGTGCAACAATCTCTGCTAAAAAAATGTGCATGGCACCGAGTGAGGGCTGGCTCAGCGCCAGTTATGAATAGCCAGCCACACTCACCATCGAGGTCACACAAGAAAAATGCTCACCGGGACAACATACTGGAGGGTGACTCGCATCTGTGGAGCCATCTTCAGTAGAAGAGTAGGGGAGACAATACTTTTCAAATATGATGAAACTCAAGTTTCAAAAAGTTGGAGAAGTTGATATCTATTTTACTGGTTACAAGAGGGAGATTAGTGACACAGAAGCAAAGAATACAAACACTAAGGGTAAGAGACTTTAAGGGTAATTGTGATCACAGCAGGTTTACAGTTACATGGCAGGAATATGAATTAATTGGATTAGGCATTTTAATTCATTAAAAAAATTTAACATTTAGTAATTTGTCTTGTACATCACTAGATAATAAATAAACAGCCTGAATTTGATTACTGTGCTATTTCAGGATCTCAAGCCAGTGACATCCATTTTATTTAACCGTGCAGAGTGCCACCAAACAAATAATTGTGAAGTTACTTCAATCTATTGTGCACTAATACATCAATTTAAAAAAAATGTTCTTGGGACATGAGCCACGCTTGCAAGGTCACATTTACTGCCCATCCCTAATTGCGGAGGAGGTGGTGGTGGGCTGCCTTCATAGTGTTTTACAACTGAGTGGCTTGCTAGGCAACTTGAGAGGGCATTGAGAGTCTACCACGTAGTGTGGGACTGGAGTCACACGTAGGCCAGACCAGATAGGAGTGACAGCTTCCCTTCCTTAAACAGCATTAGTGAACCCGTTTGGTTTTTATGGCAGTTTCATTCTTGTTGCTTGTCCAGTACTATAACCACTACCATACCCTCAATTGCGAAGTTGGATTTATAATGGCAGGGGAACAAACATGCAAATGCAACTTTAGTGCCGGATGGCCACCTAAAATTAACTAAGATTTATCAACAGCACTTCAGGCACTTTGTTGTCTTTATTACACTCTCTGCACTGCGACCCAAATTAAATAAACTCTAATGAGCATCACAAAGCATTGTAATTGCAGAACTATCAAAATTTAATGAGACTTTACCTACAGCATGTAACAGTAAACATTAAAATTGATAAATCTCATCAGCAAAACCAGTTCACTTGCTTCCCCATCAACTCTGAAGGAATTGTATTGCTTGCTTATTGAACGCTTCCACTGTGGAGAGGGTGGGGAGGCAGGAGAGAGGAGAGAGAGACACACAGAGAGGACAGAGAGACAGAATATAGAGGGAGAAGAAAAAGATGAGAGAGAGTAGACAAGAGTTAAAAAGAGACACTGACACACAATTAAATAAGGCCTCACATTAATGACCACTACCACAACAGAAAGAAAAAAAAATACATGGTTAAATGGGCAGTGAGATGCAGTTGCATAATTAAGGTCTTACATCACTATTATTGAACACCACATCTACAGACAGATTAAAAAAACTGAAGTGAGGAAATAATGTCGGAGAAAAATATATAAATTTTGTGAATGGAGTAGCTGAAGTACAGCTTTGAATATGACAAAAATGAGAAGTCGCACAACACCAGGTTATAGTCCAACAGATTTATTTAAAATTACAAGCTTTCGGAGCTGTTGCCCCTTCATCAGGTAGAGTTACAATGCACACCGGCATCTCCGCATCATTGAATATGACAGTCTACCCAAAGATCACTGCAATTCAGTCAGCACCAAGGGTCAGACTTTTGTGCAAGGCTTTCTGCTACTTCATTCATACAATGTCACACAAAAATTCTTTATTCGTGGATGTAGTGCTCATTCAAGCAGATGAACCAGACACTAAATATATAGATTTCCGAATAAGAATGAGCCCTGCTAAAAAGCTGCGGTTGCTAATGGAGTGCTATTTACAGACGGGGAGCTATTTAACACAATTGTAAAATTATACTGCAAGCCAGGTAGGCAGAAAATTACAACTGTTAAAAGGTTTACTGGATATTGTGCGGATGCTGTTTAACGTCACCAAATAACAATCAAACCTTCTGTTTTTTTAATTTTAAAAAAGCCTTTTAATGAGTACAGAAAACAATGTTTTTCTCTCAACTAATCAGACTCCTCTGTCTACTTGTCTCCAGCACGCGAGCCGCTCAACTTCAACGCCAAAAGCAGTACACCTTGAATTCCCGCTTCCACTTACATGTTTTTTGAAAGTGGTTCATCTTTTCAGCTTTGAAATATAGCATTTTTGAGAAATCAGAAAACCAAATGATTTTTCGGGTTAACCATTTTGACAAGATTCTGTAAGAATCTGTATCTACTTCACAGAACAGCTTTTAAAAATAAAAACAGAAAATGCTGGAAATATAGGCCAGGAAATTGGACAAGGCCCGAAAATGGGGACAGGGATCATGATGCACGATTAACCCGTGCCCATTCCTTCCGATGCAGGCAGCACACAAACTTCGTGCTGCCTGCTAATTTAAGTAATAGTAGCTTGCAGCCACTCAGCTGCGTGTTCAGCGCTGGGCCCAAGTTCGTGCTAGCCTGCACTACTTAAAGGCAGCCTGCACCTCTTAAAGGCGAGGTGCATTCTGGCTGGAACAGGTGCTGGAAGTGGCTGGGGAAGAGAATGTGTGCAAGAAGACGTACTGATGGCGCAACAGGGCAGACAGCGGGCTCCAACATTCTCTGATGCAGTACTGGAGGCCTTGGTGCAGGAGGTGGACAGGAGGAGAGAAGGTCCTGTAACCACAGGGGGCCAGGAGGCCCTCCAGATAAACCCTGAAAAGGCAATGGGAGCAGATAGCCATTGCAGTCAATGCCAGCAGTGTAGCCCTGAGGACCTGGATGCAGTGCCGCAAGAAGTTTAATGACCTCGCACAAGTGGTCAACGTCAGTGAATCATCCTCAAATGCCATATCCTCACAACTGAACCATGAAGCTCAATTCACCACCCCCATCCCTTCACTCACCTACCAACAATCTCTATCATCACGACCGACTCATACCTCACATTCATATGCTTCACCTCACCCTCTTAACACTGCTGCAAACCTCACATCCACATCTCACAGCCTGCACACACTGCCAGCTATTCAACCATGATGGTCATATCACCCAAACACATTGCACCACACTCACTGACACACTTCCCTCTCTCTTGCAGGACAAAGTGGCTCATAACCGGAAGCAGCAGGGGCTACCCGCAGGGAGACAGGCGCGTCTGCATGACCTAAACACCCATGAAGGAGATGGTGCTGGAGTTTAATGGAGCTGCCATTGTCAAGCCCGTGGCCAGCGGCGGGGCTGGAACAGTCCAAGATGACGGTATCCTAATCTTCCTTCTCACATCCCACTTCCCCCATATCCCACAATCTCTTCTGATTTACAAGCTGCAGATGGTGTGAGCATGCTTTCCCCTTCCACTCACCGCAACCCTACCCTTGTGCCTTTCTCCTTTCAGATAGCCAAGAACTGCAACCTGGCCAGGTAGTGGTGGAGGAACAGGAATTGCAAGAGGAAGAAGGCAGTGATGCTGAAGACGCATTGTTACTCGATTTCACACTCGTAGCCACCAGCTCAGATACTGACACTCCGCGTACTTTAGAGGATAGGTTAGATGCGGGATCTGCATGGTGAGACACCGGGCACGATTGGCCTGCAACCAGGGCAGGGGAAAAGGTAGTGCAGGTGCCATCTCCCCGGAGGGCGAGGTCGCACACAAGTTCTGCTGCACAGGACTCAGATGAGGACTTCGATGGGGGATCCTACAGATGAAGGCTGATGGGTATGCACAATGAAATGCTTAGTGCATTGGCAGGTGTGCCAGATAGCCTGCGTGCAATGTCAAGAAGCATGGAGAAGTCCGGCACCAACCTTGCACAAGGCTTTGCGCAGAGCTTGGAGCCCATCCTTTCCAGCATGGCCAATGACTCAGCTTCCATTGCAACACAAGCAGAAGCCACCAAACGTATAGGTGCTGCATTGGAAGCTCAGACTTCTGTCATGCAATCTCAGCATGCTGCCACAGAAGCTCAGACTGCTCGCCTGCAGGCTCAGCTTGCTGCCATGCAAGCACAGACTGCTGCCATCATGGCTGCGGTTAACAGTGTTGAAAGGGTCTTGCTGGGTGTCACAGCAGTCCAGCAATCTGTCCCCCAACAGATTACTAGGATTGCTGTGGCGCCGCCCCGGGGGAGTGGCAGTGGCTCCATGGAGCACGAAACTGCTGTCCTCTCTCAGGATGACAGCATTCGTTCTCCCACCACTGTCAATCTGCCAGTGCCCTTGCTTTTGCCCGTCAGCCCAGATTGTTGCCACCGATGCCGAGGTGGTGCAGTCCAAAGCCAGGCCTTCTAGGCCCAGAGCTGCTCAAGGTCATCCTCCAAGGCCATCTGCAGTCTCCCCCACTGAAAGCCAGCAGCCTTCCACCAGCCATGCTGCAGCCACTGGGGTAGCACTGTGTAGGAGCACTAGGACATGCAAAGGCACACAGAAGAAAGGCACTAAGGGAATGCACAAAGGCAATCAGTTGACTTTGGTATGTAATATTGGATGGTTTGATTTATAAATTTGATTGGAATGTTTATTTTGTGGTGGCTTTTATTGTAGCATTTTGGCCAAGAGGACGCTGTGATGGTCAGTAACAGAAAGAAGACAAGGTATGGGACTGTTGGTGAATGGGGATTGCGTTCACTGGTACCGCAGTCAAATGAGTTGATCACAGACAGCCTGGCCAGAAAGGGGCTGTGTTGGTTGCCTCCTCCCTTCCTCCTCAGCTCTTTGCCATATACGTGGTGGCTGTGCCCTCATGATGGAGAGGTTGTGGAGAATGCAGCAGACCACGAGGAATCTTGAGACGTACTCTCGCGAGTACTGCGGGGCTGGTCCAGTGCGGTCCAGGCAGCGAAAGCATTGTTTAAGCATGCCAATGGTCTGCTCTATCAGATTCTGTGTGGCAGCATGGCTTTCGTTATATTCATGCTGCACATGTGCTTGGGTTGCACACCGGAGTCATGAGCCAGTAGCCACCCTCTGGCTTGTCGTGGTGGTTCAAATGCAGATGGTACAACGGACTGCTACAGAATTAAAGCATCATGATTGCTGACAGGATAACAAGCATTGACATACATAATGCGCGGAGTATGGTTGCACACTAGCTGAACATTGAGGGAGTGGAATCACTTCCGTTTGCGGTACATCTCCAAATTCACATGCGGCGCCCGCAAAGTGACGTGTGTGCAATGGCACCCTACAACATGGGGAAGCCTGCTATCTTGGCGAAGCAGCGTGCTCGCTCCGCATGCTTCTCTCTGGAAAGAGAGAATTCAATGTGTTCACCTCTCTTTGCATACAGAACCTCAGTGACCTCCCTTATGCAACAGTGCATGGCAAACTGGGAGATGTTGGAAATATCACCTGCTCCAGCCTGGAAGGAGCCAGACGCATAAAAATTCATGGCCACGCTCACCTTCACAGCCACTGGAAATGCCGTCCTCGCTCTGTTCCAAGGCTGCAGTTCTGCCTGCAACAGGTGGCAGATTTCAGTGAGCACTTCCTTAGTGAAGCGGAGACATTGCACACACTGTTCCTCACTGAGTTTAAGGTATGAAAATTGCTCCCTGAAGCCCCTGGGTGGATATGGCCTTCTGTTGAGAGCCCTTCTCCCCCTCCCTCTTTGAGCAGCTTGACCTCCTCTGTGTCACCTTTGCTCATTCTCCCAGTCATGCTGCAGGCCAAGGGGGATACAAACTACTGCACTCATGTCTGGGAGCAACTGGTCTGAGCAGAAGCCTTGAAGTAACCTGCCACACCACTCTCTGGAGACTTCAAATAAGAGAACAAACCACCAAGCACTTCTACAAACTCAGCAACAGCCAGTAGATATCAATCAGCAACTAACCTGAAAGCAGTTGTTGATCCCTTCAAATAGCGCTGGTGTGTGGCCCTTCCTGCTGCTGAACGCATGTTCAATTGTGCATGTTTAAGAGAGGGCGTAAGCTGGACCATTGAGGTCGCAAAGGGCAGCGCTGGCGTCAAATCAGCGTCACGATCTGCCTAAGCTGCATGCTTCCGGTGCACGCTCCCAGTGCCCGTGCTAACGACACCCCCAAAATAACGTCCGCTGCGGCTTACGCTTGAAAAACCGGGCACGACGTAGCCGAATTTAGTGGCCATAAAGTTCTCACAGCACTACTCGAAAAACAGCAAGTTTGCCCTGGTCCTCCAATATCCATAAAGAGAAAAGATGAGCTAACATTTGAATTCTGATGAAGGGTTTACACCTGAAATTTCCTCTTCAAATGCCGATGGACCTGTTGTGCAATTCCAGCATTGTTTTGTTTGTTTAATCTCCGAATTCAAGTATTTGTGTTTTTCTATTTTTAGCTCAATTGTGTTCTTTACTTGGCAGAGACCAGATTCAATTTCAATATATAAAATTACATATTGGTTGAAATATGACAAATGCTATTTAAGATATATTGGCCCAGAAATTGATCTCGCTCTGTTCCCGCGGGGGTAAGGCATCCCCGCGATCTCTCACTCCGCTTGTGCTTTTTCAGATCCAGCTCGCACGAACTTGATGTTCCAGACTTGTGCTTGCGTATCCCACCGGCGTAGTGAATTCGTGCGAGCTGTGGGATCACGTGACTCAGTTAGAGCCAATGGCAGCACACCATCTTCCATTCATAAGTTTTACATACGTGCTGTGAAATCTATGAATCTTACACCCCCCCAAAATAACAGCTAAACCTCAATTAAATTTAAAAAAAAAACCATCACATTAATAAAATAAGTATAGTTAAATAAATTAACCATTTTAAATAAAAAATTAAATTTTTGAAAAAATTTAAAATCTTTTAAAAAGTTATAAAAATAAACTTACCTGTCTTTAAAGTCTCTAAAAAAGATATACCTGTTAAAAAAAATTCAAAAAAATACTTAATTCACTACTTACCTTGTTAAAAGTGGGTCTTACTCCTCCTTTTTCCATTTCTAAAATCTTCCGTACTTACCTGCGCGTCCAAAGCATGAAGTGCACAGCGTGCGCGCAGCCTGTAGCGCGCACACAATGCACCGAGGAACCGCCCCCTTTTCAAAAGACCAAGTGCCGGTTTTCAGCACATGCGCAGGGCATGCAGAAAACCGGCAATTGGAGTGGGAATACGCGAGAGTACGCAGTGCGTACTCTCGCGTCGCGGGATGAATTTTTGGCCCATTACATCATTTCCACCAGTAGAAAGATCAATCCTACTGTGAAATATAGCCAAAATATCTTTAGAAAAATATATATTTTTTTTAAATTGCCTTAGATGAAATCCTACATCAATCTTCTATTCACGGAGGAAACCCTACTTCTTAAAATTTAACCTGTTGCATTTTTGCTCCTACATCAAACGAATAGTTCATCACACCCTCACTCAAAAGAAGTTATATTGGCCCGGATATTCCGATCCCTACAGGTGGGTTCGCGCTGTGTACCCACATGGCTGCCCGGGAGAAGGGCCTCTGCGGGCGGAGAGTTCCGCTTTTTGGAGACCCTCCACCCGCAGAAAACCCTTACAACTCTTGCACCTGGTAAAAGCAGGCGTAAGGCCTGCTTTTACCAGGATAAGAGTTGAAAAAAGTTTTAAAAAAAAAATTTTCCACTGATTTATCATTTAAAAATACTTTACAAAAAAGGTACGTTTATTTTTAGCCCCGTAAAAAACTATAATTATTTTTTTCAAAAATTTAAAGTTTTGTTTAAAATAGTTAATTTATTTGTACTTACAAGTCATTTAAAAATGTGACTTTTTTTTTTAATTTAAAGTTTTACTATGTTTTGGGGGTGATCTCCATTCATATATTTGACAGGTCTTCCTGTCAAATGTATGAAGGGAGATTCCCTTCTTTGATTGGCTCCCCATGGCCCACGTGATCCCAGGGACGCTGCGAACTACCTGCGCCTCTGGGATACGTGGGCCCTGCGCACCGGCAGTTTGGAGAGGCCCAGCATCGGAACTGTGCGCCTCCCGGGAGCCCTCAGGTAAGGGTGCAGATTTTTCCAGATCGCAGTCCTCCGGAGGCCTGTGATCGGAATATCTGGGCCATTGTGCAAGAGTGCTGCATCGCATTCATAGAATAGGCAATAGCATTTTCTGGGTGTTATGGGTTAGACTTCTTGCCGCTGTTTGTTCACAAAGCTTTCAAGAAGTAATGAATATTTGTTATTAATATTATGGGTTGTATTGTTTAGCTCATAACTCAGTTTCATGTCAGTTTGGCTTACTTGGTAGCACTCACACCTCAGAGTTATAAGGCTGTGTAGTTCCACTCCAGAAACTGAGCATATAAATTGAGGCAGTCACTCCAGTGCAGCAGGATGTTGGAGGTGTTGTCCATTGTATCAGATGCTAAACTGAGGTCCCATCTGCCTGTTCGAGGTTCAGGTGGGCATTAAAGATCCCACGACATTGCAGCAGGGTGACCCAGCTAACGTTCAGCCCTCAAACACCAACACAAAGAAAAGATTAACTGGTCATTGTGGTTTGTGGGATCTTGCAGTGTGCAAAGTGGCTGCCGTATTTGCCTACATAACAGTCACTGTAGTTCAAAGAAATTCAGTATATGTAAAACATTTTGAGGAAAGATCTAATAGGTGCTTTCATGACTTTTTTTTGAAATCATAATTTTCATTTACGTAGATATGAATATTTAAATAGAAGTCAGTTATTGTCCATCACACATTCATTACAGAAAAATGCACTCTGAAGTAGTATTCCCTCGGGTGATCCACTGCAACATCATGATGCGCAGTCGTGTTATATCTACTTAGATTCTCTTGATATCTAATATATCAATTTAATATCTAGCGTACAACATTGTAATGCATTGAATGTGGAGTTCTTCAGGACATCCTGAGGACAATGTTCCCTTTAAGCTGCACAGCCGTGCAGCGCTCTGCAGCTCTGTGCAGCCAACTCACCGGCATTTAAATAGGAAAAACCGTGCATGAGCGGTATTTTAAAGGGGCCGCGCGCCCAAAAACAAATTAAAGGGAGCATTGCCTGAGGATGTAACGAGACATAATATAAATGCAAGTTTTTTCTTTATATTGCTCATTTTTGTACACATGTCTATGATGGTATGAAAGAGGAAA
This sequence comes from Squalus acanthias, assembly GCA_030390025.1. Classification (NCBI taxonomy): domain Eukaryota; kingdom Metazoa; phylum Chordata; class Chondrichthyes; order Squaliformes; family Squalidae; genus Squalus; species Squalus acanthias. The sequence goes on along the minus strand of CM059428.1, from coordinate 48,643,968 downwards.
TATTAAACACAATTTTACAAATGCATGCTCCTGGCGTTGTCCATCGGGAGCGCATATGGTGTATTTGTGGGGGCTATGTGTGCAATTTCTCAATGGGCGAGCCTCTATGCTGGGAATTTGCATTTGTAAAATTTATCCCAATATTAATTCAAAAGATCCACTATCCAATGCATGGACTTCTTTGATAGTGTTATTCAAATCAAATCTGCCTCTGGCTAAATATTCCATCTAGGTGTCCAGGGTATATTTACAACATATTGGTGTAGACTTTCAACTTGTTGCGTGGGTGTAAAACTGGTGCTGCAGATTGACCACCCGTTATCGAAACTGTCTGATTTTTAGTCCCATGGAAATGAAAGTCAGGTGATTTCTAGAACGGGCAGGTGATCCACAATGCTAGTTCCACGCAGTAAGTTGAAAATCTACCCATTATTCTCTCCAAAGTCCAGTAAAGCCTGCTTTTCCAGTTCTAACTGTAACGCTTTAGCCAGCCATCAACGTTTATTAAGATTGGTCAATGAACTTCCATCATTCAAATACTGAATGGGTTTTTAATTTTTGATAAATTAATAAATTGGCTGTCACTTTCCAAATATAAAATAAAATACCGAGCATAAGTTTCTACAAGGGAAACAAGATTTCAATTAATTTTTAAATAACCTTCTAATGCATTTTTAATCAGCTTCATGAACCCCACAAAAATAATTTAAAAAAAGCTTCTCAAAGGTTTTTCTGCGCATTGACAACCTGGCAGCTTTAACACACATTATGTAGTAAAGCTTGGATACCATTTAAACCAGTTAGTGCTGTTGTATAAAAGCACTTTTAGGGGGTATGGTAATGTAATGGTTATGGCACCTGACCAGAAACCCAGAGGTTATGAGCTCAAATTCTAATCATGGCAAATTGTGAAAATAATTCAATAAAGCTTATAATTTATGGTGGTAGTACTGGGAAGAACGAACAAAGCTGCCAGATTGTTAGAAAAATCGCAAATGATTGACTACTGTCCTTTAAGGAAAGAAACCTGTCATGCCTACATGGTCTACCTTACACGTGACTCCAGTGCTACAATAGGTGGTTGACTCTGAATGCCCTGTGAAGTGACCCACTATCCCACTCAGTTGTAAGACATCTGCCACAGAACAGAGGACAGCAACAGTTCAAGGGGAAGGACAATCAGCACTCTCTCAGGGCAACTACAGAAGGGCAAGAAATACAACTGAGCCAGCATCACCAATAAGCTGAAACCAAACTTTTAAAAAGCTTTTACAGTACTGCTCACGCAAGTTCTCGCTGTGCCAGCTGTGTGCTTTATGTAATCAACAAGATATTCAAAGGACCCAGAGCATTGCAGACGTTCAAAAGTCTGGACCTGGACAACGTGCAGTCAAGTTAAGCCCTCCTTACTACAAAATAAACATTAAAAGATGACCCCCTCTTTTGCATTTTATAGCAATACATAGAAGATCCTGGGGGCAAAATTGGGCTTGGTAGCATTCATTTTTTTGGGTGCTATGAGTGCCCTTAGGGTTTCAAAATGGCGTCCACGGCGTGCATGCACACTTCTAATGCGAAGTGTGCCGGACGCCATCTTGGTAAAGGGGTTAGCACGTGCACACTTAACATCCACCGGATATATGCAGAGCAGGCAGATCATGATGTCAATCAGTGTGCAACACTGATTTGACGTCAGTGCTGCCACTTTGAAGCTCCACGCTCCAGTCAATGCCATCTCTTAACCTCACACAGCTAAACACGCGTTAAGCAGTATGAAGGATTCCCCCCACCAGTGCTATTTAAAGGGATCATCAACTACTTTCAGGTTAGTTGCTGGTTTATTACTTCAGGCTGTTGCTACAATTCTACACAATTTTGGTGCTTTCCATAGTTGTTGCAAGTTTCAAAGTTCTCCAAGGAGTGGTGTGGCAGGTGCTGAAGTACTTTTTGCTAACTTCAAGGCTTCTGCACAAACCAGTTACTCCCAGACATGGGTGCACTAATAGGTCTTCCTCTTGGAATCGAGCATGACTGGGAGAATGAGCAGAGGCCATGCAGAGCAGGACAAGCTGCTAGGAGGAGGAGGGTGAGAAGGGCTCTCAACAGGAGGCCATATCTGTCCAGGGTGTTCAGGGAGCAATTCTCCTACCTGAACCTCAGCAACAACCAATCTTTGAAATGTCTACACTTCATTAAGGAGGTTATCACTGAAATCTGCCAACTGCTGCAGCCACAACTCCAACCTCAGAGCAGGGCAAGTACTGCATTGCCTGTGGCTGTGAAAGTGACCGTGGCTGTGAACTTTTATGCATCTAGCTCCTTCCAGGCTGGTGCTGGAGACATTAGCAACATCTCGCAGTTTGCAGTGCACTGTTGCATAAGGGAGGTCACTGAGTCTCGATTCAAAGAGAGATAACTTCATTTCATTCCCTCTTGCCAGAGAGAAGCAGGTGAAGCGGGCACAACTGTTTGCAAGGTTTACAGGGTTCCCCATGGTGCAGGCTGGCATTGACTGCACGCACATTGCTTTGCGGGCGCCGCATGTCAACTCTGCCATGTACTGGAACCGAAAGAGACACCACTCCCGCAATGTGCAGCTAGTGTGCGACCATAGGCAATGCATCATGCAGGTCAATGCCCGGTATCCTGGCAGCAGTCATGATGCCTTCATTCTGTGACAGTCCGCTGTGCCAGCTGCATATCAGCCACCATGGCAAATCAAAGGGTGGCTACTGGGCAACAAGGGCTATCCGCTGATGACATGGCTCATGACTCCGGTTCGCAACCCACGGACACATGCGCAGCATTCATACAATGAGAGCCATGCTGTTACAAGAATTGTGATAGAGCCGATCATTTGGCAGGTTGAAGCAACGATTCCGCCGCCTGGAAAGCTCTGGAGGAGCCCTGCAATACTCGGCTGAGCGGGTCTCAATAATGTGGTGGTATGCTGCATACTGCACAACCTTGCCATCATGAGGAAACAGCCCTTGCCATCACCTATCAGACGGGAAGCTGAGGAGCAGCAGCATGAGGAGGAGGAAGAGGAGGAGGCGGAGGCAGAAGAAGTGGAAGAGGAAGGAAGGCTGCAACCTAGACAGTCCCTTTCTGCCCGGGTAAAGAACTAATTCAAGTGCGATACCAGTTACTTCAACCCCAATTCCCCATTTACTAACAGTCCCACACTCCTTACCTTCCCTCTGTCACTGACCATCACATCGTCTTCTTGGCTATGATGCAAAAATAAAAGCCACCACAAAATTCACATTCCAAACCAAATTTATGAATTAAATCATGCCGTATTGCATACAAAATTAAATTAATCACCCTTGTGCATTCCCTTAGTGCCTGTCTTCTGTGTGCCTTTGCCTGTCCTAGTCCTCCTACGAAGTGCTACCCCCAGTGCCTGCAGCATGGCTGGTGGAAGGCTGCTGACTTTCAGTGGAAGAGACTGCAGATGGCCTTGGAGGACAACCTCGAGCAGCTCTGGGCCTAGGAGGCCCGGCTTCAGACTGCACCATCTCTGCATTGGCAGCAGCTGTCTGGGCCGGCTGGCTGACAGGCAACAGCAATGGCACTGGCGGAGTGGCAGAGGTGGGATCACAAATGCTGTCATCCTGAGAGGACAGCAGGTTCATATTCCATGGAGCCACTGCCACTCCCCTAGAGTGGTGCCTCAGCCCTGATGGCAGCAGTCTGAGCTTCCACTGCAGCACTCAGACTTTTGGTGGAAGCTGCTTGTGCTGCAATGGAAGCTGAGACATCGGCCATCAGTCGCTGCATCATGGTTGGGTCCACAAGTGTGTTGACGGAGTTGGCCACCAGTTCCATGGTGGAAAGGATGGGCTCCAAGCTCTGTGCAAAGCCCTGTGCCAAGTTGGTGCCAGACTCCTCCATGCTCCTTGACATTGAACGCAGGCTTTCTGGCAGCCTTCCCAATGTACCAAGCATTTTGTTGTTACACCCATCAGCCTTTTTCTGTAGCCTGGCCCATCAAAGTCCTCATCAGAGTCCTCTAAAGCAGAACTAGTGTGTGACCTCGCCCTCCAGTGAACTGACACCTGCACTATCCTTGCCCCCTGCCCTGGCTGCAGCGCACTTGTACCCAATGTCTCACCACGTGCAGATCCCGCCTCTATGCTATCCTCTAAGCTACGCACAGTGTCAGTATCTGAGCTGGTGGGTGTGAGCGTGAAATCAAGTGACTGTGTGTCTTCATCATCATCACTGTCTTCTTGGTCTTCCTCCACTGTCTGGGCAGATTGCAGTTCTTTGGTATCTGGAAGGAAAAGGGACAAGGGTTGGGTTGTGGTGAGGGGAGAGGAGAAAGTACGAAGTGCATGCTTACACCACCTGCAGCTTGTAAGTCAGAAATGATTGCAGGATAAGGGGGAAGTGGGATGTTAGAAGGAGGATTAGGCATGAGGACACCCTCATCTTCAATGGATTCAGCCCCGCTGCTGGACCCGACCTCAGCAATGACCCTTCCCATAATGGCCAGCACCGTCTCCTCCATAGGGGTTGGAACATGCAGGCGCGCCTCTCCCCCTCCGGTTAGTTCCTGCTGCCTCTGGTTGTGTGCCACCTTTTCCCGCAAGAGAATGAGAAGTGTCAGTGAGTTTCATGCAATATGTTTGGGTGACGTAGCTGTCATGGTTGAATAGCTGGCAGTGTGTGCAAGCTGTGAGATGTGGGTGTGTGAGAGTGAGGTGAAGCATATGAATGTTAGGTATGAGTCCTGATTGATAGAGCTTGTTGGTAGGTGAGTGATGGGGGTGTGGTGAATTGAGCAGTGGCTGAGACTAGTGGTGCAGTTGGTAGGATATGGCATTTGAAGATGCATTCACTGACCTCATGCGAGGTCATTAAACTTCTTGAGACACTGCATCCAGTCCTTGGGGCTGCACTCCTGGCATTAACCTCCACAGCTATCTGTTCCCACTGCCTTTTATCGTGTGCCTGGAGGGCTTCCTGTCCCCCTGCGGATACAGGACGACTCTCCTCCTTCTCCACCAAGACCTCCAGTGCAGTGTCGGAAAACCTTGGTGCACGCACCCTCCCATGGTCAGCTATTGTTCTTTGTTGCACAGCACTATTCCGAATGATGTTATCACCTCCAGCAGCCACAATGCACCTTTCACTTTAAGAGGTGCAGGCTAGCTTTAAGCAGTGCCAGCTAGCTTTAAGTAGTCATAGCAAGTAACGATATTGGGCCCCCTGCTGATGCGGCAGCCAATGAACAGCACGGTTTGCGCTGGCTGCATGCAGCAATCATGATAATGAGCAGGCAGCATGACTATGGCATGCTGTCTGCATTACATTGAACGGGCGCAGGATAATCGCGCATCGCGATCCCCACGTCCATTTTTGGGAGCTATCCAATTTAGCTCCCCCCACCCCCAAATTTGTGCAACACATTGGTTAGGCCAGTTGGTGTATCGGTTGCAGTTCTGGACAACCTATTCTAGGAAGGGTGTAATTAGAGCTATGGGAAGGGTAGAGCAAAGATTCACTCGAATAATACCAGGATTAAGAGGTTAAGAAGACAGACAGCAAAAAATGTTGTTGACAGTTCACAGAAACCCTTCCACAGTTCCACAGGAAGGTTTTGATAAAATTGATCAGAGCGGGAGCTCAGAAACTGCAATACAGTTTCTTAAAAAGTGTTAAATTTATTTTAATGCATACCGAGGTAATAGTGACTACAATTTAGGAGTAGTTCATTGGCTGTAAAGCGTTTGAGACATCCCAAAGACGTGAAAGGCGCTAAGTAAATCCTTCTTTCTATAGCAATTTAACAAGCAAGAAACCACAGAGGAGCAACACATATCCTTTGATACCATACCTAACAAAACCTATCGATCTGTATCTTCAAAATTTCAATTGACCCAACATCTGCAGCCTTTTGGAGGAGTGAATTCCAGATTTCCACTACCCTTTGTGTGAAGAAGCATATTTATAAAAGCAATATACTGCAGTGACATTACAGCAGGATCTAATCTTGGGAGCTTCTCACAGAGTGGGCCATCTGTAGCCCTTAATAATCATTTGATGTCCACTTATTTTGCTGATTTAGGCTCTTATATTTACAAGATATTTCCAAAGTAAGTTCTACATCATTCTATAGTCTATTAAGATTTCAATTTGAATTCAGATGTATTTTTAACAAAGTTGCTTCGAACTATACGCTTCCACTGCAACACCATGATATTTTTGCTACTATAGAGTGAGTAACATGACATTATTTATGTAGATGTGTGATGCCCTTTTGCACCAAACAGGGTTAATACAACTTATAAAATCTAAAAGAGTGAAGAGATACCATGAGCTGAACATTAACACCTACCCTGCTAAGCTAACACATTTTGAGTCAGATACAAATCATTATATTTTCAAGGACAGGGTACATATTTATCCGACTGCACCTTCCGTACTCTGTATCACACAACTTTGATGACTAGGAAGTGGAAAAGAACACTTGTTGCATAAATCAACCACTTGTTAAGTTATATACACAACCTCACAGTGCGCGGGCCGCTACTGAAACGACCAGCAAGCTAATCAATAAAGACTCTGTGAGCTCAGGTATACATTGGAGAGAGAGATGACAGGAGTCCATTTTAGATCAACTGAAGCTGGACTCATACAAATGGGATAGGCAGCAACTGACTTCAAACAGAATCAACTCAAAACAACAATATCTCACCAATACCCCGAAATACTTCGTTCAGTTCAAGCTACTTGCTATTAAAATGCAGAAAAATAAAGTCACCTAACCTTCACCAAACAGCTCTTTAACAGCAATCGCAGTCCATAACAGTCTAGCCATACTGTTATGCAAATTAGAAACTAATGAGAAACAGTAGGTGGCACTTAGCGACAACAATTTTTTGTCAAGTGACAAACATTAACTCGATATGTAGAATTGAATTTAGATTCTAATGTATGAATTATCTACAAAACATATAAATTTAATGAGTTTATTAAAGTTTCAACATGATTACTCCTCCTACTAAAAATACAGTAAAGTTTAAAAGAACTATAAGATGTGCACAATTGAAAAACTAAATGATATAGTGTCGCTATAAGGAACATGAAATGCACACACCCCTCAACATAAGTGAAAGTACCGACTGTTTAAATAAATATTTGTTATTCGGCCATCTCATTTACATCACTTATTTAAATGTGAAACAGCACAGAATTTCCCACACAATACCCAGTCTGAGTGAATTCTCTGAACACCGTATATTTTAAATAGCTCACCACCATTATTTAAAACATTCTCAATTCACAGTGACAACGTGCACCATTTTTTTTTAAAGTTAGCAGGGACAAAAAAAATCCCGGAAGCTGGGCAATCATATACTGGCAAATAAGAACATAAAAGGTCAGCAATGAAAAAAAGACCATTCAGTCCATCAAAACCTATCCCTCTAGTACATTAAATCTTCCATTGAAGCCCATCCCTCTAGTATGTTAACTCTCATTTATCATTCAGTTGTATAAAGGTCATATGGTAACAGTTATGGACTCAAGTCATGAAACTAAAAATGAAACTAACTCCAGAACCTTTTTTTAAAAAAAATGGTCAAGGGTGATGGCTCACAAAAGCATTATCCTGGAGCATTCATGGGGGGAAAATAATCCTTTTTCCCCCCCGCATTCTTCTTACACTTCACTATTTGATGATTGAGCTTCTCACCCGGATCTTTAGTAATAACAGAATATACAGTGGCATTTCAACGGGTATGAGTTGCTCAAACAGGACAACCAGAAGGGCAGCTCCAAAGTGAGTCAATGGTTCCCAGCACTGTTCTTAAACACCATTACCATTCCTCCCCTCCCCAAAAGAACCTTTTTAGGAACTCAGCATGAATACCGTTCATACCAGCAACTCTAGTAATTAGCTGGGCAATGCAGTGTGGAGCCCACTTCCACCCAATGAACTGGTTTGCTTTTGCCTAACAATTCTCTTTGAAAGTAATCTTACCAACATCCTGCTTAGTGAATGCGTGAGTACCAGGTTCGAGCTTCAGTTTGTTTATGACTTCAGCTACTAAAATAAGGAATTACTGGCCACATTATCTGCTACTGAGTGTGCTGTATTGGCCATCATACAGATCCAGTTCTAGGCTTCACGGTCACCAATATCCCTCTTGCCTTGACCAGATCGCGCACAACCAATGTTCCCTGTAATTTTGTTTGGCGCCGCGCAGGCCATTCAAAACATCGCGAATGTGCAATTGTTTGCATTGAAAATCCGGCTGCACATGGTCCCTGGAGCAGGGAACATTGCTCACAACATAGGAGCTGTCAGCCATTCTGATTTGGAAATCAATCTCTATCTGAGGGCCACCATCCTGCCCAAGATAGCTAAGAGCTGTATACTTGATGAGGAAGGTAACCAGCCAGCCAATGCTCAGAGGTTTCTCAAAAATATTCAACAATGCAATTGGAAAACACAGAACATGCCAAGCTATTCACAACTACATTGTTTTAAAAATTATGTAATACTTCTCATGCCAAATTTTTTTTTAAAACAACCAATGTTAAAAAAACAAATTTTTCTGCCATTCATTTGGGACTCACATCTACAGCCATAGATCATGGTAGAAGTTAATGGCCTTGAAATTGTGGTGTGTATGACGGCATACTATGAGAGTACACCATCATATTATCTTTCAAATGCCCTGCAAGTTCGGGATTTCCACATGCGCTTGCGCAGGCGCGTGAACAGGCCATCCGTGGAGGCCACGGAAAAGCAATCGCTGGTGCAGAGTTGGGCTATTTGCTCACCGATTGGCCAGCAATAGCGCACGGAAGTCTTATGGTTGATGCAAGCAGGCGCAGGGATATCGTAGGCTTTAATTAAACATTTTCAGATCCTAAATTATACATATACACTGTATGAAATCAGTTTATTCAATTATTGGCCCTGATTATAGTTGTAATGATGTATAAAATTATCAAAAAATTAAATTATCAGTGAGATTGGTGGAATGAATAAAATTCCAATTCTGTACATTATAATTATTAGATTTGGGGATTCCATCGCATCTCATTAGGAGATTCCCTTCGTAAATGATTGAAATGGAATTCTGCTTATTGATAAGAACATAAGAAATAGGAGCAGGAGTAGGCCATTCGGCCCCTCGAGCGTGCTCCGCCATTCAATAAGATCATGGCTGATCTTCAACCTCAACTAAACTCCACTTTCCTGAACTATCCCCATATCCCTTGATTCCCTTAATATCCAAAAATCGATCGATCTCTGTCTTGAATATACCCAATGACTGAGCCTCCACAGTCCTCTGGGGTAGAGAATTCCAAAGATTCACCACCCTCTGAGTGAAGAAATTTCTCCTCATCTCAGTCCTAAATGGCCGACCCCATATTCTGAGACTGAGACCCCTGGTTCTAGACTCTCCAGCCAGGGGAAATATCCTCCGTTCAACTACCTTGTCAAGCCCTGTAAGGATTTTGTATGTTTCAATGAGATCACCTCTCATTTTTCTAAACTCTAGAGAATATAGGCCTAGTCTACTCAATCTGTCCTCATAGGACAATCCCTCCATCCCAGGAACCAGTCTGGTGAACCTTCGTTGCACTCCCTCTATGGCAAGTATATCCTTCCTTAGGTAAGGAGACCAAAACTGTACACAATACTCCAGGTGTGGTCTCACCAGGGCCCTACATAATTACAGTAAGATGTCTTTACTCTTATACTCAAATCCTCTTGTAATAAAGGCCAACATTTGCTTTCCTAATTGCTTGCTGTACCTGCATGTTAACTTTCAGTGATTCATGTACAAGGACCCCAGGTCCCTCTGAACACCAACATTTCCCAATCTCTCACCATTTAAAAAATACTCTGTTTTTCTATTTTTCCTACCAAAGTGGATAACTTCACATTTCTCCACATTATATTCCATTTGCCATGTTCTTGCCCACTCACTTAGCCTGTCTATATCCCCTTGAAGCCTCCTTGCATCCTCCTCACAACTTACATTCCCACCTAGCTTTGTATCATCAGTAAACTTGGATATATTACATTTGGTCCCCTCATCCAAATCATTGATGTAGATTGTGAATAGCTGAGGCCCAAGCACTGATCCTTACGGTACCCCACTAGTTACAGCCTGCCAACCCAAAAATTACCCTTTTATGCCTACACTCTGTCTTCTGTCCGTTAACCAATCCTCAATCCATGCTAGTATATTACCCCCATTCCTATGAGCCCTAATTTTGTTTAATAACCTCTTGTGTGGCACCTTATCGAATGCCTTCTGAAAATCCAAATACACCACATCCACTGGTTCCATCTTATCTATTCTGCTAGTTACAACCTCAAAAAACTCTAACAGATTCGTCAAACACTATTTCCCTTTCATAAATCCGTGTTGACTCTGCCCAATCGTATTATTATTTTCTAAGTGCCCTGTTACCACGTCCTTAATAATAGATTCTAGCATTTTCCCTATAATTGGAGGACCGGGCCCACGTGATCCCAGGTACGCTTCCGCACCGCCTGTGTCCCTGGGATCCGTGGGCCATTACGCTGCCCTCCCCCTCGAGGCCGGAGATCGCAAGTTTTCGCAGCCTGGCCACCAGCAGGTACTTTTGTAATTCTTTTGCGGGTCGGCGGCATACTCCGGAGGTACGCCTCAGACCGCAATTTCTAGCCCAATAATTCAGCCTCCTTGTTGCAATTGCACTTGGGAGTTTTACTAGTCTTCAGGTGTACGATGGCCATTATGCCCCATTCAGGAAATTTAGATCAAGCAAAGCATCTCCATTCTTTTTCCGCCAATTTCCCCCTCACCGGCAAAAATCAGGAAAGATAAAACCGTTTATGGAGAGTGGTCTGTACTGAAAAGAGAAGTTACAAGCAGAAAAGGGAACAGGGACTGGAGGGTATGGCGCTGTCCACAGAATAAATGATAAAAGCACAGCTTATTCTAATTAAAGTCAAAGTACATGATGAAGAAAGTTCTATCTGGATCATTGAATTTACAGTTTCTAGTACTGTACAAGACTTACTGTTTACTACAGGAACTGAAACAAAATGGTGGTTAAAAGACTGTGGTACAAAAAGCAAATATACTTCTGGTGTCTACTGTTCTTTGCACCACATTACTTGCCCGAAAGGTCAAAGCTGATGGAGAACTGAAACATGTACACTCCAGATGTGCATGCTCCAGTGGGTGGCTACCGTAATACATTACAGCTCAGTGCAGCCAACTCAACTTTTACATAAAGCTATCAGAATGAGATCACTCTCTCACCCTGCAGTGCGGGAAGGGTTTGCTACTTGCTGCAACATGCCTGTCAAACACATTTACTTCTCAATCTGAAGTGGTTTTACTGATTGGTTTGATAAATGCGTAAACAATAGGTAACACCTTGATATTCAGAATGTATCAGCTGCTCAGGCGAATTAAAGATTAAATGGTTTTTCAAAAACAGTAACTCCTTTTAAAGATGTAGCTACTTCTGTCCGTGAAAATATCAGATTACAATTAATTTGAAGTACATCATATCTCAGGGTTCGATAAATAAAACTCCTTGTAGTTTACTCTCACACTACACCTGAATGCCTCAACGTGTTATGAGCAGTAAAACTATTATTCTGCATAGGATTCTTCTAGGTGAAGGCGGAGTGGTCCATTGTACACTTTGAGCAATCCACTGTGCACCAGGTTATTTCAAGTTACCTTTTTTTTTAAAAATCAGTTCTCAGAATGTGGGAGACACCAGCGTGTCCATGTTAATTGCCTATCCCTGGTTGCCCAGAGGTGGTGCCGGAGGCTCCTCTGTGAGTAGCAATCGAGTGGCTTGATAGGCCATTTCAGAGAAAATTAACAGTCAACCACATAGCGTGGTCTAGGATGAGGGGAGGGGGCAGAAAGAGATGCATGTTCCCTTCCCTGAAGCATATTAATGAACCAGTTGGCTTTTTAATGACAATTCAGCAACTTTCACAGTCATTATTTCCACTGTCAGATCACAAATGACCAGAATAACTGAATATAGTTGCACCACTTTCCAAAGCGAGATCTGACTCTCAACCTCTGGTAGTCCAGTATCATAGCCACTACCCTACTACATTTCAAGTGGTCCACTATACACAAGGTCAACCAAAGGGATAAATTTTGAAGTGAGTATTGTCACCACTGTGTCAGCCAATGAGTTCAAGGTGGGGCAGGACTTACAGCAGTCCAGTTACTCAGCAAACAGCGTCTATTTAAACAGACTCCACGAACTACAGCCAACAGAACTCATGATCTAAACTACAGCAGAACCTCCCGATAAAAGCAGGATTATTTCTCCAGCAAAATTAAGTGAATGGAGGATAGTTGCATAAAATCAATCCCAATCATTTACAGCAGTGTGGTCTCCCGGCATGAATCATCTCCATTATGGCCAGGAATAGTCATGTCACAACATGCAACCAATAAATTTACATTGAAGCTCAAGGCGCAAAAATTGGCTCGCGCCCCCTTTGGGGCGATAACTTTGCCGGGGCGCTAAATTTAGCGTCCTGATAAAAGTTAGCACCCCCGCGCCCGAAATTGAATGGTAGCGCCCCAAGCAGGAGGCGAGGCGCTACTGGAGCGCTCCCCCTCCCTCTTGGAGCGCTCCCATTCAATATCCCGGCGCTACGTGCAGCAGCGTCACGCGCATCGCCACGTAGCGCCGCGGTGCTGCAGGCCTCCCTCCCCTGATTAAAGGGGAGGGGCCTAGCGCAGCGCCCACCGGGGCCCTGCTGGACCACCGGGGAGCGGGGTGTCGGCAAAAGAGCCCGGCACCCCGCAGGAGGAGGCGAGAGGGGGCAAGTGCTGGAAGGTGGCCCAAAAAAAAAATGGCCACCCGGCACCTGCCCTTTAACTTACGCCACTCTGACCCTGTTGGACATAGCGTCTGGCAGTAGGGCAGGGGGCGCGAGCCAAGTTTGTGGCCGGGGCGTGAGCAGGGCGCTGTACACGGCGATGATGTCCTCGCCGGAAGCATAGTACCGTGGGGCGCTACCGGCCACTGCCGCCGCTAACCTCCCGCTGAATTTCATGGGAGGCATTAGCGGCACCGCGCCCGGGCACTAGGTGCTTCGCGCCCCGTTAGACAAGTTTGATTCTCCCACCTTGTGTGAAGAATTCCAGGTGCATCAGATTTTTTCCAGGTTAATCCCAGAGTCAGATATTTTTTTTTAAAACTTCTCTGTAAAAAAAGTAGGAGTTGGGTTTACACTTTCCAATTCCAATAAAATCTTCAGTCACCCTGATCAACCCATTGAAGCTCAAAGTAAATTACATAATAACCACTGCCAAAAATCTGAACCACGATATGCTGATAAGGGAACCAGATTGAGTGCAACACCTTTACCTTTATGACTAACAACAGGGAAGCCTAATCAGAAACATCGGTAGGGACAAAAGCAGAACACTTGGCTGTGTGCTTTCAACAAACTTTGATGAGAAGTGATTCAGGCTCAAAAATACCAAATATATATTTTTTAAATTAAGAAAGATCATATTTGTACTTAAAAAGAATCATACAGCTATGGGTGAACCAAAGTTGACCATCCAAGAACAGGTCTTCCCCACCTGCAGTAGTCGTACAACAAACTGCTGTGGCTGAAAGAACCAAAATGTCTTACCACAATTTTAGCCAAATGAAACCAGACATATCTTGAGATGGTCTGCACGTTTACAGAAAGCTTATTATAAACCACGGAATCGCATCCTGAAACTCAATTCCTTGAATTTTCTGTACGCTTCATGTTAAAAAGCAACACTATTCCAGTAATCCAGTTCCTGTAAATATTCTTGCAAAACAACAAGAACCAACTTATCTCAAAACATTGGTGCAGTTATGATGCAAGGCCCCAAATAACCCCTTTTCTCAGACTGTCCTACTTCCTTTTGATTGGGGAACTGATCTTAAAGGCATTCTTGCCTTGCAATATCAGGGCAATTCTTGCCCAACACGAAAATTCTGATGTCACTGGGAATTTTCCTAAAAACAAACACGTATTTGCCAAGTTTTTAAACTTCAGAGTAGCAGTCATTATGTAAGAAGTAAGTACCATAGCTAAGCAGAATTCAGATGGGTGGTGCAAAAAGAGGGGTTGTCAAGGATCGGCCATCCAGAAGCTGCCGCAGCATGTACAGGTGACAGGAAACTGGGACCCAGCCTTGTACTGGGAAAAAAGCAGCGGGGCAAAGGCTGGGAAGAAGCAGATGGCCAGGGCCAGGCTCAGGCTGAATCTCCAAGCTGGGCCAGAAACTGCAAATTGCTTTAATTTGAGGTAATGATTCACACAATTTGGATACAGCCTTATGTTAGGACTTTATTCCAAATTCCAGTGCAAGATTTCATACAATCAATTAATAGTATTTATACCAATTTAAGAGTTGTGCCCCAAGATTTTTTCCTATCTTACTTTACGACACTAATAAATTTTCAACAAACCCTTACTTTGTGCAGTTATTGTAGCGCAGGTATGGTTAAATGGTAACACACTCATACATGGGGATATAATTTTATGGGAGTATTTTTGTTAACCAAAGGTATTAAGGGATATGGGGCAAAGGCGGATATATGGAGTTAGGCCACAGGTCAGCCATGATCTCACTGAATGGCGGAACAGGCTCGAGGGGCTAAATGGCCTACTCCTGTTCCTATGTTCCTAGTTCAACACTGCTCGCAACAATGAAGCAATCCGGCCAGGAATGCATAAGCCTTAAAATAAAAGGTATGAAACTCATGAAAAATGTGTACTTAATGCGAGGTGCTCCCATTCTTAGGACTGTAATCTGGCTTGGGTTAGCACATTCAGGAGAGGGGGCCACAATAAGCAGCAGATTTTCACAGGAAAGTTCCCTCCACTTTCCCACACTAGCAACCCTATGGTCTCTCTGAATGAGATTGCGAATTTAATGCTAAATTAGAGCCAGTTTTGAGCAGATGACCTATGGCCCTCGGAATTGGGTTGGCACTGTACAAATGAATATCGTGTTGTAGTAGAATCCTTACAGCTTGTAGATAAAGGACATGAGTCAGGAGGAGTGACACTCGCCGCAGAATACCCAGCCTCTCACCTGCTCTTCTAGCCACAGTATTTATGTGGCTGGTCCAGTTAAGTTTCTGGTCAATAGTGACCCCCAGGATGATGATGATTTTGGAATTTGCCGTTGAATGTCATGGGACAGCGGTTAGACTCTCTCTTGTTGGAGATAGTCATTGCCTGGCACTTGCCACTTATCAGCCCAAGCCTGAAAGTCGTCCAGGTCTTGCTGCATGCGGGCACAGACTGCTTTATTATCTGAGGAGTTCCAAATGGAACTGAACACTGTGCAATCATCAACAAACATCCCCACTTCTGACCTTATGATGGAGGGAAGGTCATTGATGAAGCAGCTGAAGATGGTTGGGTCTAGGAAACTGCCCTACGGAACTCCTGCAGTGATGTCCTGGGGCTGAGATGACTGACCTCCAACAACCACAACCATCTTCCTTTGTGCTAGGTATGACCCCAGCCAGTGGAGAGTTTTCCTCCCGATTCCCATTGACTTCAATTTTACTAGGACTCCTTGATGCCACACTCGGTCAAATGCTGCCTTGATGTCAAGGGTAGTCACTCTCACCTCACCTCTGGAATTCTGCTCTTTTGTCCATGTTTGGACCAAGGCTGTAACGAGGTCTGGAGCTGAGTGGTCCTGGCGGAACCCAAACTGAGCATCGGTGAGCAGGTTATTGGTGAGTAAGTGCCACTTGATAGCACTGTTGACGACACCTTCCATCACTTCGCTGATGATTGAGAGTAGATCGATGGGGTGGTAATTGGCTGGATTGGATTTGTCCTGCTTTGTGTGAACAGGACATACCTGGGCAATTTTCCACATTGTCAGGTAGATGCCAGTGCTGTAGCTATACTGGAACACCTTGGCTAGAGGCACGGCTCGTTCTGGAGCACAAGTCTTCAGCATTACAGCCGGGATGTTGTCAGGGCCTATAGCCTTTGCTATCCAGTGTGCTCAGCTGTTTCTTGATATCACGTGGAGTGAAACGAAGTGGCTGAAGACTGGCTTCTGTGATGGTGGAGACCTCAGGAGGCAGCCGAAATGGATCATCCACTCGGCACTTCTGGCTGAATATGGTTGCGAACGCTTCAGCCTTGTTTTTTGCACTCACGTGCTGGGCTCCACCATCATTGAGAATGGGGATGTTCATGGAGCCTTCTCCTCCAGTTAGGAGGACTGCAGAGCTTTGATCTGATCCGTTGGTTGTAGGATCGCTTAGCTCTGACCAGAGCATGCTGTTTGCGCTGTTTAACATGTATGTAGTCCTGTGTTGTAGCTTCACCAGATTGGCACTTCATCTTAAGGCACGTTGGTGCTGCTCCTGGCATGC
The DNA here is from genome assembly GCA_030390025.1 of Squalus acanthias. NCBI lineage: Eukaryota > Metazoa > Chordata > Chondrichthyes > Squaliformes > Squalidae > Squalus > Squalus acanthias. Next base: position 48,627,555 of record CM059428.1, on the reverse strand, counting down.
TCTTCTACACTCCTCATTGAACTAGGGTTGGTCCTCTGGCTCAATGGTAAAGTGAGGGATATGCCAGGTTACAGATTGTGGTGGAATACAATTCTGCTGCTGCTGATGGCCCACAACGCCTCATGGATGCCCAGTTTTGAGCTGCTAGACCTGTTCTGAATCTATCCAATTTAGCACAGTGGTAGTGCCACACAATACAATGGAGAGTGCCCTCAGTGTGAAGACAGGACTTCATCTCCACAAGGACTGTGCAGTGGTCACTCCTACCAATACTTTCATGGACAGATACATCTGCAACAGGGATATTGGTGAGAACGAGGTCAAGTAGGTTTTTCCCTCATGTTGGTTCTTTCACCACTTGCCACATTTCCTTCAGGACTCAGTCAGCTCGATCAATAGTGGTGCTACCGAGCCACTCTTGGCGATGGACATTGAAGTCCCCCACCCAGAGTACGTTCTGTGCCCTTGTTACCCTCAGTGCTTCTTCCAAGTAGTGTTCAACATGGAGGATTACTGATTCATCAGCTGAGGTAGGGTGGTAGGCAGTGATCAGCAGGGGGTTTCCTTGCCCATGTTTGACCTGATGCCATGAGACTTCATGGGGTCCGAAATCAATGTTGAGGACTCCCAGGACCACTCCCTCCCGACTGTATGCCACTGTGACGCCACCTCTGGCGGGTCTGTCCTGTCGATATGACAGGACATACCCAGGGATGGTGATGGAGGAGTCTGGTATATTGGATGAAAGACATGATTCTGAGTATGACTATGTCAGGCTGTTGCTTGACTAGTCTGTGGGACAGCTCTCTCAATTTTGGCACAAGTCCCCAGATGTTAGTGAGGAGGACTTTGCAGGATCGACTGGGCTGGGTGTGCCTCTGTCGTGTCCGGTGCCTAGGTCGATGCCGGGTGGTCCATCCGGTTTTATTCTTTGGAAACTTGTTTGTAGCGGTTTGGTACAACTGAGTGGCTTTTCAGAAGGCAGTTAAGAGTCGACTACATTGTTGTGGGTCTGGAGTCACATATAAGCCAGACCAGCCAAGGTCAACTAAAGGACATTAGTGAACCAGATGGGTTTTTATGACAATCCAATAGTTTCATGGTCACCATTACCAATACTAGCTTTTTATTCCAGATTGATTAATTAACTGAATTTAAATTCCCCAGCTGCCATGGTGGGATTTGAACTCATGTCTCCGGATCATTAGTTCAGGCCTCTGGATTACTAGTTCAGTAACATAACCACGATGCTACCATAGCCTTATTCTCTGTTGCCGCCATTCGCTCTAGGCATTGCTGCATTGTGTTGAATTTTTTGTGGATATTGACAGAGGAAGTCATTGGCTTCTGCCATGACAGCTGCCATTTGTCTCAGCTCCAAGTGCCTCCATGCGATTGTGCTGCTCAGAATGGAGTTCACAGGCTCTGGAGCCAAGGGCTGACCTCTGCAGAGCCTCTGCTCCCCACTGTCAAGAGCTCATGTTCACCTCTGACTCCAGCACATGTTTGGATCTATCTATATCCCACCTGGGTGGATTTCTCTGGGCTGGTGAATGAGAGAGAAAGGGTGAATGTTGGTAACGATGTGACTGGTTGGCAGTGGTAGAAGGCCACTTGTCTCTTCCTCTTCAGTGGCATCTAGCTTTGGGTTATCGAGAGGAAAGAAAATGGAGTTGTTGTGTTATGCAGCTACCGTGACAGTTCCTCTGCAGCTTTTGAAGGTGCCAGATCATGTTTCTTGCCAGTGTGTTTGCGATCGCTAACCAATATATAGACAAGCCGTAGATAGTCCAGACAAACGTATAACTACCACACACCTTCTTACATCTCCGTCCCCAATACGTTCAGCTACATGGCAACATTTCTAAGACTTCTTCCTCATGAGGGGTCAGATGTCATTCTGTCAGTCAGAGGACCACCACCACCCATAGCCGAAGATACCTGTTGTTACACTGGGTCTCCATCTCTCCTCCAGCTATTTTCCACTCCCCTGCCCCACATCTGGTAACCATTCAGGGCATACTTAGTATCTAAGTGAGTAGCTGGTGATTGCTTTTTTTTCCCCTAAGTCTTGAGTTTATTACTGTTAAGTTAGTTAATAGTCTATTAAGTAGAGGCATGGCACGGCAGGGCACCTCATTCCCGTGGAATGCACATCTTGTGCCATGTGGGAACTCCAGGACGCTTTCCGTATCCTGGACAACCACATGTGCAGGAAGTGTCGTCAGCTGGAGGATCTCAAGCTCCAGGTTTCGGAGCTTGAGCAGCAAGAGTGTGCAGGCAGAGAGGGAATGGGTGACCGTCAGACAGACAAGGAGGACCAGGCAGGTAGTGCAGGAGTCCCGAGTGCATCTCACTCTCTAACCAGTATTCAGTACTGAATACTGGTGAGGGCAATGGTTCCTCTGAGCAGTACAGCCAGAGCCAAGTCCATGGCAACACGGGTGGCTCAGCTGTATGGGGTGGGGGGGGGGGGGGGGGGGGGGGGGGGGGAGGAAGATCAGGAAAGCAATAGTGATAGGAGATTCGATAGTTAGGGGAACAGACAGGCATTTCTGCTGCCGCAGACGTGATTCCAGGATGGTATGTTGCCTCCCTGGTGCCAGGGTCAAGGATGTCACTGAGTGGCTGTAGAACATTCTGAGGCGGGAGGGTAAACAGCCAGAGGTCGTGGTCCATATCGGTACCAACGACATAGGTAGAAAGAGGGATGAGGTCCTGCAAGCAGACTATAGGGAGCTAGGAAAGAGATTAAAAAGCAGGACCTCAAAAGTAGTAATCTCCGGATTACTCCCGGTGCCACGTGCTAGTGAGTAAAGGAATAGCAGGATAGAACAGATGAATGCGTGGCTGGAGAGATTGTGCAGGAGGGAGGGCTTTAGATTCCTGAGGCATAGGGACCATTTCTGGGGAAGGTGGGACCTGTACAAGCCGGACAGCTTACACCTCAACAGAGCCGGGACCAATATTCTCACAGGGAGGTTTGCTAGTGCTTTTGGGGACGGTTTAAACTGGCTTGGCAGGGGGATGGGAACCAGGATGTAGCATTAGAAAGGAGGAAAAGGTGCACAAAGGATTGGGAGTGACAGATAGCACTAGAGTAAGAAATAGTATGGTATTAGGTGGTGTCAGACTAAGAGAGATTACAAGAAGGTCTAAGATAGATTTACAGTGCATGTGCATAAATGCACAAAGCGTTGTAAATAAGGTTGGTGAGCTGCAGGCGCAAATAGCCACATGGGAATTTGATGTCGTGGCAATAATGGAGATCTGGCTGAAAAAAGTGCAGGATGGGGTATTAAATATTCCTGGATATAAGGTGTTCAGGAATGATGGGGAAGGAAAGAAAGGAGGTTGGGTGACAGTATTGATTAAGGAAAATATTACAGTGCTGGAAAGAGAGGATGACCTGGAGGGGTCAAGGACAGAATCTATTTGGTTAGAGATAAGAAACATTAGAGGTGCCATTACACTGCTAGGTATATTCTATAGGTCACCAACTAGTGGGAAGGATACAGAGGAACAAATTTGCAGGGAAGTTACAGAGAGGTGCAAGAACTATAGAGTAGTGATAATGGGGGACTTCAACTATCCTAATATAACCCGGGATAGTAATAGTGTAAAGGGCAGAGATGGGGAAGAATTTCTGAAGTTTATTCAGGAGAACTTTCTTGATCAGTACATTTCTGGCCCAACGAGGAAGGAGGCATTGCTGGATCTGGATCTGGTTCTGGGGAATGATGTGGAGCAAGTGTCAGTAGGGGAACATTTGGGGAACAGTGATCATAGGTTTAGATTAGCTATGGAAAAGGACAGGGAGCAATCTAAAGTAAAAAATACTTAATTGGAGGAAGGAAAATTTCAGTGGGATGAGAACAGATCTGGCCCGGGTAAATTGGAATCAAAGATTGGCAGGCAAAACTGTAATCGCACAATGGGCTGCTTTTAAACAGATGGTTTGGGTACAGTCGAGGTACATTCCCATGAGGGGGAAAGGTAGGGCAACCAAAGTCAGAGCTCGCTAGATGACGAAAGAGATAGAAAGTAAGATGAAGCAGAAAAAGGGGGCATATGACAGATGTCAGGTTGAGAATACAAGTGAGAACCAGACTGAATATACTGTAGAAAGTTCAGAGGGGAAGTGAAAAAGGAAATAAGAGGGGCAAAGAGAGTGTATGAAAATAGATTGGCAGCTAACATAAAAGGGAATCCAAAAGTCTTCCGTAGGCATATAAATAGTAAACGGGTAGTAAGAGGAGGGGTGGGGCCAATTAGGGACCAAAATAGAGACCTACGCATGGAGGCAGAGGGCACTGCTGAGGTACGAAAGGAATACTTTGCATCTGCCTTTACCAAGGAAGAAGACGCTGCCAAAGTCATAGTGAAAGAGGAGGTAGTTGAGATACTGGATGGGATAAAAATTGATAAACAGGAGGTACTAGAAAGGCTGGCTGTACTTAAAGTAGATTAGTCACCAGCACCAGATGGGATGCATCCTAGGATGCTGAGGGAAGTAAAGGTGGAAATTGCAGAGGTACTGGCCATGATCTTTCAATCCTCCTTAGCTACGGGGGTGGTGCCAGAGGACTGGAGAATTGCAAATGTTACACCCTTGTTCAAAAAAGGGTGTAAGGATAAACCCAGCAACTACAGGTCAGTCAGTTTAACCTCGGTAGTAGCGGGGGGGGGGAAGCTTTTAGAAATGATAATCAGGGACAAAATTAACAATCACTTGGACAAGTGCAGATTAATTAAGGAAAGCCAGCACGGATTTGTTAAAGGCAAATCGTGTTTAGCTAACTTGCTTGAGTTTTTTGATGAGGTAACAGAGAGAGTTGATGAGAGCAAGCGGTTGATGTGACATGGACTTCCAAAAGGCGTTTGATAAAGTGCCACATAATAGGCATGCCAGCAAAATTGAAGCCCATGGAATAAAGTGGTAGCATGTATACGAAATTGGCTAAGTGACAGGAAACAGAGAGTAGTGGTGAACGGTTGTTTTTCGGACTGGAGGAAGGTACACAGTGGTGTTCTCCAGGGGTCGGTACTAGGACCACTGATTTTATATATATATATTAATGACTTAGACTTCGGTGTACAGGGCACAATTTCAAAATTTGCAGATAACACAAAACTAGGAAGTATAGTGAACAGTGAGGAGGATAGTGATAGACTTCAAGAGGACATAGACAGGCTGGTGGAATGGGCGGACACGTGGCACATGAAATTTAACGCAGAAAAGTGCGAAGTGATACATTTTGGTACGAAGAACGAGGAGAGGCAATATAAACTAAAGGGTACAATTCTAAAGGGGGTGCATGAACAGAGAGACCTGGGGGTATACAAGAACATAAGAAATAGAAGCAGGAGTAGGCCAGTCGGCCCCTCGAGCCTGCTCCGCCATTCAATAAAATCATGGCTGATCTTCGACCTCAACTCCACTTTCCTGCACTATCCCCATATCCCTTGATTCGCTTAATATCCAAAAATCTATCGATCTCTGCACAAATCGTTGAAGGTGGCAGGGCAGGTTGAGAAAGCGGTTAAAAAAGCATACAGGATCCTGGACTTCATAAATAGAGGCATAGAGAACAAAAGCAAGGAAGTTATGATGAACCTTTATTAAACACTGGTTCGGCCTCAACTGGAGTATTGTGTCCAATTCTGGGCACCGCACTTTAGGAAGGATGTGAAGGCCTTAGAAGGTGCAGAAAAGATTCACAAGAATGGTTCCAGGGATGAGGGGCTTCAGTTATGTGGATAGACTAGAGAAGCTGGGGTTGTTCTCCTTTGAACAAGAGAAGGTTGAGAGGAGATTTGATAGAGGTGTTCAAAATCATGAGGGATCTAGACAGAGTAGATAGGGAGAAACTGTTCTCATTGGTGGAAGGGTCGAGAACCAGAGGACACAGATTTAAGGTGATTGGCAGAAGAACCAAAGGCAACATGAGGAAAAACTTTTTCACGCAGCGAGTGGTTAGGATCTGGAATGCACTGCCTGAAAGGGTGTAGGAGGCAGACTCAATCATGGCTTTCAAAAGGGAATTGGATAAGTACCTGAAGGAAAAAAATTGCAAGGCTACGGGGAAAGAGTGGGACCAGCTGAAGTGCTCTTAGAGAGCCGGCACGGACTCAACAGGCTGAATGGCCTCCTTCTGTGCTGTAACCATTCTATGATTCTAACTCCCCTGTTCACATTTTTCCAACCCCCTGAGGGTGTATCTGAAGAGTTGCAGGCTGGAATTACACAACGTGCGCACTACTCAGTATTTATATTAGATGACCTGACAATTTACGGCAGGGTCAACATCATGACAGTTAGAATTTGTGCTCAGAATCTATATTAATACCCTGATGTCTGTCTAATATAATATAAAATGATAGTGAACCTCTAAAAACATCGCTGATTGTATTGTTTCTTTGCTAGGACCACAGGGGAGGAAAAGTAATAAATGAAGAAAAAAAAATCACCTAATAAGCCTAAAAATTTCAGTAGTAAAGAACATGTGAAGGAATTTCTTTTAAGATTTTTTTGTTCTTAAATGTACATCCTTCTGTTGCCTCAGAAAAGGTGGAGGGGGGTGGTGGGGACAGCGAAGCTGACAGTAATTCATCTGTCAGGTGTTTGGAAAGGCTATCTGTTCAGAGTGAATGTCAGATTCAGAATTCTAATGTTAAAAAACTATTCCAATGCTAAAACATCCATGGCAATACAGTGTACTTTTATATACTGTGCATCAGAAGATTTAAAAAGAAAGTTTTCCCAGGTAGTTACCGCCACCCGGCTCACAGCAGACACACCCAGACCTAGAGAAAAACCCTGAGCAGGGCCATCAGCCAATCAGAGTTATTGTGAAGTGGTGAAACAGGTTACTTCTGTAAAAGTTTCACAATTCCATTCAAGGAAACAAACCAGCTGGAGGTTGAAGTGCTTTCAGAATAAGTGTCTATTGTAATCAGTGTCAGGATGTCCCCATTTGTGAGTTTCTACAAGCAGCTCCACATAGTTAACTGTTTATATCCATTAACCCAATTTTATTAACATTTTGCATTTTATTGCAGTTTTTAAACTAACCTTCAGCTACAATCTCACTTTCAAAATTTGATGTCCCCTTACCCCTCCCCAGGCACTTTACAGGATGCATAAATCCCAAAACAGCTTTTAAACTGAACCCTTTGCCTCCAGGTGAGGAATGACTTCCAAAGCTGTAAAGATCATAGGTAGACTCGCAATTCAAGGGTAAATTTTCCAGTTGCTTGCTCCCAGCACAAACGTTCTTCCACTGAGAGCACATAATCGGGAAATCAACCCTTTGCAGTACACGATTTTCCATCCATTCACTTGAATGAAACCTGCTGGAAATGAGCAATTGGAAAATGTACTCATTAAAATAACGAGCTCACCCGAAGAATACAACAGAACCCACTAATTTTCACTGGAACATTGGAACAGTTAAAAGGAGACACAGATGCCATAAAAACTACTCTGCTTTCTGGAATGTAAAATTCTAGCCCCTAAGCTCCTGTTCCCTACTACAGACAAAGCTTTTTGTGAGCACTTACCAGCAGCCTGGTCCTTTCGCAATATAAAATGAGGCAAGTTCAACAAAGAACTCTGTGCACTGGACATGTTGACACATGCAGCTTTTAAAAACATAACTTGTTTTATAGTATTATATGGAAGAGGTGGGCACTGGAAAGACTCAAATTCTCAACCAAAGATTGATTAAAATGCATTTAGATGTGTCTAGTAATAAGTAACACCCAGACTTGCTGCAAAATCTGTGTCATTCTGGTCACTGATTGCCCACCTAAACTATATTGCTAAGCACAGCCTTTTCTTTTCTTTTTCTATAGAACAAAAGTTCTATTATACCAGTGGTAATGGGGAGAGGGAAACCAGTCGATGGGGACGGAAAAACATGCTCCAGTAGAAGTTGGTTTTAATTTATCCCCCCCGCCTCACTCACTCACTGAATCAGAGAGATACAAGTAGGCCATTCATCCCATTAAACCGACTCCACCGTTTTGTTAGCAATGGTAGCTCTCATCTTCATAACCCTTTCGCCATATCCTTTAATAATCATTCCCCATCTACTATCCTTGCCAATTGATTGTGTCTATCATTTTCTGGGACAGTGCATTCCCCATTCTCACAATAGTTTATGTTTTTTCTAGATCCACTTTTAACCGGCTTAGTTTGAATTTTAAGAATATAATGTCCCTTTTCCAAATTCTACTTGAGGGAAAAGTCAACCCAGTTAAATGCCTTCATTATTTCAAACACCTGAATCAGTTTATCCCTTAACCTCCAGAGAATATAAGCCATAGAATCATAGAAATTTACGGCACAGAAGGCAGCCATTCGGCCCATCGTGTCTGTGCCAGCCGAAAAAGAGCTATCCAGCTTAATCCCACTTTCCAGCTCTTGGTCCGTAGCCCTGTAGGTTACGGCACTTCAAGTGCATATCCAAGTACTTTTTAAATGCGATGAGGGCTCCTGCCTCTACCACCCTTTCAGGCAGTGAGTTCCAGACCCCCAACACCCTCTGGGTGAAAAAATTTCTCCTCAACTCCCCTCTAATCTTTCTACCAATTACTTTAAATCTATGCCCCCTGGTTATTGACTTCTCTGCTAAGGGAAATAGGTTCTTCCTGTCCACACTATCTCGTTTAAATCTAATTTAAACCCAAGTTTACCCAGTCCTTCGTTGTAACTCAGTCACTTTATCCAGGTATCATTGCTGGACTTTCTCCAAGGCTAGTATATCCTTCCTAAACTGAGGCACCCAAAACTGAACACAATAGGGCTGATTTTAACTTGCGGCAGGTATTGTGGGGATCAAAGCAGGCAGTGGTCTGCCCAGGCCACGGAGGCCCAGGATATCTTAATTCCTGGGCCTCATTAGCATTTCTCAACACTAACTCCCACCCGAAGTCGGCAGGAAAGACATCACCACAGGCAGACAGAAGTCAAAATTTGTGAGGGGATGGTGGCCAAGCTGTTGCTTGGGGCCAACGAAAACAGTCCCCGGCAAGGCAAGTAAGGAATGAGATGGGGGGGGGGGGAAGGGGAATAGGGAAAGTCTATGATCGGGGGAGGCTGAAGGTATCCTTCTGGGACTAGGAGCAGCACTCATCCTGGAGTCTGGACCACAAGGAACTGTTAAAAAAAAAATTACACTTGCTTGGGCCTCATATAACCAGGTTCCAGGTTTACTGGCAGGTTTCAGATCATGCGGCCTTAGTTGTGTCTGCAGTTGAAGTGGCGCGCATATCCCCCGATTACGTCATCAGGACATGACTTTTAAATTAGGTCCCTGCTTCTCTGGGATGGGCACCCTTCCTGTGCATGACTTGAGACGAGTTAAAATTTGGGGGGTGGGAATGCAATGTTCCCACCAGGCCGGGGGGAAACTACTCCCGAATACCAAATGAGGCCTGTCTAGCACAATAGCAAAATACTGCGGATGCTGGAAATCCAAAATAACAACAGAAAATGCTGGAAAAACTCAGCAGGCCAGGCAGTCATCCGTGGAGAGAGAAACAGAGTTAACGTTTCAGGTCGAAGACCTTTCGTCAGAACTGGAAAAAAGCAGGAAATGGAATAGATTTTAAAGCAAGTTTAGGGGCTGGGAAAAGGGGGAGGGGATGAAAGAACAAAAGGGAAGGTCAGTGATAGGATAGAAAGCAGGAGAGATTAAGAGACATTAAGAGATATTCAAGGCAAGAGGCGGTGGAAATGGGACAGGTTAAGGAACAAAGGATGGCTCTAGATGAAGTGTGAATTGCGCTGGCAGAATGAAGGACAGCTGCCATGTGGGAGGGAAGAAAAAAAGCCCAAACAAAAAGTGTAGATAAAAAAATATATATATATGTATATGTGATGGGGCCGAGGTTATGATCTGAAATTGTTGAACTCGATGTTGAGTCCAGAGGGCTGTAGAGTGCCTAATCAAAAGATGAGGTGCTGTTCCTCGAGCTTACGCTAAGCTTCCGTGGAACAATGCAAGAGGCCGAGGACGATGAGGTCTGAGTGGGAGTGAAGCGGTGAATTAAAGTGGCAGGCGACCAGAAGCTCGGGGTCCCCCTTACGGACTGAATGGAGGTGTTCCGCAAAGCAGTCACCCAATCTGCGTTTGGTCTCCCCAATGTAGAGGAGACCACATCGTGAGCAGCGAATACAGTATACTAAATTGCAAGAAATAAATCGCTGTTTCACCTGGAAGGGGTGTTTGGGGCCCTGGACAGTGGGAAGGGGGGAGGTATAAGGGCATGTGTTGCATCTCCTGCACTTGCACGGGAAGGTGCCGGGCGAAGGGGAAGGGGTGCTGGGGGTGGTAGAGGAGTGGACTAGGGTGTCGCGGAGGGAGCGGTCCCTACGGAATGCTGAAAGGGGAGGTGAGGGGAAGATGCGTTTGGTGGTGGGATCACGCTGGAGGTGGCGGAAATGGCGGAGGATGATCTGTTGAATGTGGAGGCTGGTGGGGTGAAAGGTGAGGACAAGGGGAACTCTATCGGCCTGTCTAATGTTCTGTATGTCTGCAGTAGTACTTCCTTGTTTTTCTACTCTTTACATACAGCATTTCATTACCCTTTTTGCACCTATCCAACACCCCACCTATCCATTGACCATGGGAGTACAGGATGTGGGTGTATCTATTTGCAAAACCAAATTTCTGATTGGTCCCCTTGGAGGACAAGACATAAGCAACAGTTTGTCTGGAATGTGTAATTTGATCCTGCCTGCTGGAGTAATCGAGATCTTTGCAATGTGTAATTTGATTCCTTCATTGTGACAGCCAGGCTCCAGAGCTCACAGTCGAAACACTACTGCTTTCAGAGAAGACAGGACTCACCCTCCCAGGTTAGGAGCACTCACACTGCCAAGTTCAGATAGGAAGGGGCGAGGCCATGGAGCAAGGGGCGAGGCCATGGAGGGATTTTAACGTGAGGACGAGAATTTTAAACTCAAGGTGTTGGTGGACAAGGTTCCCTCTAATTTCTTTTGGGGTGCGCGGTTCCTTTAACGGGTTACGCGGCCTATTCAAAATTTCGCACATGTGCAAAATCTCCCATTCAAAGGCCGGTAAGCAGCCTGCGGGGGATCTCCAGACAGCTGCGTGGCCGCGCAGCTTAGTGGGAACGTTGTTGGTAGACCATGAGCCAATGTAAGTCAACGAGCATAGGGTGCTGGGTGAATGGGACTTGCTGTGTGTTAGGATACGTGCAGCAGAGTTTTGGATGAGCTCAAGTTCATTGAGGGTAGAAGATGGGAGGCTGGCCAGGAGAACATTGGAATAGTCGAGTCCAGCAAATAACACATAAATGTAATGTTATGCATGTTGTAGGACCAACACAGAATACGCTCTCATTTTTAAAAATTCATTTACTTATTGCCCACCCCTAGTTGCCCTTGCGAGGGTGGTAGTGAGATGCTTTCTTGAACCGCTGCAGTCCGGGGGGGGGGGGGGGGGGGGGG